>JAWNGG020000138.1:0-679000 GCA_036937485.2 Tetragonisca angustula
ACTAAACTCAGAATCGACAATGTAAGAAATTTACTAAACTCAGAATCGACAAGATAAAAAATTTACTAAACTCAGAATCGACGAGATAAGAAATTTACTAAACTTAGAATCGACAAGGTAAGAAATTTACTAAACTTAGAATCGACAAGGTAAGAAATTTACTAAACTTCGAATCGACGAGATAAGAAATTTACTAAACTTAGAATCGACGAAATGAAAAATTTACTAAACTCAGAATCGACGAGATAAGAAATTCACTAAACTTAGAATCGACGAGATAAGATATTTACTAAACTCAGAATCGACGAGATAAGAAATTTACTAAACTTAGAATCGACGAAATAAAAAATTTACTAAACTCAGAATCGACGAGATAAGAAATTCACTAAACTTAGAATCGACGAAATAAAAAATTCACTAAATTCAGAATCGACGAGATAAGAAATTCACTAAACTTAGAATCGACGAGATAAGAAATTTACTAAACTTAGAATCGACGAGATAAGAAATTCACTAAACTTAGAATCGACGAGATAAGAAATTTACTAAACTTAGAATCGACGAAATAAAAAATTTACTAAACTCAGAATCGACGAGATAAGAAATTCACTAAACTTAGAATCGACGAGATAAGAAATTTACTAAACTCAGAATCGACGAGATAAGAAATTTACTAAACTTAGAATCGACGAAATGAAAAATTTACTAAATTCAGAATCGACGAGATAAGAAATTCACTAAACTTAGAATCGACGAGATAAGAAATTTACTAAACTCAGAATCGACGAGATAAGAAATTTACTAAACTTAGAATCGACGAAATGAAAAATTTACTAAATTCAGAATCGACGAGATAAGAAATTCACTAAACTTAGAATCGACGAGATAAGAAATTTACTAAACTCAGAATCGACGAGATAAGAAATTTACTAAACTTAGAATCGACGAAATGAAAAATTTACTAAACTCAGAATCGACAAGATAAAAAATTTACTAAATTTAGATTCGACAAAATAAAAAATTTATTAAACTTAAAATCGACGAGATGAAAAATTTACTAAACTCAGACTCGACAAGATGATTATTTATACACCAGAAATTTACTAAACTTCGAATCGACAAGATGATTATTTATACACCTACGAAAGAACGCGAAAGAAAGGAGACGAAAGCAAAAGTAAAAGTATAATAAAAGTGATAGAAGATATACGTGTAGGAAGAGAGACGCGCGAAGTCTCGAGACGAAAGAGAAGCGCAGCGAGAAAGGAACCTGAAGCGTGCGAGAAGAAGGAAAGGAGGAGTAAAAGGAAGCGATCGAATAGGGACACAAAGGTAGCACGAGGATTCGAAGGCGTTAGCTTCCTGGATTGACGGTGCAGAGGGCTGATTTGCATACGTCATCCGGCCAAAGGAGGACCCTGTCCCGAGAGAAGCGAGTTGACGTAGGGGATTCGTCATGGGGGAATTCTGCTCGCGGCTTTAGCCGCACGATGCACGATCCACGGTTAAGAAACACCGGTGCCGAAGTCCGGTTCTCTACCGGGCCTTCTATCGTTCCCTGTTATGACAAGTCGGCTATTAATTTTGCTCTCGGCTTAGCCCGCAAGCCGAGGCTGAAACGACGCGTTTCGCGAGCTCTCGCGACCTCTCTCCCATCCCACTCGCAAGCTCGATGAAACGAAAGAAAAGGCAAGAGGGAAGAGACGAACGGTGACCCCGATATTTGATGATTAATGGCTGTTTTAAAGGCGTCGCGTCGTTTGGATGCTGGATGCGAATACCTGGCTGAAGGATTTAGGGGTATAGCGTGTTCAATCCTTTATGAGAGGAATTCTACTTTGCCCGTAGAGTAACAGATTCACGATCGATTTCAGTCTCTTCGGTTCGATTTGGAAAATACAGGAAAGCTCAGTGGTTGTGCGATGAGCACGCAGTCACGTACGATTTCCAGAAAGGCGTCGTGCATTAGCGATCTTCATAGAAATAATTAAAGAAATCGACTCCAAATAGAAATTCGTTATATCGTAACGAGTATTATAATTATATCAACTACAATATTATAATTTTTAACTTTTACTGTACCTGTATCGTTGTAATAGCTACACCCCTCCATGGCAATCTTAAAATAATTGTTGTAACCTTTCGCTCGTACGAAGCGAAACTTGTAAATTTACAACACAACCGCAGTGTTATAAATTCGATTTCACGCAAGATTATCTTCTTCTGCTGCGCTCGAAGATCGTACATTTCCACACGATATAATTACACTGCAGTACGTATTCAAAGTTGAACCGTAAAATTTCTTCATCTACGTGTTTTTTTCTTTTTTTCCTTTCCCCCTTCCTCTAAATCAGAGGGACGCCAATTACAATCGGATCGATCACGCCCACGAGAGACACCCGATGTATCCCGCTTAACGCTTTCTCATGCCTGCCACCGTTTTTCACCGTCGAACGTGGCTGCAATCGAAACCGAAACTTCGCGCGTAATCTCCCGTCAAGCCTCGCCCCCCATTTGTCAGAATCAATTACACCGATTTCCGTTAGCCGGCGCGATTTACACGCGAGATCTCACGCCTTTCCTTTCGATTTTCACCTGGCGCGCCGCATTAGAACCACACGGACTTAGGATTTAAATCAGGCTCGTACCAATTGTTCGCGTGTCGAATTCCCCCCCCGCGGATTTAGCGATATCGCGTAACCGGTATCGGTTATTGGCGAGTAATTCGCACGTTTCGTTCGTTTTTCGTGAACCGCGCGATCGCGCTTGGAATTACGCGCGACGACGAAAGAAAGGGTAGGAAAAGTAGGAAATTAGTATGAATATTCTAAGATCATTGACAATATAAGTATAAGATAAATATAATGTAACATAATATAAATATAAGAGTATTGCGCTATAGATTTACATGAATGTGAATAACATGTGTGATGTAAATAACTGATGTAATAGTATAACATGACTGTAGAATAATAATATATAATATAATATATATATATATATAATCATATTATATAATATAATAATGTGTTATAACAGCATAAATAGCAACAGTCTATATTATATAGAATAATAATAAATTATATGGACGAATATATGTATATATGTAATGTGAAAGTAGTATCAAATGCATGTATATATACGTTACATACATACATATATATATACATACATTATATTATATTATAATACAGGCACATACATTACAGTACATCATAGTAAGATAAATAACAATATAGATGCAAATGTAGTATATTTATATTTACACACAGATATAGTATGCTACACTTATTATATTCTAATTTACAATATAATATATATAGTATAATATAAATGTACGTATACATATATATGAAAAAAATATAAATAAATAATCTTCTATAATATTCTAAATTAAATCCAGAAACTAATTCTGATTCCCCTTCAATTAAATTAAATGGGATTCGATTTAAATCAATTAATAATCTAATAATAAAAATACAAAGGATATATTAAAATAAAAAATTATATTAATAAATTCAAAATTTTCTGTTATTATTGTTATTATAAAAAAAATTAAAAAATATTAAAACTTCAAATGAAATTATTTGAGAAATTAAACGTGTTATACCTAATATGGAATAATTATTCATTGAAATTCATCTAACAATTAAAATAGGTAAAACATTCAATCTCACGATAAATAACAAAAAAATTATATTGTATAATATATTTAAATACATTACGTATGTATACATATACATGTTGTACTCAATTACACATATAGCAGTTAACGATCTTTTTAAATGCGTCGTTCCCTCCTAACGAGTCAAACAGAGATATCGATGCGAGTAATAACGATAATCACGGAAACAACGATTACTCTCCGTGACACTTTTGCACAAACAAACGCAGCCAACGTGCAACCGTGTAACGATCGGAATGGCGTCGTAGCGGTTTTTCAACGAGTCTGCACGGTTTCCTGGACGCGACTAAACCGGTGTTGCTTGTCCCGATCTCTGTCTATCGATATATATTTCCGTCGACCGCCAACGTAACCGCCCGCGTATGACTTACGGCCGTTCTGTTAATTCGTATAACGCATAACGCACTGGCGATACTGTCCCGTCGGGTTTCGAACACGCTCGCAATTGCGTCACCTGGCCCCGATATCGTTCGCGATGATTAACATCATCGTTTCGTACGGTTTCCGCGGAAACCGGGGAAAACCGTGGACCGAACGTTTAACTGCCGGTTAATCATTCCTTGGTTCACTGATTTTCTACCTGTCGGCTATTTTTTTTCGAACGCTCGACTCACCAGCCGTGGCCAATTTTCGTGTTTCTCCGTAGAAAATTTATGCCTGTGCATGCGTGTGGGTTTAGCAAGTTTCTCGAGAAGAGTTCCGATGCTACGTGAAACGTAAAATACGTTTCAAATACGTTGGGACATTTATATTTATTGACTAGTGGCGCACCTATATCAACTGTAGAGTTTTATAGTTTTATAAGAATTCGTTTAACGCTCTCTCTTTCTCTCTCATCATTGTATCTGTTTCATCGAGAAATTTCAAGAAAATATATTTACACGTATAGAACGAGGTATTTACGTGACAAATTATTACTTGGATCAATAAATCAAAGTTGCATCTTTTTTAAAGGAAGATTCATTGATCACTAAAACTTGAGATTCGTGGTAAAATTTATAGAAAATTTACTTGCTTGGTACATAAACATCATTGTACTCTTCACTTACGGATCCTTCCAAATTTAAGAAAAATAAATCGTGACGGAAAATCGGAATAGGATAATGAAGTAATTTCTCGACTTTCCTACTTACTCTTTCCAAAAAAAAAAAAAAAAATGAAATTCAATTTCGACGCTTTCAAATCTCCGCCCGTATATAATCCTTACGCCTCGCACTTTCATCCAGAAGCTTATCTGTCTTGTCGTCCATAAAAGACAATCTTATTAGCACTGTAAAATTCGGATCTAATCGTCGCATAAGTTTAAAACGAAAGTTCGTGCTCGTAACGGTGAAACCAAAGGCGCGGTGTAAAAGCAGAATTGTAGCATGAATCAAAGGATTTCAACTCGAAAGCATCCCGTCCGTTGCAACGGGCCATCGATCCTATTTTATTAACGCGAACGTGCTTCTCTTTCATCGTCTCTCTTTCTCTCTCTCTTTGGAGAAAGCAAGGATATTTCGAAGCACGCTGGCCTGCGTATTAAGTGAGATATTCGACGAGAAAGAAAGAGTGACGATCGTATCGAAATATTAAAGTATCACGTACTTGAACAAATAACAGTGGGACGCGAGCAAACTTTCGGAACTTCGCTTCGTGCAACTGAAGTGTTTACTTCCTGTTAAACTTATCTTTAAATTTTGACTTTTGACGATGACGTGAGTCTAGAATTCGTGCTGCTTCCCTTAACAGAAGCTCGTCGTCACTCGAATGTCATAAATAATATAAATTATACATAAGATGAAATTTATAATCTGTATTTAATCTACCTACGTACAATACATTAACATCCAACGTAAAAATAAATTTTAATTCTAGTCTAATCAACAGTGAAACATACGAGATAACGTATTAATACAATATCTGTGATAAAGCAATATCTCATTAGCACCCGGAGATTTAAAAAGTCAGAGATAATTTACACGCGCGGCTATTTATTCGCTCGTTCACTCGACGATCGATCAATAGAAACGTCAGATTGATGACTGGCGAAATTTTTCCAATCGTTTGGAAATGCTTGTTCAATCTTTCGTCTCGTTTGACGTGGGAGTCGAGACACGTTGGGAGAAACTGTTCGTCGAACGGACTCCTGTCGCGCAGTGTCTCGACCCTCGTCGAGAGACACGCAGAAATGACAAAGTCCTCTGGTTGTACGAGGTGTCAGGAAACGTGGAAAACTGTCTCCCTTCTTGGTTGCCTCGTGATTCTTTCCTTGCACCTGCCAAAGCCGTCTGTCTGCTTCCTGGTCGAGTACTGTTACAACTTATTAGAAAAAGATTATACTCTCCGGAGCGTACGAGAGAGTACTTTACAACTTTTTTATTATAAAGAGAAAAGCTTGTAAAGTACAAAAGAAAATACAATTCTCATTGTATTTAACTTCTAGTGCTTCAGATCTTTAACTTTAGCAGTGCAGACTTAATTAAATGTTCAGTGATATTAAATTTCGAGTAACGTTTAAATTTTCTAGATTAATTCTCCTTGTATCTCGTAATTTTTAAAGTCAATTAATAAAACACCAACATTCTGTATTCCGAGTCTTTGCATTTCCTTGTATTAAATTCTCTCTGTCTTAAATAAAATCAGAGAATTAATTTTTCATTCATTCAGCAGAGAATCGATATTAACATCAGCACGTGTTCATTCCATTCTGCACATGGCACTGTATATTTTATTCTCTATTAAATAGTTCCAATAAATTTCCATTTCAGCTTCTCTCGTTTTTCCTCCACACATTTCCGCTACACTCGTTTTATTACTGATGGCTCCGTGCGTTTTTCCAATCTTCCATATTGGAAAGTTCCATGTTTCATTTAAAAAAAACGCAGAGCAAGAAATGTAGCAAAATTTTATATAAATGTCTGCACTCGAATGACTTCAGTCGCCGATAGAACGCGAGCGAATGGAGGCGAAACAGTTTGAAACGGAAAATGTTGAAAACGGAGGGAATGGCGTTGCGCACCGGAAGTGGGAGTCGCTATTACACGATTACGTAAATATGATCCGCGTGGTGAACTCTCGCCGGCGAGAACGTTATCGTTGAACGCGCGATACCGTGTGGGTGAACCTGTTGAACATAATTGGCTCCCCCGTTATTATTAGCTAACATATATTTTTCACGGCAAATTATTTATGTCTCCGGCTCGCGAACTCGCACCAAGCGCCAGCACGCCAAAGGAACGTTCTAAATTTTTAAATCGTCGATACCTCTCCACGGAACGCTTCGTGTTTTGCAGCTTCTCGTTCTCGCTGTTTGCATTACCATCTCAAATCGTAAAGATTACAATGATTTTCAGCGAGAATTTAAATTTACCGGCACGCATCGAGTTTAACGAACTTTATAACTTCACGAAGCGCCATTAATCGAGTTGTAACTTTCTCTCGACTTGAAAAGGTGTTACAATCATATTAATTAATTGGCAAAATTATATCATACGTCATTATGAAATATTATTTTGCAAAGAGATAGTAGAGTGTATTTCCTTTACGGCATTTTCATTTTCACTCCTTCGACACGAGTGTCGTCTTTTAAAGGGATGTCCGATACCTGCTCGTCGTTCAAAAAATTATAAACTTATTCGGCTACAACTGTAATTATGAACTTTCATTCGGCTGGCTGTATCGACGAAAGTGAATTGAATTCCCCGGGGCAGAAATTCGTCGGAAATCCGATCGAATCCGCAAATTCCGTCCCGTTGTCGCGATAAATCGAGATAATAAGGTGAAATTCCATTGGTATCGTAAATACGTGTACGTACGTATCCGACCACGCCGCTCGAGTGCTATCGCGAGGGATACTCGCGACGAATAATTCCAACCTGTAATTGGACCGTGTTTGTTACAATGTAATTGGAACGTCTGTTGATCCAGCCAACTGATTTTATTTACTATCGTTCACCGACAACACGCACCATTATATATAACACCGGGCCATTGATTTTTATCGCCTATGGCTGACTACGGAACGCGAACTCGCAGTTACCATCAGGTTTTCTGAGAAAATGGAAACTGTTGGACGTAAAGTCAATTGTCTTTTGATACTTTGAGTGTTTAAAATTAGTAAAAAAAACGTGGAAGCTTGATACTGAATGAGAAGCATGTAACAAATCAACTCACTTATCTTTTGATATACGTATGTATTCAATCTCTATTATTAAATTTCATTATTAATTATAAAAAAGTTTATCCATTTTAGTACGGATTAAACGCTCAAAAGGATGAACGTATCGGTAAAATTTGTTTTGAAAATGGTGTACGCTGTTTTAAGGAGAGTTCGATCGATTGTTTATCGATTAAAAAATTATTTAACTTGGCGAACAATTGCTAATAAATGATAACATGCTATTAACCGTGAAACTTGCACGTAAAGTGTTTTGGAAGATTATTTCTTCAAATAATTACATTAATTAATATAATTGTACTAGTAATAATTATATCAGCGTATCAAGCAAAGAAAATTTATTTTCCTTCTGATAGAGGACTTGAATTAACGAACAAACTTCCCTCGGATCAATAAAAATCCGAGAAAAGCGGTGTCTTTTTAATCGAGAAACGTGTTTCGCGAGGGAAAGGCCGGAAACGTGAGAGTATCGGCCGCGCTCCAGGTAGATTTATATTTTGAAGTTCGTGCAACCGTGCACGTACGTGTACGTGTGTGTGTGCGCGCGCGTCGTCGTCGATTCGGTGGAGATTCGTATAGAAATCGGCGAGTGCACGGCGAAAATGCACGGGCGAGAAATAACGGGTGAACACGTGCGTGCAACACGGCATTCTACTATCGGATCGAACGATCGTGAAACCGCTACCTCGCCAATTACTTAATCGCGATGCAGCCTCTGAATCTTTCCAACAGAAAAAATGTAACACTCGTTACACCCCTTATCGAGAGAAATTTGCTTTCCAATTAATCGATTTCCCTCGCACAGCGCAGGAATATTCTACTGGTAATGTCTGTACAAGTCTACCATCAGACGTGGAGTATTATTAATCGTTTATAAAATTAAATTAAGTTTCACATGACATTTGGTATTTATTTGATTTTGATCACTTTAATTGAATTCTCTCGATTCTCTAATTTGATTTTAAACATTTTAATGATTTAACTTTTGCAGGTATCGAAGAAAACTGCACGATTTTTATTACGAATCTTGCACTTTGGATAGCTGTTAATTTTACGAGGTACATACGTAGAATCTTCATCGGTGAGTCATACCCGACGTCCTCATTTTAAGCCGAATAATCCGGGAAATCGTAAACAATTCAAGCGTATGTAATAGGGTTATGACTCGCGTAGGATATTTATTATATACGCATTACGAAGAAGAAGAAATTCGTACGATACGACTCACGGAAATTCATTTTCTAGTACGAGCTTCGTTACGAAATTTTTACCCTATATTTAATTGTTCCAATGTTGAAATCGTGAAGCTTCTACCTCCAGTACTCTTGGCACACAAAAATGTACACAAGATACATTTGCACGTATTAAATCCCACGTTTATCTCATTTGATATAATTATAAAAGATACTCGTTACGATAAAAGTCTTATTCGAACTTCAACGTGAAAGTGACAGTATTTTTTACAGAGTCTATAGACTCCATTTGTTTACTCGCGCTCATCAAAATCATATGCAGCTCGTTCGTGAAAATATCCAATCATTTATGAAAGTATCTCTCAAACATATTATCTGTTTATGTTATATACAAAAGTTATTACATAACGGGATATTTAATACAAATATCTATTTAGCAGAGATGACAAAATTTAAAGTATCTTACATATTACATATTACATATATATATATATATATATATATATATATATATGTTAAAGTGTCAAAATATTCTATTCTATTATTATTTATACAACTCTCATGCAATTCTCATTTCACACAGCATACGCAAAACCATGTGTACGTGAAATTTTTCCCGTGGCAGGTGTTCAAATATTTCCACGACCCACTGTTTTCCTCGTTGCAGTATCGCACTTTCATCAAACATTAATCACAAAGAAACTGCACACATCAAACTCGTTGTTAGAAACGACTCAATTTCGGAGCTCGTTAGCAGACGCTCGATTCAAACGAACGCCTCGTAAATTTCGACGTCTATTATCATCTCCGAATAGCCAAGGCTAGTTTCAGTCCCGCCCCTTGTCAACGAGATGCTCAAATCGTAGGATCAGAGTAGCACGCACGATCGCGACGATCGCTCGGTGTCTCACCAAGCAGAGACAGAGACACTCGGCACGGTTTCGCGAATAATTTTACGGCGGATGTTCCTCTCGTTATCGTTGCTCGGTGCAACGTTGACCCAGAAAGCCGAACGTCCCGTTGGCGTTGGCTATTTTCCGGATTTATGCCGCTCCAGTTTCGCGGCTCGTGTCATTTCCCAATGACCACTTTTACTCGCTCCGAACGAGTAACACGCTGACATAACACGCTGCATTCCAAACCGTTGATCGCTCGCTGCATATAAAATCCGTTTTTAATGGACCGCCCTGTCTCTAATACCTTCCCATGCGTTGCAGCCGATTATCAGAATAATTAGTATACCCCTAAATATAACATCGAACATCGTTAACAGCGAATTAACGCATCCCACGATGTCCCTGCGATATCCCTCGTCGTCCATCGGTGGCCCGCTCGGGGCCCAATAATTTACTTATCAACTAATTGTCCCTACAGTTCAGTTTAGATCGTGAAATATGGAATGGAATCAAATTTTCACGATCTAAACTGAACTGTAGGTTGCGTAGTTCTCAGCTTGATATCGTCTTACAAACATTAAAGTTTGCAAAACTCTAATGTTCGTAAAACTATATCAATTACCAGGTCTCACCACGAGGAGGTGACTACGCACGAGACCCGCCCGGGCCCTAGTCCCAACCACCCTCCATTGCATGCAAACAACTCTGCATTCTTAAGGAATGCAGAGATTTTATTCTACTTGGCCCGGGGTTACGAACAATGGAGACAGACGTTCAACAGTTCAATTTCAGAACTTAAGTCTAAATCTTAACTCTAAAGCGCATGCATGAGATTGAACTATGGAACTCTGTCTCCCGAACAACGATCGCGTTAACAATCATACAATCATACCGTCATACATTACATACATTACATACGATCATACGTTACATACATTGCTTACAATCATTACATACATTACGTACAATCATACAGTCATACATTACATACGATCGTCCGTTACATACATTGCATACAATCATACATTACATACATTACATACGAATGCAAGTCATACAATATGTCGCAATAACTCGCAGCCTTTCATACTAACCACACACTCGTCTAACATGAAAGTTACACAACAATTGTACAATAATCCGCAGCCCTAACAGCGCACTCTGTACCAAAGATATGTTTATCGAACCTTGAACGAAATCAGGAGAATGAAACTATTAACACGCTTCAATATCGTGTTTTTCAAGGGATATAACGCGAAATGAAACCGCGATTTGCCAATGTGTCAAATCAGGGTTCGAGCACTTGGAGGCAAGTAGTCCAGCGCTACCCCCAACGACACAGTGGGGTTCCAAAGAACCACTGGAGTCGGATTACAAAGGACGCTAGACTACAAGAACCGAACTTCATCCTTTCGAATGAAGCTGCAGTTCCCCGACTTGACACACTGACATCGCGGTCTGTCAGTAAGTCAAATCGAGGTTCGAGCACTTAGCGGCAAGCAGTCTAACGCTACCCCCAACGACACAGTGGGGTTCTTCGGAACCACTGGAGTCGAATTACCAAGGACGCTAGACCACAAGAACCTACCTCGTCCTTTCGGACAAGGCTGCAGTTCCCCGACTTGACACACTGACAAAGAAAGTTGGAAACTCTACTCTAGTGCAATGACAGTAACACTAGTAACAATGAACAAAAAAGAAAAGCGGTGAAAAGGGAACCCCTTATTTCGTCCCAAGTTAAACAAACGTGTCTTTGTACAGAATACGCTCACAATGAATTTACATAAACTAAACGCACGCGACTTAAAACTAAACGCACGCAACTTAAAGCTAAGACGCACGCATCCCACGATGTCCCTCGTCGTCCATCGGTGGGGGCCCAATAATTTACTTACCAACTAATTGTACCTACAGTTCAGTTTAGATCGTGAAACAAAGAATAAACAGAAATTTTCACGATTTAAATTGAACTGTAGGTTGCGTAGTTCTTAGCTTGATATCGTTTAACAAACATTAGAGTTTGTAAAACTGTAATGTTTGTAAAAAAATATCAATTACCAGGTCTCACCACGAGGAGGTGACTACGCACGAGACCCGCCCCAGGCCCTAATCCCAACCACCCTCCATTACATGCAAATAACTCGGTATTCTTAACGAATGCCGAGATTTTATTCTACTTGGCCCGGGGTTACGAACAGAGGAGACAGACGTTCAATAGTTCAATCTCAAAACTTAAGTCTAAATCTTAACTCTAGCGCATGTATGAGATTGAACTATGGAACTCTGTCTCCTAAACAATCGCGTTAACAATCATACAATATATACAATCGTACATTACATACATTACATACGATTATACGGTACATACATTGCATTCAATCATACGTTATGTACATTACAATCATACGTTACATCCATTACATACAATCATACATTACATACGAATGCAAACCATACAATATGTCGTAATCACTCACAACCTTTCATACTAACCACACACTCGTCTAACATTAAAGTTACACGATAATTATACAGAATTCTGAGCCCTACTGTCGCATTCTGTATCAAAGACACGTTTATTAAACTTTGAACAAAATTAGGGAAACGAAACTATTGACACGCTTCAATATCGTGTCTTGTAAAAGATGTAACGCGAAATGAAACCGCGATTCGTCAGTGTGCCAAGTCGGATTCCGAGCATTTAGAGGCAAGCAGTTTCGCGCTACCCCCAACGACACAGTGGGGTTCCGAAGAACCACTGAATCGGATTACAAAGGACGCTAGACTACAAGAACCTACCTCGTCCTTTCGGACGAGGCTGCAGTTCTCCAACTTGACACACTGGCGACGATAGTTGGAAACTCTACTCTAGTGCAATGATAGTAACAATAGTAACAACGAACGAAAAAAGAGAAGAGAAAAGGTGTCCCTAATTTCGTCTCAAGTTAAATAAACGTGTCTTCGTACAGAATGCGTTCACAGTGAATTTACAAATACTAACTATCTTATACTTAACTAAAACTAAACGCACGCAACTTAAAACTAAGACGCACGCATCCCACGATGTCCTTGCGATATCCCTCGTCGTCCATCGGTGGCCCGCTGGGGGCCCAATAGTTTACTTATCAACTAATTGTTCCTACAGTTCAGTTTAGATCGTGAAATAAAGAATGGACAGAAATTTTCACGATCGAAACTGGACTGTAGGTTGCGTAGTTCTTAGCTTGATATCGTTTCACAAACATTAATATTTATCGTTTTACAATTTAGCTTGATAGTTTTACGAACTTTAATGTTTGTAAAACGATATCAATTACCAAGACCCACCACGTGGAGGTGACTACGCACGGGTCTCTTAATAATGTATTGTAAGTCAGTACTGTTTCATGTATTTCTCACACATGTCTCAACTTTTATTGAATTTAAGTAATTTGTAAATTATTAGAAATGTTTAAACAATTACAAAAGAGAATTTATTGTTTAATTGTTACAAATAAATTATTAGAAATATTAGATAATGTTTAAACGAGTGGAATATTCTGAAATATTATTTAAAAACACACTCGTAAATTTTGGTCGATGTGCACACGACGGAAGTTCAGTTGATAATGAGTCTCCGTACCGCTTAAGGTTAACCTAATGTTCCGTTTGTTAGTGACCCGGAACTGTTGATAATTTTTTTTCAAATTTCTAAAACTTGGTCCATGTGCACACGATGGAAGTTTAATTGGTAATTAGCCTCCGTACCATTCAAGGTTAATATATATTTCGGTCGTCAGTGATTCAGAACTGTTGATAATTTTTTTTCAAACTTCTAAAATTTGGTCGATGTGTCCGCGACGAAAATTCAATTCGTAATGAACTCTTGTCTTCGTGTCGATTGACATTAATCTGATCTTTCGGTGGTTAATGATGCGATAGAGATAATGAAAATTTCTTAGAAATGTATTAGTGACGCGATTACTACAAATGATTAATTGGAAATTTGAAATAGTACTTAAAAATGTTATAGAAGAGAATTTACTGTTTAATTGTTACAAATAAATTATTATAAATGTTTAAACAACTATAGAAAAAAATTTACTGTTTAATTGTTACAAATAAATTATTTGAAATATTAGATAATGTTTAAACGAGTAGAATATTCAGAAATATTATTTAAAACTCACTCGTAAATTTTGGTCGATGTGCACACGACGAAAGTTTAATTGATAATGAGTCTCCGTACCGCTGAAGATTAATCTAATGTTCCGATCGTTAGTGAGATGTTGACAATTTTTTCTTAGGTTTTCGAAACAGTATTTTCCTATTACACTAATCAATGGTTTTTAGATTTCTATCGCAGGGTTACACTTTCATAAACATCTTACAATGTCAAATGTAATAATTTATTAATTTTTTGATCTATAACTAAAAACAAATTTACACTTTCATGATATTAATTTCTAAGTTATAACTGCATTGAGAAAAGTTATGTTGTTAAAAATCGAGTTAAGAGTAATCGCGCAACACATAAAAATTTTCACTCGTTTATTGTTTCAAATTGCAAGGAATATATTATGTATTATGTAACTATCTTTTCCGTCTTTGTAAATAATATAATTTAATTATTATAAATGAATTGTTCAAACTATGAAGTGATGCTTGGAATTTCAATCACTGATTCAATTGCTAAAAATAAATAGTTGATTTGTTAAATAATATATCATTGATATATTATAAATTATTAGCTAAATATTTTAAATAACTCTTAGAAATATTACAGAAGAGAATTTATTGTTTTACTGTTGCAAATAAATTCTTGGAAATATTAGATAATGTTTAAACAATTAGAATATTTGGAAATATTATTTAAAAATTCACTTCGAATGTTTAATCGATGTACACACGATGAAGGTTCAACTTATAATGACCTTCTTCGCTGCTCAACCATCAGATAAATGTAAAGTCAGCGATGCACAATTGGTGGTAGTCTTTGTCAATACTTCCAAAAACACTGTTTTCATTACAGTAATCAATAGTTTTACAGTCTTTGTGTTTTATTTAGTTAAAATTTTTCAATTTTACAGTTTTATTGTTTTATCGCCCCCATTAATCTTAGGCAAGCAATGAATAATTTTAGGGGTGTGCGAGAACGCGGAAATATTTGATGGTCGAGACGAGTCGAAAAGAGGTCGAGTTCCAGAAAATTTCGAGATTCCAGAAGGAATCAGGTTTCCCGAAAAAGTCACGATTCCCAAAAATTTCGAGCACCCGGCTACCGTTTCTCGAACTACTCTACGATGCTGTATAGCAGCCTACAAAATATATAAATACACAGTTCAGTTTCTTCTGCCAGTAAAGTTATTGGAAACACGGATTCTAAGAATCGTGTGACCTGATGTAAACGAACGTGTGACTGCGTGCTTAGTACTTGGACATTATGTACGCTGTTGAGCAGTATCGCTGAGAAATTCAGGAAGCTAAGACGTATATTTCAAAGTTCGTGTGAATTTAATAAAGACTGAAAATCTTTAAAAAAAAATGTCGAGTGATAGTGAGAGTAAAGTTGTGGTAGCAGGAAGTAGTGTGTAGAAGATATCGTGTAAAGGAAGAAGGTAAAGAGAAGCTCTGTTTGGAAACATTTTCAAGAAAAAGATGATACAAAGGCGGAATGCACGCATTGTCACCATGAATTTAAAACTAGGTATGCAAATACTACTGGTCTATTACGCCATTTGAAGCATATGCATTCAAACATTAGTATATGTACTAGAAAAGAAACTGAATCGATATAAAATTTGTCGCATGTACAAAATGATACGCGAAAGATTGTTAAACTAAAAGCTATAACAGAAGGTGTTGCTCGAATGATGGTTCTAGATCTGCGACCTTTCGATATAGTCGATATAGTTTCGATATAGCGTGGGCTTTAATGAATTATTTATTTTTGTTACCAATCCTTTCCCGAATCCTGACTCTTTCGAGAATCTCGAAATTTTCTAGTACCCGTTTCGATACCGAAGAAATTTCGTGTTCACCTCTATTCTCAACACGAGTCAAAAATGACACGGTAGGCGGAGGGTTAAACAGAATCTAGAGAATTTTAAAGCAATTACGCGTTCCCGTGACAATCGAGTGCAATTTTTATATTTCCACTGATTTTTGTGATGGTTCGTTGCTGGCAGATTGCGAACTTTTATACAAATTTGTTCTGTCAGTGTATATAATTGATACAATCGCTATATATTTAATGCAAACGAAAATCAGAAAATGTACGTACAGTTCGATGAGTTACAAACTATGTTAAATTAAAAGTAAATTTATATATTAAAGATAAAAATCCGCGAAGGTAGATAAAATTTATTTGCTTGCAGAACGAGGAATTGTAGTTAATTGTACTCTTTCTCTTTCGCCTGAGGCTAAGAAAAATTATAAATATTTTATAAGAAAACGTATGAAGCTACAAATTTCCACAAATGCTGTCTCAGTATTAAAATTAGCAAAATTTATTTATTTATAAAGGAGGAAGAAGTACAGCTAGTTGTGCTCTTTCTTTTTCACGTGAAGCAAACATCACAGATACAGTGCACTCATGAAATCACAAGTTTCCACAACATGCGGTCTCAATGTTGAAATTAACTGGACAAAATTTACTTGCTTATGAAAATGAAATCGAGAAAAAAAAAACTACGAAAAAGGAAAATTTACAAATATCGCAAGGAAACGTATAAAGCGACAAATTTCCACAAATGCGATCGCAGTTCCAAGGAAAGTTCCAAGAAACAAGTTAATTAACAAGTTAATTAGTTCAAGAAAGTTTAAGATAGTTTAAGAAAGAAGAGAGAAAACAAAGGAAAAAGGGGTGCTCTCGTGCTCTTTCTCTCTCTCTCTCTCTCTCTCTCTCTCTCTCTCTCTGTTTCTGCCGCCCTCGAGAGAAAGAATACAGAGAGACTTCTCGCGAAGTCTGAAGCGATGGAAAGAACGGCGAACAAGCTTGGACGCGCGGTTTATGGTGTCTGGAAGTCGAATGTCACGCGGCTGTTAAGGCCAGCGGGTTCGCGCGTGAATCGTCTGCGGCCTCGGCGTAATCTCGCCGAAGCGGTTCTTAGCCCCTTAAACGGTCGGTGCCAGTTAGCGCACCTTTTGTTGGAAACACGAACGGGCCGATAGAGGAGATCGAACAACGAAGAGAAAAGAAGCATCCTCTTCTCTCCGTCACCAACGATAGCAAACCCCGTTTGCTTTGCTCGACGACCGGCAATTTAAACGAACGTACATATCTCTGGTTATCTCGCGCCAAGAGAGGGGGGAGGGAATTATTGTCTTTCGAGTGGAATTAACGGGATTAACCCGTCGCGGGGAGGTTGGAGCGCGTTATGGTTCGTTAATGGAGAATGTTCCGCTTCACGGAGGGAGTTACCACGATACGTCAGCTCCTTGTTCCAGTGGAAAAGAAGTATCGATGTTTCTGCGTTGTTTTCAACAGTTGATTCTCTTCGGCTAATTCCATTTGTAAGTTCAATTTTTCTCGCGCTGAATCTTTTTATACGCACGTGTGTACGCAAACGTGACACGAACACATACACGTGCTACGTATTCGTTGTGTATTTACTGTATATGTGTTCATATGCGTGTATGATATATGATTTTACTTATTCATTTTTAGGAAAAATTCATTTTCATTACTTTAAACTGTAAATGATATTGTTAATTTTTAATTATTACTGAAATTCAGTTTTATTATGAAATTTCATTTAATTATATTTTTATTTAATTGTAATTAATTTAAATGCACGAGCAAATTTATATTTTAAGATAAAATTTTTCAGTGAAAATTTAATTCTAATAAATAACTTTGTACAAATTAAAATTTTATCTAAAAACACTTTCCAGTGTACTTTTACTATGTTGCGACTTGTTCCTAATTGTTGTGTACACACATATGAACACATGTACAATAAATCTTTACAAAATCAAGTTGGACAATTTTTAACAAGATGAACATGTGCAGGAAGAGGGAAAAGTCGCGAAATTATCGCGAAATTATCGCAAAAGCGATTGGCCATTGGCCAATCACGGTGTCGTTGCACCGGCGTGTAGCGTGCGTATCGATTTCAAGCGCGCGACAACAGCGTGCTAATGAACCGCAGAACGCGCTCGCGAACCAGCGATCAAACCAGCCTCGCCGATATAAGAACCGACGCGGCTCGGTCCCCTACTTTCTACAGGTGTCCCCGTCCGCTTGGTTAATCCTTGTAATTAACGTTTTTCTCGTTTCGAATCCGATCGAACGAACACCGATCGAACCTGACGGCTGATACGCTCCAGTACTAAGGACGACGTGTCGTCGATGGATGTTCCTTTGATGTCCAACGGGGCACCGATGATATTTTCTTTGAATTTCTGACAAGAAAGAGTCCTACTACTACTATTCCAGCCTGCTCGTTCACGATGACCGGGCACGATGCATTGAAATATTCGCGGTACTAAATAATCGTGCCATCATGCTCATCGACAGAACGTGTTGATATTCTTATAAATGCAAAGTTGTTATAAAACGTGAGTTTTATGGCGATGGCGATGACTCTTTGATCGTTGGAGGATGACGCGTTAGTTTCAATTGATCCAAAGATCAGCGAGTGAAGAGTAATATGTGCTTGGAATTTAAGGGATGTACGTAAAGTTCTTGTTTATTTCGGGGAGAGACGATTCGGATATTTTATTGGAAATACAAAGTTTAAATGCACGTTGTAAATGTAAATTATACAGTGAAGAGCATTAATGACGATACTAAAAATTATATATACATGTACAATAATTTAATTTGGTGAAGAAAGGTCATCTGGTCTCATTTTAAAGCGCCAAGATCCTACTTTCACAGCGATGAGTCCGTCTTTTTCGAAGGTGACACAGTGGATAAAGAAACGAGGACACATTTTTTTTGTTTAAATCGAAAACTATAAGAACGCAAACGTTTGTAAAAGCATTAAAAACTTTCTTTCGTAGATGCATCGTCATTTCGAAAATTGAAGTCTTAGAACTTGCTTGTACGTACGATTTCTCTCGACATTTTATTGAACTTTGTGAACGTTAGGAAATCCTAATCTTCAAAGGTCAATAAAATGATCGTACAATAGATTTCAAGAAGTTGTTGTAAACAACGAGATTTCAAGTCTTCGGGATCTAGTCGTGACAGGAAATTTTTATCATTTCTTACGAGCGTTTAAATCTGTACAATTTCTGAAAGGAAAGAAGCACTTGTTAAAATTATCTTCAAAAAAAAAAAAAAAAAAAAAAAAGAAAAAAAAAATCAACTCATGACTGTCAAAGTAGTTTGAAACTTCCACGCTTTGAAACGAAACCAAGTGGCGATTCGTTGCGCGATTCTTTTCTCCGCAAACTTCCATCAGTTTAAATTGTCCACGATTTATCGTCCTTGTTGTTTCAATTATGAGCCTATTATACTCAATTATAAGTTAATTACACGCTGTAGGCACCTATCGCTAAACTTCAAAGCACCCTGACACCTTGATTACACATAAATCGCTCCAAAGCAACAACTCGGTGGCGAGTGTCAAATTTATCGATCGTCAAAAAGATCAAAGGACGCGTGAGGATCCAAACCGAGCGCTATCGATATTTATCGGACTTTCACGGTTCGTCACAGGTGCAATCGCGGTACTCCCTTACGGTGTCGCGGTGTTTGCCACAGATCCAAGGTCAAGCGCACCACGAACGATCGAGAGGTGGTCGTTCGATCCTGATTAATGGCCACGGAGATCCAGAGTATGGCTGTATACCGCCGCGAGGCGTTCGTTACGTATAGCGTTGACTCGATACGTATCGAGCTTGGACCGTTTTTTACCATCTCCGCTCGTATCGCGACACCTTGCACCTGGATGAATCGACGGGACGCGTGGAAATCGATCGATCGATCGATCGATTAACCCACGGGCGACTCGATACTTTCTGCGGATGATTATGCGAAACGCGACGAGCTGAGATTTGAGATACGAGCCCGTCGAGATTCCGGTTAATCGCTTTTCCTGGTTATTTCAGTGTCGGTGACGTTCACTGACGTTTGCTTCGGTTTGACGACGTTTGGCTGGCTTGGTCTTTCTTTGTTGCGGAGAATTATTTGGAAAATTGAAATCAGGAGCGTTTAGATTTTTCTTTCGACAATGGGGTGAGTGTGTTTAGTTTAATTCGGATTGGATACGTTTGGACGAATGTGACGAGGTTTATTGCTTGGATCATTTTGAGCACGATATTAAGATTAAGCAGTTGAAAAGTGGAGGTAAAAATTAGATTCTTTCTTTTCATACTAGAATGAATATTGTGTAATTAAATTAGTTAAACATTGGTTAGATCAGACGATGAAAGGTTGGTTGGTTAAATTAGACGCGAGCTAAAAATTAAATGTGATTGTGATTCGTTTAGATTCTTTTCCAAGTTACTCCACCTGTTCAAGAATTGGAACTCTAGAAAAATTCGCGAGACTTGGCTCCTTCTTTCAACATAGGAACAAATATTCGAGTCCGAATGAATCAAAACTTGCTACTGGTTAAAATTTTTAAACTTGAAAAGGAAAATTGCATCCTCTCTTTCGTCTACAAATCGATCGCTCACCTTCTTCGATTACTCCACGGCAATGTTGCATTTCGAGTTGCAGACAGTTTTCACGGCGAAGCGAAAAGAACAAAGTTGCAAAAGAGATGCAACTTATCGGCTGTACGTCATAAATCCCGTCAGGCGGCTGATGCAAATGCAACAGCTGAAAACAGGAACGCGGCTCGCCATTATGCCGGTGTAAATGCGTCTGACGTTTATAGAAAATCCCAGCTCGAGTGTCCGCGCCCGTTCCAGTCAATCGCCGCTGCCTTTTGCCACGGCTTCGAGTGGTCAACTCCGTTACATAGTCCGCTGGGGATAATACCTCGCGGTAGATAGGTAGCTTCAAATGCGTTTCAGCGTTCGGTTAATGCTCGAATCGTGTTGGATGCTATTGTGCCACGGACGGTGAATGGTTCAGGTTTGTACAATGGAGAGGTGGAAGGTTGGAGGTTGTTGAGATGGCCGTATCGATGATACTGTTGGTTTAACTGGGTTTGATGGCATAGCGGTATTGACGGATCTTTGTTCTTTTGGTGGGATGACCGAGTGTTTGACGAGGTATGAGGTACGTACGGGATTAACGTGTGTGTTTGACCTGTTAATAGAAAATAAGATATTGTCGTTGGAACTAGTGATTCTCTTTGTTTCGAGGGGGAGAGGTGGAGTAATTTCTCTGTTTAAACCTTCGCATTTCAAGTTTAAGCTTTCATTATGTCTAGATTGTGGATTTTCGTACATTTATTTTATAGAGAGCAAGATTGTCGTTAGAATTGGTGGTTTCTTTCGAATCGAGTAATTTCTTTGTTCAAACCTTCGAGTATAGTGATAGAAAGTTACGACAGTGAAACAAACTTAATGTTACAGAGAAGCTTTCACGTTGTGTATAATAAACGTTTCATATTAAACGTTCACTTCTAGTAATAGTAGAAAACAAAAAGTATCTGAAACTTTGATCGATCGAGAAGCGAAACGATGCAAGTTTCGATGGGTTCGCTTCAAATTAGATTCCATTCTCTTATACTCGTAAAGAGTTAAATTCGCAGTCTAGCGACAAACGAGATCCACCACAACTGTTTATCCCCATTCAGTCGAACGATCCCTGTGACGCGCGTATTGTACGTGGTTGCGCGTCGAGACGCAGAGGGAAACGCGAGGGTAACGTTAATGGACACTTTCTCGCAAGGGGGCGACTAAAAGTAGCAACTCAGCCAGAGGTCGTCACTCGATCCTGATTAATGGCCGGCGGGATCTCGCGGCGCTGTAAACAGTATTAATCAGGATCGAGTTTACGGCGCGCGGTCGTGGCACAGATCGCATTAATCAGGATCCGAAGCTGGCCGCGGCACGAAATATTCATTTAACTATATACGTGACCGGCGACGATGCTCGAGAGACCTGGCTGGCTCGCGCACCGCAACGCCACGCTTATTGATTTACGACCGGCGACTTCCGAATGTCCAACAGCTGGAAATCAAGCGGACACCTCTCTCGCAACGAGCGAGACCTCCGTTGCCGTTTAAGGAGAACCGAGAATCGAACGAGAGCCTCGAATAACAATGGTCTAACAGTCACGCGGTGATTTTCGCTCATTTCGATTTAATTGCGAAGAGAGAACTGCTCGCGCGGGCGATTAATGAATGAAAGAAACGCGTCGAGCGCAGTATACAAACATGTATCTATGAAGTACCAAGCTTGGACAATTAATTTACGTTAACGCGTTTGCAGCAACATTTTTCGCGATTATGTTGATGGAGTATTTTTCAAGTTTTTTCATCGACATCATCAGCATCGATAGTGATCGAAGCATACTTTCTATCACTCGAAAATATTTATTTAAATTTTTTTAATTATGCGAATTATGCACTTGTACGTATAGATGGTCACAGACACTTGTGCATGAATTTTTTGACTGGAAACAAATACTAGTTTCGATGGATATTGACCAGAGCGTAATAAAACGGATCGAAACAAGAAAATATAGAAATGTACGCGTTCGTAATATAAACTTTTAATTTTCTCGAATTTTCTCAAGAGCAATCAATGTTCCCCTAAAATAATAAAATATAAAAGTGTACGCGTTCGGTCTTTTCGAATTCTCCCAAGAACGACGAACATTGCAAAATTGTTGCCTACCGGCGTTTGTTAACCAAATAATAATTAATCGATCCGTCATACTTAATAACAAAGCAAAGCAGTGGCGATCGAACCGGTGTTTCACATTTTCCAGCATTAAATAATCCCAGATAATCGTATTGAAATTAATACTTGCTTGTCGTCCAAAGGGAGTATTACTCTATTTTTCATGTCGTTGCTCATAAATATGTATTAAACGGTTCCCCATGCTAATAGAACGCTCGCAAGTACGTTTGCTCCCGCGATTGCTAAAAACTATTTCTCGTTGTTGCAATGGTAATGGTCCTTTTATGATAATGAGCCGCGATAGCGACGTAATAACTGTATTACCTTTGCCATTCAAGCCTGCCTTTGCCAGATCTAGACTATAACTGCTAATTTATTATTCATTAATTTCACAAGATATCCGTTACATCGGCTCGATTCATTGAATTATCGTCGTAAACATCGGGTCAGCTTTGATTTTTGATGAATCCACTGTGTGAACAGCGATATCCATCTTGTCTCGATCGTAGTTAAAGATATGATCGTTTCATCCTCATTTCTTTTATCTCGGGGAACGATATAATATCGCAGAGACCGTGAGATCTTGCAGTTTGAGTTTCGTCGTATTAACAGGTAGTCGGCACTTGTTATTAATATTAATATTAGAATTTCTGTTATTAATATTAGAACAGCTCGTGTAGAATATAATACATGTTATTGATATTAATATTGGAACTTCTGTCGTTAATATTAGTACAGCTCGTGTAGAATATAATACATGTTATTGATATTAATATTGGAACTTCTGTCATTAATATTAGTACAGCTCGTGTAGAATATAATACATCTTATTGATATTAATATTGGAACCTCTGTTATTAATATTAGTACACCTCGTGTAGAATATAATACATGTTATTGATATTAATATTGGAACCTCTGTTATTAATATTAGTACAGCTCGTGTAGAATATAATACATGTTATTGATATTAATATTGGAACTTCTGTCATTAATATTAGTACAGCTCGTGTAGAATATAATACATGTTATTGATATTAATATTGGAACTTCTGTCATTAATATTAGTACAGCTCGTGTAGAATATAATACATGTTATTGATATTAATATTGGAACCTCTGTCATTAATATTAGTACAGCTCGTGTAGAATATAATACATGTTATTGATATTAATATTGGAACTTCTGTCATTAATATTAGTACAGCTCGTGTAGAATATAATACATCTTATTGATATTAATATTAGAACTTCTGTCATTAATATTAGAATAGCTCGTGTAGAATATAATACACGTTATTAATATTACTATTAGAACTTCTGTCATTAATATTAGTACAGCTCGTGTAGAATATAATACATGCTATTAATATTAATATTAGAACAGCTCGTGTAGAATATAATACATGAAATATATACATCTAGAAAAATTACAAAATTATGTTTGCTTATGAGGAAGAAGATGCTTAATGTTATTTAATTAAATACTAGATATAGTAAATATTATAAATAATATTAGTGTTACATTACATTAGTAATAATAATTATTATTATTAGAATAGTGATAGTAATAATTATTATTATTATAGTATTGGAATTATTTATATAAATATAGACAATTTCTATAGTGTCGCAAGAACCGAGATCAATTCGGAGTAAAAGGATCACGGCGAAATTTCGTTACGTTGAATAACTGTTTGAGAAACTGTTCAAAGTAAGATTACGTGGCTCTGTTTGGTGAAGGAATCGCGAAGAATCGCGCAGCAGGGTACTCTCGATAATCCTTGGCGAGCGAGCGAGCAAAGTTTCCCAATTCAGAGTCGGTGGAGCATGGATGCCGGACTGGGTCGGGGATTTTTCGCTTCCGCGATTACACGTTGCGAAAACAATGACTCGGGACACGTCGACGTGCTCGAACAATGATCGTTCGATGCCCAACCGATCTGCTTTCACTGATATCGCCTCGTCTGCCAGTTTGCGCATTGCTATTACCGAACGCTTCGGGCCAAGTGATTTTTCCAGCGTTCTGCTCGATCCTCTCTCCGACCGTCTTCGTCTTGCAAAAACAGTGTTTGTAAAATTGCACGTATGTACAATGGCTCGTGAAAATATTGGAACGGATCATCTTGGAAGAGAAACTCTGACGAATTTACATTGTACGTTACGAGTAATAAAATATATGTTGTCTGATCATCGCGATTCTACTGATCGAGCAACGTCGAAGTTAAATTTTAAATTTCACGTCAGAGAAAAGACGTTTAATACGAATTTAGTGAAAGTATCTGAACGGATCATCTTCCAAGAGATTCCAAAAACAAAGAACTGCTGCCAGCAGTCTTTCCAAAAAATTAGAACGCGTTCCAAAATTCATCGCGTTCCAAAAAATTAGAACAGAAGAAAAAAAACGACATTGAAACACGAAGAAATACCAATGTACAAGAATCAACGTTCCCGACGAACGAACAAACAACCGAGAGAAACGGGGAATTTCGTCGCTGCTGCCTCTCCTTCTTCTTCTTCTTCTTCTTCTTCTTCTTCTTCTTCTTCTTCTTCTTCTTCGATTTCTTCGCGCACGGGTGAAGGCTAGTCGACATCGGGCAGCTTTGAGGGTGGCAGTTTAATTTCGCCGGGACGGCCGTAAAACCGACGCTTATCCCGAGCGAAGCGACTGGGGAACGAGGAAGGGGTCATCCACGGTGGATAGGTACGTGTTGGCAGCGTGAACGACAGAGCCGGTGGTTAACCGGCGGCTCGCAATTTGCCATTTCCATTTCACTCGCCGTGTTCCGTCCGTGGCTTCGACGAGGGTTGATACTCGACTCGCGACGCAACGCGATCGCAAAGCTGCGACTGGTTTTCATAACTCGGCGACCTTCGTGCAAGGTGGATGGGGGATCCGTGGATCCCGTGTGTCGGCGGCAGTCATTGCCAGGATTTTTCTCATTCTCAGCTGTCTCTCTGGGAAAATTAGATTTGCCACGTGTGTTAGGTCAGCGTGGAAGTTATCAGCTGCCACGGAAACGGGTTGCACGGATTAGAGACGGTGTTTTTTTTTTCTTTTTTTTTACTTTTTGGATTAAATTAGATAGACGGACTTTGTTTTCTTTTCTTCTTTCTCTCGACGCGTCGTTTGCGTGATTAAAAAATTAAAATTCTGATCTTCATAATCGAAATTTTGCTTGCGACTGTAGAGTGTATTGTCATGCGCGTTATACAGAGTGTTTTAGCAGAGGATGATTCCTTGTGAAAAAATAAGTCGAGCACGTGGGGTAAAATGTTTTTTCTTCGTTCCTTGTAAGATGCTTCGTTAATTTTAGACACGACGGGAAAGAATAATTAACAGGAAATTCATTCTACTGTAGAATAAAGCTTCATTTGTTTCCTTTTCAAGGAAATGACATTCAAACACGTTCCGTGAAAAATTGGTGGAATAAATTTAAATTTAAAACTTGATAAATTTTCAAACTCGATTTCCTCGGCAGCATCTTACGAACAAATTTTATTTCACTACAGTTAGTTCACTACAATTTATTTCACTACAAAAAGAAAATTTCATTTTATTACGTATGAAATTAAAAATCATCATCTCAACTTATTTTCACACGTAGAGCAAAACCTATTAATTTAAAAAGAAATAAATAAAAAGAACAAATTCGAAACTGTCTAACCAAGTAAGCACAGTCTAAGGTGTTATAGATCAAAATGAGATTGTCACACATACAAGTTTTTGTCATGCCAAATTTTCGTCGTTCGCTTCTCAAATATTTCGCTAAATTATATTTATTAGAGAAACGTTACGACTCATTCGTTGAATTCGACGGCGAGCAGAGTGAAAGAAGTGGATGTCGAGGAGGATATTGTGGTATGCAATCGTTTAGAAATCCGGCGGAACACGAGCGTAGTCGACAATGGAACATTGTACGCTAATGTCGCGCATGGACATAATTACGCGGGAGATATCGAGATAGGCCGCCTTCATGCGTGGGTGAGAATCGTGTCATTAGTCAGTCGGTACCAGCGCGCCATTAGACACGCTCCGTTAATTACAGAAACCGAATGGAGGACCGGTCCAGTTGGATCCAAATGATCCGCCGGAACGATCATCTTCGCTTCTTTCTGCAAGTTTAATCCGTTACGTTGGCAAGAGGGAAGTTAACACGTTCGTTCGTTGGTGCGATCGTTGTCGCGAACAAAATCATTTGATCCGGATTTTCTTATCTTTTTATACTTTACCTTTTCATTTCCATTCGTTTCATTACGTTTTCATCATTTCTATTTCATTTTATTTTTACGTTTCTTATTGATTTCTGCCACTTTCTTCCGTTTCCGACGTTTCGATAAATTATAGTCAAAATAGTGGGTAACTGTGATCACGAAATAATAAATATTAGTAAATAATAAATAATAACAACTGGATGATAATCACGAAACAATAATAATGGCAATTATTATATAGAGCATATATTTCATTTCACGTTTTATAATGTTTTTCAATAGCTTACTTAGACTATGATAATATGGAGAAGTAGAGAAACGTAGAATAGAGAGTTGCTCTCTAAGTTTCTGAGTGTCTGCAAAGTAACTAATCGCAAAATTATGGGATCCGTAATCTATTTAATTAATTTTTCGAGAGTTCCCGAGGAACTTCTGCATTTGAAGTTCACTTGTAGCAAAAGTCCATTAATGATTTTTCGTTTACGTTAGTAGACGATTCAGGTTCGAGATAAATGGATTCGGGCCTTGACTGAAATTTCGTTCGAACAACCGGCACGTTTGTTTACAAATGCGCGTGGGGATGATTCACGAACATTTTATTCATGTTTATAGAGTCCCTTTCGCAAGTTTCGTGCGGCCCGGCGAGAAATTAAGCCGGAGACAGAAATTGAAGCAGCCGGTGCAGCGAGGCTTGCTAAATTCTTGGCAGGGATCCGCGGCAGAGACGTATGGCCACGATGATTCATGAAAATGGGTTAAAAGTTAATGCCTCGCTCCGCTAGGAACACTACTCGATGGAATCCGAGTGATATAACACTCGCTCGACAATCGAACCGCGCTCGAGTTTAAATTTAATCCCCGAGTTTCGAACGATCGTGCCCCTCTCTCTCTCTCTATCCACTTTCGACCATCGTCATTCCTATTTCCTTTTTCCTTTTTCTTCTTTTTCATTGTTCGTTTCTTTCGTTTGATTTGGCACAGATACGACACTAATGCGGGGATCTTCAGCCTCCTTTCTGAATAATTTATTGTCGATGGTAAATGGAGAACGGTGCCATATCGGAAAATAATGAACGCCCGCTTTATTAAATTGTATTTATTGCGAGAAAGAAATTAAGAGATGCAGAAAGCGTTGTATTTTATTTATTTGGTGTACGCAGTATACATTAGTTGATTACTAATGACAATTAATAGTTAATTTTAATTAATTCTAGCAATTAGTAGTTATTTAAATTCTTTTCTTTTTATTTACGCTATCGAACCTGCGTACTAACAGTGCAGAAACAATTTCGCAAACTCTTGTTACAGGGATTACACTGATGTGCAACCAAGATACATGTTTCCTATTTACATACTTGCAACTAGAGCTTACGAAACTAAAACTAAGAGAACTGTCAAGTCACTGAGGAACACAGCTAACATAAGCACTCGACACAAATCCGTTACAGATGCCAACCACGGCTTTTAAGAAATATTAATTTCAATTAGCTCGGTGCGCTTTCTCCCGTGCGAGTTTCACACGTTGGTCGTCGATGGTTTTCAGCATTTCAACAACAAAAACCCACTTCAATAAGCAAATCTTACTTCAATTAGCTCTTCCATTAACCGAAACTTTCTTACGCCGCGTTCGTAATCGAACACCACGAAGATTCACGTTCCCATTATCCTGATCATTAAGAGTATCTCCGTACCTTCGAGAGGACGAAATGGCGGAGGGGAGAGAAAAACAGCTTTGAATGGCGATTTGCATCGGAGATATGAAAAACAGCAGGCAGTAAGTCGTCGCGGCAATTTACGGGCGAATGTAGGCCAGCCGCGCCGAGCACACCGAGATTAGGATAATAAATACGGCCGAGGTGAAATCCATCCACCGTGGCTGACCTTACACCGCCGTTTCTACGCGAACGAAGGAAGCGGCGAGGGAAGAGGAGCACGCGAAAGAACAGCATGGGCACCCTCTGCGCGCTCCATAGACATAACCTACATTTTACTCCGCGATACGCTTGTCTTTCAATGAGAAAGTCGACAGCTGCAACACCGTGAACCTAGGGTTTTTTTTTTTTCTTTTCTTTTCTTTCTTTCCGTAAATACCCTCGCAACCTTTCGTCTACGACCGCACGTCTGTGTCAATCGATCGTTTGTGGAATTACACGAGGTATCGTCTGTGGTGATGAAGCAATGCGTTTGGACGATGCACAACGGTAACATTGAACGTCACGAATTAAAAAGTGAAACGAGGGTGACGGTAATATTTTTCATTCAGCAGGGCTTTCCCAAATTTTGCCTCTTAACGTTGCGTGTTTCTCTTTTTTCTTTTCTTTAGTGTTGAAAATTTTCTAATTAGAGTTTCCTTTAGATCTACCAGTACAATCGTGATAGTCAAGTTTTACTACATTGATGAATGATCAATGCAGCATAACGCACACGATGTACTAGGTACACGAACGTCGAGCTTCGCGCGAATGAATAAAGCCATAATTCTGCACCGTGCACGCGAAGGATCGATGGAACGCGCCGATTCTTTCATCTCGCGTCTCCCTCTCTCTCTCTCTCTCTCTGTCATCTGACGACGACGAGCAGTTAAAAATTAGAAACGCGAGAACGTTAACGTTGCCATCATCATTCGCGAAGAGAAACGACGACGGCGAATACTCGCGTTGAATGCAGATCGGGTTTCGCAGTTAGCGGTCTAGATTTGTGTAAAGATCTGTCAAGCCCCGACGAAACGAATGCTCGCCAGCGAAAATTATGGCAATCTAGATTCGGACCAACGCTGGTAAACGCTGTCTCAAGAGCGTTAATTAATTTTCCATGGGGACGCCTCTCTCACTTATTTTTTTTTTTTTTTTTTTTTTTTTTTTTTTGTTTCTCTCGTTGTGACACGACATTGAAACGCTCGCACTGTAATAGCGCACGCTTCGAACCAATCTTGTCGCGATTCTGACTGAAATTTCTTCTGTGAGAAAAATTTTACTTAAAAAAAAAAAAAAAAAAAAGAAGAAGAAAATAAGACAAAATAAAATTTACAGGCTTAAATCTTCTTCTCTGTCTTTCACGAGAGTTCTCAAAATATGTTTCACGCTTCTACGACTGCGAACTGTTACTTTACAGAGTGGAATATCTACACGTGCCCTGTTGCGTAATTGCTCGCGGTGACAAAGGTTTGGTTTATGCGAATTTGTGGGAGTAATGTTGGTGGCAACTGGGTGGGTGGTAAGAAGAATGCCGTTGCGATTAGTAACAAAGGGAATCGATATAAATAGAAACGGGGCAAAGATTTTGCTACTTTGCTACTTTGATTTATTATTACTGTCCGCTTAGACAAGAGTTACAATTGCTGAAGAAAATATCAGATTAGTTTTCAGGAAATAGTGATTCTTACAGAAATAATTAATTCCACCGGTATCTTTTGGTATTTGTGACAAGTGACTAGAGCAACACAAAAATAATGGTAACAATGATTAAAATAATGAACAAACATTGCGTGAAATAACATTAACCTGTCAATACTTTCTGACATAACAAGTAACTAGAGCGACATTGACTTAGTTTCGATTCAGTTGAAATCGTGATTTTTTATGTAACAATGCTAATAATTTTAGGGTTAAAAACAGCATAATTCCTTTCGGTAAATATGAAGTCAGTATTACTACATCAAGCGTAACAGTTGTGATGATCGATTCGTCCATTACCAACGTTAAACGCAGTGAACGATTCCCATAACAATGACGATAACGCCACAACTACCGGCAGTAACAGCACACCAGCAACGAAACAGCAACATAATCTCAGGCACAGGCTCTCACGAACTATTTAACTATCTCTGGATCTTGAATCCATTACCTGCAATCATTTTCAAATCACAACGAGTATAAATCATCCGAGGAACGTTATCTGGGCACCTAGACGCGAGAGCTATCGAATTATTCGCAAGTGACATTTTTCGTTTGGATTTAAACGCAAATCTGTGGTTTCTGTCATTCCTTTTTGCCAAACTTCTGAAAACGATCAGATCCCCTATTCAAATCATCAAATAATTAAAGCAGCCTAAATTATGCAAACGAATAATAATCTTTGAAATTTAATTGACTCTTCAAGAACTGTCGCAAATAATTTAAGTAAAATTAATCCACCCAATAGTTTAAACATGTAATTTATATTAAATAATTTAACTCTGTGCTTTAATTTGTATCAAATAATTCCCTTTGGTCTCTGAACTTTGTTAAATTAGGTTGTTTCTTATTTAAATGGTTGCTCAAAACTCCGCTCGCCTTTCACTTGTATCTAAAAAAAAGAAATCACATTTTTACCTAATGCTACAATGTCGCATTATAATTCTTATCTAATGCAAAATCACAGACAGATCTGCTTCGTTAGTTTCTTACATGAATAATTCAAACAACACGCTTCCCAATCTCACGTTCAACAAAGTTGCAGAAAGAACCTTCTTTTGTCCAAGAGACAGTGCAAGATCACAGGAAAGTCTCTGTTCAGTAAGTTGATCAAACTAAAGAAAATTGTTATCTCCACTATTTTCTTAAATAAACCTAACCTAAACCGCTCTGACTTTCGTTGAACGAAACTGAAGTGAGAACCTTCTTTCATCCAAGAGAAACGCGTTTGAACGCAGCAAAGTCCCTATCCAGTGTTAACCAGACCGAAGAGGAAGATTGTCTCGATCGAAGAAAAGAGAGTACTCTTAAACCAAAGGAGAAATCACTAGTACCATTTTCTTACCCCCTCCTTTCACAACCCACCATCTCAATAAATCCAACCAGAACTTTGTCCAGAATTAAAATGAGAAGAGAACTCGCGTTTATCGCCGAGAGGGCACGACTCGAGCGGTCTATCCCATGGAATCGTGAAAAAGGAAAGAAACGAGAGGAGAAGACAAAAAAAGAAAGAAAGAAAGAAAGAAAGAAAGGTAACTCTCTCGGAGCAACGTGGCGAAGAAGATGTAGGACGAGAAGGACGAGAAGGTGGAAGCCGCGTTTCTCCTTCGGTCGTCTATTGCGCGAACATGCCGTTGTTTATTACCACGATTCGCCAGATAGTATCAATTGAATGTACCGCTCTTGGAAGGAGATTAATGCAATCCCCAGCAGGCAGCTCGGTCGTGGAACATGGTCGAGCATCGATTCTCTGCCTAGCCGTTACCCTCTCCTGCTAATTGTTCGCCTAATTCGGTCAGGTCGTCGGCTAGGATCGCGTTCGAACACGCGATTCAGGTATCCGTCTCTTCAATTCATTTTGCCTATTTTCTTCCTTTGCTTCTCTGCTCTTTCTCCTTCGAACTCTCTTGGCAGAGGAACGATTCGAATCCTTTTGTATCTTGGCGGTTCTTGAGATACTGCTTCGTGCAAACGATCCGTGATAACGTAATTCTGACATTGGGACTGTCAAGGTCGTCGAACGCTGGGACACCCTGCATAGGAGAAAATTTTGTCAATCGTTTCGCTACGATCTGTGGGCTCATTGCTCAGGCAAATATAGTTTATTTCTCGTAATTTTCGAACAGCGAGAGGGTTATTTATCTATTTATTTTAAAAAAAATATCCATTAGTACAAAGAGTGACACAATTACAAAGTAACAAGGCACGAGACTAGGAGATGCTAAATAATCAGCGTTTGGAATGATGGAAAAGAATGGTTGAAAAACAACGTGCACTACCAGCGTACTTAATAAACGTACCGGTTATAGAAGCCATAATATGTTCAATGGTGTTGAATGTGAAACGAAATTCAGAACGACGTATCTGGAAAGGAACATCAAGTTTAAACACAAAGCTATATAATTGTCATTGGAACATAAAGTTGTAATTATCATCTCCTCGTTTCCTGTTCCGGACCATGGACGATACGACAAGTCAATTCGATCAGTCGTTGAAAGGATCAGGATCGATGATCAGGCGGTGGATCGTGTCGCGACAAGGCCGTGCTCGATTTCTTGGATCGATTCGATTGACGACCGGTCGCAAACACCGTGTTTTCGCACAGGTGCAACGAACGCGACGGAACGACGGAGAGGAAAGGCGGAAACGGTGAAAGTGCGCGACGACGCTTCGGTTACAGTCGAAAGATTAGCCGGACGGGGGACGGTCGATTATCGAGTTTCGAGGAGGCTAGCTCAGGAATCCGTGGCCGGATATCCGGATGCAATCTCGCGCGCACTCTCGATACGTCCGCGATGCGAAACACGACCCGTATTCTCGATCGAAGATATTTCAATCGGAGATCGACTCGATTTCAAGTATCCAGCATCGATCCAGCGTTTTCGTGACAGATGCTTATGATGAATTAATAATTGTAAATTAAAGTGCCAGCACCGCAATAAACTGTATTAACATAAAATAATTTATATAAAAATTAATAATTACAGGTGAAATTTAAATTATTATTGTATTATAATTTTATATATTAAAAAATGAGAAAAGATAGATACCCTGTTATATTAATGTAATGAGTAATTTTATAATTAAATGTTGAATCATTAAAATAAAGTAACATGGCGGCCTTTCAATCTTTTTTGGGAAATTTGTTGTTTAATTTGATGATAAAAAATACTTAAATTATATTTATGTATTGTTATTATAACTTGTGAATGGAATGAATTTATTTATTGATGAGTGAAAACAATTTCATTTATGTATTTGCATCACGGCTCATCTGGAGTCTGGTTCTACCATCAAGTATGACTACGTTAAAATTCACAAATTTCTCTGCTCCATTTATATCTTTAAACAAGAAATGATTAAATTTGTGAGTTTCACGTGACTCGTGCACATTTCTCACAAACATCTGCAATCTGATCTTGACACATTGAACTCAGATACAGTTAGTATTCGGTGCATTTCTCCCAGATGTGTTTCTTTCGTTTCTTCGTGCTTTGTCTTGCTATTTGGAGAACGGGAGTTCAAATAACGATTAAAGATACTGATCACTTTGTTTATTGAAGCTTGCAATGATTGCATAGCGTTCGAGACTCCAGCTACTATGATTCTCGTCGCCGGCGAGAATGTATGGCAATAACAAGGAAGTTAAACAAAGATGTACTTACTAACAAGTTGTAAGTGATTTATGAGAAAGGGTTCAAGCATTTGGTAGCACGCAATGGCCACAAAGGCAGAGACTTGAAACATCTGATTAACACAGGCGTTCAAATGAACCTCGATAGAGTTATTGACCCTCGTCTGTATAGAAAAAAAACTCATTTTCCTTGTGATTTTATATAATTATTCCAACAGTCAAATTGGACGAATCTAGCATTGATCTAGTCTGGTCTTCGTAGCATTTTTATAAAACTTCTTTTACTAAATAATCAAAGTAATCACAGCTGTAATTGCTGCAACAATGTCGGAACAATTACAGCCGCAATTAAAATAATAATAATAATAATAATATTATTTTATTTTACCATTCAGTTGTCACACAATTGCAACAACTGAAAGATGAAAAACGATCGTAATCGTCAGTCAGGGATCGTAGCGAAGTATCAGAACAATCGTAACTGTAATTGACAAACGACTTGTCCACGATTGTTCGTCGCGAATCAACGCTCGATGAATTTTCTTCACATTTTGAGAATGATGCGTCGTGTCGGAAGCTATTCGGTGGCGGCTTAGGGCGCCTTTCCACGCACTGGCAGAAGGAGTGAGGCACGCGTGCAACACGAGCAACGAGATAATAGGGCGTAACCGAAGCAGCTTTGCCTCGCGGTGAAAGTTAGCGCCGTGACGTTAATTGAGGAGCGCCTTAGCATTCTGGAATTAGGAGTCCCAGGCCCTGCTTACAAAACGCCCACCGTTTCTCTTCATTTATCAACGTAAAAACCGGCTGTAGAAAGGCATCGATATTCCGCTCAATTAGGGATGACGTGTAAAAATCGTTCTCTGGTACCCGTCTGCCCGAATATTAAACCCTCGCGTGTTTCTGCCGCCACGTCCGTGCGAAATCCACGCAATTGTTTCTCTGAATTTTCGAGCGTTTACAACTTGATTTCTTGTTTTCTTATAAAATACATTGCTGAATAATTTCTTTCAGTCGTTTATGAAACTTAACGCCAAAGAACTTCTATTTCCTTTTGATATCCTTATTTTTCTCGCTGCTTGGAGATTTTATTTTTTATTTTCATCAGATACTTGGATATCGACTCGATAAAAATAATACAATCTGAAATATGTCAAAGTCTTTGACAAATGAAAAGCTGCAATTGAACAAATGTATTCATTGGTAATGAAACTTTAGTGTTTTAGAACAACTTTCCACGAAATCGACGAGATTACAGGAACGACGATAACCTTCGAGTCGAAAGTAAATTTAAAAAAGAAGAGAGGAAACAATTTCATGTCTATCGTGTAGAATAGAGTGACTTGCATCCTAAACCAAACGAAGAAATCAGAATATTCGAAGTATGATTTCCATTCGTCTATCCATCATCGTTGCTCGGCAATTCTGACGCGCGTCGCGTTCGATCATCGACTCCTCGAACAGTCGAGCAGTCAAGCCGCATCGACGAGGTTGAAGGCTTCGCGATGTCACGGCCACGAAATGAGAACAGGATTTTTATTCTTCGACCATAGGTTGTCCATCGCGATTTTTCTGCTGTGCCTTGACGAGTCGAAGATCAAAGTTCATTCGATCATTAAAAATTCATTTCCAGAGAAATGTTTGAATTTGGAAAATTCCCAAGAGTCAAAGAGGAAGAGCTCTCGTCTCGACGCGGAAATATTTCAAATTGTTCGTCCGTCCCTTGTCAAGTTGAAACGAATTCGTATATTCGTCGCTATCCAGGAATTATTCGAACGTCAAAATTCATTCTTCACTCGGTCCAACGAGCCACTCCGCCGCCAAGTCCGAAAGCTGACAAGCCCGAGATCTCGTATCTTTTCACATTGTATCAAAAAATTTGTACGATACAAGGGCAATTAAATTCACCTCTCCCCAGTTTCTCCCGCTGGTACACGAGCCCGTTTCAAGTACCACGATATGGTACCTGTTCGTGGCGCGAGCGTGCGTGAGCGAGGCAATTATTAATGAATCCGCTTCGTCTGACCTTTTTTCTCGCTGGCTGAACAAGGCTGACGGACGCTCTCGAAATTAATATATTCAGAGGCTGTGGCTGTGTCGGGTTACACAGCGAATCGCAGAATTTCGGCACGGTGTTAGGAGATAAGCTTTCTCGGGTAGACGATGTCGTTGCTGCTTGTTTCGTTTCTTTTTTCTTTTTTTTCTTTTTTTATCTTGTTCCGTGCTTGTACCTTCGCTCTTTTCGTTTTCTTTTCTCCTCCTCCTCCTTCCCCCCTGGCGGATGGCAGCGTGATAGAAGCTAATGGATTAAGATGCACGCTCGTCGCGATATAATGGGACGCCCTCGTCCTTTTTTGCCGCTACTCTTCCTCTTGATTTATGCGCGCTTATCTATCGAAAGTTGGTCTCGTTTTGTTGCGATTTTATTAGTGCCACTGCCCCGCATTTTTGCGACGCGTCGGACCGTTTATTTTCTGCTCTCTGTGGCTTTTCACTTCTTCGTTCTTCGTTCTTAATTAAGATCTTAATTCGATGAACCATCGGATCGTATCTGCTTGATCGATCGGAAAGTTTCGCCGTTTTTCTGCCGCCTCCGGAAGCAAAGAAATTGATTGTTTCAGCTGACGTCGCTGTTGACTACGCTCCATTATAATAATTTCTCTTTTTACATATTTATCACTTTATAATCTTCATTCGTGTTTCTCTTCTTCTTATTATTATTATTGTTGTTGTTATACAATATAACATATTACACGCTGTAATTTTATATTATTGTGTTATATATTATAATTACAATTAACCAGATCGAAATTAATTTGTCAAACCTTTCACCGTCGATTGAAATAATGGATTGCTGGAGATGGAACGTCTCGATTGTTTACCGTACTTTCAAATCGGTTTTAACGCATACACGTATTTTACAAATAATTGGAATAAATGTCTGTGCAATTGATCTTCGACGAACATTCTCCTACTGTTGATCTCGCTACAACCGAGGTCAGATCAACAGATCGAAGTACAGTTTAAGCACTGTACAATTACGAAGAAGAAGACAACATGTATTTATTAAAGAACTTTATAAAAGCCGATATAACTTTCTGAAGAATAAATAAGTATTATTCACGAGATACATTTATGTTAAACTACAGACAATATATACATTCGTCGAAGCACACTGAAGAAACACGTGGAGCGTTCGTCCATGTTACACATACGTTATTCATTTTGTTAAAACAAAAAATCATCGATCCACAAACGCTTATCCCGCTGCATATTAATAGATGGCGACGCTCACATCATTATTGTCGTAATTATGATGATAAACAAGTGAACATCACAATACTACAAATAAATAATAGCTCGGTAATTAATTTTAGTAGTTTATATGAAAATATTGTCAACATAACAAAATATATAATTACTAATAATAAATATCAAATAACGAAGATTAAATAACGAATGAATAATTAACGCGATGATTGCAGTACATATAAGTTTCTGTAAATATTTCCATGGTGATAGTAGAAGTACTAACAAACAATTTTTAAATATTCTACTGTTTATATTAAATATACATCTCGACGGAACGATTTAATGAACATAGTTGTCGTTGATCTAAATTCTTCGAAGTAGAGGTCGCTACATTATACAAATGTGTAGTGATTATAAATAAATAAATTTACATCACAATACTACAAATAAATAATAACTCGGTATTTAATTTAAGTTGTTTGTACCAATATATTATTAATATAACAAAATATATAATAAATATAAAATAACGAAGATTATATAATAAAAGTTAGATAACGAATGAACGATTAATATTATGTTTGTAGTATATATAAGTTCCTAATATTTAAAATATTTTCATAGTGATGACGAAATTACAAACAATTTTTAAATATTCTACTGTTTATATAAAATACACATCTCGACGGAACGATTTAATGAACATAGTTGTCGTTGATCCAAATTCTTCAAAGTAGAGGTCGCTACAAATGAATTTCTCAACACTTTCTACAATGTCAGCTTCGCCTTAAACAACATAATTATCACCAAGAAGTCCCTCTACAAATTTATCTAAATAACTCGACGCAGCTGTAAGAAAATAAAGTCCAAAGTCCGTCGTATCGATTTAACATCATCAAGTCAGAAAAATTCGCGCATGCTTACGTATTAGGGAACAATAATCTCCAATTGTTCAAATATTCGTGCTTCCTCGTCTCCGTGGACTTTCACAATCTGACGTGCTCGCGCACACGTTGGCCATAAATTCTTATTAGCGATTAGCCCATCCGAAATGTAATAACCAGCCGTGCCACTTGGATGTACCATTAGTACGTGATAGACGACGCGTTGCGCAATTAACAATTACTCGTGGCGAGTCGTTCTCCAGCCGCAACAACGAGACTCACCGGGTTCGGTAATGTAAATGAACGGATTACGGCTCGGCGATCCGCAGGAAAAATGAATCCGATGATTGAAAGCGTTGCTCAACGAGCACGACCGAGGAAAGTTCTCTCCCGGTGGTGAATGGTCTTTCGTTGAATTTCGTTTTAGGCCGCGTTTACGCCGGGCAACTCAGTCGGATTCGTTACAAAAAGTCGTTGGTCGTGTGACGTGGGCGTGTGAAATTTGTAGAAAGAGGTTGTAACAATGGCTGGATCGAGATTGTGCGTAAAGTAGAAAGAAACGCAAGGCGTTTAATTTTTCATACATTTTAGTATAGATACTTATACTGTGAATAAACTTAATATAATGATTGTTTTTACTGTAATAAAATTTATAAATTATTGACTTACGATATAAGTTTAACCGCCATTGCTGGCACTTTAATTTATCGTTGTTAAATTTAATTCCCCTATTTAATTTTTGTTAAATTACATAGAATTTTTTATGTATTTAATATAAGTAAATTACATATAAAATATTAATTTAATTAATAATTTAACCAGAACTTTTCGTCCCAAACTGCGACATTTCCTCAGTTTTAAGTATATTTAAATCTAACCCAGACGAAACAAATAAGTTTATTACTTCTTAATCATTTCTATCCAGTAATATCGTACCGACGAGTCCAAGGGAAAAAGAAAGCAACGAATTGTATACGGCTCGGTCACTCGTTACGGTCCGCGAACCAGTTCCCAACGCGAGGTGCTTAACTGAACTTTCAGAAATTATTCTACAGATTGTAATTCCAGTGTACAGCTTTTCTTTTTTCACCTGAATTCTTTCTCATTCAATCGCAGCGAGCTATCCCTGTTGAACGAGAACTTCCCCTAAAATCCTGATCAGAACAGCGAGAGCAAACGTCCTTGTTCGCACGACTCGTCAAGTACACCCTTAACAGGCTGATAATTAACAGAAATCAGGCACACGTCGGTACGGCATTCATCACTCGGGATTGCCATCACTCGGCGTTGCTCCTGACATTTGGTTGAAGAGAGGCCACGGCGAGAAATCACGAAGTAAACGGGCGTCTCGCGCACTGCGACGTGACGGGAAAAATATACACGTGTAAAACAAAGGTGCACTCCTCGACTCGATCTCGATGGCCTGTTATTAAATTAGATGGCGTTAATTACGCCGTGATAGTTTACGACGAGGCGAACGTCTCACTCCGCGCCATTTTTTGCAACTTTTCTCTGCCGCGTGCGTGCAAATCGTTTCGAAAGCTTCGACACGATATCTCGGTACACATACAGAGATACAAGCAATTGTAAGAGCCGCGTTGCGCGTTAACGCGCGTCGTCAAAGGCCGGCCGCCTCTGTAACAAATTCGTTCTTTCGCAAGTGATCGCCGATCCACCCACATTTTCACGCCGTTTTTCCCGGCGTTCGACGCCTGGCCAAGTAGTGTAGATCAATATTCCACGCGGCCATGAAATAGGACAGTTGAAAGTCATCCGCTGAAACGTTCTCCGCGGTGTCGCGGTGTCTGATAATGATGTTTCCATCGTTACGAGATGATAATTGCTTTCGCAATTCGGTAATTGAAATTGCAATTAAAGAGATGGAATCTAAGCGGAGATTAGTTCCACTCGCTGAAGTGGAGTATCGATCCTCGTGTTTCCGATTTTTCTTGCTCCAGTTAATTTCACGTCGGATTAAAAATCCACATCCGCGACGGAAAGGGATCTGGATCTTGTGTTAAATTTATGTATCCCTTTCATCGAGGATAAATTGAGGATTTTTACATTCAGTCGCGCATATGAAACTCACGTAAATCCTGTCTTTTCGTACAGACTTCACATCGTGATTTTGTTCCCTTTAGTTTCGTCCAACGTTGTGGATCATTTGTTTCAGATTTATTACAGTTCCGAAATAACTATAATCGGGCGACGAAATAATTCCACAACGTACGGTCAGTAGATTTGAAACTGGAACTTTTGCAAACACTTGAACGTCGCTTTCATCGAAGAGAAAGAAACACACGTACACGCGTGCAAAAATCATTACTCTAAAAATTCAACAATACTTTAAAACAAATTTTGAAGTTCGTTAACCTCGCATTTTCAATGGCTCGATTAATAACGCACTTTGGTCAAATGAAATAACGTAACAAACACTTCAATGAAATCGAATAACTCGAATTAATCACTTGACAACGATCATAACTCGCGAGAACGTCAATTAAAAAATTGAACAGAAACCTCAAAGAGGAAGCAGAATCTCTTTCGTCGAATATTCGTCCAATTGATCCCCGATCGATTAAAACTTTCACTGATCGATTCGAAGAAATCTTCTCGTTACAAGGTGATGGCTCAAGAGAGAGAGAGAGAGAGAGAGAGAGACTGCACGTTGCAGAAATTCTGCCCGAAGGAAACAGGAACATCGAGAAAAGCCAACCGATGGCAGGATGGTATAACCGATCGTTTCGGGACTCGTCTCTTCTTATGCAGCGATGCGTTAACACGACATTTTGTATCGTGCGCATTGAGATATCGCGAGACAGGACTCGATCGCTTCTCTGGTTAGAAGGGAGTGGTTAATCGATCGGAAGTGATCGATGACGGCGAATACGATCGGGATCGGGCAGTGTTTCGATTTGTGACGAGCAGGAAGGAAAGTTTTTTTACGTGCCGGCGCGTGCACACAATGCGCGTCCACATTATTACCTGGAGAGACCTGGAATCGTCGAGATTTCCACGAACGTTCCGACTTTACATTTTTCCTTACGAATTATAAATCTGGATGCTCCATTTCGAATTGAATACACTCCCGAATCACTGAGTTAGGATCGTTGTGGAATTTTCACGTCGCACCAAGTTCATTTCCATGTGTTACGTTACATATTGTACAACAAATGATGGCTTGCTATTACTCGAGTATCGTTTGCTGTGAGAGCGACTGCTCCATTTCGATCTGTAAGAGTATCTCATTTAAGCTGTATTACAAAAAAGAAAAGTTAAAATGAAAAATGTACAGTGCAGAGGAACTATTGATATATATATATATATATATATATATGATTGTACATCTAAAAATAATGAAAAAAGTCAGATAAATATATGTCCTGTCTGTCTTCGTTTGTGAGATGTAATGAATTTTATAAACAGAGCAAACTCTCTTTCCATAGACCGCAATAGTTCGAAAGCAAGAATTCGCACTGTTTAAATAATACTTGCTTGATATCTTTCGTGTGACTGTTTGAAGATTCAGCAAATTTCGCAATACTCTCTAAATCAATTCAGTTCTTACTAATAATCGTAATACATGTGGTTTAAGATCGTGTTTGAAGTGATAATGGAGCGTTATTCTAATTTAGAAATGACAGATATGCATCTGATGTATGGACTCGCTATGTGTAATGCAAGTAAAGCGAGACGTTTATACTCGGAATATTTCCCCACTCGGCGTATACCAAACAAGAAAACATTTCAAAGAATCTATACGCAACACTAGTGTACTGTTTATGCTTGTACGATGTCTGTATCTGTGGACCTCGATAGTCAATAAAATTAATTACTAAATAATTGATTAATTTGTAAATTGTAAGATTGAACGTCAAGTTACAAATTGCGATTATTATTGGAATCGTTCAATTTTACTAAAACTGATTCAATGCCTTGAGTAGTAATTCAGTGACCAGGCACTGTAAATTTCCCTCAGTTAATTTTACTCCCTTCACAGACACAGAGACAAGTTCACAAAACTTCCCGACCCTTGACCAGCCATTTTGGAATTTCCAGAGCCTTGGAATTTTTGCAGATCTACTGGATCGTTGTGACAACAGTGCAGCCAACGTGGCGAGCGATTGCTTTAGTCACGTGCAGCGAACCGTTTAATACGTTCCGCGTTCGGTATGCGCCGCGTGACGCTCGAACGCGAGCGCGTAGAGTAGATACGCGTGTCCGGGATAATTACGGGTTACGGGTAATTGTTAATTAAAATGCTGGAGCCGGAGACAACGATCGACCGGGGGATCGGTCGCTGAGATCGCGCAGGTTGCGAGACTTCCACTCGTTCCTGGCGCCAGATCGTGTTGTAAGACGCGATATTGATGGTGTGTAAACATACGCTAGCTAACTACGTACTCGTTCTTTTTCCTTTTACATGGAAAAATTTTATGTCTATATTATGTGTACTATGTTTGACAATTTATACAATATATATAAGAAACCAATGTGACATACATACATATACTTGCTTCTTTTATCAAATGTCTATTATAATGGAACGTATCATACGTATTGCACACGTTTGCACAACTTATACGATAAATGTGTGCATTTTTGCAGCTTCAAATTTTTCATAAATGCATAAAACAATAGATATTTATACACACATATATGTTAGGAGTACACACAAGTAATGTCGTTTTCTGACGCTGTACAAAATTTTATTTTATTTAAGAGCAAGCACACTAAATGTCAACATGTCTAACTAAAATATAGGTTAGGTTTGGGTTAGGTTTAGGTTTAGGTTATAATATAACAAGTTAAATTATTGTTAAACTGGCAATGTTTGTTAAATTCGAAGAGAACGACATACGTATATATTATTAACAGTATACAATTATTCTATATATCTGAAAACATGTGAGAAAGTACGCGAGATGTCTCGCCCAGAGACTGCAAGATTATCATATTAAACTCATCGATCCACGCGTTCCTCGTCCAACTTTGAGCGCTCAGAACGATCAAAATGACCACAAAACTCGCAAGGACAAAGGACCTCGTTCAATTTCTCGAATCTCGCAACGATTACGTCAACCGTGACTCTGGTTTCGTTGTTCGGCACGAAGAAATCGGTATTCACTTTCTTTCCTTTCGTAGCTTCCCGAGTCGAGGGCAGGGCACAGGCGTCTCCGTTGTTCGATTACTAGAGAAAGTTGTGCCAACGAGGAAAAAGGAGACGAACAGAGAAAGAAAGAGAAAGAGAGGAGATAATTTAACTGGTCCTTTGTTCGCAAAGTACTCCCACGTTTCGGTGTCGTAAATTCGATCTGGTTCGGTCGAGTTCGATTATGAATTCGCCGGTATTGGTAACGAACGATTCCCATCGGCGTCGGTATCGCGCTTCTTGCGATTACTTTCACCGACCAGCGACAGAATCTTAATCAGAATTCTGTGAACAACGCGGCGTGTTTCGGGGAAACACGTTGCAGTCGCTTTTTCCTCGGCGTGCACGATTCTGAGGGAAGATTCGTGTCGAGGATTAGCCGGGACACACCGCAATTAGGAGATCGAACATGCGCTCGTGGCTATTGGCTTGGAGTGGCAGCATTTTCCGGAATTTGTTAGATCCTTGAATTTGTCAACGTTTTGTTATTAAGCGCGTTCGACATTTGTTCTGAATTAATTACAATCGAAGCTGTGAAATCGTTCGGCTTATCTCGTGATAAAAATAACACAAAAATTTCACTCTCATTCAAGTCGTGTCAGAATGAAATGAACGCGCGTCGATATGGTACGCGAATTGTAAATTGAAAAATCACTTAGTTTCCTTGAAATTGAAAATGATAGAAATTAAATCGCTGCGTTCCAACGTTCCCTGCGTTAAAAGCACAATGAATTCGGTAGTTAATCTTGATTTATGAATTCAGCGCGTTAAATACGACACAATAGAAAGTAGCCGTAATTACCGATCGCGGCTTGAAAAATAATTAGAAGGAAGTTAGATGATTTCTGGCTGAAAAAAAGATTGATCGTTCAATCGCGGGTTTTTGCGACGGAAGGAGTTAATGAACGTTGCAAAGATAAACGAGATTTTCCTAGCTTTTGACACGGTGTCCGCCGATTTCTTTCGACAACGGCGTCTAATTTACGGACGTTGGTGCTTGTAACGGTGAGGAAATCAATAATAGTGTCAGTTATGAACCACTGGAAGCTTGATGCTCCGTAATTTTCTTTTTTTCTTTTTTTTTTTTTAGGCTATTAGAGAGGCGTAATTATAATTTGTAATTAAAGAATTACACCAATTCATTTATTCTTCATGTTTGTTTTTTTTTTTTTTTTTTCAAACTACGATGTTCCAAGTACCAAACATTAAAATCTTCATTGAAAGATGGAACTCAGGATTCTTACAACTAATTTCATGCACATTTCATCTATCTGTTACAGCTATACGTTATACGTTAACATATTGCAAATTATTTTCTTCCGAGGACGAAACAAATCCTGTTTCGATATAATTGACAGTGACAAGAATTGAATTAAACTATACTAAATGCTGCTCCCCAGCCTTCACAATTCAAAACTAATCGAAACAAGTCCGAAATCAACTTTTACAAGGCAGCACGCAGTGCAAGAGTGGAATGTCCATCAGGGAACGGGAATAAAAAATTAATGTTCCAAATCATTCCATTTGAAAATAATAGCGAGAGAAGACTCTTGTCTTCGAAATTTACTACACACAAACGTGTATAGAAAGTAAGAAATAATAATTAAAACATACCACTTCAAGTCTATTCTTCAGCAACGTGCATCGCAAAATTCCGCGGGAATGATCGAAATTCCGGGATTTCCGGCGCAGGGACGGAAAGAAATTTCTTTGGCGCGTGCGAGAGAGAAAGTTGTCGAAGAAAAACGGCGGTCAAAGAGGGACAGAGAGAGCCGGGCGAAACAGATGGCAAGAGAGAGGCGAGATAACTGGCGCCAGCGCTAATAATTTCATAGTAGGTAGCGGTTGCGGAGGCATGCACACACGGCCTCATAATCGCCGCTATCGTTTAATCGCTCGAACGTACACGATCGACAGCCCGGGGTATAATACCGCACCAGGAAACGCAGCGCAAAAACCGGCGCCAACAACAATCTATCCTCGTGATCGACTCGCGCGCGAAAAGTCGCGCGCCGTGCGTGACGATCGCGCGTTTCGAAACAATTCCCCTGTGTTTAATATGCAGTAACCGCAGTTTATCGCTGAATGCGCCACTATTCCTGCAATTGAGTTATAGATACGCGCACGTGTAAGGTGTATATTTCAATTACACGATCGATATTTCTCGTTTCCTCACCTATAGGTCCTCCACTGCAAGTTAAATTATATATATATATTTATATTTAATATTAATGTATTTATTGTACATAATATATTTGTATATTTAATATTAATATATATTTATTATGTATAGTATATTTGTATAGTTAATATTAATATATTTATTATATACAACATTTGTATATTTAATATTAATATATTTATTATATATAATATATTTGTAAATTTAATATTAATATTTGCTATTAATGTATTTATTATATATATATATATATATATATATATAAAACTGTATATTTATTATAAATTTATACATATTTGTTTATTTAGGCTTCTATGCACATAAGTTGCTACAATTTAAATTGTATTTAATTAATACGATAACGACGCGACATATGTATCTAATATATACGTAAAATACCTATCTCTGCGTAATCGGTCACTGATTTCTCAATCAATCGGACCAACCAAACCGCATAAAATCTCCGAATGACGCGCGAGTCGGCCGTAGAGTGATATAATGATGAATATATAACACGACGAATGTACAAATGGAAGAGCCGACATTAAAACGCGCGTGTTCGTATATATATATATGCCTGTGCGTCACGATTCGTCCCACCGTAACGAATCGTCAACTATAATTACCATACATTTTTGCCGGCTTCACCCGCGGGAGCCGGTTTGCCGTGGAAAAGAATCACGGTAATTAAATTACCCCCGAACAAAACATCCGCATCCTCTCTCCTCTCGTCGCGAAAAAGAGCGCAAATCGAACGCGTAACACCAAGTCAGGTTGCAGAACGTGTCACGCAAACAGCAAAGCGAGGGGACCAATGAAATCGCGCGTCGGCTCCGTCTGCTCCACATAACGAAAGCCCGTTGCTCGTTCGCTCGTTCGTAGCGAGTGAAAAATGAAAGAGAAGTAAAAAAAAAAAAAGCAGCGAAAAATACAGCGAGGAGAGAAAGAGAGAGAAAGAGAAAAATATCGATCGTTCGTAGCGTACGATTCCTGCGAAAACTAGGATGACGAGCAAGCGGAATCGTGATCGCCTGTAATTGGAATGCCATCCGGGCGGCGGTCGATTGATGAACGACGAACGGACCGACCGGCTGCGGATAGTTATCGTGCATCTTCCTCGCGAGCGTAGACGTGAACTTGCAGGCAGGAACGCGCGTACAAACTGAGCGAGAACCGGGTGAACACCGGCTCGGGCTACAGGGTCGTTCAAAAGTTGTGCCTGGCGTTTGGCAACAAGTTGGAAACGAGCCTTTCGGTGCTGATCGTTGTTCGATCGACGCTGTCAACGTCACCTCGAGACGAAATTATACGACACGATTACGAAACGTACTTTAGTACCTAAACATTAATTTTAAAGCAAAACTCAATGAAATTTTGACGTGCATTTTTAAAGTCTGTTCATATTTTCTTGGTGACTTGCGAATATTTCCAATCTACACGCCACAATATTTTGTATTTAGTGTATTAATGAACCAGTTACATTCGGTCACGGATGACGCGACCAGATTGTTTAGATTCATGAAATATTCGTGATTCGTGTGGTAATTAGATAAAATAATCAAATTCAGAAGAAACATGAGTATAATTTTAGGTCATTTTGGATAGAGTCAATTAGCGATGGATTGTCAATCATTTTATTATGTATATGCATTTACACGATAGATGTGTAACTTGCAAAATTTCCAAGACTTGCAAAAATTTTGAAACATTAGATTCTATTCAAAAAGTGATTCGAATTTTGACAAACTTGAGAAACATCAAATCGTTTAAAAATTTTAGTGTCTATCATTGAATCTGAGATACGTTCATTGTCACGTTATAGCTTCTTCCGGTATTGAAGGCAAAGTTTTATGCGCAGAGTTCGTCGATAGGAAAACAAATGTACGCGACAAGAACAGCGCCCTCGCCCTCAAAGCAAGCATCTAAAACGTAATCTCTTCCATTTCCCCTGTAATTTCATTCGCTGTTGACGTAAAATATAAAGTTTTTCTGTCCAATTTTCTACCCAAATTTACGAGATAGCGAAGTAGCTGCTACACCGCGCGCTATAGATATTGAGCGCCACAGCAACTGAAACGCGCAGAAATAGATGCGCAAGAATAAGTGAGGTTATGGCAGAAACGAAACGATCTTGTTCTACTTTGTTATAGCCCCTTCCGCTATTACGTGCAAGTTTTGCTTTGATTCTATCTAAATCTGTCTGCAGACGAGCAGACCGATATAAACGTGAGAAAAGAAAGAACGAATATTTACACGTGCGGACCTACAAGGTCTTTCAAAAACAATGCCCCAGCGAGTAAGAATGAATTTTCTTGAACCAGATGTATTACAGAAAATTGAACAGAGTTTAGGTGAACTTAAGTGAGAATTTGAAACGGGGGAACGAGCGAAAAAAATTAAAAAGACACTGGTGCTCGATAAACGTGTTATTATAACTTGTTACATCGTGTCAGGTGTAAAACATCGTCATGTATGTGCAATTTTCAAATAGAATTCTTTCAAATTATATATAATGCATTATACGTGTGTCTGTATATATATATATATTTTAATTCTTCAAGCTAAAACTTATATTATTATCATTATAAATGACAATAATATTAATTTAATTGTAAGATTTACACGGGAATTATAGTTTTGATTTGAAAGACATTGTGATCCTGTGGAATATGAATTTGAATTTTCAATTTTTAATTCTTCAAACTGAAAATTATATGCACATAATTTTATTACACACACACACACACACACATATATATATATAATTTTCAGTTTGAAGAATTAAAAATTGAAAATTCAAGTTCCACAGGATCACAATGTCTTTCAAATCGAAACCATAATTCCCGTGTAAATCTTACAATTAAATATTATTGTCATTTGTAATTTATAATTATATATTATTATTGCCACGAGTGTAAATCTTACAATTAAATATTATTGTATAATATTTGGATATATTATATTATTATTATTATTGTTATTATTGTATAATAATTGAATATTATTATAACTGAAAGAGTTAAGAAAGAAGAACGAGACAAAGCGCGAAGTTAATTTCGCCGAGGAGAATGAACAATGTCCAACATTCAACGTTCGACGATATCTTTTCCTCAAATCTTCGCGTGCATGTTCACCCAATGGCAACGAGTCATGGAAAAGCGAGATGGAATTTAGCGAAAAACAATCGGAAAAATTCAGCGAGCGGAAGGCGGGAACGACGAGGCGGTAGGAAACGAAGGAAGAGGGTTTAGGTTAAGTTCGGCGGCGGCGCGTGCAAGCTCGAGGACGTTGGCGGGGGAGGCGCACACGTTGGGCATGCACGCGCGAAATAAACACCGTATAAATAAAGCGGCGGTGAAGCTCGCGGCGTATGTCGCATTGGAATCCAGTTTGCCGGCAGTTTTTGCGAAACTCGCCGGCGGCGTGCACGTCCGGGGCACCGATTCCTGGACAACGTGACGCAATTATGCAACGAGGAGCCGCTGTCCCCTCCCCCCTCCCCCCTTCGTCGCTCTGTTCGATACTATCGCTGACCTTGACGGCCCTGCGAACACCAGGCTGCTCTTCTAGGTGGCCTTGCCCGGTTCGTGCGACCGTTCGCCGTTCACGACGACGCGACCCTGGTCTCTCTCGTTCTTAGTCTCTAAGCATGCCTGCCGCGCCGCAAGGGTTATTGAAATAAATAAATCGGCATAACGCCGCCGCCCTTTACTCGGATCTCGTCGTATAAAACGATCTTACCGAGAGCTGCCGCGCGAGAACGACGCGGATTAAGAGAGTTGGACGGCGTAAACGCGTACCTCGTGGAAGGTTTTCGCAGTTTACGCGGTATTTACGCGACAACACGCGGCGAGAATTCGTCGCGCGGATCCATCGGACGACGCCGCTGTCGGTGCAAACAAGCTAATTTAATCGATCGTCCCGTACGCCCGCGGGGCTGTTAAGAACGAGACATTATTATCAACGGGAGACGTCGCGCAGGCTCGCGAATTTTTCGGCTTATTATTAGCCGACGCCGCGGAATGCCCTCCCCCCCCTCCCTCTCTCTCTCTCTCTCTCTCTCTCTGTGTGCGCGAGGCTACGCTTCTCCGAGAGGCGGTTTTCTTGTTGGGAACGACGTTGTAGACACGGCGGATATTATTAAATGCAATTCAAGCGAACCGTTCGTGCACATTGTTCCTTTTTCAGACGTGGCACGTTGGTGGTCACAGTTAATATCTTTACTACTTTTAACGACATGGAGGTATGGCTAATGATGTCATACTTGCACTCTCTTGGACAAACCAAAGTGGCATTGCGAAGAATTTAAAGCTCAGCATCAGTTTTATCATTGAAGCTGAACATTGTACAATTTGTTCGTTCACCTGAATTGTTGATTATTTTTTAAACGAGTTTTAAATAAGTTTAAATGATACAAGCTCTCTTCATTTTTTCTATCGGCTCATCAAGCAACTAGTTTCACAACAGCTCAAGTCTGGTATTATGGATTATGTAAAAACATAATCTTGACTGGAGCATGCATATGTGTACAACGAAAGATAGATTTTGCGAAAAATAGAAGAAAATTTATAATGCGCAAGTTTATAATCGCATATTTAAGATTGTTTTGAAGGAACCCAAACCTAACCCAAACCTCTGAAAGTTTCCAATGAAAAATTACAAATTGGTCATTTTGGCTACTCTCGTTATCACGCTACTGCAACAAAATTTTGCAATAAATAAATTACTGCGACATCTTACTGCAGCGATAAAATTTTACGATTCAAACTCGAACTGTTTGAAACAACTTTATACAATTCGTATTATTAACAGTGTCAAAGTCGACCTTTAAAATGTCCAGCTTACCAAAGGCTTATTATTATTATTATATTAATTATTCGTCGAAAACGGTCAACACATTTGTCGCGTGTCTCGGAGCAAAAGTTACACGAGTGATTCGTTTCGCTCGAGTTTAAATTTAATTTATAGTGTCAGGTGTTACTTGGTGAGGATATTATTCGGAGCTTTTCACCGAGGTGAGGTGAGATCCGTTCACGAGAGGCGCCTGATCCGAGGAAACGCGCTCGCCAAAGATATCGCCAACAGCGTTTTCATGCGGCGAACGCACGTTAGATCGCATTGTGTGTTAAACTGTTAATGTATAGCATTACGTGCAAATTACAGGCGGCTGAACACGAATCATGAATCTAGAACTGTTAATTTACATACTGCGTGGAATATCGATCTTGTCGCGGACAGTTGTTAACTGGATTGCCTAATGCAATTTCCATTTCCTTTTCCAAACGATCGATCGTTTAGCACCCTGCATATCTAAATAATAATGTCACGTCCCTTCGTTTCTTTCTCTCTGTCGCAAATAAGAGGGAAGAAACTATCGAAAGAAGATTGGTATTAACGAAAAATGTTAGGTAAAATAAAATCAGGCGTGCTCTTTTGTTACGTACCATACATTGCTGAATAAATAGACGACGAAGTTTCACGCATTTATGACGAAACTTGAACATGCAAAAGTATGTATAAATTTGCTGCATGTAAATGTATGAAGATTTAAAAATGCATAAAGGTCCGCAGTCTGCTGACAAAACAAAGAATTGTTGTTTATTGATAAACGAGCTGAAGTAAATTCAAGACGATGCCAGCTGACTCGGCGAATCTAATTGTTCGCGCAGTTACCAAGAAATCTGGCATGAACCAACGGCGTTAATAAGGCGTCGATGTAACGCCAACGTGCAATTTAAAACACCATTTTCGTGGCGCAGGCCGTTATGAGATACCGGTATACCGGCCGATCCGGGCACAGGCAGCTTCTGTTTTCGGCAATGAGGATGTCAGACAAGTTACGACACGGGCAGCAGGTGTTACGGCTGGAGAGCCAGTCCAGGAGGAGGCCCAGGCACTTCCTCTTTTTTCCTTCCTCTCTTTCTCTCGCTCTCTTTCGCTCTTCCCCCTTCCGTCCATCTCCTCCATTCTTTTGTTTCGTCATTTTTCATTTTCCTTTGATCCGGTTACAACCAGTCGATTGAACGGTGGCTACCGGTTTAACCTTTGTCGCGTGTATCGACAATCAGTGATTATCTTTTGGATTTCAATTATTGCTAATGCGGAAGTATGGCACGATGGCGAGTTGAACTAACTAACGACGCAGCTGTTGTTCCTTTCGAAGCATCATTGTGAGCTTTTGGTAACGTTATCTGATTAATGTCACTCCACTTAGACAGTTGGAGTAGAAAATGAATGTTACTGCGACAGATTAATAATAATTAACAAATTTGATAACAGGGGATGACTAAAGAGGTTGGACGTTAGAATCCTCTGGACGCGATCATATTCACTTTAAACCTTTGATATTTTCATTAAAATGTTATACAAAAACTCAATTCGAAATATCACAAATTATCGATAGAGACTAGTGTATTAACTTCGTTAAAGATAGTTTAGTACACTTTTAATATATAGAAATCTAAATGGAGCAGTTGGTTCCTCGATCTTTCCTCTATTCTCAACAATTCCCAGAAAGGTGATCACAAACTTAATTATTCCCCGACTGCGAAGTAAACCACAAGCTCCATATTCGTACCATAAGAATGTACCGTATTCTATCCAATGCGCTTGTACAAAAAAAGAAACATTTGCAAAAAAAGTTTTTCAATTATTAAAAATTAAATGTATTTAAATTATACGTATAAAATATAAATAGTTAAATATATTGTACATATAAGAAATTAGGCAAAATAAATACATTCACCTGTTTATCAAAAACATGTCTTATTAAAAATAATTTTGAGTCAATCTTTCCAATGAATAATTTAATGGCCACAGTGTAACTGACTGTACAAAGGTAGCATAATTTTTTAATGAAAATGATTAAAGAATTATTAAGAAAAAATTATTAAGACTTTTAAATGAAATCTGGAATGAAAGGATTAATGAAATATAAATTAATGAAATGCTTCGTAACTTGTGGGACCCACTTCGGGAGCTGATTGTACGCTTAGAAATAATGAAAAAAAGTCATGTAAATATATGTCCTATTTGTCTTCGTTTTTTATATAATGAATTTTACAAACAGAGCAAACTCTAGTAAGCTAGTTTCACCAGGGATGGTACATTCAATTTTCATAATAATCATAATTGGGACGAAGAAAATCCACGTGTTATTGTGCATTCAAGGCATCAACAGCAATTTAGTTTAAACGTATGGGCGGGAATAATTGATAAATTTTTCATTGGACCTTCTTTTCTTGATGGGAAACTAACAGGCACAAGGTACGTTGATTTTTTCAGCACGCGTTTACGCACGAAATATTGGAGAGGAAGTTCCAGTCGATATTAGACTTGGTACGCAGTTTGTGCATAATGGAGCTCCGCCGGATTTTAGCCGAGTGGCTAGGCAATTTTTCAATCGACACTTTGCAAATAAATGGATTGGTCGTGGAGGTCCTATTTGCATGGCCTGCTCGTTCTCCGGATTTGAATCCATTAGATTTTCACTTGTGGGAACATTTAAAATCTATTATATACGCAACATCGATTGAAAATGCCGAAATACTACGAAATAGAATAGAATAGCAAGGCTTCCGACAAATTCGAGAAACACCAGGAATGATGGAGAGAGTAACCAGATGAATGACAAGACGCGTGCAGGCTTGTCTTCAAATGCAAGGTGGTCATTTCTTTGCATCTTTTGTAAAAGTAATTGAAACAGAAAATTCCATACATCTCATAAACGAAGACAGACGGGACATATATTTATGTGACTTTTTTTCATTATTTTTAGGCGTACAATCAGCTCCCGAAGTGGGTCGCGCAAGTTACGAAACACCCTGTACACCGTCTCACGTATAAATTGTGAATTTAAAAAATTGCAATTTTTTCACGGGACGATAAGACCCTGTAGAATTCTTTCACCAGAGGCGAAGGGTGTACGAAGCGCATTCTGATACGCGGGAGAAGGAGTTGAAGGAGGCGGTGGGGTGGCTAGGATCTCCTCTGCGGTCTGCTACATCTATTTATAGCGTACGCCATGCTAATGCATACGCGCCTATACACCACGCTACACCGTGAGCGTCCCGAGCATAACGGGCTTTTACATGCTGCACTGGATATTCCACGTGAGCCTCCCCTCCTGCCACGCAGCCCCTTTCTCCGTGGATCGCCTGTTTCTCTCGCTGGATCGCGCTGTTGCACGTCCGCGGGGATCTCATCCCGCAGTACACACGCGTGGCGAACGCACGTGCGCCTGCCTCGAAGAAGAACGCACCCAGAGTGGCCACGTTCCCCCGAGATTTATGTACGGGGCGCAGGTCTCCGTGCGTAAAAGTCGAGCGCGCGCTGATTTTTCCGCCGATCTCCTCTGCGGTCAACCTGACTCTTCAAATGTTGTTGAACTCGATTTTTATCAATCTTATTCGCACCGGCTGCTGCTCCAAGTATTTTCTAGTACGCGGTGGGATGGGGAATGTTCCCCGAGGCTTTCTTGTACTATAATTTACTAAATAACAACAACAACAACGGTAATGATATATATGTTCAAAATACTGGCTAAGAAAAATAATGTCGACTAACGGAAGAAATTGCAAATTGCAAGTTGTAGATTCGACTAGGCTATTGCATAATTTTGCTGCGAGTATAATTTGTAATATGTGTGAAGGTATGATCGAACGAGGCAGCCATTCTGTTTCGTGAGAAATCATAGGTCACCGTGACAAAAGAGTCATTAATTTTTATCTGTTAATTAATTCACCAAGTAAAAAATTCTATTTCCGTGCCCCGTGTACGTCACGTGTGTGTGTAGCTTTCCATCAAGTAACAAGTTATTCGAAACAACCGAATTGAATCGACCGCTCAGAGATCAAGGATAAAACGTGAATTTTCTTTCCTCGCAACTCTCCACGATTAAGATTAAGAACCCCTTCGATTATTCCATAAGCTAACTTCTGTAATCTCTACATCTTTCATTTATTCCCTCTAGGTTAGTTTTTTCTTTTTTCTTTTTTTTTTTCTTTTTATTTTTCGAGGGAGGCAATTCTCGAGAACGAAAGGAACAAACGAATCAACGAAACAAATTAACTCTCAGTCGGCTGATAAACGGCTTCGTACGAGATATCTAAATATCGCGGAGACTGAAAAGGTTCCCCCCCGCGAAAATTTACGTCCGATTCGCATCGATTGCGGGCGAATGCAAGTGTCGAGACGCTGCAAACGTCTCCGGGCGTTATAACTTCGGCAGTCGTTACTTATAAATTATCATCGCAACAGTTATAACTCATAGATTGCACGACGCCCAATAACTTACCAGCCGTGGCGGTATACAAGTTATAAACGCGGTTCGCGTAATTTATATGTTACGCGGCTGCCGATGTTGTAAAACCGTTGTTGGCGGGCGAGCAAGCTACATTACTCGATACGAGAACGTAACACGCTTCGGGCGCGTCCCCAACTGTCCACTTATTCCCATTGTAACAATCGCCAGATGAATTTTGAACATCGTCGTTCGTGCCATTTTGCATCTCCACTCGATCGTGCGAGACAAATCGACGCGCGTACTGGATCAGCATTGCGTTCATACTCAAAACGTCGTTGGCGCTTGCTTCGTAGTGTAAAAAGAAAAAAAAGAAAAAAATAACAGATTTTCGTTAATGTTTCTCGCGTGATTTCTTTTACAGAAACGACAAGATAGATACGTTGCACGATAGTGAAGCTCCGATCGCGTACGCGATTCCTCTCATTATTAGATTCAAATTTAAGTTCAAATTAGGTTATATTTTCCACAGAATATATTTCGACATGGAACGAGATTTTCGAGCTGAAGAGGCCGGCCACGACGACGGTAAATTGACCGATAATACGGCTTGGCACTGATTGCTGGATAGAAATGATGGATGCACGAGGGGCGCCCCTCGACTAACTCCGTCCTTTACGGTGCACGCCAAGGTCGGTAACCTCGCGGGGCCCTCGGGTACTCTTTGGCGCCACGCTCCTCGTACTTTTAGCGAGAGTCGAGGTACAGACATTTACCTCGTGTTGTCCTGCCACATTGGCAAACAAAACATCGTGTACCAACCTCGGCGAGCCGAGCATTGCGATTCTTCTGGGTTAGTATCGCCCGGCGGTGGAACTGGCCGGGGATTTATACGAGGAGTATACCTCGATGGTAATCGGTGTACACGGTACTCTCGAGAGGAACGTCGATTATCCCGGGCTATCAGAGCAATTTGATGAATTTTCCAGTTGTTCGGTTCAAGTATCATCGTCTACCGATACGTTCTCGCGTGATTAATGTTGGCATTGTCGGAGTTGCCTCGCGAGATCAGCTTAGATCCGCGATCGCGGCCAGCCGCGATTTTTATCGATCCGGAATGATTTAAGCGAGAAAATATACACCGGACGAGTAACAGTCAGGATAGTTGAATTAAAGTTTGCGGAGATATTTATGGAGATACTTTGATTTTCACAGTGTGAGAAGAAGATGGAAATCTTTAAGATTGAGCTTTGACATTTATATTTTATAGTGGATTACTGTCATGTTCGCTTTACAACAAGTGATCTTTCTGATTAAAAATATTCCGATCGTAAACTTTGTACGGGTTTGGATATCGTATATTCGAGTTATTATATATTCGAGACATCATCAACAGTTGGCTTCACGTTTTAAAGAATCTCTTCTTATCAAAACGCTTTGTGGATATAACTTGATTCGTCAGAATTATTTAACGAACTCTCGTCATCCAACGAATGAGAGTTAAGTGTCAATTGCTTATAATCTTAAATAGAAGAAAACGTAAAGTCAAACGGAAGATACGAGAATTAAATAATTTTCTCCGACAGAATCGTATGTTTAAAAGTTACTGGCAAACGTGAGAAAAAGATACTGTGAGAGGGAAAAGAATTAGTCACAATGTTGGAAATCGTTTCGAGAGAAATATTTTGCATGTTTGTCGAGATGCGGATTATGGGGTTACAAAAAAAAAAGAAAAAACGAATCGGTGTCAATCAAGAGCCGGAAGGTGCGCGTCCTCGGTCCTTGATCTCGTTCCCTTTAAGAGCCGCGAGTAAAGTTTTCTGTTGTTCTTGTTTATCAATATCGCTGTACGCACATCGCTGTTCCACTGAAACCATCTTGGAATGCGAGCCGCTCCGATTTCAACCGCAGTTCGGCCGGGCAAAAATTCTTAACATTGCTGTAACCGGCCGATGAGGTTATCACATCGTTCGCTCGATACCTGCCCGTAATTACGAGACGCAATTACATAAACCGTGTCTTTTTTATCTTCGTTAATTAGCCACACGCGTGCCCGACGCTGCGTTACAAATATATATCGTCGATTAAAACTTTGTTACTGCTCGCCAATCGAACGAACCGATTACGATCCGTTGATAATTATTCGAAACTGCATGTTGCTTGTTTTGTATCGTTGTATCGTGAAACTAGCAGTCTTTGTACTCTTTACTTATTTGCGTGTCATTTTTCATGGATGAAGAGATGCAATATCGAAGGATCGAGGAAGGATGTAGGATAAACAGGATAAAATGATCTTGGAATATTGAATTCGTGTCGCCATCTGTAGATTCGTGTTTGGAGCGAGTACGCTCCTTGGATAAGAATCACGCAGGAAAAGATTTATCACGGCATTGGCCAATTGTAAATCATGATTGACTGATAAGGGTAGACTAGATTTTTAATTACGAAAATAATTTTGTCTTTTACTACTAATCTTTCAGTAAGAACATTTGCTTCAATTTTCTAAATTAATCATTGTCTCGTTTTTTGGATATTCTTTTCTTTTTTTAACAAATTCAATGCAAGTGTAAATCGTGACCCGTGTAATAAGTATATAAAACAGTCCTGTAGTAAATTTTTTGTATGTAGAATATACATCTGTGATATAAGTTTAATCGTGTAACATTTTAAAGAAGTAATTTTATAGTACAATTCGTATGTAATTTGTAATATGTTGTAACCATGTGCGAGAAATAAAGTAATTAATAATTGAAATTATTAGCTAACTTTAGCATTAGCATTGAGATAATTAATCGATAAAAAAAATCAGTAACTAACGAGGTAAGATTTTTATTTCATTCGTAATCTTGATCATTTGAGTTTTCTAAAATTAAAAAAAAAAAAAAAAAAAGAAAAGTTAAATTGCAGTGAATACGCAATGATACGCGCGCATCTTAGTTCACTATGTGCAGAATACAAAATTTACACCGGGATAGTTTGCCCGAAGATATCGCAAACCTGCAAAGGCACATAAATTTATACTTTTGAGGAAACACGTTCACAATTTGATATATTTTACTTTTAATAAATTCTCTAATTAAACAGAAATTTCCAACGTTTCAATTATAAATATATATATATCCATTGAATTACATTAAATCTTCGTCTCCGTTTTCTACAAAGTATTCCCAGTATACCTCTTCGAAAAAGAAAGACAAAACAAAAAAATCCCTAGCTGGACGATATACATATGTATTGAATTTATCGAAAAGATTTAAACCACAGGCTTTACATTTTTAGCCCATAGGTTTGGTTGTTACATGTTTATAGTGTTAGTGTGTTGGGTCGGTGATTGGGTCCTCTTTGTGTTAGTTGCGTGGGAGTTTTTGATGTTGGAGGGGTAGTTTAATATTGTTGTTTTGAGTTGGTTATGTGGGTGTTTTTTGTGGTATATTTCGTGTTGGGTGTCCGTTATATTGATATGTCGCGTCGGCGAAGAAATACGCCAATTGTCAAGATATCTTTGGGTTTTGGATTGGCGATGATGCAGTCCATTGTCAGAGGGTATACGTGTGTATCTTGTTTCAAAATTGGCGGTGCGAATGCGCGCGCCATCTGTTGACGATCTACGGCGACGATCCGGCGAGCAGGATCAAGTAAAGTTAGTGAGTCGTGCGTCGAGTGACGAGAGGGGTTTATTTAAAGCTTACTGACGTGCGTGTGTACGATTGCGCGCGCAATGAATCAGGCCCCAGTGTCGTGTATTCCAGCGGGGAAGATGTCAAAAGCGAAGAAGGTGCTCGACGAGGCCCGCGAGATCCAGAACCCGGAGTTGGATCTCGCGGACAAGAGTATCTCAACGTTCGAGGAGATGCCCGGATTGCGTGAGTCCTCCATATCGTCATGGGACTTGTTTCGTTCGCCAAATTTGGCAACTTGTCTTGACTGGTTTTTGGAGCGGATGGAAATCCGAGGTGGCCATTTGTTGCTTGCCCACGCGGTGGGCGTGTCCCCGCATGCGCGGCAAATTATCTTGACCGCCAAGCAATTCAAAAACCAATAATAATAGATTTTTCTCAATAAAGCGAATTTTTTCGTTTCTAAATTAATACGAATGTTGACGATGGTGTCGATATTGTCATTGTTACTGCTACTTCGTGTTTGTTTAACAATATGATTTTAGTTGGCGATTTGGAACACTTAATTTTTTTTATTTTGCGCGTACGAATGTCTAAAATGTTTTTTTTTTTTTCTGTTTCAGTTAATATGATTAATATCACAAGGTTGACACTGAGTCATAATAAAATTCAAGGTATGTTTGGAAAATTTTTCCAATATTTCGGTCGGTGATGAATTATACTTTTTGCTTGCATTGTTTTCTTTGTACAGCTGTACCACCGGGCCTTGCTAATCTAGTCAACTTGGAGATACTGAACCTGTTCAATAATCACATAACTGAGCTTCCAATTTCATTGTCGCAGATGCCAAAGTTACGGATTCTTAATGTCGGGTAAGTTCTTTTGCCGACCATTGATTTACGACATCTCATACGTTATAAACAAATTTATAGGATGAACAAATTGGATGTACTTCCGCGTGGATTTGGTGCTTTTCCAGTATTAGAGGTCTTAGATCTAACGTATAACAATTTAAGCGAGAAGAATTTGCCAGGGAACTTTTTCATGATGGGTATAAACTGATAGCAGTTTGATCATATTTAATTCAGGCCTAGATTCAAACAGTATTTCCTTTTACAGAGACATTGAGAGCACTGTATTTGGCTGACAACGATTTTGAATATTTACCTCCAGAAATTGGGCAACTAAAGAATTTACAAATTGTAAGTACGAGGATGCTTCCAGATTATCCTTTAGTTAACATTGAATTTTTACACTGTATTGTAGCTTGTACTGAGAGAAAATGATTTGATTGAGTTGCCAAAAGAAATCGGAGAATTGACGCGACTCAGAGAGTTACACATTCAAGGGAACCGACTAACAGTCCTACCTCCAGAAATAGGTATGCTCGTTTAAAACAGGAGCAAATTTAAAAATATTTTTACGAATTAGACAGACAGAGTAGCGTAAACCTAATATTTTAGGCAATTTGGACTTGGTGAGCAACAAAGCAGTGTTTAGAATGGAATTTAATCCGTGGGTAACACCGATCGGCGATCAATTGCAAGTTGGCATTTCTCACGTTATAGATTACATACGTTCTGAAACGTATAGATAGTAAGTATTATCCACTTGTTTCGTATATAATTGTTTATCAAGATATCTTGCGACCGTTTCTGTTTCTGTTCCAGCGTGTATAATCGACACCAAAGCGCCAAAGGACCACCGCCGCCGATAGAAAACGACAAGAGTAAGAAAATATCCCGCGTTCGTTAAAACAGGAACAAAAATATTTCTAAACTAACACAATTCTTTCTAATTCACTGCCAGAAATTTCGTAGCTGTAACATTATTGCAATGAAAGCGGTGCCTTAAATATTAACACAAAAATAGATATTGTGCATTTAAATCTTGCAACACACGTGACATGCGTGCAACATGAATTATATATACGTACATTATTATGTATACATATTGTGTAATATTATGTAATTGTTATATTAATCAGAGTCATCGACGATCTAATATATAATAAATGCTATTTTTATAACAAGTAAATAATAAATATAATTTATATAATAAACTGTATCTCTGATCAATTAGAAATTGTTTCGTTTGCAGAAGTCAGCAGTTCTTGATCAAGTAATTTCTATAGTACACGGTTCTTTATTTGTCATACTTTTTTTTTTTTTTTTTTGTTTTCTTTCCTACAGTGAATGCAATTCATTTCTATTTTGTGCAACTAACACGCAAACAGCAATTTTGAATTAACAAAGCTTTTGGTTTACTCCAGTTATACTACCTCTTGCTTTACACAATGCTCGTTTAAATACAGGTGTATGTATTATTTTCATTAATATTAATACCAAAGGTATTTTAGCAGTACGTAAATAATGCAAAAATAACAGATCGTATTTGACGCGAAAGGAAAAGCAAAAATTAATTCGACGAGGATGGGATTCGAACCCACGCGTGCAGAGCACATTGGATTAGCAGTCCAACGCCTTAACCTCTCGGCCACCTCGTCAGTTCAAACATACTGAAAAAATGTTCTTCCAACAGGGGTGAGTTTTACCCTTTCGAAAAGCTTGAGCTTTGTTTAACGGTAGTAACTGTTACTGTATGTATCTCAAGAGTCATCGATAATCTTCGAAACCTCAAGATCATTTCTAACCATTTGAAAAAAAAAAAACAAAAAAACATTACACGTTGTTCCATAAAAATTAACATATTAATTTTTAAATACATCATTGTTTAAGAAGAAACATCCAAAGAACTTGATTATTACATTAGAATTTGTATAAAAATGTATGTACGAGCTGGAATGCTTAGAAGGACTCGTAAGGTGAGTAAGGGGTAATCGATTCCAACTATCAAGTCAGACATTGGCTCTGTGACAATCGGTTTTACGACATTCCTGACAGAGACACCGTGTATTTTGTTACAATTCTTGTTCCTTAGCGACAGAAACAAAATGTGCTCGTAACAAAACGTGCAGTTCATTCAGTTGAATTCAGGCATCCATCCTGTCAAGATTCGTCTCTCCCTTCTTTCACCGAGTCATCTGCAAATTCGCCAAAAATGGTAATTGTTTCTTTAATTCCAGTTGTTCACGTGCAGCCAAATATTCCGATAATTACATAGAAAAGACCACCACTTAGATTTCCACTGCTCGTAGAAAAAAATTTGCATTCGCTGGAAAGCGAATCGATAGATCCGATAGATTTGTTATTAATTTCCATCAACAACTTGTATCATTCCTAATACACAGCGTTATACATAAAAATCACGTATTTTATCATCATATAACGTTAATTTCCTAACATTGCACATAATAATTCTTGTTCGTAGCTGATAATATTCACAAGTAGAGGAAAATTGTAACAGTTTTACTCATTTAATCCGTAAGCGTGAAGTACTGTCGGTTCACATTGGCCAAGGTGGCGTTCAAATGGGCAATGCCTGTTGGGAGCTGTATTGCTTGGAGCACGGCATACAACCCGATGGCATGCTCCCGCCTCAGAGTTGCTCCAGCGACGAGGGCTTTCAGACTTTCTTCAGCGAAACCGGCGGCGGCAAATACGTGCCGCGGGCTGTATTTCTGGACCTTGAGCCAACGGTGATCGGTAGGTTTTCATTCGCGTGAAATACCATAAACCGACTGGTCCAGTCGTTCTGATTACATAAATCGTTCTGCAAATGTTTGCTGTGCCTCGCGAACCGCTACGTACATTCTGAGATGTCGTGCATTACACGCTCGAAGAAAGCGAGCAACGTCCCTCATCCCGTCGTTGTACAATTTCAGACGAAGTTCGAACAGGAACCTATCATCAGCTGTTCCACCCGGAGCAACTGATCTCCGGCAAAGAGGACGCGGCGAACAACTACGCTCGGGGCCACTACACCCTCGGCAAGGAGATCATCGATCTGGTCCTCGACAGAATTCGCAAGATCGCCGACATGTGCACCGCTCTGCAGGGTTTCCTGATATTCCACGCGTTCGGCGGTGGTACCGGTTCAGGATTCACCAGCCTGCTGATGGAGCAGCTCTCCATGGACTACGGCAAGAAGGCGAAGCTCGAGTTCGCCATTTATCCGTCGCCGCAAATCTCCACCGCGGTGGTTGAACCGTACAACGCAATCTTGACCACGCACACGACGTTGGAGCATTCGGACTGCGCGTTCCTCGTCGACAACGAGGCGATCTACGACATCTGCAGGCGAAATTTAGACATAGAACGGCCGACGTACACGAACTTGAACAGGCTAATCGGGCAGATAGTGTCGTCGATCACGGCCTCGTTGAGATTCGACGGGGCGTTGAACGTGGATTTAACGGAGTTCCAAACGAACCTGGTCCCGTACCCGAGGATTCACTTCCCTTTGGTCACGTACGCGCCGATCGTCTCGATCGAGAAAGCATACCACGAACAATTGACGGTGATGGAGCTGACGTCCTCGTGCTTCGAGCCGGCCATGCAAATGGTCAAATGCAATCCACAGATGGGGAAATACATGGCGTGCTGTCTGTTGTACAGGGGGGACGTGGTCCCGAAAGACGTGAACGCCTCGATCGCGACGATCAAGACGAAGAGGGCGATACAGTTCGTTGACTGGTGCCCTACTGGCTTCAAGGTAAAGTAATCTTCTCTCCTCCTCCTTCTACGATTTCTTTTTTTTTTTTTTTGATGGATGCTTGAATAAATATTGGTTATTGAAATATCATGGAATTTGTATTTACGCAATTTTTAATCGAACGACTGAAACAAGAATTGGAATTTCTAAACCAAAGTTCGCTGTAAATGAAACTCTTTTTCTTTCCTTTTTGTCTCTAAATGGAATTATTGGAGAAAAAACTCGAATGCGGTGGCTCGAGATTGCTGATATTTTTAATTTAATTTATTTCAAGGTGGTATTTCTTCTCTCTCTTTTTAACGAGATTTTTGAAAGGTAAGTGACAGTCGATAATTGAAGATGTTAATTGGATTTTCAGGTGGGAATTAATTATCAACCGCCAACAGTGGTGCCTGGCGGGGATCTTGCCAAAGTGCAACGCGCCATAGCGATGCTTGCAAATACCACAGCAATCGCTGAAGCATACACGAGATTAAATAGGAAATTCGATCTGATGTTTGGGAGACGCGCATTTCTTCACTGGTAAATTATATTAACGCGAAAGTTAATTTTACTTTTCAAAGAAAATAGAAGAAGATCGGCAACTTTTATTCAGAGTTAAAAATAAAAATTTTCACAAGTTGGTAGTGAAATTCATTTAATGATAAATCAAATGAATTTAATGATACAGTTTATATTAAAAAGGATTCGTGTTGAGATCTCGATTATTTTGGCGATAAAATGTAGGTACGTGGCCGAAAGCATGGACGAAAGTGAATTTAACGAAGCCAGAGAAGATCTCGCTGCTTTGGAGAAAGATTACGAAGAAGTCGGCATGGACTCGACAGACGCTGGCGAGGGTGAAGATGAAAATTAAACGGACGTCATGTTTCTGACGCGAAAATTCATCTTTTTCATCCAGAGATATTTTACGAGAACGATTTTTGTACAAACTATACACTGTTTTTGTCGATTTTGTTTCTAGTGGTTCTGTACATTGTTTTAATAGATAGTTTTACCTTTAACGTACGTATACACAATTTGTAAAACTTTTATTTTGTGAATAAAAGTTTGTTTCTTTCCTAAGAAAGTATATTTGAAATTACTCTCGACTAATTGAATTAAATCGATGTTGCTCTGTCAAGCTGTTTCTTCAATAGTGTGTCACTATTGGAGGACAATAGTCGAAGATTAATAATATTTAGAAACAATTTTTGAGAAAACGGTGGACAAACGTCTGCTTTCAAGATAAATTCAGTCTTGTAAAGGGAAGGGTGATAATTGCAAGACGACCCATACGGATTCATAGATATTACAGGCTTTTTATTGTGTAGGACAGCACGCGGCTACACGAATTATATTACATATGTATAAATTCGTAATCGATAGCTTTAGTTACAGAGAACTCTTATCGCACATAGAATCATCTTTAAATCTCGAAGGGCGGGACGAGGGTGACTTTACTTCTTTTTTTTTTTTCTTTTTTCATTTTTCTTTTCTTCCCAAACCACGACGTAACGGACAGCACACATGATATGAAAACGCGTATACGCGCCCTCGCGCTTCCAATCGCATTCATATACGCTTCGAAATTGCTCTTTTTTCTTCTTCTTCATTTTTTTTTTTTTTTTTTATGCTTATCTCGCCGAGTGGTGCAAGAAAAAAGGCAATAATAATATTAATATTAATAATAATAATAATGACAATGACAATAATAATAATAATAATAATAATAATAGTAATAATAAAAAATAGTAATAAAAAATAAGAGAGGACCTGGAACAGCGTCCCCGCGCGTGACAATCAAGGAAAAAAGGAAATTCCAACTTTACTGATCGAGTTCGTCTATTATATATATATATATATATAAAAAAAAAGGAAAAAAAAACAAAAGATGAACTAACGATGAAAAAGAAAAAACGGCGAGGGATGATGAGGGCGGGGAAGGAAATGTGAGAAGAACCACAACGACGATGACAAAAAAGTAAAAAGACATCGATCGATCGGTACACCGATATACAATGGTAATAAGTGTCACGACGACAATGACCCGGTGGCATTAACGACAGCGTCTGTTCATTCGATTCTTTAGGAATATTCGTCTGGATATATCGTTTTCATCGGCGAAGACAAGCCTACCTATCGATCATTTCTGTTCGTTAGGTCTCTCTCTCTCTCTGTTTCAGTTTACGTTCAACGGCGATGAACTTCATCTTTCCTCACTCCCTTCTTCTTTCTACATTTCTCTTTTCATTTTTACAAACATCTCGATAGTAACGCGAAACAGGAAGAGCGAATATTTGAACGACGTTTCGCCTCTGACACCATTCATCGAAGTCGAGCGCGATTACGACTATTATGATCCTATCGTAAATAGAGTATCCTAATAAAAAGATTCTCGTTGCGTGTGTCACGCGGCTTCGTGTGATCTCTGCTCGACACGCGCCATAATAATCAGCAAACTTTCTTTCTTTTAAAACTTTGTATTTTATATAAAACTTCTGTCCACTCTCTCTCGTTCTCTCTCATACTCACCATACAAATGCACTCGCGCGATCTTTCCATGCTCTCTCACTCTTACTCTCGTACTTAACCATTATTTCTTTTTCTTTTTTTTTTCTTTTTTTTTTTTTTTGTTTAAAGATTACCTTTCTCTCTCTCTCTCTCTCTCTCTCTTTTTAATTCCAATACAATTATCATCATCACTTATCTCGTTTCTTTTTTGGATCAGCAGACAAGTTAAAGCTGCCGCTCGCTGGACTAGACATTTCACTACTGCTTTATTGCCCGACGATACTGTTTCCTTCCTCTCTAATCTCTTTCCGAGTTTCTTCCTCGTCGTCGCCTTCCTCTCGCGGAAGTAACGCGTTCCTAAGACCGCAATCCCAATTTGACGTCTGTGATGCAACGTCGTCTCTTTTCTTTTCTTTTCTTTCCATCGTTTTTTGCAATCTGTCTACTTCGATCCTTCTTTCTTTCTCTCTCTCTCTCTCTCTCTCTCCAGCGATTCTTCCTTTCATTTTAAATATATATACTCACGAGCGTTGCTTCGCCGCACGAACAAATTTGCCCCACGGGCAATTTGTTTCTCGATGGGAAGAGACGCTCAATTATCTTTCACTAATATTTCCTCTTCTCGCCGGATTTCTTCGGTATCGCGTTGACGAGAGTCGAATTGAACGAGCAACCTCGATCTTCTTCCGATTGAACGCATTGAACACACTGAATGAATGCTCGCGCTTTGTGATGCGTTTGCTGCGGGCACGAACGAGCGACAAACTGAAAGTTGATCTTTACCTGCGCGGCGTGAGAAAATAAATAAACGTCGGTCGTTGAATTTCGTGGAGACTAGAACTGGTGGTAGTGGCAGTCGCGCGTTTACGTGAATTTTCAGCATTTCGCGTTGCAACCCAATGTACATTGACGCTTGTTCCTTGGCACTGAAACGCGTTTTCATTATTGTCGACACGTGTTTAGGCAAAACATATGTAAAACGCACCTCGCAGTTTTGTGCAATTCCAAATACCAACGACGTAATGTCAAATATCCACCGACGATAAATTCATTACAAAGAGAAAAAAAAAAAAAAAAAAAAAGAAAAAAGAAAAACCCCCTCGGAAGAAACTCAGACCAATCTCTCGACTCCCATTAAAACGCATCACAGATACGACGCGATCGAGAATTAAACATCCGAAACGAATGTACGAAATGTGATAAACAGCGAAACGATTGCGTTGCTCGTTACTTTCTACCATCGCGAACGTTTTAAATCGCGTGTCGGGCTGAACGGGGCCGATGTCGCGGAGCAACGGCCCACCCGGGAACGAATGATCGGGAGACGAACCTTCTGGCCACGGCGATCTCCGTCGATCGATAGGAGGACGCTCGAACGAGCAAAACGCGAGTCGCACGACGCGAGATGCCGACTGTCGGCAAAACTGTCTATAAGGCACGGCCACGAGGACGCTCGTCTCTCTCGGATCGTCATTAGGACTTCCCATTCCTCTCGCTTCGTCGTTTCGTTTTTCGTTTTCCATTTCTTTTTTTTCTCTCTCTCTTTCTTCTTTATCGTTTCTCTTGGATTCTCTGGATGTCCGCGTGGGGCCGGTCCTCTCGGCATCGTCTCAACCTGCTGTACGAAAATAAAGCGGAGGATCTCACGCGACGAGGATGAGATCCTCCGTTAGAACACGACAGGCCGTGAAACGAGATCGTCGTTTGTCGTTCCGCGGTCAGTCGACTCGATAACGCCGTTCGCGTCGAGGCGAATTGGCGCGAACTTCGTGGAGAAGGTGGAGGGGCGGGGGCAGTAATATTATTACTCGTCCAGGCAAATTACAATTGGCAAAACGCTCGCTACGATCGCCAAACAGGCGTCATGGACAGAACGTGGTCGGAGCGAGACGCTACGAGATTCTATAAATCTCTTTTAATCCATAACAAATGAGAGAGACTCGATAGCCGAGAGATGTTGGATCGTGATCGACGATCGAAACGCAACTGTCAGTGTTAAGAACAAGGTAAGGACCGTTTTTTTTCTTTTTTTTTTTTTACCAGAGTTGAGAGTCGGAGCGAAAGTTCGATGGCTGCCGAAGCCAACGTCTGCTTGGCTATCAAGCGCCTCAAATAATTCCATTTTAGTCGTCAACACTGATAAAAGCCTCTAAACATTTTCTTTTTTCCCCTTAGAACGCTACGCAATCTAGTGTATAGTAACTTGGCTTGTACTTTTGTCGTCAATGAAGTTAGGAGTGCAACGCGGAGGTCTGCAGTTAGAGATATGTTTAGCGTCTCGCTGGACCGCTTCTTTTACACGCCGACGCAAGTGTGACACGAACGATTCTAGGCTTTCTCGCTTCCTCGATTTTCACGGTTTGGTTCCGGAGGTTTCGCAATTCGCAAATTCGTATCTTTCCTGAAAGACTAGAACGTCACGTAATCGGTATTATCGGTTGGACTTTCTTTGACATTATCGTTGTTGTAGCATATCGACATAATTGATGTCCCAACGTTGTTGGATCGTCTTTCGTTACAACGCCAGCAAATGTATCAACGACGCATGATGATAAAATTCATATCAAATACACCACGTGGAACAATCTTTCAATCAAAGATTCTGCGATATTGAAAAGTTACATCCTTCGAAGGAATACAATTTTTGCAATCGAATGCCTCGGTCCTCGCAGTTATTCCAATTGAACGCGCCGCCAAGATTCGCGTTGTTGCAACTGCCAGGGACGAGTTTACGTTGTTTCTCCGTGTAACGTTTCATGCGTGTATGGGAGGGGCGCGCGAATTCGGTAGAAAACGGTAACGCTAAATTCTAAAACGTATCAAAAACTCATTCGTCCATTTAAGGCTGGCTGCGTGGAGGAGTGCGCGTGCGAGTTCCGTGTCGAAACGTACGCAGAGCGGAGGAGGAATCATATACGTGTCGCGTTGTTTCTTTGGTAATACGCAAATACGACGTTTTTATACGTAGCAGTCGTTTTCATACGCACGACGCAGTTACTTATGGTCGCCCGAACCGCCAACAACTTCAAAGTCATACACGTTACATGTCCAAGCACGTTATTGTCGAAAGTAACAAACGAGGAAGGGACGCACTCGCGGCGTCTTGCAAGCTCGAGGACACAACAATAAAATCGTTCCAACGCTGCGAGAGCGAATCGGGAGACGAAAGAAGAGCAAAAAAGAAAAAAAAAAACGACTAACATAAGAACCCAGATGGGAGTGTGAAAGCGACATAAATCTAATCGCGCCCTAGGCGCCTGTTTCACCAAACACACGAGCGTTTCCTCTTTTTTTTCCTTTTTTTTTTTTTTGTTTATTTTTCTTTTAAATCATTAAAAAAAATAGAACGACACCACGATCGATTTCGACTAAAGATCCAGGTGACCACTTTTCGAGTTAACACCGGAACGATAAAAAATAATGGTATCCATCATCAAGGTTACTTTCTCCATACAAGAATAACATGACGACCGGTATTGTCGTTGCAGAATCATGATAATATTACTAATCGTACAAATAAAAATAATAACTAAAGGCTTGAGAGAATAGTAGCAGCAGTAGTAAGTGGTAATGATAGTAACGGTAGCGATAATATATATATATATGTATAATGTCGATTGTGAAAATATCTAAGATCAATATTACTCTCTTTCTTTCCTAGTTTCTTCACTCATTCGTTCCTTCATCTCTCATACGTCTCACTCTCATTCGTTTTTGTTCTCAGTCAAAAGCTCAAAGGCGTACACGCGTACACAGAATCTTCGCATCACTCGCTCGCGAAACGAAATAGAACAGTTTTCAGCGACACTGAGCGAATCTCATTGACGTTTACGAGGATGGCAAAACCGCCGACGAACAAAGATGTTCCACGTGTTCTCGTCTCGCAGTCCTGCTAACGATGTTTCGTGGCGACAGACGCGACTAATCCTCTTCCTTCCACATCTGTGAGATATCGTTCCCTGACAGCGTCTTCTAAAGTTCTAAGATCCTGAGAACCTCGTGACCAACTCAATATCGTGACCACCAAACGGGACCAAATCTCAGAATCGACAGTAGAACAGTCGAGCTTGGTTGCCGAAGATCACCGTACACGTTCATCCTGAGCGTTGTTTCTTCGCGGACGAGAACTTGGAAAAATGTGGCACGCTGTCACAGATGGTGAACCGTGTGACGAAGCGACGGCGTTTGCTTGTTCCGAGAAGATGTACTAGCGCGACTTGACCGGGCGTCAATCAGCCCCTGGAACCGTTCCTCCCGCGGAGTGGCTGCGCCGTCGTTCAGGATCTATAGATACGGATCACGTCCCTGATGGTCGCTCTGCAGAGCGGGCAGTGTCCGCCACCCTTGCCGCACCACTGCTGGATCGCGCAAGGGTAGCACATGCACATGTGACCGCACATGTACAGCACGCTGTCGATGCTTCTCTCGTAGCAGACCGAGCATTCGTTCGGTTGCCCGGGCGTAGGTTGCAGGCCCTCGCTCCATTGCTGCAAGTGGGAGGACGCCTGAGAGGTGAGTGTACCGTCGAGACTTTGATAATTCACTGGCTCCACGTACGTGGACGAGCCTGTACTGGCCATGGTGCCTGTTAGAGGCGGCGAAGACTGTCTGGAAGATCCGGGGTGCGACGTGGACGCAGTGGACGACGTAGCGGTGACCGCTGGAAGGTGCACGTGTTGATTCCTGTGTCCAGCAGAGACGTACGTGGGCTGTGGCGTTGACGAGGACGGTGTAACATAACCAGTCTGAGGGGGAAGGTTCACAACTAACACGGTGCCCCCACCGATGGCTGGTTTGAACTGAACCATCTCGGAAAATCTGGACAGTTCGGTGGCTGCGTTACTGTGATTGCAGTGTTGCTGTTGTTGCTGTTGCTGTTGCTGTTGTTGCTGCTGCTGCTGCTGCTGTTGCTGTTGCTGTTGCAGGATGACGGCTGGCGATGGATTGCTTTGACGTTGTCTCGGTGGCGACGTGGGTCTTTCGGCCAGCATCCTGACACGTTGCGTGCTACCGTACACGTCGAAGAACGCCCACAACTGAAGACTCTGGTCCACGTGCATCACCACGTTTGGCGGCCCGCCGTTCTTGCTCATTTGAACCTCACCGAAGTGAGTCACCGTGAAGGCTATCTCGTCGCCAGGCTGAGGACTCGACGCGACGTCCTTCGAGACTACCCAGTACTCTGGACGATCCAGCAACAGATCGCTATCGTCGGGCAGGTCTTCAGGGGTTAGTCGAGCTGGGTCGCAAGAAGTGAGACCTAGGGCCAGAGCGCCAACGTACATGGGTTCTGTGGCGAGGATCTGCACGACCAATCGCTCGCCCAGTAGCAGCGGCTGGCTCGTGAACGCATAGCCGTGACAGAATTCCGTGTCGGTCCGCGTCGCCACGCACTGCTGGTTACTGAAGCGGATGTTCCTGCCTCGGGTTCTGGAAAATCAAGGAACCAAGAAACCATTAGAGGATACGGTGGGAACGATAATGACGTTTAAACGATCAGTTTAGAGCCGATCAATGTTTGCTCGGTGGCCAGTGTCCGAAGAACTAAGGATGCGAAGAAGAGGTGACACGTCGAGTGGTGTGGATTTGAAGTAGTTTATTATGTATATAGGTAAAAAACAGAGATTCTAAGTGCAGTAGTAAAGAATTGATGTTACTTAACTGGTAAAACAATAACAATCATCGTCGTCGTTTATAATAATTATACGTAACAGCACTTTGCTACAAATTAAACTGCTACAACAGAGTAAAACCTATTAACTGTAACAGAAACCTGAACTCTACTTTTATGTGTAAAGAAATTCTCCAACTTGTCCACGATCGTCACAGATCTTCGCCAAGTAGGAAAAGAGTTAAAGGCTCGACCTCACGATCGCGTTGCGAATTATCCCCGAAGCTACTCACGAGTGGAAGGGTAGCGGCGTGAAGATGACACCGGCCGGCTGAAACCTGAGTCCAGGTAGCTCGACGTCGGGCTCGTGATGGATGGAAATGCCCTGCATGGACGGAACGATGATCCTCTCGACGTCTCTGCTCGCGTTGCTCGCGTCGTCCATGGCCGAGTGCCTGCTGTGCTGCGCGTTATCTTCGTTGCTGTGCTCGGTGCCTCTCCTGATGTTGTTGAAGTGTTGCCTGTTGGGATCGACGAACTCGATGGCAGTGCTGTTGCCGTACACGTCGATGATTGCCCACAAAGGGCCCCGTGTCTCCACGCCGCTGAAGAACACGCCCTTCTCCTCGCCGTTCACGCCGAAGTGCACGTCCCCGGCGGAGGTGACGTAATAGAAGAGCACCGTGTCCCTTTCGGCGAACCTCTCGGCCATGGCCTTCGCCCAGTAGCCGGGTTTGTTCGTGAGGTCCGGGCAGGCGTACCTTGGAAGGCCATTTCGCAGGTTGATCGGGTCGTTGCTGGTGAAACCGAACCGGATCACGCCGCTCCAGTTGTCCGAGATCTCGAGGAATTTGACACAGACCTGGAAGAAGAACGACAATAGATTAGAATAAAACGGGAGACAGATCCAGCTGGATCAATTAGCAGAACGTGCGTAAGTTCTCGACTTGAGACGAAAAAAGTTCGTCAAACACGCATTGATCTTGCGATCTTTATTTTATGCAAAATTTTATGCAGTTGTAGAACTATCGAGCTACGGTTCCAGACTTGTCTATCTATTTCTACTACCTACATTACTCAATATTGAAAGAACTATCAAATGAGAAATATCGATAAAAGTAACAAAGCTCCTTTCTCTTCTTAAATTAAACTCTTCAAACTGTGGGGGGATCATTGAGGATTGGCTACTTTCTACGTAACTTGGCTCTAATCGTGATCTAGTCGAGGAAATTCTTTGTCCAATGGAAATTAGTTTTCATAATCTGTTATGTAATGGTGACTTATTCGAAATTAACTTTCAACAATTGGATTTTCATTAATTTATAGAAAGTGTAAAAAGCACAGAGTTGCATGAAATGCACATTACGTGTATTACGCGGAAAAATCTGTAAAATATTCAAATTGGTAGTTTCCTATCAAGATTCTTCATTTTCAAAAGCATACATTTCTATAAAAACTAGTAGTCTAGTTATAAATTTCATGCTGAATATTTTACAGGTGCTTTTATTTGTTATACTTTAGAGCGTTTTAGATACTTTTGTTACTGTGATTTCAAGATTAAATATCCACTATAAACTTTTTATTATTTTCATATTTAGTACAAAGGAGAAATTTTACAAGATCTCGTGTAATTACTCTTGGGAAACTCTCTCTACTTTGCGTACTTTAAACACGTTTCGTCCATTGAGCAATAAGACCAAGCAGAATTCAGGCTAGCAATTAAAATATCTAAAGTCCTACGATTTCTTCCAAATTGCTAACATTCTATCGAAAGTCCATACATCACAAAGAACTCAATAAGCCTAGAATGGCCTAGAATTGATCACGAGGATCCTTTTAATAGGTCGTAGATACCTGAACCTTCTTTTCTTAGAATTCTTATGACACGAGCTTCCAGTCTTTCTGATCTTATCAAATAGACTGACAAGAATTTCCTATAGTTTTCAAATTATTTTAATTGAATTTATACCATCGGTCATATTTCTATTTCAGTATCCTCGACGACAAATGTTGAATTTTCTTCAGCTTCTCTCTGTGTGACTGTTCTCATTTTGCAAAGATTCCTAATAACCATTTTCCATACGAGTATAAGATGTATAACCCTTTAGAGGATTGTGATTAAAATTCATTGAAAAGTCAAGAAACATTTTATTTCTAAATGTTTAGAGTTCTTCTCGAAACTAACACAACAATACAATTACATAAAATGAAAAGTAAGTAATTTCAGTATCCTCGACAACAAATGTTGAATTTTCTTCAGCTTCTCTCTGTGTGACTGTTCTCGTTTTGCAAAGATTCCTAATAACCATTTTCCATACGAGTATAAGATGTATAATCCTTTAGAGGGTTGTGATTAAAATTCATTGAAAAGTCAAGAAACATTAAATTTTTTTAACAAGAAACATTTTATTTCTAAATATTTAGAGTTCTTCTAGAAACTAACTCAACAATACAATTACATAAAATAAAAAGTGAGTATACTGAAATTCAAAAAAAGAAAAAAAAAAACTCGTGAAAGGTCCTAAAAAGTGTCACATTGCAATACTAATTGTTAAATCTTCAAATTCACTGGTAAGGTGAACTCGTCATTTCAGTGTTATTCGGGTTTCTACGGGATTCATAGAGCCTAGCAGGATTTCGTGCACGACGGGACCAAGTTTGGCCACGTTATGTCACGAGGCTGAACGTGATGAAAATCCCAAAGCCGGCAGTTAACAGAGGTGAACAGTTACGAAATATCGAGCTCTCTCGTCGATATTCTTTCTCCGAGAACCGAACGTCTCAGCCGGTGCGTTTCGTCTTTTCGAAATGATTTACGATTAAGCCTGTGGGTTCACGGTTCACGATTACGACCGACGACTGAATCCAGGAAACTGAAGAAACAAAAAAGGTTTTCTCGAGGAGAAAACGAAGACACGGGAGATGGGTGTATACCTCGTACATTTTGATGTTTGCGCCACGTCGTACAGTGGATTGTTCGAAGGTTGTAATCAATGCTGTTGGGAAAGAACGGAAAGGAAGAGAGATATTAATGATAGTTAAGTTAATTGCATCAATTTTAACGCGAAGACGCGTGATCGTGGTTTCTCTCGTAGCAATTTCACATAGTAATTTCCAAGACCAGCACCCACCCACGCGAATACCTCGGAATGATTCGCGATTTCTATCGTTTTCATCAACTTTCAAATTCTGAACGGATCCTGAGGAGAGAATACGTTGTACGTGTCTTTAGCGTGTCAGTAGTTTTTTAACGTTCGACATTTGCCTCTTGGACAATAGAATTTTCTGACTGTACTTTACACCGCAATTTCCTGATTTTAGATTGATCTTCCAATGGCAATATTTTTCAGTTGTGCGTTATGATACAATATTTTGTAATATAATACAATATAACAGTTTGTAATATAGTGTCAATGGTTTAGAAATTTCCTTCATACGTAGATATTGCTTAGTATCAACAATAGGTACTAAGTATTATCAAGATATATACAAAGTATCATTTAATTTTCTCAACTTTGAAACAAACGTAATTTTCTAAACTTTAAATAAAAGAATTAAGATATTCAGTTTGGTGATGTTTATTGGAAATGAAAAAGGGATCAATGTTCAAACATGCAACAATTTATTTTCAAAAAAAAGAAAAAAATATATTAGATTAAAGATAGATTCTCTCTATTTGTTTATTAAACTACTTCTCTATTAAGATCAGTGTTTGCAATATTAATTTAATTCGCGAGTCAAACCTAATCAAAGTGAGTCTGAAATTAATTTTTGCAATTTAAGAACACGCATACGAAAATCAATTCTACGAATTCGACACTGGACATTGATATTCACTATTTGGCGAATATCCAGTCTTATTTGCTTAATAAATATGTACACAGTACACTCGGTGAATCATTTGTGGAATACCGATTGATAATTTGTTTAATACCCGCTGAATATTAAACGGGCGTACGTCGACTCAAGACAATTTAATTTTTAAAGCCTCTTGAATAAAGTAAACACCGTATTAGATATTATGATCCTCGTACAACAAACCTGGATATGCTTTTTCAAAGTTTATATTCCGTAAAAATTGTGTTACAAATTATTATATTCCTGTCCGACAAACACACCGTTGCATTTCTTTTTACAAGAATTTTGTAAAAATTGTACCGTGTATCATATAATGATTATTATTCAACAATGACGAACATTTAACTCGGACGAACATTTAAATATATTTAAATTGATTCATACTTAACTAGCAAAAGCATCAACCCAACAAACGTCAGCTAGAGATTAAAAATGAAACGAGAATCTAGTCTATCGTCACGAAATTGTTTCTGTTGCTTCGAGCAACGCAAATTAAATGATCTCATCGAGACGAAATCCAAGCAAATCAAGCCTAAGGCGAAATGATCGGCCCACGCGAAATTGTTCAGCTCGGTCATTGTTCAGGGTCAGTTTTCTGCTCGGTGGCAGAAAATGCAAATGACGAGAGCTGTCGAGCGGAACAACAGTCACCCAATTCTCACAATTAACTGTTCCGTTGGCGTATACGATTTACGCGGTAGGGAACGAGGAAACGCGGGAAAACCGGTGTTTTTCACCGTGGGGAAATATCTCTGGCTGGAATCGATTAATTGCATCGACCTCGGAGGTTTGTTACGCGTGCTGCCTGGCGTCGAGAGTGTGTGTTCCATGGGAATGTTTCTCCCGTGCGGAGAATAATTGCTGATCCGATGACCGATGACTTTTTTTCAATGGGGGCTTTAGCGAAAACAGGTTTAACTCTTGTTAACTTGTTATTTTTATTAAACAATAAATGAAATTGTTTTACGATAATCGAAGGGTCACCGCCAGGGAACATCGAAGATTCTAATAAATGTATAATTAATAGCAGACAAAATAAATATCCAGTGGTATATTAAAAAGCATGGAACTTGGAAAATTTGTTTCTGCGAATCATCCACTCTGTGGCAACTGTATTTTATTACAATATATTTTTCCAAATTTGTCGTAATAGTGTAACTGATGAGTGCTTTTTTTTTAATAGGATTTTAGTGATTTTAATATAATTCTGAAATGGAGAAAATTGCAATGACATCAGAATTGTTAACAATCACGTTACACTGAACCAAATAAATATTCAACGTTTCAATGTTGAAAAAAGTTAGGTTGTTTAACTATAAGTTGTTCGTTTCATTATCAGTCAATGCGTTTTTCCAAATTTATCTTCAATGTAATATAAATTTAAATCTATCGTCTTCGTGTTAATTTTGCAAATTTAAATTGTTTCGCGAAATTAGAAAATAAGATAGAGATTATTACGTAAATTATATTGCGAAAAATCGTCGTTAATTCGATTTAATTGACGTACAATTAATTATAGTCAAGATGAACATTCATCGTAAGAATCTTGTTTCTATAAATTAATACACACGTTGTCAATATGTTTGTCAATATTCGTTTCTGTAAATTAATGGCAAATTTTCGTGAAGTTTACCTTTTCGCCAACCCGAACGGGTCGTGCGCTGAACGTGATGCCTCTGCAGAAGCTCTCGTATCTTCTGGCGATGGTCCCACCATTGCAGAGTCTGATATTCTCACCGTGAACATGATGGAACATCAACGGTGGCAGATTGTTCGTGCCCGCGCTGGATGATCTTGGTGCTGCAACAAGAAACAAAATGGCACACGTTAATCCAACGATCCAAGACATTTGATGAAGTTTAACAAACTTTACAATAAAAGACAATAAAATAATCTTCTAATTATTCCGGACATCCACATTTTGCCTTTTGTACATTCTTCGAGTCAAGTACTCGAGCCTGGATTTAACGTTGGTGAATCTAATAACTTGCAACAACTTTGAGATAAGTTTTTAAAGAACTGGACCAACTGAACAAAATTCCATCGAAAGAATTCAACAGGTTAATCCTGCCTGTGTTATATCGTCAAAACGTACCATTAAATAACCGTAACTGACCCTCACAGAAGGTATAGGGAAAATAAAAGGAGGTATTTATGGGAAAGGTATCCCGAGGGCCTTCCTTCAGAGAAAACCAAAGGCATCTGTTAAAATTAAAGAACGGTCTCCACAAGTTCGTCTATGAAATGGGATTTAAATTGAATTACACAATCTCCCGAAGAAATCCTAACAAACGTGACAGTGTACTGTAATACTTTCACGAATATCTGTATGTAAAATATTTGAAATATATTTAAAATATACATTATAATATCTAGTGAGTGAAACGAATCTTTATTTGAAGTAAATTTCGACGATCGTCTTTGCAAAATGTCATCGTAAATAAATAAAATGCTCATAAATGAATCATCGTAAATAAATAAAATATTCATTTAATCCGTTGAGTGTTGTCATTGGAGTATTCTTGCAACACTGATACTGCTATAGTCAATAATGAAATAATTGATTTACTTATTAGAGATAAAGAGAACGACACATTATTTGATAGAATTTTCAATACAAGTCCACTCAAGTACCAAATCTATAAATTTTTGGTAAATTTAAGCACTCGATGGATCAAACAATTCGTTGTTTCTTTCAAAATTCCACGTTTGGGAAATTCTTAAGAAAAAGTATACGTGTAAAAAGATTTCCTTCGACTTCTATCCACAATCGATATGTCAAATATCAATTATCGCGAATGGAAATTCGTGAGAGAAAAGTCTGACTGGAAAATTCCCTGGCTCTAGACGGAACCAAGGCGGCGAAGCAGAGAGAAAGACGACGAAACAGAAAAGATTGTATAACGGACAGAGACAGAGTATATACAGATGGAATTCGATCGAGAGATCGAGTGAAATGCAAAACCACCTCTCATGGCAGCTCGAGCGTTTCCACTTCGGTATTTCATAACTCCGACTCGGCGATCCGGAATGCGAGAGTTCTGACAGGATATTCCCAGGCTGTGTCCAGGAGATTCCCAGCCGGCGAGTGGAAACGCCGCCATCCCGTGAATTTACAGTTTTTTTTTTTCCTTTTTTTCTCTTTTTGTATCGCGACACGCAGATTTTTGACGATTTTATGGCGATGGAGATGGTTTTCAGTTTTAGCCACGCACGATGGACATTCTTCTTTTTAACTACTCAACGCTCGCAAACTATCCTTCCTTTGCTGGCGATTCAAAGAAAAATGCAAATTTAAGAACATGTTTGCGGAAGTCGTGCTACTCTTTATTTCAGTTCCGTGACACTTTGAAAATTGACTTGACATTGCAATCGTTTGACTGCGCTTCTTCCAAAGTTCACGACAGTCAATTCGAGTTGTTCTCTGGATACTTTTGACTTCGGTTGCGACGATTCGACTAGATAATGCAACAAGTCGAAGCTCGAAAGCGTAGCGATAAGGCTCGATCACTGAAGTTCTGCGTGCAACGTACAAGATAGTGTTTTATCAATATATTTCGTTCATGGTGCAACCAATTATAATGTTGATAATTACGCTGATGCAATTTAATTGGAAGATATCTTAATTTAAGTTCAATTAATATCGTTAGACTCTACTGTGTGTCATGTTTTTACGTTGCTATGCGATACACTTTAATATAAATAAACAAAGATCTAAGTAATTTTCCAACTAAGGAGAGATTAATTACTCGGCGTGATTCGAGTTAAAAAAAAGTTTCTAATCAAATTAGGAACATCGAGAGGGGTGAAAAACGTAAATTATTCTGTTACCAGTCGCGCAAGAAGGCCAATTTCTTAAACAAATACAGTCAAAACCAAAGTGAGAAACAATCGCGATTTTAATAAATCAAAAAAAAATATTTGAAAAAACTGAACTCAAAAGAATCGAAAGTATTTGAAACTCAAAGTGTTTGAGAAAAGAGAGAAAGTAAATACTCAAAGTATTTGAAAAAACTGAACTCAAAAGATCACATTTTTAACAAACCAATCGAAGCGTGTAGGAAATAAATCACTGAAATGTGTAAAACATGCACCAGCAAACGATCACAATTTTTATGAACCACCCAAGATACAAAAAGGAAAAAAGAAAAAAAAAAAAAAAAAGAAAAGTCTAACGAATTGAAATATATATATAAAAGAAAGATATCGGTAAAAAAGAAAAAAGGGGAAAAATTGAAAATCACAGGACTACACGTGGACCACAACCGTCACGAACGACAGCCCAGTTCCGACTGACTATCGATATGCGCAGGGAGGCGGTGTGTATCGCAGCCGGCATCGTACGTGCGCCACGCACCGGAAACCACACGCTACTCGAGCGGAAGCGGCCGCGGTGTAAGGAATATCGGCCGATACGCTTTCTCCGGCAGCGGATGCGCGCCGAAAAGCGCCGTTAACAATCGTTGGATTGCACCAGGAAGCGTGTGTGCCACTCGTCGACTCTTGCGGGCTTCCGTCATCGACGTTGGTTGGCGTGCAAATTTTCTTGGCTACTAAAATTAGCGACGTTCTCCGAAAAGTTCTTCTTGAAAAATTTGGAAATGCATTTCTCCTTGAGAGATGCATCTTGGCGAATTTTCAGGTCTCTGTCTCTTTTTGTATTATGATTTTGAGATCTCTCTGTTGAGATTTTGTTTGAGATGTTTGTTCTCGAATCGACGAGCGTTTTTGGATAATTGTCAAAAGTGCGCGATTGAAAGTGTGTTTTATTGTATGTTGTATTGGACAAACTGTGACCACGAGATTCATTTTTTATATCGATGAATTTATAAAACTCTGGTCTCGACATTTCGAAATTCGCAGACATACTTGGAAATTAACATTGAAATTACTATATTGCTACGTAGCTATTCGTATTCGTAGAAAATAAATTTCCCGAAATGATTCGAATTTTTATCACGTTTAAACAAACGCAAATTCGTCGCCCTGGAATTTTTTTCATGCGAATGACGATCGTCGATCATCGATCTTGATCGAAGGTGTTAATATCTGAAATACAGGAAAATTTCAAAATTCCACGGCCACTTCTTCAAAATAATGCAAAGAGAAAAAGCTTTTTATACTGTCTGTGATCCATTCTACATGTTTTCATCGGAATAGAGAAAAAATGCCATGGAAGAACAGCAAGAAACTGCGCGGCGGCATCAACTCGAGCCACGGTTAATCCGCTAATGAACCGAAACCGCGGTTCGCGTTTCCCGATCGTTCTACTCGGTCACGATTCACGGATCCATCGGCAAAAATAACACGCGGATACGTACGCCGGTTTCTCACGGTCCGCGTGACGCGCGTATTACGGTCGATTGTAATTTCTAATTTCGTTCGTCACTCCAAGCGGGGACGAGCGTTTTCGTTTCTTCTCCTCTGTCTTCTTGAGACACCGTTACCTCCATTTTTCCACGAGTCAAAGGGAGCCCACGGTGGACAATCGCCTCCGATCGCGTGCAACCCTTTCGATAATCGTCCCGCTTTCTCAATGCGCCAGAGACGCGAAGGAATTATGTTTTCGTGGAGTCGGCAGCAACGTACACGACTACGGAGAAGGATTTTTATTAAGAGTGTTTCTTCAATTGGTTTGTTTTCTTGCTACCTCGCGTTCGTCCGTTTTCTCTCGTAGCTTTTCGTTGTCTGTTTGGTGGTTTTCGCGAGAATAATACTGGCTATTGGAGTGGCTCGACGGAGTTTCAAGAGGCTAAAGATTAAGAATGGACATTGCTGGGGATGAAGTTCTTTATGCATTGATAATTGGTTGTAATTTAGGAACTCGGGGCAGAGACGATATTTTATTCGAACAAATAACGAGTAACGAATAAAACACTGTCAAATTTATTCGTAAATAACGAACGATTCTATTCGAGAAAGAATTATTCGTTATTTACGAATAACGATTTTATTCGAGGAAAAATTTTACGAATAACGATTTCGAATAAAATTTTATTCGAATAATGGGCTTAACCTCGGTCTCAACCAATTCTGGTTTGTACCACCGTGTGTACATCGATTGAACATTCGAAGTGAATTTTTAAATAATATTTCTGAATATTCTAATTGTTTAAACATTATCTAACACTTCCAATAATTTATTTGCAACAATTAAGCAATAAATTCTTCTTCTGTAATATTTCTAAGTGTTATCTAAAATATTTAATTAATAATTTATGAGAATCTTGAAACAATGTACTTAAGAGAAATGACGCTGACTCATTGAATGAAATAATTAATTTAACTGATTAATCGTAATTTAAAAATTGCGAAAATTATAAAATATTGTAGAAATAAAATAATTTAATCATTAAAAATTTAATCGTTTCAAATGAATTATTCAGATTGTAAAATAATGCATTTCGATGATATTTTTTGTATACTATTTAACAAATTTAACTATTTATTTATAGCAATTCAATCAGTGATTGAATTTCCAAGCATTATTTCATAGTTGGAACAATTCATTTATAATAATTAAGTTATATTATTTACAATAACGGAAAACATAGTTACATAATACATGCACTTTGAAACGAGTGAAAATTTTTATATGCTGCGCGATTACTCTGAAGCGACGATCAATGCTTAACTCGATTTTTTAACTACATAACTTTTCTCAATGCAGTTATAACTTGGGAATTAATATCATGAAAGTGTAAATTTATTTTTAGCCAGTTATAGATCAAAAAATTAATAAATTATTACATTTGACATTGTAAGATGTTTATGAAAGTGTAACCCTGCGATAGAAATCTAAAAACCATTGATTAGTGTAATAGAAAAATACTGTTTCGAAAAACGAAGAAAAAATTGTCAACAGTCACTAACGATCGGAATATTAGATTAACCTTCAGCGGTACGAAGACTCATTACCAATTGAACTTTCGTCGTGTGCACATCGACCAAAATTTACGAGTGAGTTTTAAATAATATTTCTGAACATTATAATTGTTTAAGTATTTTCTAATAATTTATTTGTAACAATTAAACAATAAATTCTCTTCTATAACATTTCTATAACAGTTCTATTTAAAATTTTCAATTAATGTGGTAATCGAGTTACTAATACATTTCTAAGAAATTTTTATTATCTGTATCGCATCATTAACGACCGAAAGATCAGATCAATGTCAATCGATACGGAGACAAGAGTTTATTACGAATTGAATTTTTGTCGTGGGCACATTGACCAAATTTCAGAAATTTGAAAAAAAGTTATCAACAGTTCCGGGTCATTGACGACCGGAACATTAGATTAACCTTCAGCGATACGGAGACACATTATCAATTGAACTTCCGTCTTGTGCACATCGACAGAAATTTAGTAGAAACATTTTAAATAATATGTCTGCAACCAAACCTCAATCTACAATTTTGACTTCAACGATTGGTTACATGGTTTGGTTTCTCTGGTGTTGGGTTAATACTTGATCGTGATTATCTGAACCTGAATACGAGTTCAATTTCCACTTGTATCGTAGTCGTACAAGATATACTTTTTATTAGTTACCATTCTTTAACTATTTCTACATATACATAGATAATATTAGTCTAACAATAATATTGCTATTCAAAATTTCTCTTTGAATCTATATTAATTAGTCGAACAAGAATATTTCTACAATATCTTAAATTAGTCATTGGATGGATCAAACAATTATGCCTTATTTTACGAATACCATTCCTCTTTTTAAAAAATTACTTAAATTCAATACAAGTTGACAGACTTGTGTGAGAAATATGTGAAACAGTATTGATTTACAATACATTATAATGAGACCCGTGCGTAGTCACCTCCACGTGGTGGGTCTTGGTAATTGATATCGTTTAACAAACACTAAAGTTTGTAAAGCGTTATCAAGCTAAATTGTAAAACGATGAACTTTAATGTTTGTGGAACGATATCAAGCTAAGAACTACGCAACCTACAGTTCAGTTTCGATCGTGAAAATTTCTATTCATTCTTTATTTCACGATCTAAACTGAACTGTAGGTACAATTAGTTGATAAGTAAACTATTGGGCCCCCAGCGGGCCATCGATGGACGACGAGGGATTTCGCAGGGACATCGTGGGATGCGTGCGTCTTAGTTTTAAGTTGCGTGCGTTTAGTTTTAGTTAATTACAAGATAGTTAGTATTTGTAAGTTCACCGTGTTCTGTTTAGTTAACTTGAAACGAAATTAGAGACATCTCCTCTCCACTCTTCTTTCATTCGTTGTTACTATTGTTGTAGAGTAGAGATAGTTTTGTTACTGTCATTGCACTGGAGTAGCGTTGCCTTTGTTACTGTCATTGCACTAGAGCAGAGTTACTTTTATCACTGTCATTGCACTAGAGTAGGGTCGTTGTCCATAACGGAAAGTTGCAGAGATACTTTTGAAGGAACTTCAATTTCGAGAATATGTGGCTTGACCCAAAATTTTATTTAGTGTCGAGATGTCAGAAATGTGGGATATTCTTTCGAAAGTAATTGTAGTATTTTTACAAAACATCTAGCCAATATTGAAACTTCTTTTCGTAATTAATTGCAAGTTTAAGTTAAATATTGCGACAAAATTTATGGATAATCCTTTTTTCTTACAAGTTATACATTTATGATGAATTTATTCACGAGCGTGTTCATACTTGGATAAAATAGAGGCGACTGTATAATTTGTTTCCGGATAATTAGGCGTCTATTGTTTCATTCACTCGTGCAATCTCGCGATTCCCTAATTTCACAGATCTTTATCGATCCACGGATTGTACGAGAACAATGAGATACCGGGAATATATATTTATCGTCGACACTCGTGAAAATGATACTTCTTTCCCCTACAAAGTGATACGATTTGCAAAGTTATCGCATCCAAACGAATGAAATCCGGACGATCTGACAGTATCCTCTTCTCCAACTTCCTCCAGTCACCCCAAGAAAAATTCCAACAGACCAACAAAAGAGACGGAAGTGCGAGAATTCGTTTGTGCTTCATCACGGTCATTATCGCCATCCAGCACGAAGGTCACACCACACTGTACGACTCAATTCCGGCGGATGGGCGACAGTTGGCGCGCGACGACCGGTCGATTTCACGCGGGAAAACGGTCCGCGATTCGAATGGAAACGGGACGGGGACGCGGTCGTTGCCGAGTCCTCAACGATTATCCACACCGAGGCGTGTTTCCTAGGCGCAGCCAGTACTCTGCGATTCACCGTGGGAATCTGGCAACGTGTACCGTTGTTCTCGTTCGTTGTGCCGTCAAACCAACCGTGATTCCATTTAGCCCTTGGGTAATCGCCGCCACCTCGTTCCCGGAGGGTGGTCACCGCGATTGCAACATGATCCGAATTTGCTCGTGTAGCGCAGCGTGGTTTTGGTGGTCAAGCGATTGCAAGTTGCAGAGAGTTTTTCCAAAGCAGTGTTTCCTTTAATCTCCTCTCGAATTAATTATGTGTACGTTAGATATAATTTTTGTACATGTATCTGTATAAAATTAAAGAAAATACTGTAGTGTAAGTGCAAAGTGTATTGTATAAAAAGTGTAAGAGGTGCGAGATTACGTGTTAAATAAATAATTAAGTAAAAAGGAAATTAATTTTCATAAGAAAGAAAACCGTGTACCGGTAGCGAGTTCGTAAATCGATCGAGGTACTTTGCCCGATTACGCCAGGGTCGCAGTCGATCATCGCAAATCTGACCTTCTCACCTCGACCCCATCGATCCCGCTGATCGACGCGGGAACGTGAACACCGTTAATAAACGTCACACAAACGCCTGGTTATCCACGTGATCCTATAAGAGCGGAGCAAATCTGATGATCTTACGATGACCCGGCAAAGGAGACTTTTCAATTATGTAACGAGATTAACGAGCGTCTGATAACAAGATTTCGTTGCGTTGTAATATAAACGATTACACATTAGAGTTGACGACATAAATTATTTCTATCGATGTAATAACTGATGTAAATCTATAGTGTCGAATTATTGCATTATCTATTGTGAAAAATGGTACTGTACAAGCTTGAAATTTCAGTGCTTATTGAACTGTAATATAAATTAAGGTGTATTTTCACTCTGTTTAATTTACATGTAGCTTATCTTCATTATATCGTATTTTACTTTTCCTTTTATTATAAATTTAATATAAATTCCTGTTGAAGTCATTTTAAAAATTGTTTCGTTGTCGAATTACGATGAGAATGATCACATTTATATTAATGTGATAATTTATACACATATTGTGCACTCGTAGTGCCTACGTTTCAAGTTCAAAATTATTTGAAAAATGGATCATCGTAATTTCATTTTAGATTTATCAGAATATCTTGAATACTTCAGAGAGATATAAATAATAAATTTAAACGTCGATGTCTCCCGATAAACGATTCAAGGAAATAAATAAAACCGCTGCTGTTTCGCGGTTTGAGATTGCAAGTCGTGCTAACCACAATCTTGTACAATTAACGTCTACTTAATATATAAACCACTGTATCCGGTTTTCTTAATCATCGTACAAGAATGAGGCTGTCATTCTCGCTGATACGAAATTGAAAACATCTGTATATTGATAGTCTCGAGTAGTCATCAATTATACATCTATCTTAATTAAGTTAACATTTTAAACCACGCATAATTATTAATTATTATTATTTTCTTTCATAATAACTGTATAATTGATAGTGGTCGATCGATTAAACATTTATTTCAATTATTAAATTATTGTATCATCACTCTCTTTCACACATTATACAATTCTTATATTATTATCTTTTCTTTCGCTTCTCTGTTCTTTAAATAGTAAATAATATTAATTAATTGTAATTAATTATTCCAAGTCTCAAAGAAATTTTTCACCGATTAAGTCACTCTTACTACATTACGACACGTACGATTAAATTGTACTTCAATTGTTGTAACATTGATTTAAAAATAAAAAAAAAAAAAAAGACTGCAATCAGTAAAACAAAAATTTTTGTCATTTTAATCTTTTGTATAATTTTTATGCATCGTTTGTTGATATTACAATGATAGTAATTTATAATTACTGCTATCCTTAGCATTTTCTTTATTTTAAATCTCGAAAAAATGTTCCACTTACTAAATACCTGCATTACAATCTAAATAATTATTACTCCTAACCGATACACATGCTTCAATTACTCGTAATGTCAATTTTCAAAAAACCACCATCCACCATCGAGGCAACCATCGATCGCCATAACCCTCAATTAAACTAAATCCTTGTACCAAGCGATTCTCGACAAAGCACACACGACTGTATCAAGTTGACAGTGAAACGATCCACCGTGAACAAGATAAATCACAGTGATCACCACGCTCGATCGTCGATGCAACGAGGCCACCGCCCTTTTGCTCCCGATTTTCGCGGCCGCGAATCTCAAAGCTTCGTGACCCTGACAAATTACGATTCCCGCGGGCTGATCGCAATGAAACCCGACCAATTTTTCCCCGTTCCCTTGCAGGCGTGCTCAGTCTTGGATGAAATTGAGCTACGTTCTGGAAACCGGTTGGCGCGAGACGGACGAATCGAATCGATGATTCTAGATACGCGTACGATCCCCCGAGAAATCGAAACATGCCAGAGGTGAATATTCATGCAGCGAAATAGTCGGCCGAGGAATATCTACTAGTTGATAAATTGCGTATATATATTTACGCGTATTTAGATACCTGTGGATGTAGACCTTAAAAAATGATAAGTAGAAAATTGTTTTATGTGTGTATGATAATATGGTTGCTATTTGTAGGTAATAACAATATTTGTTACAATACCAAACGCGTAATTAACAGAATCAGAGTAAAGATTATTGTAGAATATTTATAATCAATATATAATTAATATAGCTTGACGTAGAATTTAACGCAAAAGTGAGGAAATACAGAAAACGATACGTGACGTTCTATTATTTTTTACGAAATTTACCAAATTTTAATAAAAATTGGAAACACACAGATGTTCGTTTAATTTTTTTCTCAATTATTTTTAAAGAGATTTCTGAAACACTCGATCATTCCAGAAAAATAGTAATTAGCAACTTTAAACTACTGGATGTGGCCTAAAATTGAGCCACTGGTTTACAATATTTTCTATTAAAAAAAGAAATTAATTAATTAATATGGAAAAATGACGTATACATGTAAATAACATGTGCGACATACATCTCGTAGAAAAAGTAAAATAAAACAAACGATGATAATTTAAGGGATAATTGGCAAACGAAGCTCTCAAGATGAAGACGAAAATGAAGATATGAAAAAGCGATGACCACGGGGTCACCTGTCGTTGAATTAATGGTACACAGTCGAGAAAGAAAGCGTTTGACAGGTGAAAGTGTACAAGAAAGCATAACAAAGACACGCTTTGCCCGTCTGTTGATTTACCGGACCGTAATTAATGCTTGACGATGAAACGAACGAAAGGTATACTTTGCTTTGAACCGATTCTCGTTACGAGAATGTTTCGCCGATCTACGACGAAACCGTTCCAGGAACTATTAGCATAAAATCTTGATATCGATCGTCGATGTTTCTCTCCTGCGCTTACCGCCAACAAGATCTCGGACAAGCGCAGTTTATCATTTATCCTCTCAACTTTAACGCTTGTTAAATTGTACGATCATGTTGCACGAGCATGTACAGGAATCGGAGTATTTCACACTGAAATATTTGTTATCTGTAGTCTTGTCACTAATATTGTGACTTTATTTCTTTTTTTTTTTTTTTTTTTTTTTTATACAGGATTAAAATTCTTTTCTCCAATTCGAGTATTTAATTTAATTTATGCGTAATTTATGCGCACAAATACATTTATACGCTGTAGCCAATTCGCGACAAATAAATCCTTTAAAACAAATTTTTCATCTTTTCAAATGTGTTATATGTATCTATCTATTATTTAGTTTAGCTTCCAATTACCAGTACACAGTTATCAAGTGATCACACACGAAACAGTTTTGCCAAAGGGCACATCCAAATGATCAATAACGATTGATTTGACAATTATTCGAGGAGAAGCGCAGAGAAGAGGTAGCAAGTGGTCAAAATGATTACGAGGGTAGCGTGTCGTTCGGTAGCAATCGGGTGTTTGCGTCGAATCGTAGAGATCGCAGGATCTTTGAACGCGCGCGCGGTGTACGCGTCAGATGCAAGGATCCGCGAGAGGTACACTTCCGTGCAAATGTGTGTCACGAGTTTCCCACGAGATGAACCGGCGAATGGCAACATAGGCGCGGGCATAGACCAATTACTAGCGTAGACTCTCATTGACTCGCGATTTACGCGTCCGATCGATCGATTCTGGCGAAACGCGCTCGCGACTAAACGACCTCTGAACGTGTTATTCCATTCGTGAACATGTTCAAACGCAGTCTGATCAATCTCGACAATGCAGAGTAAAATTAAATACTTCGTATGATATAAATTTATACGAAACCGAATGTTACGCGCAATTAAAAATCCTTGTAACCCAGCAAAAAAAAAAAAAAAATCATTTCAGCAATCACACGTGATGCGACGTAATGGTTTACATGAATATTATCATCGAAATGTTACGTTGCAATAGCTGAACGATCGGAAACATTTCATTTCTAATACACAGAAAGAGTTTTAACCCCCTGTCCGCTGGAATATCGTGCCACGCACGTCGAGAACTTTGTTTTGTCCGAAAATTGCAATATTTTCTCAGTTTTAAATATATTTAAGTATAACAAATATAATAAATTCGTTACTTTTCAATAATTCCTATCCAGTGATGTCGTGTGGAAGAAAGAGAGCGACGAATTATCGTATACGGTACGGTCGCTCGTTATGGTCCGCAATCGTGGTCAACACCAATTCCAAGTTAGAATGTCACACCTACCATTGTAATCGGTGTCGAAGCGTTTGTTGCAAAGATGACGAACGATCGAGAACATTTCATCAGACGTTGTTCCAACAGCAACTCCACGTCGAAATGCCACGTTACGCCTATTTATCATCGATATCGAAGCGTTTATCGCCGAGATGACGAACGATCGGAAACGCTTCATCTCCGATATACAGACGTTCCAACAGCCATTCGAAGCTGGAATACCACCACGTTACACGTCGCTACACCCACCATTATCACCGTTGCCAAAGTGAAAGTAATTCGTTGCGCAGGGCGCCCCCCGCCGATGTAACAATGCCCGACCGCCTCCGCGATGTGAACGCGATGTCCTTTGCACGATGTAAATAAACGGAGCCTTGACCGAGCCAACCATAACCACCCTCCGCCATCTCCATTGACTGTAATGTAATATGTTTCTATTTCTGGGGCGCGCGAAAAATCACCAGTGGAAAATTGCGCTTCAATTGACGCTTGCTGACGTGCCTGTTCAAGTCGACGAACCCCTTTTTATCGTCCAAGAAAATTGACGCGACAAGAAGAGGAGAGTGCTTCAGCCAATGATACTTGGAGCCACTCGGCGAGAGTGACTTGTTACGCGTTACTGTTTTTATCCATTTGGAGAGCAAATGGATCACACGGTGAATGAAAGTATTACACATATTATGTCTTACGGTGTTACAAGTATAATCAAATGTAAGTTACGTATGATCTTGATACATCACCTATCTGTTTACGATAACACACTGAGCACGTTGAATTTGGCAAACATCGAAGTGACTCATTTATCAAGGACTATAATTCCATATATGCAAATACTGCAATTGCCTCAAACTTCTTCACTTCATATCCAGAACGCATTTCGAAAGTCCGTGCAAACAAATTGCTCAGAGGATTGAAAACAATAACGAACCTGTCGGATCCAACTCCAATTGGAAAATTATTGGGATCAATTGGACAGAGGAGCGAAGAACCTATGGACGAAATTAGAAGAAAGGGGAGGAACATTGCCAAAAGTATCAGAAATATCTAACTGAACTGGATGCCAATGAGAATTGCTAAATTTTTAATACGTGTTCTTCAACCCGTTAACAAATCGCAAATACATTTCTTAATTTTATCATTTACAAACGACGATCGTAGGGATTTATATAAATTTCGTTTCTTCAACTGTCTCGTACGTGTCAAGCGACCCCAACGTAGCGCTGTGCTCTGAGCGATTGCGCTTCGCTTTTGGAGAGCAGGGCCTCCGGTGACCCGGGGCTGGAATCGGTCACTCCAAGTACTGTTAAACAGCCGTGCCACGCCGAGGAAGTTCCAGTAATGTTTTCGCCGTGTGTCGACGAGCAGCGTACACAGAGAGCCAGGAGGGGCCTTGTTCCCACGCCCGACGCCGTGATCTTTGCCGAGCTACTTAGTCCTCCGCTAGAACGAGCGTCTCTTCTTCCCTCTCTTACTTCGCTCGACGTTCTTTTCTCTCGTCCTCCGTCGAGATCTATGGCCGTTCCGCTGCCTGACTCACTGAAAGGTGAGCGTTCGTTCGCTCTCTCTCTCTCTCGCGTGTTTAGCCTTAGCTGCCTGCTATCCTAAGACCGCAGGATATACACACCTCCTTCTTTCTGCTGCCCCGCAACGACTATGTGGGTTACGTAAGGTGGCAACGCGCGTAATAATAACGCGTACCTGAGCCGGTGAACGGGAACGGGAGCAGTAAACAGCGTGTTGGAAAGGGAGGGACGACACGACGAGCAGGAAGTCGCGTTTGATACTCGAGGGATGAAAGGCGAGGAGACTCCCGAGGCGTGTTCTACAGGGTTGCGTTTGATGCGTTGCCGTTGATTGGTTATACTTGGACCGTGTTTATGGGGAAACTTGAAGTTGGAAGAGTGCACGCGATGCGTGAAAATACGTGAATTATATTAAAGTTGTGACATTAAGCACGTTGCGCTGGCAACTGATCGCGGACCATAACGAGTGACCAAATACCTATACAATAATTCGTCGCTTTCTTTCTCGACTCGCCGATACGATATCACCGGATAGAAATTATTGATAAGTAATCAATTTGTTATATTATTTGTTTATACTTAAGTATACTTAAAACCTGGGAAAACATTACAATTTTGAATGTGCGTGGCAGATGAAATGACTAAATTCTTGAAATTTCGACTCATTTTTACTACTTTATTACTCTTGACAATTCTGTAGTTATTAGGCTGCGGACATTTTCAGACATTTATAGGAAATTTTTATGAAAGAACTCGAGAGAGAAGTGACAAAACTAGAAGATAGTTCTCAAAACGCATCGATGCAGTCAAAATGCAAATCACTGTACACGAAAGGGGAACGAAGATTTATACAAGATGGACAAGAAACTACGTTGCACCGCAACCGTGCTGAGAAAAAGCACCGAGAGTAGCTTGCGAGAAAGAAAGAGAGATTACGGTCGGTGCTTCGTACGATATCTATGATTAAAGTAATCAGAGAAAGAAGGGAGAAGAAGCTGCATCGCGTGCACGTGATTCACGTGATCGTAAACAATCGGCATATTAAGGCAGCATCCACACGCGAATGTAAATACGTCGGAATGATTAGGAGCGTGCAGGGTCTTCGAACTCGACGGAATCGTAGGAATGCCGAGAAAATCGGCGTACACCTCCGAACAACCGTAATCTCGAATCGCGAACGATAGACCGCCTTCTCGATGGCTAGCCTCGCAACGATCTTATCGATCGAATCCAAAACAACGACCATAATTTGACGAAAGCCATATATTTCAGAGAGCAGCAACTTTTCTTTTTTTTCTTTTTTTTTTTGGAGTTCAATTTCGTTCAAAAGTTTCTAGACTTCTCTTTTAATATTTCTTTTTGATATTCAGTATTTATCGTCGGTAATAAAGTTTGCCAAATTGCAATTGTTGATGTATATGTTTGACGAATATATTTCAGTCGCAAGAGAAAAGAGATTACCCTTTACTGTTTGAATTAAAATGAAATCTAGAAATTATTTGGTAAGTTGGCACTTAAAAAGTTTAGAAAATATGAAGAAAATTTCACACACTAAACTGTCCTCAATTTCCGCCACGCAGTTAAACCAATTCGTTAATTTAATTGCAATTGAAACGAAAAAACAGAAAGACTCTAAATTCCAAAACATGTCACATAATCCACTCTTCTACTCCTTCATCCACTATTCCCCTCCGTGATCATTGCCAAATGTTGCAGCACAAAGGTGTTCAGAGAGCCTCGCCCCAGGGACGCGAGAGACCCACCCCTAGGAATCCGCGCGAGAAATACCCCAGGACAACAAGTGCATATTCCCATCGCGTCGCTTTCAACGCGGCCACCATCGTTGGCCAAGGAACAATCGGATTAACGAAGTTAAACGATGGGGTGGCCACCCCATGCGCGTCGCATCTGTTGCGTTTCGCACGTACAGGCTCGCGAGACCATCGCGGGGGTGTAGTTTCGTCGAAAGGAAAGTAACAACCGGCTTTTCGCACTGACAGCGAGATTAACTACCGCAGACGGTGTAGAAACGTAGTTCAAAGGGGTCGTGGCACAACTTTCAACGGTGATTAGTGATTAGTGGTGATCGATGAACCGCGACGCAGTTTTCTTTCGAAGTATCGGATCAAAGATCTAGAGGATGGCGAACGGTTACAAAGACTCGGGTTTTATGAATACAGATTGGAATCTGGAGATGTTTAAAGTCTCTGATGAGCTAGTAGTTTGAGACTGAGAGTGAGACTACATTGAAAAGACTAGTAACTCACGTTACTGTTAATAACTATTTTTTAATTTGTGTAATATATATTATATATTGATTTTGATAGTATAATATATATAATATATATATATTAATTTTAATGTTGAGAATAAGTGGTGATTTGCAAAACTAATTTTGCGAGGGTAATATGATAATTTAAAGATCAAACGCTTTGAAAAGAGCTTGGTGCGTAATTGCTTGTTTTAAAATATTATGTATGTTAAAAATAGCAATGTATTTTAAATTTAAGATAACTGTTGTTCGATCTGGTCTTTCCATAACACTAATACGAACATAATATCACGTTATCAATATACCAGATATATCAAGATAATGGTTGTGAATGTCTGTTCGAAGAACACCTTATCGACATGGAACATAAGAACCAAATAAAACTTTTACGAGAAATCCTTAATCTTGAAAAGTCAACGAAACGACAATTCCTCACTTCCTCTAGATAATACTACTAGACGTCATTCTGTCAACGAATCACATTATTATTTATGTCATTAATCAAACAATTTTATAGTGTGTGATACTTTTGTTTGATGATGTATTGTTCAATGTGTCTCACATATGCATACTTGATAATCTTTGCCCAATAAATTGTAATATCATACCAAAGTGTATTTTTTATGCACAGGCACATTAGAGAAAATGAATATTTCATTTACGCGCGCCTACAACGAATTAATTAAGTTGCGAATAAGCTAATTACCATCCGTTCGCCTAATTAATACTAACACAAACGCATAACACGTTTTCCGATAGTCTCGCGCGAGTCCTCTCTAACGAGATTTCAGACATTAATTATCAAACATCAGACTGAAGGGTTCTCGAATCGTCTAAAATTCTATCAATAATCCATTCGAACAACCCTCCATTTGAATTATACTTTTCTAAATTATCATTGATAATTTTCATTCGTGATTTCGAATTGGAATAGTTAGTTACAAATCACGAATTATAACAAGACTTTTTACACAATTGTGCAATCGTTGACCAGGATCCAATTTATTTTTGTTTCTATTGTTTCGAAAGGAAAAGATTAATATCAACGATATCGATGAATTCTTAAAAGTACGAAATTATAATCACTAATCATATCTCAATTGTTACTTAACTCTGGTGAATTGTTAAATTAAAAAACATTTCTGAACTTTAGAAGAAAAAAATGATAAACTTCAAGGCTTTTAATGTTCAAGGGAAAAAAAGATTTTACATAATTTTAATTTTTTTTTATATTCAATAACAAGAGCAAGAGCGGTGATAATAAATCAAATTTTCAAGCAAGTGTTTAAGTTTTAAATAGTAATGACGGATTTTTTGATTTATTGATTTTTAAATTTATGAACGCGGAGAATAGAAAGAAAGGCTTTCCGACGAAAACTGACGCGATCGTCAACTAGATTCCAGCGGGGGTCAAATAATTCATAACGTGTTACGAACGGTGGTGACTCACATGCACGCGTGCAACAGCTAATGAAATTCCACTTCCTCGCGCGACAAAGAAAACGCGTGCCTCGCCTGTCGTTGCAACGAGTCGTGCCTTGTGCGCTAATTTCATCAACTGTCCAGTGAACCAGCAAGTTTACGTCTTACAAAAATATAAAAAAAAAAAAGAAAAAAAATCCCGACTATCGTTCGTCATAGTCACACGAAAATTTCACATGAGAGAACAGAGGAACAAGAAAGTCACGATTCACACGCGGTAATGTCTTTTACGAACCGGCTGAGAAGAGAGCATGTAACTCGGTCTTCTATTCTTTCTGAATGAAAGAATGTTAGATTGAGTCGGATAGTACGAACGTTAGCTCGAACCTTTGGAAGCGGCTGTGAATTTAAAATGGATTTAAAGTGAATATAAAATGACGGTGGTTGTAAAGGCTTTATATGCAAAGTAATGTTATGCGTTTATAATGTATGTAAATAAACTTGATTTGATACAACCGAGCTGGTCATCATTGTAGTTAAGTCTAATGTTGATCACAAATGAATAAATGATAAGTAGCATTTGATAATATTTAATAAATAATTTTAATATATATATATATATATATATATATATATATATATATATATGCAAATGTAGTTAAATTTAACGTTCACTATTCAAAAATTTTCATTTAGAAATGTGAGAAAATTGATCGTGAAATTTTACTAATATTGAAATCTCTGTTATACCAGAAGATTAATAGTTGGCTATTTTGTAACGCCAACTATTAATATCTGAAACTAACAACATGCGATAAGATACAATATGCGATATAAACCTGCAATTGTATATCGAGTGCGACAAATGAGTTACATAATTAATTAAACGTTTATATAAAAGTTGCCACGTATCATTAAAATACAATGAAATTATTGGAAAATTAATAATTAAACACTTAAATAATTAAATACAGCGAGATTTAATCAATACTCGTATCGATGTGATAAACCGTACTGTTAAATCATGCAATTTCATTTTTCACAATCCGATTTGTATTGTGATTTATTACTCGATTATTTATTAATTCATCCGTTATGCCCCATGTTTATGCAATCTTTACATTAGCTAAATTACCAAATACATTCAAAACGACTATTCAAAAATACAATAAATATAAAATAAACATTTATAATTTGTTTAATTAATCGAATATAAAATATGTATAAACATATCCTTGTTAACAACGTAATATGCTCAATTGTTAATTTGCATCGATGTACAAAGATTTAGCTCGTATTTAAACAAAGAAATTACCAACATCTGCGACCAATTTACACGCGCGGCATAATTAATGCCGGCAACTGTTAACGTATTTATAAACGCGCAACGGGCGTCGTAATACACATGTGGGACACCATAAAAATACTCGAAATCTTAGCAAGAGGGATTTCTACAACGGGGACCGGGGGTAGGGAGTGGGGAAGGGGGAGGGGGGAAGATGAAGATGAAGAAAAAAATGGACGGATATATCCTCTACTTACCAAAGACATTTCCCAAGAGCCTGAGCCGCGCCACCCTGGTAGCTGTATTGACGGTTAATGGTCTCCGCGGTCGTTGGCAAGACAATGCCAGAGCCATTGAAAATAGTTAGCGGGCACGGGTTTATTGAAATTCAAAAGTGGCCCGTAGTGGCGCGTATTTCGAGGAACAGCTCGACGACCGAGGTAATACGCTCCTTTTACAATTTCCTCGATTATCTCCTTGGATCGGGCTTGGGAAAATAGGGGGGGTTTGGTTAGGTCTCTTTGTGTAAGCACATCCGGAATAGCGATTTTCCTACCTTGATACTTTCGACAATACGCGGTCAGAACTCTCGGCGCTGGTTCTTAACAAAGAAGCATTTCAACGACGCGCTTAACCTGAAAACTTCTCGCGCGCTGCGACTTGGAAATACCGAAATGCGAACCTATTTTTTCAGTTAGTCGAACGCACGATGATTGAACGAGAACGTAGTTTCCCCGAGCGACGAGAAACAGAACATATTACTGAAAGTACTCACGGCGATTGTTATACCTCACTTACACCCAACACACCGTGCGAAATATCGATCGACGATCATTCGACGCCGCGAATTACAATCTCAAAATTTTCTTATCGAGTATTTCGAATGATAATGAGAAAAGGGGAACGTTAACCTCGCGAAACACGATGTGCAATTACTCGCGGGACGAGCTCGACACTCGACGCGAAATATCGATCGACGATCGCTCGATATCGAGTTTGTTTTCAATGACGCGCCGCGGTTCGAGATCTCGAGACGGTGGCCTCAAAGTGGAAGATGGCGCTGCAACGGAAACGGAAGGAAGGAAGGAAGAGTGCCACGCGACCGACCCATATCGCTCGCGATAACCTGAGTTATCCTCGCGGCTCGAGAACAACGAGAAACGAAGAAGAAACGGGGGAGGAAAGGCCGACGGGAAAGGAACGCGATTTGACGCGCAGAGGAGCCAGGAAAAGGCGGGCAGCTTGAACCAAGCCACTACAACGACTGGCTTTCGTTGCAGAAGCAAACTCCCCATCTGCTCCGTTCGTTGTTGCCCCAACTCCCTGCTGTCATTACGCGGCTGTGTGTGTGCGAGCACGCCCTTGTTCGTGTAAATACGCGCGGCCACCAACACAGCCAGGCAATTCGTGTGCGGCGGCAGGCGGACGTTCTAACCTCTCGAAGCGGAAAGGTTGTTGCGGTGAAACGGAACGCTATACGTGTACGTGTATCTGGACGATCTCACCTTGCGGATATCTCGTTGATAAGTAGTTACCTTATCTATCATTGGCCAGTGCCAATCGGAGAACCGTTGCACGATGATAACAAGGTGAAACTTCGGCACGAGCCGTCAGACGAGAATGGGGGATTCGAATTCACGCGGTCGGTAATTGGCTTATCGCGGTGCGGCGAGAATTATCGGTAAAGAAGAACGCGAAAACAATAGGAACCTATGAAGTACATAAGTACCAGGTGATTCTTCTCTGTTTCACTTACCCTGGATTCTTGCGCCTCTTTAAATTTAATCTGATTATTTTCGAACCTGTCATATGTCTGGTTGGTGTATTTTCAAATTGGAGAATGATGTAATTTTAATTTTCAATTTTCAGCTGAAACGGAATTCTTTTGGAAGATTTGCAGTAAGTGACAGAGAGAAATGTAGCGATGTTTCTTCAGGCCATCAATCCAGAGAGGAATGAAATGGCACGACGTTTCACGAGGAAAGAGCAGCCGAAAATTGAAGTCTTTCTTGACCTAGATCTAGACTTTTCAATAACGATCTCGATTGCAAGCAGTTGTACACGCATGTACGTATGTACATCACAGGCGTCGTGTGCAAGCGTACAAGCAGGAGCGTTATGTCGCAGCTGCAGCTGCCTGCAGGAGCGGAACACTGGGCTTTGGGGATGGCAACGGTTGTGCACCACCTGGCCTTAGGAAACCAGCACCGGGCCTCGGCGGCATTGGCGTAGTCTCTACTCCAGACGAATGGCCGGAAAAAAAGAAGGGAATAGAAAAGCACAATAGAGCGGCGACTTTCGAAATTCCGGCACCCTTCTGAATAGCCCGGCAACCTTGTAAAAATCGATCGATGGTTGGCAAAGGTTCTACCTATGCTTATTGTTGGTACAATTTATTACTATCGATTATTTTTTGACGCATTGGATTGATTTAAATCGACCATACAAATATTTATATAAAGCGCAAGCTTTTTACAAAATTTCTGATTAATTTAACGTTGAATTAATTATTTAGTACTGCATCAATTGAACTAAATATAATTTATACATTAAATTAAACGTTAAATTTACATTAAAAAAAAAAAAATTTATATAAAATATATTATCAAATTGATTAAACAAATTTGTAGACTTATTATGTGGATTAATTTGTATGTTTGAGTAATAATTTAAGAATGATAATTTTAAAACAAGCTTTCTAAGTGACAAAATATAAAATAATAATAATAAATGAAAATAGATTGAGTTGAGAAACTACAGCCAGATTTATTTATAACATGCTGCCATTCTGTAATGGGAAATTGACTTGAAAACTGTTGTTCATTATTTATTAATGCTTTTTTGTCTGTAGTTTCAAGTTTGAAATCACATCTGTACATTATTTGTCACAAGAAAAAACTGGTATGTCGAGTCATAAATTGTATAACACATCTGATAGCTAAATATCGAAAACTGTGTAGTTTGAAAAGCTCTTCACCTTAATTAAAACAATCATTGAGGCAAAGTTTTGCAAAAATATTTTTCAAAAAGTAACCAATATCGTTAAATGTTACTTAAAAACAAAACGTTGAATAATCAAATAATATTATCTGCATTGGACAAATAATAAATTAAATGCATTTTTGGTTATTACTCGAATGTATGTATGGAGCAATTTCCTTTGCAAGTTGATTCTTTATGCATCGATGGAAACGAAAAGCTATATTGATAGATAGGCTACGTTTCATTACGTCGGATGCACGACAAATGACGCAGCACACAAATTTTCCCGCTTTACGATCCGATAACTTTCACGGAGCATTACCATACTTGATCGCATTAATAGTCCCGAGCATAATAAGTCTCGATCGGATTAAGGGTAGCGAGAACCCCAGCAGACGCTTACGACTGCTTAATAGAAACGTTAGTTCCATGATCGTGGTCAGACTCAAAGTGAGAGACACCGTAATCGATCATGAAGCTCGTGTATATGTGCATTCTTTGTAATACGAAGGTTTTGGTTCCAAACTTTAAATTTTGAAACTGAATCGAATTTTCAAGATTTAACAGCAATACACTTGTCGATTTACTTGTTTTTGAAAACCAATTCATTCGTCGTTCAATGTATGAACATTGAATGATGCCATTTCGGATCGCGGAGACTCGAGAAGAGAAGCAAGTCGAACGATTAAAAAATCCGTTGAATCCCATGAAAATCCATTTTCATCTACGATCTACGCATCCCTTTGAGAATAACAGAAAGAACCACCGAAACGTCTCGTAATATATATATTTTCCAGAATCACGGAGGGTGGCTCGACTTAATTCCCGTAAAGGGAGAACAGGGAAGAGAGCCGATCGAATTAACGCGTTAAGCCTGGTCGCGAGGCGACGGTGCAATTTCTATAGAATTTCCACAGCGGCGAGCTAGCAGGAGGGTTGTAGAGGGGTGCGTTGCGCAATCCTACACGCCACCCCCGCTGCCCATCCGGCCATGGGGTTTGCGCGTTGATATCGCAATAGAAGCTGTATCGATCCCGGGCCGACACGAGACCGGCTGTTGTCAGGGGGTTGATAACGATATGCAAGCTCTATAGACACAGCGCCGCTAAAAGCTCCGCGGAGCTTTCAGCTTCTGTCGCCGGGGGCTCCGTTGCCTCCACGCGCGGCTTTAGCCATTTTTCGTCAAGCGATTCATCGCGATTCACTGCTGCTCGGGTTTGAACTCGTGCACCGAGGATGCGAATAGAAATCGTGGAAACCGGCAGACGTTTCACTTTCGCTCTTGGACGAGCAAGTTGCTGTTTTTTTCCTTTCCTTTTTATATTTCTCGGAGACGAATTTTATGTATTTCTGTGCAGGCATTCTTGTATTTTTTAAACGAAGCCTCGCGTCTGTACTTTCTTGAATTTTATCTACTGACTACTGAACTGTTGTGTGAATTCTGTTGTTACGTCATTTTTGCTGACAACAAACAAAGTTTTCGACTCGGTGGTATACATTTTTGCACTTGTTACTGGATTGTTGTGTGTGACATGTTACCCTTGCTGGATTAAAAAAAAAAAGGATTTTTCATATTTGCTAAAAGGTACATAACTCTATTATTTTACAATGAAACGTTGGAATAGAAAATTACTTTATTCATTTGTTGTGTTCATTGTCGTGAGTAGACAGGTTTCTTTTTACATTTAATTAAATGTCTAGGTTTGTTATTAGATTCTCGTGTTTGCATTAAGAAAAAGGAAAAAACAATCAATTTCTTCTTCTAACAATGTTGTTGGAAAATGTGTAAAAGAGTAAATTTACGTTTATCGGTAATCCACGATGATGAATTTACATGTTTACGAAGGAAGAACCATTATTTCCAATCGAAAGGCAATCGTCTAGTATTCTCGAAAGACCGACGAACCGGAATGATATTTATTTGCTTTCTCCCAATGTTCAAATCATTCTAGAGTTTTCCATTGAACCACGACCAAGAGGAAAATTACTTTGGAAAAACATGAAACGCGGAAGAGCGTTCCTGGTATCGGCGGATCGATAGGCGAAGCTTCGATAGCTTTTAGAGTGTTCTGTCGATTTATCTCGAGCACTTTTCCATTAACGTTTGTCGGTAGATTGACGAACGATAAAGGTTCGAAAAATCGGGCAGAAATTGAAATGAAATACTCCATATGGAAGGACGACAAAAATAAAATTCCTCTTTAATTGTTTATTTATCTTTCGCCAGAAATTAATTTTCTTTACAAAGTACATATTCCTCTTCTTTCTTCTTTTTTCTTTTTTTTTTTAAATTAATAATTCTGTAATTCATCGTCAGATCTCAAACGAATTTATACAAGTTATACAATCTTTCCGGAATTTATAAATTCTTTTCCAGAACAGAAATAAATCATAAATAAATGAGACTTTGAATAATTCATGATAACGACGAACGATCGTTATTAACAAAAGTAAACCCGCAAACAAATGTTGTTAATTCATTCGATTACCGATTTACTATTTTACATTCTATTATTCTACAATAATGATATAATATAAAACAATCCAAGTTTTTCATCTCCTAACCAATTATAGAACGAATTATCAAAGTTTACCCTCACTGTAAATGCTGGAGATTTTATCGAACTACGTGTGTACTTTGTCCGGCCGTATATTTCGGCAAAATTTAAATTGATAATTAAAAAAGAAATTAATACCGAAGTTATATACTCGTTGCAGATGGTAGACATCTCGTGAAAACGCGTCGAATTTCCATAACTGCGAACAGATGGGCCGATTTTGTGCGATGCTTCGAGGAAGGAAAAAGCATCTTGTTGTCATCGGGATATTTGCATGTGAATTCCCACGTATACGATGGTGTACGGATATTTTTTGTTCGTTTAGCTTCTGGCGTAGAAAGGAAGGAAGGAAGGAAGGAAGGAAGGAAGGAAGGAAGGAAGGAAGCAAGCAAGAAAAGAAGAGATCGTGCGAGGGGAAGCCATTCGAGAAACCAGCAACTTCCCCTCAGGATATTATGGCAGATGGGCTGTGAAGCTTATCCTTCTTAAGATCCTAATGAATCCGCGTGTATAATTCAACCCCGCGTGTTGCCCACAGACGATTAACGTTTAGAGTAAGAACAAAGTTTGAAAAAAAATCGAAGGTTTCTCTCTTGAAATTATTTTCTAAGTATACGATACTTTATTCAATTTGCAGACTAAATTTGGTCGAAGTTAATATAACGATAGAAAAATTAAATAATACTATATAAACAGTTAGATTTTCAAAAGACCCAACTGAATTATAAATCAAACGAAAATTATAAAATGTTAATAATATCAATAATAAAAAACAATTGACAATATTAATAATAAATTAATAATAATTAATCAGTACACTAATAAAATTAGTAAACTATGCAAAAATCCACAAAAGTTGTATAAGCTATAATAGAAATAAACAATAAACTGTACGATACATTAACAGATTGTGTAAATTACAATTAATAAACTATAATAAAAAATTGACAAATTATACAAACTACGAACAGAATTCAGTGCTTAACTACGTTGAGCAACTTGATGAAACGTGAAATTCGAAATGAGAAACGAAAATGTCAACGAGAAGTGATTTCATATTGATAAAACATCATACTTCCATGGAGAAGGAAAACTCACGAGAAAATACTTCCAAAACGAACCCTCCGTTTTCTACAGTCCACCATTACCTCGTCCCGTTTCAAGCACCAATCTCAATCTCTGAATATTCTCGGTTCATTTACGACAGAAGAACTGCTTTCAAATCGCAAGACGCTAACAAGTCGTCTGTCGAAGTATAAAAGGGTCGCAGGTGAACATCTACACGAGAACATCGTCTCAAACGAGAACCCTAACCCAATTTCAATAGAGATTAACAAGGATCGAAACGACAAAAATGTTCTTTTAAGTTTAAAGAACTCTCTCTCTCTCTCTCTCTCTCTCTCTCTCGAGTGGCTATTTGACGTTATCGCGAATCGTTCGAGTCTTGTTCAGAGTTTTTCGCAGGGAAAGGAAGCACGGGATAAAGTGTAATTAGAGGACAAAAAAGGAATGGCGAAGGAGAGACGGTGTGCACGAGCGGATTAAGACGCCGACCTGAACGTCTTTTACTCATCCAACGTTTATTGCTCTCGTTGCTGTGTTCAACCGGGAACTTTCTCGGTTTACGCGGAGGTCAATGGTTCACCGTGGTTCTCAGCCTCTTGCGAGATGCGTTCCGTCAACCTTGAAGAGCACTCTGAACTTTTAATTATTTAGTTTCCACCCTGACACGTAATCATTAAATAATAAGTAATAAGTAATTATTAAATTGTTGAATGATGAATAATTACTAAATTATTATTAAATAGTCAAATATTTTTGAAAATGAAAAACATATGGAATCGTTAGTTGATGGTGTATTTTTTGACAGTGAAAGTGTCAATGATGTACCAATAGTCTGACGAATTAAATTGATTAAGAAAAAAAAGCTTAAAAGCTATGAAAACATGAAACTTGTATATCAGAGACAATGTAGCTCAATTTCTTTAAATCTCTCGGAATGCCTAAATCAAATCTCTCTCACTGTTTAATTTTTCTATCTTTCTAAATTTAAACCGTCATCTCGTTGACTTGACCAAAATTCTGAATCTCTATGAAAGTTATTCAATCTTGAATCCTTCAACTCCACAACTATCGATCTTTAATGGACACCGATATGTTCCACATGCAAATCATAAAGCTTCAAACGATAACAATTAAAATGTATCGATACAGCCACATTTTAAATCGATATTAATTTCGACAGAAACACGGCAAGAATAAAAAAGAGAAACATCTTCTACAAGTTCTAGCGTCAGAACCCTCGGAGTTACCAAAGCGAACAAACTAAATAATTGAAAATCATTTTGGATCTCGTAAGAAATCAGGGTAAATCCAGCAATTACCCCACACACCGTCATTCTCTAAATGCCACCGTGCATATAAATACACGCTCGAACCACTATCTAATCTCTCCATCCTCTGCACTTTCAACTTACAGTACCACCGCCGTCTATTAAGAAAGCGCTCGCCAAGCAAGGAGCCTTTAATTCTCGCCGTGTAATTAACAATTAGCGAGGATCCACGGCCATTCCGGGCCACGGCTAATTGTGGCAATTGCAGGGGTACTTCCTTTCGAGATCAGCAGCGATAACGTCGACGATGCTGACCCCGACGATAGTGGGCGTCCGCGGTCACCGATCGACACTTGAACCCTGACACGCGACAATTAAATCATCTCGTTTCGTCTCGCTTCGGGGCGTCACACGGGAGCGGGATTGGTAATCGAGCGTAGGACGCGGTGCAAGTCGTCTTTGTTTGTCGTCCGAGTTTCGGCACGTTTCGCGAGGCGGATGAGGGAATTCGACCGACTTCCGGTGATTGTTGTCGAATCAGAAGCCTCGGAGACCTTGGAACGCAGCGCTGGCGAATTTTTAATCGGAGGCTGGCTACGCGACGAGGTTTCGAGCGTTGAAACGTAAGGGAGAATTTCGGTGGACGAGAGCTGTGATTTCGAGGGAGGTTTCCTAGGGGAAGGAAAGTGTGTACTTAACGAAGGGGAGTGTGGAGAGAAGCGGTGGGTCGAGTCTCCCTTTGGGGAATTTTTTTCTTTTTTCTTTTTTTTTTTTTTGGTTCCTTTTTGAGATGGATAAAGTTCTTGGAAGAACAGTAGGAAGCGTTTGCCTTTTCTCCTTGTGAATTGACTCGTGAATTATTTGTGTCAGTCTATTTTATTATATTACGTTGTATTTACGTACCCATAATTTGCCTCTATGAATTTTTGTACTTGTGAATAAATCTACAATCTTTTTTATAATTTGTCCGTGTTGGTTTATTTTATTATTCCCTATCTACGCGTTTACAGTATTTTTGCATGAATAAACTGGTGACATCTGTAGTGATTTATAAATTATTTATGTCGATTCATTTCATTCTACATCTCGATCTATACTTTTTTCTTTATACCACCACTTTCAAGAGTCGAACCTAACATCTTCGTAGAAAAATGAAAAAAATTGAGATCAGACTCAACATGTTGTAAAAGCTGTGATGTTGCTGGGATTTTCTAATCTTTCATCTCGTTAGTAGACCGTTTGTTCTAATGGTTCGTTGTGAAAGCACGCATGCAGAAAACTTGAAGGTTTCTCTGTGATAACATCGCTTTTCCCGTATAATGTGAAAAATCGTACCGATGATCTCCGTGGTGGTACTTCGACTCGCAGTATGCACACCTCGATTTTTTAATCTGATAAAATGAATAATTCATCGTATAACCACGTACCGTACGTACAATGATAGTAAACCTACTTGTGCCTTTACGACTATAGTATCTTTGAAACATCTACAAGACTTGCATTTTTAAAGGCACGGTAATACCTTTCCTCTCGTAATCGGAAATTCAGGTTAGAACTTTTATGAAATTTCAAGTCATACTTTTCGTATTATTTAAGCAAGATCTAGATAACGTGGAACTTCAACAAGTGTTAAAATTCAGAGAATTTTACACTAATAACGAACGGGTTTAATTAAAATAATCCGCATATTTAAAAATGCAAGTGTCTAGTCGAATTTCACGATATCTGTTTAATTTTGTAATATCCTCCGTAACAAGATAATTTCTCAATTTAAAAATACTGAAATCCATTCAAGATAATTATTGCAATTGCAAGATGGTGCGTTCTCATGGTATTTCTAAAATTCAAAGATACACGAATCTGTGTCTAAATACAAAAGCTATAAAAAGGTAAACTTGCAGAGAAGAAACTTTTTTAAAATTCAAAAATACACTCATCCAACTAAAAAAAATATTCATTAAATTTTTCTGAAACGTTTCCCAAATTTTCAAACAGAGAAGCAAAAAAACGTTCCCTATCCAAAACGTTCGTCAAGTCCAAAGACAAAGTCTGTCGAATAATAAAACTTTTCGTCTCACGAAGGCAAAATACATTTCTCCGTGCCAACGAACTTCATTTAATTACACAACGTAAAATAACAACGAGCGTCCGAGCAACTCTCCACAACCGATTGAACAAAGAAGAACGAGAGTGCTCGAGAAGCCCCATCGAAAACATCGGGACTGGTCTGTTAAAAAGAATCGTCGCCGTTCAATTCCCGCTTACCATCGCGGACTGGTTTCGATTTGCGGTTTCGCAACATTTGTTCCATTAAAGTCTAGAGTCGTGCGCGTACTCCCTGGAGTAATATGCGCGGCCTCGGGCGAAGGGACATCCCTTAAAAAAAAGTCAGCCTCAGAGGGGTTGAAAGGGCCATTGTCCCCGCGGTAACTAACTTTGGCCAGAGGAATGATTCATCACCGCAGGTCGTTTCACGATAAGACGAGAAGGAGATGAAAACGCGGACGTGGTTGAGAGTGAAACTTTGAACGTTTAGGCGGTGAAAGGGCCGAGGAATAACTGGATTTTTCAGTTTCAAACATTTGGCGCAAATGACGCGAATTAACAATTAAAATTGTACTGATTACATTGGTAACAAATCAAGCGCAGATTTAAAAGACAAGGTGATTCAATTACAAGGATTACGACAAGAAGAACCAAGAAATGTGAAACTCTCTAAATTACCAAATTTATACTTCTCTGCCCGTGATGTTCCCTCTGTTCAAACGAAATTAACGTCACAGCCTATTGAAAGCTCGTTCAACGAAAGAGAAAGAGAGGCCGTTAACATAAATTTGTTCAAAAAAAAAAAAAAGGCAATGGTATTGTGAAATTGATAGGCAAAAGTCGAGGGGATGGCAGACGAACGTTCTCCACTTGAAAACTTGGCTTCAGTGCCTCGGTGTCTCAACGTTTGTTCCATTAAAAGCACGGCGAACCGCTCCCGGGTGCAGCAGAGTATCCGCGGAGAAAAAGGAAGCCTTAAAGAGGCAACCACGATAAATCTCGACGAGAGGTTCCTCTTCGAAGCGAGATTCAAGATGACGCGAGGAAAGTGCACTGCAGCGAGAGAAAAAGCTCACCGATCGAATGGGCCACGTCGTTCTTTGTCCTCCTGTCGACAACAGATCCTATTTCCCCTTTCAGCTGCCTCTACGCGACACGTTCACGCGTTTGCTACGCAATTATTTGCAGCGAGGGCTGTGCGAATCCTCGACGAAGATTTATATTAAAGTGTGATCTTTTGTTTCAATGATCAAGGAGCTTCTACGAAGGCAGGTGAGAGTTTCGACTGGTCGCTGATCGAAGCGAGATTTTAGCAAAGGAAATTCGACAGAAATGGTAATTTCAAAGAGTGCAGAGTAGAATTTCTGTCAAAAATTTTTAAAAATTTTGGATGTTTCTTTTTTTTGGTTAGATTCGCAAGAATACTTTTTAAGATATTGGAAGTCGTGATAGCTTGAAGTTAAAATAACAGACTAAAATTGTCAACTAATGTCATTTTATAAAAAAATTTGTATGATAAAAGAAAAAAAAGTAGATTTATCCTTCGTTACTCAGAGGGATAGAAAATTTACAAATTGTCAAGGAATTTCAACGATACAATTAAAATATTTTAATTATAATTTTCTATCAATGTATATTAATATTAAATATATCATGTACTATATAAATGTATACTATATATATAGGGATACTGTAATTTTTCTAAATGAGCACTTCTATCATATTTTAATTTTATTATGTATTATGTATATATACACTGAGTTACCGTAATTTTTCTAAATGAGCACTTCTAGCATATTTCAATTTTATTATGTATATATACATTGAGATATTGTAATTTTTCTAAATGAGCACTTCCAGCATATTTTAATTATATATTACGTGATAATTCAATATCCGTAACGAAGTGCTTTATAACACAACAGTTGATATCGTTAATAAAATTTCAATGAAAAGAGTTACCTCCGGGAAATAAAAATATACTTCTAGAATCGAGGCAACCTGCCTTTCACTCGACGAGTCGCAAAAAAACTGGAGTTACTAATCGTTACCAAATGAACAGCTCGAAAGCTCTCCTGGCTCGTTCCTCGTTTCTTCTGAAAGCACTTCTATCGGCGACAGATGTTCGAACCGGGCTACACCCTGCTCTTTAAGTCAGCTGCCGGACCCGTCTCTCCACGATGAAAATTTATTTTCGCGAAAGAAGAACGCGTCCAGGCGAAAGGAAGATCAAATGGTTGCCTCTTGCCACTTTTTCTTTTTCTTTTTTTTTCTTTTCTGCCTTTCTCCTCTCTCTCTCTCTCTCTCTCTCTCTCTCTCTCTCTCTCCTTCACACTCCGAGAAACTTCTTTCTCCAGCGAACGCGCTTCACTCTACGGAACGAAGTCGATGAAGCGGAGACTCTTGCCGATCCGACAGAGAGAAATTTAGTCGAGCAAAGTGGGAAATGTTGGGAAAAGAAGTGTAGATAATGGCTGAGTGGACATTATCGAGATTGAAGATACGAGAAAGTTTGAATTACACTCTTTCAATCCTAATTGTCCTTAATTGTTCATAATTTTATAACGTCGCGAATCTTGAGAATTAAGACAACTGAATCTGTAGCGAATGTTTCGTAAATTTTCGCGAATAAAGTCTAGTCATTTGTCTCGAACAACTTTCTAAAAATAACTTTCGATAATAACTTTCAGCAAGTAACAAACTCCTTTTCTAAACTAGAATTTCAAGAAATAATTCAATGTTATCAAAGACTGACAGTTTCAAGAAATAGGGAAAAGAGTTGCTGACAATCATTAATAAACAACAATGATAACGTTATTACGATCGTTACATACACACAAATTGAATTCGTAACGTGTCAAGAAATTTCAATTTACAGATCGAGTCGTAACCCAAAACGATCCTCGCCTTCCGGCTCCACGAACTCGAGGAAACACGTTCAAACCAAGCGATCCAATTCGAGCGATCAACGAACCGCGGCGGAGGAAGAATCGAAACGATAAAAATCGCAATGGCCGATGCGCACCACGGAAAGAAAGATGGGAGGCTACGAGGCATAAAAATCGCGTTGGTTTCAAGGTGGACTCGCGTTGGTCTCGTCTGGCTGAACTGACGAAATTTCCATGAGCAGACACCTCGAGCACGTGCGTACGTCAGACTCGTACGCGTCCACTAAGTGGCCGCGACTTCCGGTGCGCGCAACCTGCACGTGCGCACGCCTAGGGTGTTCACGCACCTTGCTTCCGCGAGCACCAAACGAGCAAGTACAAGCAACTGCCAAGTTTTCCTCGCCTCGTCTTTTAGTTATCATTGTCCCTCAACTTTACGACACTTACGTGCCCACGCGTAATTCCCCACTCTGAGGTTTATCGGGGGGGAATTGAGATGAGACGCGGAAGATGGAAATACGTGCCTTCGGACGGTGATTGATTTCCTAGACAAAAGACTGGAGAACTTTTAGATCGAAATGTCTTTGAGATCTTTGAGATCTTTGAGAGATTTTTAATATAAAAGCTAATGAATTACAGTACGTTGTTAATCCGATTGAAATCATTTTTGTAACTTGATAATACGATATTTGTGTAACTAATAGTGGAGAATTTGTACGATTATTTACACGACTCGCTGTGATAAAGAAAAATTTTTCTTTTTGTAATTTTAATTCGATTAAAATGACACATACGATGATATGATATTTGTATGCTAATGTTCAAATTAATAACGATTGTCTTACAAAGGATTTGAACTCGTATTTTTTGGGGGGTACAATTAAAAAAATAGAATCTCGATAGAAAATTGTTTTACGCACCAAGTGTCATTGAATATACCACAGTTTAGGTATTTAATGTTGTTTTTCAGATTAGATGCATTGTACACAATTCTGGATATCTGCGACGTACAGTGATGGACAAAAGAAAATTTTTTTACTAAAACACTATTACGTTCTTTTTAATACTATTAATATTCTTTTAATAGTCTTAAATATATTCTTACTATATTAATATTAATAATACTCTTCTTTTTAATACTATTAATATTTAATATTATAATATTATTAATATATTAGTACATGATAATCTATTGAGAAATTTATTTTATTCTAATGACGTATTAACTGATTGTATTTATATATTACACATTAATATTAGACAATATATTAAACTTTACACTGATTCATTGCTCAAATGTCAAGTGTACATAATTACGCAATGTTTCTTTTAGAAATGTGCTACGTTTCCGTAAACTCTCTTTTGTCCGACAGCGTAAATTTTCATTTCGAAACGGTTTTGGAAAGTTGTTTCGCCGTGATTCAATTTCGACGATTTCCGCACAGCGTGCCGTCTCTGAACAGTCAGGTATTCCGAGTGTTTTTCGAACTTTCTGTAAAGCAGATACGTAGAGCGGAAGCGAGGCTGAATCACAGGGCGGAAACTCGTGTCATCGACGTAGCAGTATACCTGCATGCTGTTGCGGAAGAGGTTTTCACCAGCAATCTGCCAGCTTTTTCGTTCTTTCTCTGCTTCCTTTTATCTCGCATTTGGAAAAATATTTTCATTTGTTCTGAACGTTCGGCGCGAAGGATTCTTTGCCGAGTTATTGTTGTTGCATTTCAAATTAATATATTTATATCGTCATTATTAAAATTTAAGAGTCACGATTAATATTTAATTTTCGTTCATTTAAATTTCTACGTTTCAGAAATTCTAGAAACTCTAGAAAAATGGCAATGCTGACAATTTTCGTTCGTTTAAATTTCTACGTTTCAAAAATTCTAGAAACTCTAGAAAAATGGCAATGCTGACAGTTTTCGTTCACTTAAATTTCTACGTTTCAAAAATTCTAGAAACTCTAGAAAAATGGCAATGCTGACAGTTTTCGTTCACTTAAATTTCTACGTTTCAAAAATTCTAGAAACACTAGAAAAATGGCAATGCTGACAGTTTTCGTTCGTTTAAATTTCTACGTTTCAGAAATTCTAAAAACTCTAGAAAAATGGCAATGCTGACAATTTTTGTTCGTTTAAATTTCTACGTTTCAAAAATTCTAGAAACTCTAGAAAAATGGCAATGCTGACAGTTTTCGTTCGTTTAAATTTCTACGTTTCAGAAATTCTAAAAACTCTAGAAAAATGGCAATGCTGACAATTTTCGTTCGTTTAAATTTCTACGTTTCAAAAATTCTAGAAACTCTAGAAAAATGGCAATGCTGACAGTTTTCGTTCACTTAAATTTCTACGTTTCAAAAATTCTAGAAACTCTAGAAAAATGGCAATGCTGACAGTTTTCGTTCGTTTAAATTTCTACGTTTCAGAAATTCTAGAAACTCTAGAAAAATGGCAATGCTGACAATTTTCGTTCGTTTAAATTTCTACGTTTCAAAAATTCTAGAAACTCTAGAAAAATGGCAATGCTGACAGTTTTCGTTCGTTTAAATTTCTACGTTTCAGAAATTCTAAAAACTCTAGAAAAATGGCAATGCTGACAATTTTCGTTCGTTTAAATTTCTACGTTTCAAAAATTCTAGAAACTCTAGAAAAATGGCAATGCTGACAGTAAATTCTCCAATTTATCTAATAAATGACACAACAACAAATTCCTCAATTTACTCGATAAATAATAATAATAATAATGATAAATCTTCTTCAATAACAATTTCTCCAATTATAAACAATAATCACGAAATCACTCTAACAATAATTTGTCCACTAACTGTTCGATTCACCTGAGAAATTCTCCAATTTTCCACGCGCTTCGTCCACAAGAACACAACACACTGTTAGCGTACTTGCGAAAAAAAGGGAAACATTCCATTTGCCAAAGAGCCAGAAAGGTCTAACCAGAAAGATACAGCAACTGATTAGCACGTTAAAAGCAATCCATCTTCGAATCCACGCGTTCATCACTCTGATTTAAATCGGCGGCGTGTGCCGCTGCTGGAAATCGGATTCGACGATGTGAATGGAACCATTCCTGGAAGAAGAGGAGCCGAAGGATCCCTTAAAATGGCCGATCCTTTAAAATAGAAACGGGCCGGACCGATTAAACGGTCCTGCCAGCTGACAGAGCACGCGGAACCATTGGCAAACCGGTTTGCGAAACGCTTGTGGGAACAAAGACGGGTTTCATTCGCGATGCCGTGACGTCACGGGTCGAGCGGAAAGTGGGTGGATGGGTGTGAACGCACACTAACGCGCTTGGCCAGTCAGTGAGGATGGTCAGTGATCGGTTTGCTCGAGCAAGCTCGCTCCTCTGTTTCTTCTTCTTCTTCTTCTTCGTCACACGAGATCTTGGCAAGTACCATTGTACACAGACACAGTGAGATTACAGAGAGAGAGAGTCTTGAAGAGAGTCAGAGATCAACCAGTGGAAATTCATGGAAAAGAGATTTTTTCACTGCTATTAACCCTTGTTGGTTCATTGTGTGAATTTGACATTTTCTTTCTCTCTCTCTCTCTCTCTCTCTCTCTTGTAAAATGTTATATTGTTTTGCAGCGTCTAAGTACAGGTACAGAAGTTTCTGTGATAATTTATTACATCTTTACGAGTTAATTGTTTCCTTGATTGAAGAAATGAGTAGTAGTAGTTTCTCTATTAGGGGAATTGATTCCATGTTTGTCGGAGACTTTTGGAGCTTTCGTGGCGAATTTTACTCAACTTTATTCATCGCGAGGAGTAATTATCAAGATCTCTCAATCGATCGATCAAGGAGGAGAAATGGAATGAAACATTTCCTCAGTTGGAGGACAGGGGGATGTTAAACTTCGTTGAGCCGTCAACAATGATTATCCGTTTAAAACTTAACGACTGAGCCAGGAAAGCTTCAAAAGTGTCTGAAACTGAACGAACAGAGAATCAACTGCCACTGTGGAAATCTAATTCGTAGCAAACACATTCCACGTCCATTCCAAGTACAACGAAATTTTATACACGTACTCAGATTTGTTTCAAACTTCACCAACATAATTGCAACGTAATTGAAAAAAAAAAATTTTTTTTATTAAACAAACCATTATTTAGGATTCTCAAAACAATTTCACAGCATTTCGATGAAAGTGACGATCTGTATGAAAAATGTCGGAATGAAACATTGAAAAGTATATAAAATGAAAATGTGAAATGTAATAGATTATAAAATATATATAAAACGAAATGAAATATATATATTTTCCTGTACTCGTACCCACGCGCGATCAATTTATTATTCGAGTCACTGTACATCCAAAACCTAAAAACAGATCAAACACACACAATACGTTCCTGTCTATCTAATAAATATTTTCACGATCAACTACACACGATTCAATCTTCTCAAACCCGATTCCAAACAACCATTGTCCACCGTCCAAAAAACGCCAACTGTAGCATGGCACGTCTCGACGCGGTAGGTTATTGCTCGATCATCGATCGACTTACGCAACGATCGTTCATTGTCCGAAGGAATTGTGTCGTTCGACTCGCCGATTCGTGAGTCGTGAGGGGCTTTTTCTTCTTCGAGTGAAGTCTAGGAAACGGTCGAGAACCGTTCGAGATGACACGTGTCGTTGATCCAAGGTGCGTCACGCGAGTCTCTCCTCTCTCTCACCTGCGTTTCGCCACGGAGTTGAGCTCGCGAACTGAGAATCTCTGGCCAGAGAGCCCGAGTGATTCACCGAGCGGAGGCAAAAAGAACGAGAAAAACCGTGAACGAGGAACAGGCAACGTGGAACAAACTCGGGATGCGTAGCCCGGGAACACTCTCGCGCTCGAGATTCTACGTGTATAATACTCTCCGTGTGTTGAACGATCTCCTTCAACTCCTCTCCATCGTGATCCACTCGTTTATCACTCCCGTTATAATACATTCGGACTTGGAACTTAAATTACTCGAGTCGAGTGATAAACTTGGGTTCGAGCCTCCACTTTCAAAATATGTTATTTCATTGAAATTCATTCTGAAACGTTTTTCCAACGCGTGAGTGAGCAAAGACGCTTTCCTTTCCTCGTGAAAGTGTTTACGAAGTGTCACAGTGTGGAAACAAATATTGTTCGTGACTGAATTTAAACTATGGACTCGAAGACTGAAGCCACCCCTTTGCTACGACCGTCGAAAACTTGACGTATGATTTTTTTTTTTTTTTTACAAATGTGAGAAATTCGAAAAATCGTGACCGACTTATCGTGCAGCCATGTTTCTGTATTGTTTAAGACACTAGGAGCCATTGCTGTAATTCGTTTATTCACTAGAAATCGTAAATTACAATATATTGCAATAAATAGTAATATATTATAGTAAATTGTAATGCATTGCTCCGAAAATTATGATACATTACGATACATTGACCGTGGATGGATATAATTTGTTTTCACGAAATTTACAGTTCAAGTTGAAGTTGAACCTCCGTGGAAACATGATACGTGAGATGGATGGATTCTTCGTTTTGCGAAGATAAATGATATTACAAACTAAAGCTGTATTAACTTTCAAATAAAATAAAATTTTCTACAGTGTCAGAAAACGACATTGCTCACAGGTATCCTTAACCACTCGCGCTGGCAACTGATTGCGGACCATAACGAGTGACCAACAATCGTATACAATAATTCGTCGGTTTCTTTTCGAACTCGTCGGCATATGATATCACTGGATAGAAATTTGTTGGATGACCAACTCGGACAATATTGAATCCATGCAAATACTGACAATGGGCTAGCAACAGTTCACATAAGTGGACTGTGAATAGTTTGTCACAAGGGCAAGATCCAGTAGTTGGTCATCGATGCTCCTTCCCCTTCCACTTGACGATGACAACCAAATATATATAAGGACACGCTTTAGAGACATTCGATGGCATTAGACGTTCATGTTCTAAGACATTCTAAATCATTGTGAATCATTCTATTTCATACACTACCACCGACTGTAAGGGAATAAACTCTTCTAAATTATAAGCGTGTCGACTCCATTGCACGGAATCCGACAAATTATCGAAAAGTAACAAATTTATTACTTGTTTTACTTGAATATGTTTAGAAACTGAGAGAATATTACAATTTTTTGGAACAAAAAATTCTCGAAATTCTAACGCAAGAGGTTAAGTATAACGCTTCGCGAGTTAACAAGTAAAAGAAACAACGTTGCTACATTGTTTCTTGTGCACTCAATTATTGTTCATTTAATCAATTATTGTTTAGTTAGTTGTACATTTAATTATTGCCTATTTATACTTAAAATTGAGAAAATATTGCAATTTTGGAACAAAAAATTCTCGAAATTCCAACGCAAGAGGTTAAGTATAACTTTTGCAAGTTAACAAGTAAAACAAACAACGTTGCTACATTGTTTCTTGTGCATTCAATTATTGTTCATTTAATCAATTATGGTTCAGTTAATTGTACATTTGATTATTGCCTATTTATACTTAAAATTGAGAAAATATTGCAATTTTGGAACAAAAAATTCTCGAAATTCCAACGCAAGAGGTTAAGTATAACTTTTGCAAGTTAACAAGTAAAACAAACAACGTTGCTACATTGTTTCTTGTGCATTCAATTATTGTTCATTTAATCAATTACGGTTCAGTTAATTGTACATTTGATTATTGCCTATTTATACTTAAAATTGAAAAAATATTGCAATTTTGGAACAAAAAATTCTCGACGTGCAAGAGGAAATCAATTAAATACTGTACGTCCCTCATCAAGCGTCAAACATTTAGACTTTTTGGCGAATTTTAAGCGCTCGAAGGATCGATGTATATACTCGTCTGACTCTACAACATTCGTCCATTCGATGTAGATCGAAGAGATCGAAAGTGAGCTGGTTCCACGGGTTTATTGTCCGGGTAACGAGCGAGTCGCTAGACGAGGAAGCCCCGCTTTGATGCAACGCGAGCATCCAGGTAAAAAGCCAGCGCCGAAAATTTCGAAGGCTCGTCAGCTGTTTCGAACGGCTGTGCGCTTCTTCTTTCACGCGAGAGAAAGATCGAGCAACAGCAGCAGAATGAAACGAAGTACAGCGAAGGAGAGATAAACGTGTGCACGAGGGCTGATCGAGAACAGCTGCTAACCCTGGAAGAACGCGAATTCTGTCAGACGATCGCGCTGCTTGCGCAGGCATTAAAGTCACCGGGCCAGACGCGTCGATGTAAGCTCCGATCGTCTGATTACTTTTTCCGACAAATTTTCACCGGCTATATTACCCTAAAGATTATTTCTGGAGAGTGTCAGACAATTGAGAAAGTTCTGTTTCGTTTCAAGTGACTAGTGCACAAAGGTACTATTGGAATTTATTTTTGAAAATACACGGCTGGCGATTTCCTTCTTTCAAACGATCGACAAACAGTGGTAGGTATCCACGTTTACTGCTGATCAAGGAGATTTTCATGGCGAAAGAAATGAAAAATGTAAAAAATTCGTCAATTGTCAAAAACTGCAAAAGAAGAAAAAAAATATATCATGTCTCTTTGCTATTAATATTTCTGCATCGTTTTTTGGTTAACTATAAAGTTTTTTATTTGGTTAACTATAAAGATAAATATTCTTTGTCTTTTAAATGAAATTTCTAGCTCAAAAAAATTCCAACTTTTTATATTGAAGGAAATCCATGGAAATGCGATCTTTTGTAACGAGAAAGAAAAAAAAAAAAATCATTCGAGTTTCTTATATTTTATATTGAGTTGCTTGAAATTTATTTCATGAAGGATTAAATATCCAGTACCAATTTCTCGCCACTCGCACAAGTATAATATGCAAACCTCGCGTGATTTCCACAGCCTAAAGTCCAAAGCAACAGAAATAGAAGAGTGAATTTCGTTCTTCGAAGGCGTAGAATCTTCCCAACAGAGACAGAAGCGAAAGAACGCGAGTTTGTTTCGGGGATGAAGCAGAGGACAAAACAGATTTTATTTTTATACATACGAACAAGAGAAAGAGGAGAGAGGAGAGAGGAGAGAATAAAAACACAGAGAGGAGAGTAACGTTTTACGTACTGCACGTGTACTGTCCGTTCGATGGAAAATGTTTAAAGAAACACGGTTCAAAGACCTCCCACAAAGTGTCGAGGCAGGAAAAAAAAAGGAGCGAGCACAGCGTTGGTCTCTCGAATCTTTTCCATCAAGAAAAATTTCACGCGCGAGAGCAACGGACCAGGCAGGGAAAAGGAGAGGAAAAGGTAGAAAATAGAACAATACCGGGGACTGTCAATTAGAAATTTTAAATTTGAACATTTCTTCCTCTGAGCTCTCTTGAATCTTCCAACGATCTTCGAAATGAAATGAAGTTTCGCTGGTGTAAATTATTTCGTGGAACGTTGGCGAGAAAGCCGAGAATAATCAACGTCTTGCTCTCTTGCAATTATTTGGTAACTTTTAGTATTAATCGCAGTGGTAAAGATTTTTGTTCTTTACTTTATTTTTTACTCCATCGACGACTGTACTGAATATACTTTTATCAATGATCGAAACTTTTTTAAAATTAATCGTCAACATCGTTGGACCGAAATTTTTGTTGAAATAGAGCGAGGAACATTGACTCGGAAAATTAAAATTAATCAGAGGAAACAGTTCTGGATTTCGACCGACTGGTTAACAGCGGAGCGTGAATAAGCATCTATCGATACGGAACAAAGAAGTCATTTGTAAAACCTGTAACGCAACGTCCCCACTTCGTAAAGAATAAATCACGTACGTTCGAATAACTTTCCGTCTTACAATCAGACCCATTCAACACTCAAAAAGGAGATTCAGTCGTATTAATACGTTCGAGAAACTTTCCCTTTTTCTCGTTTTTGGTATCGATGTATTCTAGTATATTGATATGTATGTCGTCAAGCTGTTTGAAAAATAAAAGAAAGTTTTCAAACATGGGAACCATCTGTCTTGAATATATTAAAAACAATCAAACTGGCGTATTTAAAAAATACAGTCCTCTGTATTAATTTCGCTGCAATTCGTATTAAATTCGTTGCATTGCAACTACATGTTTATTGCAACAGGAATTCCTATACTATCAAATAATTCGAAATTGAATGTACTTGAATATACTGAATTGATTCGAAATTAATTACACGATAATTAAATCAAGTAGTTGAAGTAATAAACTGCGATGGTTTGCAAATATTTGTCGTGGGTCAACTCTATAGTAGAAAACATAGGGAATCTCAAAGATTCTTCTCTGCAGTAGAGGATTAACACACCAAACTAAAAACGAGTCTTAATTGCTCACACCCCAATTATGTCTGGAACCCAAACAGCCCCTCCAAGTCGCCCTTAATACACCCTCAACAATTCCACAACCCAGAAAAGGCCCTCGAAAAAAGGAGAAACAAAAAATAGCAAAAATCAGCGTGATGCACACACCAGTTCACAAGCAATTAGGATGAACAAGAGGAAAGATATTTCCTTGGAATACTCGTGCTCGAATACTCGACTTAATCCACTAAAAGTAACTTAATTGTTGTACTAGGTCATTTTCTGTTTCTTTTTTTAACTTATCTTGAGCCCAAATCAATCCCTTCAAGTTTCGTAAAATTAAAGAATCTAGGTGAAATGATGTTAAACGAACCTTTGAAATTTCCAATCTCGTCGCGGTCTTGATAACTGAGTAAATTTTACTGGGGTAAGAACGAATATTTAACGCCTTAACCACGTTGCGCTGGCGTTGGCTGACTGATTCGCGGACCGTAACGAGTGACTCAAACCGTATACAATAATTCGTCGCTTCCCTTTCCTTTTGAACTCGTCGGTATCGCTTGATACGAAATTACTGAGAAGCAATAAACTGATTATTCGTTCTGCCTGGTTTATACTTAAATACAGTTAAAACTGAGAGAATGTTGCAATTTTGGGGACAAAAGATTCTCGACGTGCGTGCAAGAGGTTAAAGCGCTGCCTCACGAGTTTCTTTTCAACCCTCTTTAGGACATTAGCGAGCATCGTTCAAAATTGCAATTGTTGGATGACCAACCCAGACAATATTGGATCTATGCCAATAATGACAACGAGCTAGCAACAGTCCACATAAAAGTGGACTGTGAATAGTTAGTCATAAGGGCAAGATCCAATACTTGGTCATCCATGCTCCTTCCCCTTCCACTTGACGATGATAACCAAATATATATAAGGACATGTTTTACAGAGAGAATAGAATACTACAGTAAAGTTATACAGAATAGAATACTACAGTAAAATTATACAGAATAGAATACTACAGTTAGACAGAATAGAATACTACAGTAAAGTTATACAGAATAGAATACTACGGTAAAGTTATACAGAATAGAATACTACGGTAAAGTTATACAGAATAGAATACTACAGTAAAGTTAGACAGAATAGAATACTACGGTAAAGTTATACAGAATAGAATACTACGGTAAAGTTATACAGAATAGAATACTACGATAAAGTTATACAGAATAGAATACTACGGTAAAGTTAGACAGAATAGAATACTACAGTAAAATTATACAGAATAGAATACTACAGTTAGACAGAATAGAATACTACAGTAAAGTTATACAGAATAGAATATTACAGTAAAGTTAGACAGAATAGAATACTACGGTAAAGTTATACAGAATAGAATACTACAGTAAAGTTAGACAGAATAGAATACTACGGTAAAGTTATACAGAATAGAATACTACGATAAAGTTATACAGAATAGAATACTACAGTAAAGTTATACAGAATAGAATACTACGGTAAAGTTATACAGAATAGAATACTACGGTAAAGTTATACAGAATAGAATACTACGATAAAGTTATACAGAATAGAATACTACGGTAAAGTTATACAGAATTGAATACTACGGTAAAGTTAGACAGAATAGAATACCACGGTAAAGTTAGACAGAATAGAATACTACCGTAAAGTTATACAGAATAGAATACTACGGTAAAGTTATACAGAATAGAATACTACGGTAAAGTTAGACAGAATAGAATACTACGGTAAAGTTAGACAGAATAGAATATTACAGTAGATAGAGACAGACTAGAAGATCACAGAACATTCTATATCATTCTATATCATCTCACATCATACACGACCACGAACAAGGAATAAACTCTTCAAAATTATAAGCGTGTTGACTCCATTACACGGAATCCAACACAATTACAAACATAAATTTGCAATGATGGACAGAAATTAAGTTTCACAGGATCCGCTTTTTCGCTTCGAATCGAAACGGTAACTTGCGTCAAGGAAGGGGATTGATTGCTCACACCCCAATTACACGCAACCCAAACAACATTCAGTTCGTCCAATATCCCCCCCCCCCCCCGACAATACTCCACCACGACCTAGAGAACTCTCGTCCGTGAGGAGAACGAAAAAGTAAGAATAAAGAGAAAAAGCAAAAATCCGAAAGAAAAAGAACCCGATGCACACGCAAGTTCGCAAGCAGTCAGGATGAAGGAGAGGAGAGATTTTTCGAATAATCGGCCCGCGACCCAGACTCCGGCGAGGCCTTTGTCCTCTCGGCGTGCATTGTTGCATCTGGAATTCGTGAAAGATTCGGTGGCAGGCGGGCGGAGGGACGTCCGGCTGGATGGCTGGCTGGCTGGCTGGCTGGAAGACAAAAGTCGGCCGAGAGGGATGGAGAAAGAGAGGCAGCCGCCAGTGGGTGGCGGAGAGGAGAGTTTCCACTTGGCGAAAGCTGTCGCCGACAATGGGGGTAGCGTTCTTAGAAAAAGAACGCTCGTCGCGCGGCCGGGAACAACAGATATCTGATGAGAGCGGGGGTGTACCGGGAAACGTTGAAGGGTGACGAGCGCGAAAAAGAAAAAAGAAGAAAGAAAGAAAGAAAGAAAGAAGAAAAGGGGGAACGAGAAGGTGTCGTCCCTCTCGTTCTGTTCTCCGTCTTTCTCCGCTGGTAAATCATCCATTGAGGGGAAAGTCGGTCAACGAGGAACGACGTCGACGATACGCGACGATGGTGCGACGGACCGCGAACCGAGGTTAGAAAATAACGACCGCGCGCCTCAGGACGGACCCTTTGCTTTTCGCAGACCAACGACTCGTCGAGGGTTGTTCTCCGTTGCGTCGTGAATGTTCGCCGAGTCGAAGGGTTGTTCGATCGCGTGGGCTACAAAAAGAAAAAAGAGTTGGTTCGATGGTTCGGAGGTTCGAGTCGAAAGGATTTCAAAAAACTGAGGACGAAGGGTGGAACTGTAATATTTGGAAAAGAAACAGTTTTGTGCTGTAATACAAACTACATTACAGTTTTGTGACAGATTTTTTGCTCAGCTGAAACAGCAGAGCAGCCCTTGTCTCTCGAAATTAATAGAAACTATATTGCAATTTTGACTATTGATCTTTTGTTTGACTGAAAGAGCAGAGCATCCCTTATCTCTCGAATTTAATAGAAACTGTATTATAATTTTGACAATTGATCTTTTGCTCGACTGAAAGCGCAGAGCATTCCTTATCTCTCGAATTTAATAGAAACTATATTGCAATTTCGACAATTGATCTTTTGCTCGACTGAAAGCGCAGAGCATATCTTATCTCTCGAATTTAATAGAAACTGTATTACAATTTTGACTATTGATCTTTTGCTCAGCTGAAAGAGCAGAGCATTCCTTATCTCTCGAATTTAATAGAAACTATATTGCAATTTCGACAATTGATCTTTTGCTCAATTGAAAGAGCAGAGCATCCCTTATCTCTCGAATTTAATAGAAACTGTATTACAATTTTAACAATTGATCTTTTGCTCGACTGAAAGCGCAGAGCATATCTTATCTCTCGAATTTAATAGAAACTGTATTACAATTTTGACTATTGATCTTTTGCTCAGCTGAAAGAGCAGAGCATTCCTTATCTCTCGAATTTAATAGAAACTATATTGCAATTTCGACAATTGATCTTTTGCTCGACTGAAAGAGCAGAGCATCCCTTATCTCTCGAATTTAATAGAAACTATATTGCAATTTTGACAATTGATCTTTTGCTCGACTGAAAGCGCAGAGCATATCTTATCTCTCGAATTTAATAGAAACTATATTGCAATTTTGACTATTGATCTTTTGCTCGACTGAAAGCGCAGAGCATCCCTTATCTCTCGAATTTAATAGAAACTATATTACAATTTTGACAATTGATCTTTTGCTCGACTGAAAGAGCAGAGCATCCCTTATCTCTCGAATTTAATAGAAACTGTATTACAATTTTGACTATTGATCTTTTGCTCAGCTGAAAGAGCAGAGCATTCCTTATCTCTCGAATTTAATAGAAACTATATTGCAATTTCGACAATTGATCTTTTGCTCAATTGAAAGAGCAGAGCATATCTTATCTCTCGAATTTAATAGAAACTGTATTACAATTTTCACTATTGATCTTTTGCTCAGCTGAAAGAGCAGAGCATCCCTTGTCTCTCGAATTTAATATTTTAACGTTTCACTGTTAAAAACCTTTCGATATTTCAACATTTTCACGTTTGAACGTCGCAGGAACATACAGTGTTTGTTGATAAGTGATGATTTTCTCGTTCTTTGGCCCTCTAGTTTAAGATTTACATGGCGTAGAAGCGAAGCATTGTCCCTCGATGCTCCGGAAAGGGTCGCGAATTAAACGTCGCAAGCGAAACAGAGGCGAAACGACGAGGCTTCGAAGCCTCGAATGTCTCTTTTGGTTTTGTCCCTCATCGGACTGGCAAATCACCCATTGAGGGAAAAGTCGGTCAACAACGACGAGCCGGGCAACAACCACGATACAAATTCACCGCGGCGTTGACAGAGTGGCGGATAAGCGCGATATCTGCCTGTTGTTCAGTGGAAAATGACGGGAACCGGAGGGAGCTGTGGGCGAAAACAACGGAGGAAATGACGACTTCAACCGGAGGACTCTCTTTCAACGACCTACATCCATTGTGTCTCGACGGTCCTGTTTCAGCCCCGGCGGAAGGAGAAACCACCGTAATGGAATATTAATATTGGGGTTGCCGAGCAACTTTTGTCCCTCGGGGGTGTGTTTCAGAGGATGCAGCAAGATTTCAACGACATCGAAGTTTTGGTTATCTGCGATTTTATTTCCAAAGTGTGCGGGACAGTCACATCGGAGAGGGGAAATTTAAAAAAAAAACAATTGAGGAGAATGTATCGACACGTTGAAGCTCACGCGTTTCGTGCGACAGAGCACTTAATTTCTACAAGATGTTGCATTACAATAAAAGTACAACGAAAGCGTGTTATTCGTTTTATAATATTGTCTAATTATTTATGTTATAATGATAATGATAGAACGTTAATTATGTTTATAATTATAAAACGTTGTAATGTTGACAATGATAAAACTTGTATAATTTGTATAAATTTATACAAAATTCTTAATGATATGATGTTTGTTTCAATTGTTCTAAAATACGTGTAGAAATAGAAACGACGTAGCAGTTAATGGGTTAATGTATAAACAACGATTTCTTCGAATAAATGAATATCTTATTCATAATAAACCTAGGATTTCATAGTATTCCTAGAATACGAACGCCACTTTTTATCAACGAAAAACACGAGGAGACTCTTTCTCCAGCAAGAGAGAGAGAGAGAGAGAGAGAGAGAGAGTGAGAGAGAGAAAAAAGAATAGAAAGGAAGAAAAACACCCCAGGTGAAAGATATTTATAAAACATTCATCCCTCGTCTCATTAGCGGACAGAACATTTCCAGCGAACTGGCATATAGGTTATCGGATTTTCCGGGAATAACCGACAATCTTTAACGTCCTCGAGATGCTAAAGTGGATCATGCAAGTTGCCAAGAATATTCGATTCACTCTACTCGATACTCCGACGGGCGACGATATCCCGCTGTTTCTCCCCTTTCGATACCATTGAATACGCGATCGCTGCCCGCGTGTCCCTGAGCTGAACTCGAAATTAGAGAAAGTTAAGAAGGACGAGAATAGACGACTTCGGTACACCTTCCTGTTTTAAAGCTGAGGAACGACCGAGTTCGGTTTTCTATTGTAATTCAGCGTTTGAAGGATGATGAAGGAATGAAATTGTCACCGAGGATATCGAATTTGGTCATCGTTTGTTAATCACACGCAGCTTAGTTTACGTATTAAACCTAATTTTAGAACTCGTGAAAAATACACCTCATTTACTTTAATAATTTCCAACTAGTGAAATTTCTGATTGATAAATTCCAATACTAGCAAATTTCTAATTAACAAATTCTAATACTAGCAAATTTCTAATTAATAAATTCTAGTACTAGCAAATTTCTAATTGATAAATTCCAGTACTAGCAAATTTCTAATTGATAAATTCTGGTACTAGCAAATTTCTAATTAATAAATTCTAGTAGTAGAAAATTTGTAATTGATAACTTCTAGTACTAGCAAATTTCTAATTAATAAATTCTAGCACTAGCAAATTTCTAATTGATAAATTCTAGTACTAGCAAATTTCTAATTGATAAATTCTAGTACTAGCAAATTTCTAATTGATAAATTCTAGTACTAGCAAATTTCTAATTAATAAATTCTAGTACTAGCAAATTTCTAATTAATAAATTCTAGTACTAGAAAATTTCTAATTAATAAATTCTAGTACTAGCAAATTTATAATTGATAAATCCTAGCACTAGAAAATTTCTAATTAATAAATTCTAGTACTAGCAAATTTTTAATTAGTAAATTCTAGTACTAGCAAATTTCTAATTAATAAATTCTAGTACTAGCAAATTTCTGATTAATAAATTCTAGCACTAGCAAATTTCTAATTAATAAATTCTAGCACTAGAAAATTTGTAATTAATAAATTCTAGTACTAGCAAATTTCTAATTAGTAAATTCTAGTACTAGCAAATTTCTAATTAATAAATTCTAGTACTAGCAAATTTCTAATTGACAAATTCTAGTACTAGAAAATTTCTAATTAATAAATTCTAGTACTAGCAAATTTATAATTGATAAATCCTAGCACTAGAAAATTTCTAATTAATAAATTCTAGTACTAGCAAATTTTTAATTAGTAAATTCTAGTACTAGCAAATTTCTAATTAATAAATTCTAGTACTAGCAAATTTCTGATTAATAAATTCTAGCACTAGCAAATTTCTAATTAATAAATTCTAGCACTAGAAAATTTGTAATTAATAAATTCTAGTACTAGCGAATTTCTAATTGATAAATTTTAGTACTAGCAAATTTCTAATTAGTAAATTCTAGTACTAGCAAATTTCTGATTAATAAATTCTAGCACTAGCAAATTTATAATTGATAAATCCTAGCACTAGCAAATTTCTAATTGATAAATTTTAGTACTAGCAAATTTCTAATTAGTAAATTCTAGTACTAGTAAATTTCTAATTAATAAATTCTAGTACTAGCAAATTTCTAATTAATAAATTCTAGCACTAGAAAATTTGTAATTAATAAATTCTAGTACTAGCAAATTTCTAATTAGTAAATTCTAGTACTAGCAAATTTCTAATTAATAAATTCTAGTACTAGCAAATTTCTAATTGACAAATTCTAGTACTAGCAAATTTCTAATTATTAAATCCTAATACTAGCGAAACTTCTGATATTAGTGATTAATTTATTTTATTCAATTATCACATTCGATCAGAACTGCCGAATTCCGTGAGAAAAATTAAGCGAATCGACAAATCTCAAGTATACGGACTATGTACATGAAAATGGCTGAGGAATCGTGAATTTTAATAGTGAAAGAAACGCGTAGTCGGCGGCAGGCCGCTGCGTCACAGGCGTTTCTTTTCTTTTTCTTTTTATTTTATCGAGAAACCTTTCACTTCAACGCTACGTGGGAAAACAGCGATTAAAAATAAAGGAAACAGCGAGAGCGCTAACGATCCTGCAGGAAAGTTCCTCCAGAGTGGTCGGCAGCCTTCTAACGACCCTCCGAGGCATCATCATTAAGGGCTGAGTGAAATTATTCATTTGTCCTGACTCGGTAAGATGGAGTGCACTTATTAAGCGTTGCTCTAATAATATTTTATTTGCACTGTCTATGATACTTGATTAAATATTCCATTTTTATATTGTATCCTATTTCACGTTAGTATAATTGAGTGGAACTTTGAGGAGGAAATTGTTGAACGAAAGAGGGATTCTATATTCAACAGTGGTGCGAGTATTTAGAAAATATTGAGACAAATTTTTGAACTTTGAATTGTTTCAATGTTCGTATTATTTTGTATGTTAGGTAGTTGACAAATTAAAATTTTAGATCATTTTTAGATTAAATTTTCAGTTGAAAATAGAATATTATCGAAAGAGAAATGAAGAATCTTGACTCCATTGCGATAAAAGATTAGATTGTCACTTTGATCGAGAAGAGATTTAAATAGAAATAGAAATGGAATCGAACACTCAATGAAACAAACTAGTTAAAGTATTTAAGAGGCAACATCATGCACACGACGTCACAAAATTCATGACATTACCATTTTCACTCATCAAATAATTTTCAATCAACATTTACCAAATAGACCATCACAAGTAAAGACCACTACAATTAAAAAAAAAAAAATATATATTGAAACTGAAACTCCACTTGCCTCGAAGTTGCTCCAAACACACAGAGCGCAGAAACGAGCTCAAACGTTGTGGAAGATATTGCAAGTGATATCTCAAGTACAACAAGAACATTGGGCCACCGACAAAGGTTTCACGGAAACGAGTTTTAATTCATGTCAAGCGGAAAGTTACATTTTATCTCCAGCACCACTGTCACGCGTTTCTTTGAGGAAGTTCCGACTAATGAACCTGCTTGCACTGCACTCGCAACCGGGTCATGGTTATTTTGTTAGAACGTTTGCGCAATAACGTTATCAGTAACGAAATTGCATTCGCTGCTGGAAATCCCTGCCGGGGATTAACTAGTTTGCTGACTCAAACGCTCGTTTAAAAACGTGAGATCATTTTCCACTCGATTCCAAAATATTATGTGTATACTAGACTAAATTTCGCGAATCGAGGAAACAAGAATGTCCAAGTGTACGATGAATCATCGTAAAGAAAGAATGTAGTTGAACATGACTGTCTACTAATGATTGGTTAAAAAAAAAAAAAGGAATTTCAAAGATATATTTAAATTTGGAACTATATATATATATATATATATATATATATAATTATGTGTAAATTGGTAAAAATTATTTCGACGAAAATGAATATTCAATTAAAGATAGAAATTTTACTTGCAACAACATTAATCTTCACGAATTCAGATTGTACAAAAGTACGAGCACAAATTTAACAGAACTCTGAAATTGATTGATTCAATTTCGAAATTTGCTCAAAAGATATCACACGTCACAATTTCCTTCTTTTTTTTTTTTTTTTAATAATTAGGAAGAAGCAAATTGGTGTTTTGCAGATCGCCGATTATTAAGAAATAGTTTAAACTATGGTACAATATCAACACGTCCCTTAATAACTGATAAATAAAAAAAGTATTAAGGCGTGATTTTTTTGAAAAGTTCCTTCACCAACACCCATTTAATGTAATCATTCGTTGGATCACGAACAATTCGTGCAATTTTATATTTTAAAATAATTAAAAAAAAAGAGAGAGAGAGAGAGAGAAAACCAGAACGCAGGTAGAAGATTGTTCTACCTGTCAAGTGACTATGACCAACAATAAGTAGCGTACTTTGAATGTTTTCTGTATTTCTCCAAGTCTTTCACAAGTGCAAACAAATCCAGTAAGAAACGCGATGCGACAAAAGATTTGACGATCCTCAAAAAATGGGAAAACAAGTCAGGTGCCAAGATTTTTCTGTCTGCAACTGCCAGGGGACAATTTTCTAAAAGTCGATGGATTATTAGTGCTGCAAGTCTGCATACACGCCACTTTAGACGCGTGAGAGCCGCGATGTAGGCACTGTTACAACATCGGCGCGCTCCTGTTTCGTGCGACAAAAGCACGCTGGCCCACCCCCTTGTCCAGGCGAACGAGCCGGGACCGGTTCCACAAGGAAATTACCAGCAGCTTAATTTCACCGGCCGACTACGGTGCATGAGTTATGCCCACGGCGCGCGAGTTATGTCAACGTCGCTTTACGAGCACGGTGATGTACGAGCATCGAACAGGCACATTTTCACCCCGCAATGGGTCAATAGTCGACAGCTATCCTCGACGGCGATTTTCTACAGATTTCGAGGAGTTTACGAGGATACATATCGCGGAGAAATATTTAGCGCGAAACGTGGAAGGAATACAGCACTCGACAGTAAGACAGAAAAATTCGAAATTTCATTGTACTCGATTTCAAAGACACGAGATTATATAAACGGATTGTTATACGGTTTGATTGCCAGATTGTTATACAGTTGTTAGTTGTTAAATAGTGCTTCACTTTGTGTGTACTTGTGAGCAATTTCAATTTTGATTGTATCGATCTTTTGATATAAAACAGAATTGAGTTGGATAGATAAATCCTCTCGTTTTATACAAATGAACAATTTCGAGAATGCCACTGGTCAGTGGCTTGGTTGAAATTTGCAGTTAACTAGTACATGTTTCTGAGCAAGGAGAGCAAAATGACGAGTGAAAATTTATTAGAAAATGTAGATAGAATTTTTGATGAATCTGTTTACACACTAAGACCTGGGAATTTGAGTAACTTGTCACGTGTTTGACATTTTACCTCAACTCACAAGTCAAGATACACGGTGATCTAACAATGCGTGTTAATCGCAAGGACAATTCGACGAAAGATCAAAGGAACAATTTGAGAAACAATTCTCTCGTTATTCACTCTCTTCTTCAAATAAAACTTGGCGATCCTGCCAACATTAATGCGAAAGTTATCCAATCGCAGGAAACTTTCTTTACGCTTCTGCAAGTCGAATTTTCGTTCGTTAAACCTCTGTCGGTAGAAAGACAAAATTTCCATAACTTTTTGAGATTCAAATCATCGAGGTCCGTACGTTAAACAAATCAGAGGAGGAATTTTCACGATTTAAAAATTTTCCAAAAAGATCGTAAAGTCTGCAAAAATTTCCCAGAGATTCGTTCGTTATTCGAAATTTTGCCTGGGAGAACGGAGCTTCGATGCAAGAACGGAAGAGGAAAACGGAAACCGAAAATTGCAGGGGAGACGACCGTTGGTTAGCATCTCTCTCTTCAAAGCGTCGAAGAATCGTTACAATCATAATCAGCGCGTCAAAGAGTTCAACGCGGCGGGAGAAACCAACTGCGTAAATCAAAGTTCGAGAAGGACTTTCGTAGAAACACAAAAACAACCGGGGGTTTGCCGACCTTTCGGTTCACTGCCCGGGGATATTCCAAGTTGCTCAAAATTTTGCAAACAACCTCGGTCGTGTCAACAAATCTCGCGACGTAGCGTTTCTCGGTAACGCTGCTTAAAAAAAAAAAAAAAAGAAAAACCTCTGCGTACTTAGGCTACCTCGACCGAGAAACAAAGGCTCTCCGACCCGCGTTGAAAATCCACATTTCCAAACGATCGCGACGATCTCGTCGAGATTTTCATTCAGAAATAGCCGTGGAAACCCTCGATGTCGAGCCACTCGACGTTTAAAACACCACGCAGTGACTGTACGCGGTGTCGCGGTACCTATGTACACACACACACACACACACACACACATATATATATATATAGCGCCTAGCAACCGCACAATCGCGAAAATGTGTTTGGCCGAACGCGCCGAGACGAACAAAAATTGAAAATTTGAGAAATCACGAAAACAAGAGAAAGAGAGAGAGAGGGAGGGAAGAAAGATGGGGGAGGGGTAGGTGGGAGAGAAACTCAAACTTTGATGAATTCGAATTAGTGAAAAAGTGGGGGTGTGGCTCACCTAGGCCCATCTTGCGTTTGAGTTTCTTTAACACCTTCATCTTGCTGCGCAGCGGTGCCAGTATGTTGCAGTCCCCGTTGTTGTTCTGCGGCTGCAGCTCGGCAGAGGGTTGCTTGCCGGCGGGGTGGTGGTGGTGATGATGGTGCTGGTGGTGCGCGTGGTGCGTCTCGTGATGATGGTGGTGATGGCGGTGGTGGTGATGCTGCTGCTGTTGCACGCTCGCGCCGGGGCTGGCGAGGTGACTGCAGCAGTGACAGGGGTGGCTCTTGCTGCCCTTGACCGCGCACGACGCCCCCATAAATGTAGCCGTGGTGCTCTCGAGGTGACGAGAGCAACCGTGAGATCCCGGGCTTAGCAAGAGCCGATAGAGACGACGAGGACGACGACGAGATCGAGGCGGACAGAATCGCGCGGCTGCTGGATTCTCACTGATCGCACACAGAGCACACTGGGGGAGGTTGGGTGATTAGTGGGGTCGCGGACTCTGTTCGATCAACGGAACAGTACCACCGTGTATAAACAGTATGTAATTACGTAGAGGGATCGATACAGAGAGACAGAGAGAGAGAGAGAGAGAGAGAGAGAGAGAGTGAGGCCAATTTCTGATTTCTCTCGACACACACTTGTTGTACAAATATATATATATATATATATATATATGTATATGTATATATATATATATATATACAATTTGGAGGAAGAGAAAAAGAGCGAGTGAGAGAGAGAGAGCGAGTTTTCGTGTGAAAGGGTGAGGGATTCGGAAAGAACCGCGTGACACGAAGACGAGAAACGCAAGCAAGACACTGGATTACAAAACGCTTGCGTACCCCTCGAACGGCCAGGGACGACTGACTGCTCGTCGAGTGAGCGCCAGAGTATCGCCGAGCGAGCGCGCGAGCCACCGTCCAATCGGATCGGCGCTACCCCTTCTGTACGCGCGTACACCGATAGCGTCTACGTTCTGGTGGGGAGTGTGGCACCTGGTGGACAGCTGCCCCTTACCTGGCCACGACACACCGGGCCACCCCGTGCGCCAACGCGGGGAAGCAGGGGTGGACTGTGCTTCGCTCGCTGCCTTTTCGATCCGTGAGGCGCGCGGGGTTGGAAATTCGAACTAGTCGCCGACTGCACGAGCATTGATCCTGCTAGACGCGATTACTTTTTACTTTTTCTCTCTTTCTCTCTTTTCTGTTCTGTTCTGGCTATGTTCGTGCGTGCGTGCGTGCGTGTGGGTGTGTGTGTGTGTGTGTGTGTGTGTGTGTGTGTGTGTGTGTATGTGAGCGCCGAGAGGAAGAGGATTTTCGAGCCGGACACCCGGACCACCGCTTTCGGCTCAGACGGACCGACACCGCTCCCGTATGGATTTTATCCGACGAGTCGATGACTCGCGTCTGTGCCAGCGATGCCTGTCGAGACTTCTCGCGAAAATTTCAAACTGGAGACGTTGCGTTTGCCGTTGCGTAATTGTTCGCACTTTTTTTTTTTTTTTTTTTTAATGAAAATATGTACTGTAATTTTGTAAAATAGACCCATAATTTTGTAAATGTTTATAATCATTTATCGATAATGTTGCAAGTGGAACTTTATTACAGGACGACTTCAATTATTTCTATTAATAGGTATTTCCACTTTTCAAATTGCTCCGTACCATGTCCTTGGAGATATTAAAAATTAATTAGTCATCAATTTTATAAACTTGTTAATAAAACTTGTTCTTTCATTTCATTTCCGTTTATCGACGACTAACCCTAAGATTAACTTTCACAACAAACATTTCCATATGCTCAATGAATATTGCTATTGTATCAGTCATTTTATTTTATCCTCGATGTCATTAATCATTGATTAACGTCTAATTTAAATTCGAACTCGTTCAGAAGTTTGGTTCAACCGAAATTGGTGAAGCCAATTTCTCCGTACAATTTTCACGAAGAAGAGCATTTTTCATATTCCAATTTTCTTCCAATTGCCCCGCAGCGTTGCTCCAAGGCTAGCTAATAATTAAACTGCGGGTTTTTCCTATTTTCGAAGACTCGATTATTAAACAAAAACAAAAGCCCGGCTAAATTATTCCACGTAGCAAACACTACAGAAAGTACTATACTTTTCGTGCATTTTTTCATAGAAAATCCACAGTCCAGTAACAATTTCATAATCGATTAACATTCAGAAACAGTCAGTCGAGTCAACTGCTTTATCTCGACAAAAAGAAGGGAGAAGAAAAAAATTCACAATTAAAAAAAAGAACAGAGAATTTTCGTGACGAGAGAAAGCAGAAGATTTCGTAGAAATGACGAACATAGAGATAAATGAAAAGAAAAGAAAAATAATAATAATAATAATAATAATAATCTTCGCAAACGCGATCGCGATTAAATAAAGTGGAGCGAGACTTCCTGACGACGCGACACGCGATTCCGCGTTTTAAGAAGTGATACACGGCGAGCGTCATAGATCGTCAGATCTACCAGCGTACTCGTTGAATGGGTCTCGATAGTTATTCGCATCGTAAGGTCCGCAGAAAGAAGGAAACTGGAGCACGGCTGATATAACCAACGAGAAACTTATGATCCGCCCCGGTGATACGGAAATGTGTAAATAGAGTTGTAGGAGTTGGTGTGCTGTGGCGTGGCGTGGCATTTTCCGGGATTCTCCGTTGAAAACGGTCCAAATGGCACCGCTCGCCATCATGAATAATGCAGCTCGCGCAGGAAGAGTGTGCACCGAGATGTCTCGTAAGTAGAATCCCGAGTTCTTCTTCGGCGAAACAGAACGGCCAAACACGGGTCAAATTGTCCTCGATTGAACCAACGACCCAACGATACTCGTTCCTCTCGTTGTTTCTGGCAATTCAATTGCATCTCTCTTCAACACGCGCTGCAATTTCTACGCGTATTTCATCGCGAGGTCGAGACTGATAATTCGAAGAATGTGTAGAATGTGTCTCGAACACCGACTCGTACAAGCTGCAAGTGGCTGTGCGCCTAGCGTCGAACGTCTAGCGATATTCGACGTTAAGCAGAGTGCGGAACACTGCTAGGATGGGTGGACACCCGTCCAGCCTAGCGAGTAGTTATGAAAACAAGCGTCTGGAGTAAGGTCGCTGCCATCAGCCCCACTGACGAGTCTAGGCAGCGACTCTGAGACGAAACGCATAACCTTTCCTCACCTAACCCAAATCCTACATCCTTCCAGCATCCTCGCACAATATAAATGTAAATAAATATGTAGATAACATACATATACTCTCTCTTCTCTTAAAACCCTTCAAATGTTTTCGAGAACGTAAGGTTTTCTTGCTAGGATGAAGGAAGTAGTGGTGATTGTCTGACTCTTGCGTATCGTTGTTAGCTCCTAATTGTCGTTGAAATTGTAAGGAATTACGAGAGAGTTTTCAAGCAATAATGCTGTTAATTTCACGATACTTTTGTCCTTTCGCCCTCTCTTTTCAGACTGAGATCCCCTCGCTGAGAAGTTTGTTTTGTCTGTCCAAGTAATTGTTGAGAGTTCAATGTCATTTTAAATTACTTGCAAATATCGGAGTAATTGAAGAACGTTGCAATTTCGTATCTTTTTGGCAATTTGAAAATCAGATGCCCAAGTGTAGTCCTAGTGTCGCATATTCGAAACATGACAAGACTTTCTCTGATACGTGTTCAAATGCCATATTTGAATTGCGTACGTAGGGAAGGGAATGACAATCTTTTGGATTTCTTTCCGGACGATAATTCGTAAATATTCGAGTAACTATAGGAGTTTTGTATTCTTTGGCACATAAAAGAAGAAAAAAAAATAGTGACGTTTTTTTTTTTAAACGTAAAGTTTCTTCCAAAAAAAAGAAAAAAAAAAAAAAAGAAACACGGAAGAGAATCGAGCGAGCTTTGGGATCTGTTGTCGTAATTAAATTAAAACGTGATTCGCAGTTGGCTCGAACAGCGAGCACTCGAGCTGTTCACCGTGACGGCCGAGGCTTGTTTTGGTTCGCCATTTCGAGTTACAGGATCGAAGTACAACGGTAGAAATATGTATCGTGTTTCCATGGGACTCGAGACGCGTTTCTGGTCCCATGACAGTGCGCTGACGATGACGTTCAGAGATGACGCGAGAATTGAACGGCGAGTGTGCGAAGATTTCGGAGATACAGCGCGCGTTTCACCTGGAACCGATCATCCGAATATGATAATTTGTCACTCTACTTTCTTCGGTAGTCCCATCGATATTTATTAAACAGGCAGGAGACATCGCCCCATTGCGAGGAAAGTGACCAAGCCGAAAGAAACGCCGATGCTCGAGCAATTCTTCGTCATTTGTTAATTATGAAACTCTCACTCGTTGATCTTTGTAATTTGAAAAGAAAATTCTATGAATGCTGCTTATTACGAATTTTTCTTGACTTTGTTCACTGTGAACAAATGTGCGAAATATATTCAATGTCCTGTAATTTCCACGTGTATCTTTAAATTTGTTTCCTTTCGATATTAAAATGTAACATTAGCAAATAGTTTAGTATACACCACCACGTGATACATTGAGGAAAAGTTCGAGTACTTTCGCGAGCAACTGTAGGATATTTAGGCAAGTATATTTTAAACATTCGATTCGTACAAGAGTAGTATCACTATAGAATTATATTATTATTAATTAGTTTAATTATATTAATTTTTAGAATATTATTTAATTCTGAATTAATTTTAGAATGAAATATTATAAGATTAAATTCAATAAGAATAAATATATTTTTAATTATAAATTATAAAGTTTTATTATTCATTCTTCAATAATTTTTATATACAGAATAAGATATATAAATGTAAATAATGTTTTATTAAAACGATTTTATTATTTATTATAATAATATTATATTTATAATATTTATTATTTATAATATTATTTATTATATCTCAAATAATCACAAGTATTTCAATTCAAGTTGTTCTATTAAATATGGAAAATACGGAATTTTCTATACTTCTATAGTTCGGAGTTAAATATGGAAAATCCTATTAAATACGAAATGTCTTCTCTTCTTCCTACTGTCGCATTGCTTAGTATTCAAGTAATATTCAAGTTCCCAGCTGATCCGACGAATCGAACAATAAGCAGAGAATCACTATAATTGAATTTCATACAGGTACCCCTATAACGACACTATCTTTCGTAAGAATTTGTAAAAAATGTAAATCATCCTACTTTTCTATGTATGGCTTCATTCGAATCGACGTCAATGCGGGTACAATAATGAAAATACACTTTAACCTTCTTTTACTACCCATTTCCTTACATACATATATACATACGATAATAAATCATTTTTAAATCTAGAACGAGTCATTTGTATCAATAAAGAGCACCGATGAAAAAATGATCCAAATTTCCTCCTACGTTCAAACTACCCTCGAGAATATTTCGATCGACAGACACGTTCAATTTCGATTTTTTTTAACGCCGGAACGCAAAAGTCGTTCGAATTCGTTTCGTGTGGCCAGCAGTGTTTCATATCGATAACCATCGATACCGTTCATGCGTGTCAACCTTGAGGCACGGTTCCTTCGACCTTGGCGCGCGCGAGCGCGACGACGACGAGACGACGACGTATCGATTTCCTTCGTAAACGAATTCCCTCGTCGATCTTTCCTCTTCTTCGATCTTTGATCTAATTCCCGTGGCCTTAATGTCGTTTCTCGTCGCTTTGAGAGGCCTTGCTCAGGCTTCGAGGTTCTTCTGGTCTAACTCGGCTGAAGCAGCCACTTTCAGGCTGGCTGATAAATTGAGTTTGTTCCTCCGTTGTTGAGGAAGGATGCAGAGACTTCCACGACTGCAATGCGGCTCCGTGCGTGCAGCATGAACGATAACTTTCCCCGTTGCACCGCCACACACCGGATTTCATTCAACCCCCGTCCCGGGTTTGTGTCCCTTGTCGTGACAAGGTTTATTCTCGTTTATTGCGTCCAACCATCCCGTTATCTTCCGTGTTGCGTTGGCGGTTTTTCAAGTTTGCAGATTTATTGGAACATCGGATTAAGTAACAGCCGCTCGTTGTAGCAAGACGAAAGTAATTTATAAACAGTGTTACATTGAATGCCGCTGGAAATCCTACTTTTTAAACGGTCGATCGTTCGATTCGTTTCAAAATCAGGGATCAAAAGAAAAATAATTTGACCTTGCTTGAAAAGCCCATTTCGTACAGCGCCTGGCTGTACAATTAATTTTAATCGATAGATACCCTAACAATGTACACAGATGTAATTGTAATTGTCACAATTGTAAGACTATTCTATAATAATAGAATGCAACAACTCTATCGATATAACGAATCGTTCCAAAAATTAATTCGATGCCTAAAATACGAGTTTACTATCACCTGCGAATTTAATTACGCCTAAATGCGTCAATCTCTGCCTCTTTACATCGCATGTATACAATATTATATATCGTATATTAGGTGAGATAAATTGGCAACGTTGCAATTTGTTTACACGTTCGCCAGTGTTTCACAGCAACAGGTTAAACGAAAAACTAAAAGGGAGAACGGTTTACGAGGTCATGGAGGGCAGCGTTTATGGAAGAAAGCATTTTTAGACTCTCATTACCGAGGGGTGGCTGGCAGCCCCTTCTCGTTACAGCTATCAACACGCGACCATTTTCACCCTATTCGATTTTATGCCACCTTTAGAAGATGTCTACTGATCCCTAAACCCTACCCTTCGTCCCTTCTACCTTCAAAGATAGTAAAAAAAAATAAATAAATAAATTAATTAATTAATATAGGTTCAACGAGCAAGGTGTATGTCGAATACTGCATTATATTACATTATATATATTAAAAATTAAAAATAATATTGTTTTCTAAAATTAAAAACTTACTCTCTGCCTATTACTACCATTTGTTCACTAATAACGTAATATTTAATTTCAGTAATGTTATAAATGTCGTGATATAATACAAATAAATATCGATTTAATTTTTAGTTAATATTAATAAATATTTAATTTAATAACCTATAATATAACATTCGTCAGTATTATAATGAACCGAGAAGTAACAGTCAAAAAGTTGCAGATTTCAGGCAAAAGATAATTCTGTGTGAAATAGAAACAGAATTTCACGATTCTACGTGTAGCAGAGACACTGAAGTGACAAGATTTTACATACCTGAATCGATTGACACGTTACATACATACTGCAACCTGGACAACAAGCAGAACAAAAGCGACTTGGATTAAGGGATTGGATCACCTAGAGTACCCTGTTCTTTTAAGATCAAGTAAATCTTCCCCGTTACGATTTTTTTTTTTTTTTTTTTTTTTTAAACATGGATATTGAAATGATACATTCCATTTCTTTCAATATACAATCCGCACAGTTTCGATATTCGAAAATGTCAATGTCAAATAAAATAAAATACAAGACATTCCTACGTCTCAAGTTCAACGACATTTCCTTTTCCCCCATCTACTCTGCTCCAAAACTTCTCTCTGTCTGCAGTAACTGGCTTTTCAACGACAAATAGTCACCGTCGGTTACGCAATTGGGCACTCGTTGGAAAACAACGGCGCAGCAGAAGCAAGAAGGAAGTAAGGAAGCAAGCGAGAGAGTCAGGTTCGTCGTAAAATGGGAAATATGCTCACGGCGGCGTGTAGCTGCGGCTTCCTTTCGCACATCCTTCTCATCCGGGACCGGTGGTTCCCCTTGCGTAACGATCGTACGCGAGCTAACGGAAACCGTTTGTCCGGTCCACGTCGAACTTACTTTCGATCGTTTGATCGCCGTCCAGCGGGACCGACTTCCTGTCCTGAACGCTCTGATTCTTCGCGCTTCTACGCCATCTATATTCTCTCTTACTTTCACGTGTCTACTGCACATGTGTTACACTCGAATCGCTCGAGTTATTTTTTAATCGAGCTCGACTTTTTTTTCGAGTAAACGGAATTTTTATTTATACTTGGTAAGCTAGGATGTTGGATGATAATAATTTTCGAGTGTTTGAGAGGACAAAATAATTCGGTGACGTATAATTTTAAAATAATACACAAGTACACGTATAATTGGTGAATATTGGTTGGGTTTATTGTTGTAACGCGATGAAATACAAATTAAAGTTATACGTCGATTTCTTTTTTTCGAGTAAATGGAATTTTTATTTATACTTGGTAAACTAGGATGTTGGATGATAATAATTTTCGAGTGTTTGAGAGGACAAATAATTCGGTGACGTATAATTTTAAAATAATACACAAGTACACGTATAATTGGTGAATATTGGTTGGGTTTATTGTTGCAACGCGATGAAATACAAATTAAAGTTATTCGTCGATTTCTTTTTTTCGAGTAAATGGAATTTTTATTTATACTTGGTAAACTAGGATGTTGGATGATAATAATTTTCGAGTGTTTGAGAGGACAAAATAATTCGGTGTATAATTTTAAAATAATACACAAGTACACGTATAATTGGTGAATATTGGTTGGGTTTATTGTTGCAACGCGATGAAATACAAATTAAAGTTATTCGTCGATTTCTTTTTTTCGAGTAAATGGAATTTTTATTTATACTTGGTAAGCTAGGATATTGGATGATAATAATTTTCGAGTGTTTGAGGTGATTGGTTGCGGTTATTGTTGTAACGCGATGAAATAAAAATTGAAGTTATTTCGTGATTCGTTGAGTTCTCTGTTTACTTGCTATTTCGATATCCCTTATAATATAGACTCGTATTCTTGGTACAAGTTAAGGTCTTGACTTGGAAAAAAAAAAGGAAACTCCAATTCAAATTTTAAATTTAATTTCACCAAACTGAACGTTTTGATAAATAAAAATTATCATATAACAATTTCAATACTTTAAATACTCTAAGTTAATGTTCAACAACTTCAATAAGTAATGCTCTTAAAGTTGAAAAGAAAATCATAAGACAAGCGGTTAATAAATTCGATTAAAAAGGAAGAAAAGTAAAGTAATGTCTGGATATTTTCAGAATGTGATTAAAAAAAAAAAAAAAACGAAAGAACCTAGAAGATTGTTTTGAACGCTAGCAACAAGTTTTAAAGAGACTACTATGCTTTGAGTATATTTTTTATATATATTTTATAATGCTATCATACGTGTTAGGAGCGCAAGTTCTAAAATCCGCAGTCATAAAGTATGTTTTATCACAAATCAATTAAAATCTCTATAGTTCGTATATGAAAAAGGTGATTAGGTATCTAGAGCTCGTCACGACAACAGGCTAGTTAATCGCGCGGAATCTGATTGGAATACAGTGGATACTTAAGAGGTAACGTCCGCGCAAAGAAATTACGGGATAATTGCACAAAATCGCAGTACAGTGGCTGGCAATTCGTTCGAAACCGGCTGTTTTCCCGCGGCGAGGCCATTATTGTATTTCCAGTGTACGCGTGCACGCACATTCGAAACGACGTCATTGTTCTACGTACGTGAACGCACGCGTGCCTATTAACTAACTGCATGCGATTCGAACAGCAATTCGCTCATGAATTTTCTTTATTTTTTTTTTTAACGAAAGACGAACGAAACACGATGATGCTGAGATTGCAACGTTAATCTAAATTACAAATGGATAATATAGATTGAAGAAATTGACAAATGAAATCCACTATACATAAATGAATGGCATGCTAATGTAACGTGTGACGTTAAGCAGATAAAATAATTGACAAGTATTTGATTTTAAAACCGCGAAATTATTATCGCGTTTCAAGTTTGTTTGATGTAAATAGATGTTTAGATCGAAACATAGTTTGAAATAAAAGATTTGGTTAACGTTTCAAAATTATCTTTACACGATATAAGTATAAAATTATCTTTAAACGTAAATTCACGATGCAAGTGAAATTTTTGAAAAATCACGCCTTTCATTTTATTCGTCACGTTCAATTCTAAGTAATCTAGATAATCTTGGGTAATTTCCTCTCTGTAAATCCCAATGTTTGTTTCGTCTCGTATCTAACTATTAATCTTCGTCGAACCACATTTCGTTTGTCTGCGAAACGAACGAAAATTCCGAGAGAATGATCGAAAAGGGGATTTCCAACTTTGCGTGGGAAAAGCTGTCAAGTACAGGAACCGCCGATTGCGAAAGGATCGCGTTTGTGTTCGACAGTGAACTACCGTTTTGACTTGTGCTTGCTTCATTGTTTCCTCGCGTGTCGGTGGGCACGATTGTGAGTGAAATTCGCAGGATGCATCCGAAGACGCATGCCATGAATTTAAACGAAAACGGAAACGGAAACGGAAGCGAAAGGGAAAATCGATCGATTCGCAATAACTTGACTTGGTAACAACATGGTCGCTGTTACTTTTATTTTATTTTTATTTTCTTTTTCATCCAAAACTTTTCGATCAAAACATATACAATTAATTGATTGTTGTTCAATTTATCAGTTGGAAATTAACGCTACAGACAATGATAACTTAATTTTGCTCCATAAATATGTATTTTTATGCAAGCTTGGTCATTTTATGCAAGTTTGTTCGAAATAGGAATATTTACATATGACAAACTAAAAATACAGAAAAAAAATTGACATTTATTCACACTTGTTCTTAATTTATTCATTGTACATTATTGTACTATTTAAACATTTTTGGGCAATATATATATATATATATAATACATTAACTAAAACACTTAATTTGTTATTTTTACGAATTATTCAGTTAATAAGAGTCAAATGAAATGAATAAAAATTTATTGACGTACGAGTTTAAAAGAACATCAGCTGTTGAACATTGAATAACCGTCTTACCGTACGAATGATCGAAAGAACGAAAGTTTATTCAGTGTTACCGTAGTAACTGTTATTCCACTGAAATAAACATTATTCGAGTGCAAATGTTATCTATGCTTCCCGATTCAATATTTTCCTCGATGAGACAGTTTCGTGCCATTGAATTCAACGTGCAAAATCACAATGTTTATTGTACTCGGATAAGATGAAAAATATTTCGTACGTGTGTGTGTGTGTGAAAATTCTTTAAATAATTCAATCTCTGTACTTGAAAGATTAGGATAACTGGTCCTTGTGATCCTTCATTTTATAAAACACTTCACTTGAATCAACACTACAGAACCGTCAAATCACAATAATTATGGTATTCAGAATTAATTAACTGTCAAAGATTTCCACGAAAATTAATTGTTAAAGATTTAGTGCGCCGATCACGACAATAATCACATCATTGTTAAGTGCACACACAGCAACTCGCAACATTTTATTAATTCTTTCACGGAACATCCAACTAAAATATACTCTTCATTTCGTGAACAGTTCTAGACTAAAATGATATTAAAATCCATTTTGTCCAATCATTCATTTTCTTTTCATCACGTTTCTTTTCTTTTGTCACGTTTATTTGCCGCATATTTTCGAAATTTCCCAAATTAAATCCTCGACACAGTTTTCGAATTTCGTCGATTCGAGTTCTCCTTCATTCCTGGTTTTCAAGAAAAAAATAAAAAAAAAAAGATTCGATAGCGTGACGTCGGTAATTCTCCTCTCGAGAGATTCTGCGTTATCCAGAGACGAGGAAGGAAGAGGTGAAATTCTCCATAATCCAAAAGCGAGGAAGGAAGAGGTGAAGGAGGGAGGGAGCATAAGTTCCAATTATCTTTCGCGGCGTTTAATCGTCGCGGCACGATGAAACGACTTTGAGAGCGAATATATTGCTTACTATTTGAAAATATATTTAAATATTTTAATCTGACTAATTGAAATTAATTGAACAATTGAACGATTGAGTAACGTACTTGAGGAATAATTCGCGAAATATTTTATTAATAATAATAGATAGAATATAATATGCAATATTATTATATAAATAATATAATATAAAATATTAAAATATTATATTATACAATAGAATAAAATATTATATACCACACAATAGATTATAATATAAAATATTAAAATATTACACTATACAATAGAATGGAATATGCGATATTACAAATAATATAATATTATATTCTATTGTATAATTTATATAATATTATTTTCTATTATATTTCTATCCTGCAACGTATTAATATCAACTTATTGGCTATCAATTGTAATTAATTGCATTAAGACTATTAATATAATATTACAATCAATCGTAACAGATATATTGTCAGTAACATCAGACATTAGTATTACGATATTATCGGAAACATTTGGACTCGAATCTTCCAATTTCCTTTAACCGTAAAATGATCGAAAAAGTTTCATTTTCATTCACTACGATATAACGAGAAAAGACTGACATTCCACATTCCACTTTCGTTGGTATCGCGCGATATATGATTAGCCTACGCTGGCTCCACAACGGCTGTCATTATATTACGCGTGTGTCATATTCGTGCGTAATTGTCCGTGTCAAGTTGTCCTCGAGGATTATGGCGGTACTCTTGTTTTACACGTAATTAATTAACTATGTAATAACTTGTATCTTACATCTGAACGCGAGCAATCAATTTTACACGACATCAGGGAGCAGCCTGTCCCTTTCATCGAGACGAACACTTTTCAATGTTAATTCTCATGATTATCGAAGTGAATCACCGAATCTTGTATCCGCCACGTTAAAAGATAGCGAATTTCAAAAAGGATGTTAAGCCTGTTCGAAATGGATCAAGGTGGGCAGCTTCGTTTTGAACACACACACTGGAAAATTCTTTCCTCTCGCAAAGTCCAAAGTCTCTCTGCATACAAATAAACGTGGTTCGAGAGACAAACGAAAGTTTCAGCTCAAACAATCCTTGTTTGAAGAAAGCGTGCTGTTTTAAAGATTAACGTGCAATCGGACAAACGCATTTGCACGTCGGCTACAGACATGGTGTGCACAGTCCGATATATAACACAGATGAAGAAGATTCTTTCATCACTTTCGTCTGGTCTGGTTTCAGAGATAAAACGATGAAAGTTCCAGTTCAAACAGTCCCATATTTGGAGGAACTATGTTGTTCCAGAGATTAGCGTGCAACGTACTTAGGCGAAATGGGCGACAGATCGAAGACAGATCTTTGACGAAAGTACAGAAGATAGAAACGCGCAATTTGACAGAGATTTCTCCGAGTAAAGTAAGAAAGGTCACGATACGAGGTTAACGATCGATGTGTGCAATAAATTATATACCGTAGCTGGTCAACGTAGGTACACGAGGTTCAAGGATTCAGCATCTGTCTCGCGCCAAGTCTCGGTGTCCTCGATGGATACGCAGGAGTGTGCAGATGCGTTTCCTATGGCAGGGGGCGAAACCCCGTCGACGGACGGGGATGCGTGCATATAGCATAATGCGGAATAGCGGAAGCGAGCGGCGGATGGCAGGAAGTCGGAGAGACTGGCGCGTGCGCACCCCCCATGAAAATATAGAAGACGCAGGCATTTTAGAAGTGTATTGTCGGCTCGGATTACTATAGCCCTGAATAAGGGATAGAAGGGATCCCCCCGAACGGTTGTCAACCTTCTACTTTATGGCCTGGCTCGCTCATTTTATCGGGTTGTGTACGGAATATTCGCAGCGTAGTGTGAGAAAATTTCGAAGCAACGAACAGTCGCTAGTGGACCGTGGATGTTTATACAAAGTCAAATTTTCACGAATTTAGAATGATCTTGCCCGGTTTGGTTTACGCCCGAGTTGTAATGTAAATATTCGTAACGAAGTGTAGGGAAGTGTGAGACAAATTCCAAGTCGCCATATCAGACGTGAATTCAGATTTGAAGAATTTACAAAGATTTGTTTTCGTTTCAATATCGTCAACCAGTGATTTACTTTAGATTTTGTTTCTCAACTTTCACGAATTCTTGGCCCCGAGAAATCTGAATTTGCAATCCGTTGCATTGCGGAGAGCGGAGCGCGCACATCTGACAGAGGCATTGGCCGAAAATACAATCTTTCGCTCGGCTTCTTATTTCGAGAGGGCAGAGAGGGGGCTGCCAGACGAGAAAGGGCCCGAAACTTGCCCTTTTCTGCCGGACAGGCAATTAGGAGAGCCTTGAGAAGGAAACGGCACCGCCTGTACGGTATTTGTTCGTTCGCGGAACGAGAGATAACAAACAGCGAAATTTGGCGATCGTACGATTTGCCAAATACCAAAGAATGGCACAATAGGCCCCCTGTAATGTAGGCGAGAAATAATGTTCTACGTTGCATGAAGTCCATAAGGAGTAATTCAATTAATTCTGTATAGAAATAATTGTTCATAAAATTGTGCCTGTTGTAAAATAAAACATTTTATTCGAATAATATCCAAGCTGATAAAATGGTAAAATAATAAAATATCTTGTTATTTTATTCAAATAATTAAAATCAAAGCGTAAGAATTAAAATAGATTTCTTTTTTCTCTTTTGGAGTGATTCAATTAATTCTGTATAGAAATAATTGTCACACACTGTTCATAAAATTGTGAACAATTGTTGTACAAAATAATAAAATATTTCATTCAAATAATGTTCAAGCTGATAAAATGGTAAAATAATAAAATTCCTCATTATTTTATTCAAAATAAATAAAAATTAAAGCGTAAGAATTGAAATAATTTCTTTTTCCTTCCTAGAGTAATTCAACTAATTCTGCATAGAAACAACTGTCGCACACTGTTCATAAAATTGTGAACAATTGTTGTACAAAATAATAAAATATTTCATTCAAATAATGTTCAAGCTGATAAAATGGTAAAATAATAAAATTCCTCATTATTTTATTCAAGTAATAAAAATTAAAGCGTAAGAATTGAAATAATTTCTTTTTCCTTCCTAGAGTAATTCAACTAATTCTGCATAGAAACGATTGTCACACACGGTTCATAAAATTGTGCTGTAGAACCTCCCTAAACAATCACGTACCTAAGTTTCATTTTATTTCCAAGCATAGAATCTCTCTAACCTAGCTAATACTGGGACGTACAACCCGCATCCGTGTGTATACACGTTCCATGCCAGAAGGGCTTGACTATCAGCCTAACTTAATTTCGCCCTGACTCGGGCACACATTCTGGTGGTGGTACAAAGTTCGAATAGCAGGAACACGTCGCTCGGGCCAAATTTCCCGGAGCACGTCGAGCCGAGAACACGCGACGTGACGTCCTGAGAAAGGGGAGGGCGGCGTGGTAAACCTCCTCGAGCAAGGAAGCGGAGATACGGTCCGCAACTCGAAAGCGGAATCGACTTGGAGCGTCGAAGCGGCGGACGATTCACGAGCCGGTTCGAAGGATTTTGGCGTTCACGCAGGATGTCGAGCTGCCTACCGTGAACGGTTCAGACACACGGCTCGGCTCAGTGCAATCTGCATCGCGACAAATTATCTCCAGTCTGTCCTTTCTTACCCCTCGATACGAGGAACGATCGAGAGGTTTCTCTGGCGAAGTGAACATCTCAGCTGCGTCCTCGTTCCAATTAAATAATTATGATTAAATATGAAAATTGAAAAAGCAAGACTAAACATTCGAAGTGATTTATATTTATATTTATATTGAATTTATATTGATATTATATTGATATTATATTCATATTTATATTGAATTTATATTGATATTATATTTATATTTATACTGAATTTATACTGATATTATATTTATATTTATATTCAATCAGTTGTCAGAGCAACGTAGTTAATAGACATGTAAAGCTGTGTCTTCGTCCTAACTAAATAATTAAGATTAAATATGAAAACTGAAAAAACAAGACTAAATATTTAAAGTGATTTATATTTATATACTATTATATTTATATTTATACTGAATTTATATTGATATTATATTTATATTTATACTGAATTTATATTGATATTATATTTATATTTATATTGAATTTATATTGATATTATATTTATATTTATATTCAATCAGTTTCCAACGTAGTTAATAGACGTGTAAAGCTGTGTCTTCGTCCTAACTAATTAATTAAGATTAAATATGAAAACTGAAAAAACAAGACTAAATATTTAAAGTGATTTATATTTATATACTATTATATTTATATTTATACTGAATTTATATTGATATTATATTTATATTTATATTGAATTTATATTGATATTATATTTATATTTATATTGAATTTATATTGATATTATATTTATATTTATATTGGATTTATATTGATATTATATTTATATTTATATTGAATTTATATTGATATTATATTTATATTTATATTCAATCAGTTGCCAACGTAGTTAATAGACGTGTAAAGCTGTGTCTTCGTCCTAACTAATTAATTAAAATTAAATATGAAAATTGAAAAAACAAGACTAAATATTTAAAGTGATTTATATTTATATACATGAATATTGAATATTGAATATTGAATATTCAGTAATTGATTGATGAACAGAGATGTGAGTTTCTTAACCTCTTACGCTGGAACGAGGCACGCTACGCACGTATCTCAAGAATTAATAATAAGTATACTTAATTGCTCTAACCTAACCTAGGCGAAACAAATTAATTTATTGATTCTCAATAATTTCTATCCAGTGACATCATACAGACGAGTTCGAGAGACAAAGAGAGCGACGAATTATTGTGTGCGGTTCGGTCGCTCGTTATGGTCCGCAATCAGTTGACAACGCAACGTGGTTAACAGACGTGACAAAGCTGTGTCTTCGTTCTAACTAAATAATTAAGATTAAATGTTTGAAGCAATTTATATCTATGCATAAATATTGAGTAGTTCGAAGAAAGTCTGCGACACGATCGCTGAAAAGAATTCAGCGATTGTTCGTGCACGTCGCTGGAGGAGAACTCTCGAAAGGTCTTAACCAGCAAAGACACGGACCTCTGAACGAAGTTGACCTCGTTGTATCGTAATTATTCTATTATCATTCAATTCTCTGGTGCACGAACACGCGCGAACAGTTAGACACGAACATTACACGCGCAAGAGGAACGAACGTAGAAGCAAAGTACGTGTATGTATGCCTGAATGTTTACTTTCAGCGAAATGAATTAAATAAATTGAAACTAAATAATTCGTACTGTTCCATCTTTTGATAATTATATAAACGTATTTAATTATTTAACTACAACGTTGCGACATTTCTTAAATTATTTGATCATGGAGCTTATAGTGTTTCTCTTTTATTAAGGAACATCAGTTCATTGCGTGAAGTTTCATTTCGCTTGTTATCAAATATGTATATGAATGCCTTATTTGTTAAAAAAAAAAAAAAATGTATCGTTAATTTATTATTAAAAACGTTTTTATCAAAACTTGTATTATTAATTTCTATAAAACTAATCTCTCTGTTCTAGTCGTTTCATTGGTAACTATTCGTTCGAATAAAAATTGCACTTGCAGTTCTAAAGTCAATTTGAAACGTCGATATCCATATCGATATCTGTTTAAATACGTGTCGGTGTACATATGGAATTTTTGTAGGTTTCGAATCCCTATTGATTTCCAAAAATAACGAACATCTGCTGAAATGCCTGTTTACTCTACACGGTGATCCTAAAGCCGGAAGAACGATCGAGGCGATTTCGAACACTTAGCGTTTAGGGAGCAAAGAAAGAGAAAGTAATGTACGAAACGGGATCTTGATTAACAACTTAGTTCAGTCTTTTTTTAATTACTAATTACGATGTAATTTATGGTTGAAGTTACAATTTCTAGGAAACTTTCACCCTTTATACGTGATATAGATACGTGATTTTATTGCAAAGTATTATAATATGAAATATAAAGCATTACATCATGAAATTTTAATGCAATATAATAAAATTTTACATAGCATGTAAATATATAGATAGACAGATATAGTATTTCATAATGTAACAATTTTCAATAAAACATTTTGATTATGTCAGATGAAACAAAAGTTCAGTGCCTATGTATAATGAAATTATATAGTATAATATAATATATAGAAATTAATATAATAAATTTTATATTAATTTAATAATAATTAATTTTAAGAATTATATGTTTGTGTCAATTAGATATAAAATTAATTATTGCTATTTCTTCAGTAGTACATTATATAGGAATTATATTAATAAGAATATTATTAATAATAAAATTAAGAATTTTCGGAAGATATATAATAATTAGTCATGGATTTATTTCTTCTGGATTATTTTATTTAATTAATTTAATTTATGTTCAAACTAACAGACGATTAATTTTTATCAATAAATTGTTTTTATACCTTCATTAACAATAATATGATTTATTTTATGTTTATGTAATGTTGGTTCTCCTTTTTCTTTAAATTTAATTAGTGAAATTGTATCATTAATAATAAGTTTAATTTTTTGATTTAAATATTTATTTTTGATTTCAATAATTTATTATACACAGGCAATACATGAATATATAGAACGTCTCACAGAAGGTGTTACAAGCTGTTCTCTCCAAAACCAGTGCAATCGACTTGAAATTTCACCACACTAAATGTTGCGAGGGGGCAAATATTTTAGGATATTTCAAGATTGAGAAAAGTGCAGCTTTTAGATTCGGTGTGACATTTTCCATCTATTTCGTTATTGGATGGACTCGTTACCCAATGTATTATATTTAAGACACTCGCTTGAGAAACGACAAATTTTCTCCAATCGAAAAAAATTTCATTCCTCCTGCTCGACTTCCTGCGCCCGTCCTAGAATCCATCATCCCCGAGTTGTCATCCCACGGAGCGGCTCGTGCAAAACGAAAGCAAAAGGTGTGTCTAACGTTAATGAACGAGAGGCCAAGCCTCCGTGTCTCAATGAATCGCGTGATGATGAAACGATCGAATATTTTCAAGACACCGAGATCGGCGACACGATCGATTTAACACAATAGAACACCGGCACCAGGACGAGCCACGAGCAATTAAAAGCAATAGCAGCAGCTGCATACGGGCGTCATCTCGCGCGCAACGATCATTCACGCATACACACGTACACAGCTGTTACCGTAGCAGCTCAAGACGATAGTCAGTCTCTCTCTCTCTCTCTCTCTTTCTTTCTGTGCCTGTAGTTACGGACAATACCAACAACACCTGTCTCGTGTGAGAGCAAGCTCCGAATGTTCGTATTATATTGTAGAATAGCTCGCGTTCGCGTGAATTCAGATCCCGGACGCGATGCGGGCCGCTTCCTTTGTCCGCGAGCAATCGATTCGTTTTCATCGATTCACACCGCCACTGCGTTTTCGCAATTTTATCGCTCTGCCTGCCGCGACTGATATTTCACGCAACCCCCCGTCTCATTTCCTTTTCGCAGGTATGACGAAACAAAAAAGGGTGGAGGCGATATCTTTCCTTCGTTGAGAGAGAGAGAAGAAAATTGTTCGTTTCGTTCTTCTTTCATATTTTTATGTTTTCATATAGATTATTAACTGATGAAATCTAAATTATCAAATAATGCTAAATAATAAAATTCAAATTATCAAATAATGCTAAATAATAAAAATTTAAATTATCAAATAATGTTAAATAACGAAATTTGAATTATCAAACTTTACTATTTAATAAAATTTATATTATTATAAGTTATACTGATATATTTTTATATCAATATAAAAATACTCTATAAAGTTTCAAAAATATATAATGCTACTTTCCTTCAATTTTGAAAATTGAAGAGTTCGATTGTTAAAATGCTATATTTGCAATTATAAAAGATACTATAAAGAAAATGACTTGTTGTATAATATCTGCGCGTTAAGTTATACGTGCACAGATATTTATTACACACACACACACACACACACACACACACACACTTTGGCTGACGGTGTATAGGAAAATTCGCAAATATACTGTACGGAAGAGTACACGTGTACTGAAATAACAGGACGCGCATATTCGAGGATGCATGGACACGAATAAGAGCTCAAGATTTTCTCTCGAGCGAAAAGCGCGAAGGCTGGGTCGCTGGTTAAAGAGTAATCACAGCGTAATCGGCTTTTTGGTAGCGACAAAGGCTCCCATTATCTCGTTACTCAAATAAACCGCTTGTCACCGGCTGCGATTGGACTATAGGGCGATACAAACGTGGCATTCAACTTCCAAATAAATTTAATGCCTACGTGACCTCGTCGACGTAAATTGAAAACTTTATGTGACAGTTTGTAAAGGAGGCAGCACAGTGGGAAGAAATTTAGACAATTTCGAAGAACTGTGAGAGAAAATTTGAATAACCTAGAACGATCTATATAGATAATTTAGTTGACGTCAAATAATTAAGAAAAAGAATGGTTTTGTAAGTCATTAAAGATCTCTATTTCTAATTCTTTTCAATCCACGTTATTAAATTCCGTTCCAGTATTATTATTATGTTCCAGTATCAAAAGAAATTTTCGCTCGATATATTTTCACCGTTGTACAAAGTGAAATTTGAAAGAGGAAAGAATTTCATTTGCAATTCTTCTCAATCAATATATTTGTCTGGACTAACGAGGAAATTAAAAAAAAAAAAAATTGCCATTCTCATTTTGGAGCGTCTACGTACACGAGAAAAATGAGAGAAGAAAAATTTTAATAAAGATACGTCATGGAGAACAAGTTTCTTGAATAAAGAATACTGCTGCTTTTCTGGAGCACGTGTAGAAGGCAAGATCTTTAATAAAGATACGTCGTGTGTACGGAGGAGTTTTTTTAATTAAAAAATGCTACTGCCGTTTTAGAACGGTTGCAAGAGAACGAAGAAAGAAAGAAACAGATCTTTTTAATAAGCACGCGTCGTGTAAACATAAAACTTCTGGAGGATAACATGCCACTACTTTGAAGAAGAAATAAAGAAAAAAAAAAAAAGGAGATTGTTTGGTATAATCCAACAAAAATTATTCAATCTTTTCATTTTTTAAAGTCAGATTACATGCTCCTCGTTAATAACAGAAACTAGCTAATTGAACAAAAAGGAGAAAAATAATAATTTTGAAACAATTTCCTCCACGAGTCGTTAAATATTAATTTAAAAAAAAAAAATAGCTCGAAATAATAATAACACAATTCGAATAATAACGTTTCGTGTTAGTAATTGGACACTTTTCTGTCCAATTATCGCTATTAACGTAATTTAAATCTATCTATCTGAAAAAGATTAAATCGTCAATAAGGCCTGGAAGGGTGAATTCCATGCAAGAAGCTTATGTCATCTTATCGTCGTTTAATTTTCCCATCGTTGTCAGTCGGTCGTAGATGGAGTGAAACTAAGTGTTTTGAGAAAAGAAGGCAGCAGGTACTGTTTGCTCGAGGAAAGGGAAATCGGTCCCCGGATGTTTTTAATTATGCCACAGCGTCGCAATGTTTATTGCCGTGTGACGGAATTTTTGGCATCTGTAACGGTCTGAACCGCGTGCACCTGATCCATTGTAACCGCAAAACCACACGCCACTTAACTTATGGCGCGAGCATGCGTGCAAATGCGTTCTCTTTTACGTCTATCATTATTTCTTCTCCTTTCCTTTAGAAATCGTTGGATTGGCAAGAATGAACTGGATTAGATTAATAACAAATGGGCATGACACATTGATTCAATTGATTTTGGGAAAAATTTATCATGAATATCGATTGAAATTAATTATTTAGTTGACAGTATATTGATTAAGGACTTGGTGCAATGTAAAATTAGATGAGTGTAAAGTAAAAATATATGAATACAGTGTAATCAAAGATTGAAGTTGTTACAGTATGAATTGTAACACAGTATTCCGGAAGATACAAATTAATTAATTACAATTAGAGTGACGTGGCCTCGTAAAATGTGAATGAATAATTTATATGTAGAATATACACGTTATTACGCGATTAAATAATTAATTAATGCCATCGCTCGGTCGAGCAATTACACTCGTACTGATGCTGATTCGTAAAATATGAACGAACAACTTACGAAACTTGGCCTGCATATTAAATTTTAATTAAACGACATTATCGTTTTCATTCTAACATTAAAAGTTCGCTAGAAAAATACAAATAAAATTACTGTATTGTAACATTATAATATAGTATATAACGTAATAATAATGCAATACAATATATTGATCAAAAATTGAAATCAAAGTACGTAAATAAGTATTTACAATACTGTGATAAATTATTGTATTATCGAATGATAAATTGCACCTTATACTATAATATACTGTCTTATGTCATAGCAATATTATATAGCTATATTATATTGTATACAATATACTATTATATATTATTTATTATTATTGCTGTACGCATCAAAGTATTTATCATAACATCACTTAATAAATTTGTATCGATTCAAACATATTCACATGTCACAAACGATAAAAGAGAAAGACGAATGAAAATTTCTCAGACAGTGTAATCATCGAATCATACAACACTTTGGCCACCTTCGGCCGTGGATACAAAAAGATGCCTCGTGGATCATTTCGGTTTTCCTCGACAGATCCTCCGCAACGCGACGTACCTATGTACCTGTACGCTCTATAGTACCTCTTAATAATCCATAAACCGGGATTACAGCCTCTCGTCCGGCCGATATTATTTATTAACGCGAGCGGTTGCAGCATTCACAAATTAGATTCTCTCTGTTGCGAGCTGTTACGCGCGGCAGATGTTTGATCCTCGGCAGATAGAGCCTGACTTCCATCCCCCGAAAAAAATGCTCTTAGGAGGAACAGGTGCATGTGAAAAAATCCTCTTCGAGTTTCAGTGAGAAGGTGAGACGGTTGCGACGTTGGGAGGTTTTAAAGGATGCCCGTGCGCCACTCGAAGAGATCGAGAAGGATTTTAACAACGAGCAGGCGACGCTGGGCAGGGAAAACAGGTAAGAAAACGACGACTTTTCGACTCGTCGAGGACCATTCGCTTAATGTGCCATTCGTGATTAGTTTCAACTTGTATCGTTCAATTGCAATTTGTTTGCGTTTCTTTTTTTAGCTACGAAAAGAAATTATATAATATTTATATAATATAATTATATATACACATATGATATTTATATAATATAATTATATATACATATATAATATTTATAAAATATAATTATGTACATATTATATTTATATAATATTTATAGAATATTTATAAAATATAATTATGTACATATTATATTTATATAATATTTATAGAATATTTATAAAATATAATTATGTATATATTATATTTATATAATATTTATAGAATATAATTATATCTATATAATATTTATAGAATATAATTATATCTATATAATATTTATAGAATATAATTATATATACATATTATTTATTTATTTTATAATTATTTCGTCGTTATATCTTCCATTTATTGTTAGATTATGCGAGCAAGCTCGTCAACTGCAAGATACAAAATATTTCGATTTTGCATAAATAAAAAAGGAAGCTCCTTGAAAGTTTCTCATGCAAAAGATGGAAAGAGATACTTTGCCGAAATACAAAGTGCGACATATTCGTTCGATCATTTTCGTTCACTCGATTCTGATCTTGCCGGAAGCATCGGAGATCGAAGACCTGTAAAAAGCGATGGTTCTTTAAGCAGTTTCGAACGAGGCAGGACTCTTTTGTCAGAACATTCTGTATAGATGGCGGCGAAAGGCGTGATCCCGAGGGATCAGTGCCCGCTTCAAAGGGGAGAAATGTAACTCGAAGAAGGTCTCCTGGATCCTACGATGTGATTTTCATCTCTCGTCAAAAAGTGAATTCGCCGATACGAGGATAAAAAAACGTATAAAGTACGTACAAAAAAAGAAAAAAAAAAACGCAAGAATGTATTGAATTGTTAACAATAAAATTTTTACACGATATCAGCTGCACAATAATGGAAAAGAAAATATCTTGAAAAATCTTACACTTGGATTTAACAGAAATTATATTATGTTGCGAAACATTACGTTTCATTTTATTTATGTTCACTTTCATTACCCGCTTACCTAGGAATAAAATTTCTAAAAAGCCGAGCTCACTGTAACAAATAATGACGTTTCGTTATACAATGTGCTAGTACAACTAAATTCTCAATTGTACAACGTGTATTTCATAGCGTAACGACTAATTTTTGTTAATAAAGAAATCATTTCTAACCCTCTGAGAGTTTTGTCCGTGTCAGAGAATCGGTAAAAAAAAAAAAAAAAAAAAAAAAAAAAAATCCTACATTCACCAGAGTCATCTCCTCAACTCTCCTTTTCTCTTCCCTCGATAATTTGGTCTGAAAAATTTTCGCTCTGAATCACCGGGGTCGAAAAGAATCTGAATGAAAATCCAATAAAAGCCGCGAGAGAAGGCCGAAAGACGGTTGGAAGAAACGGAACAGAAGGAAAGAAAGGAGAAAAGGAAGAAACTCGCAGGCTCATTCATTAAAACAGACGTCCGTCATACCTCGAACGGGGACCCCCCCCGTTTAGGCGTGTGGTCTTAACCTAGCCGTGGTCTCCCCGAATGAGCCCGGAGGGGTGAGGCTCGATTAATAATTTACGCGACTAATCGCGCAAGGCCCGTCGTCCCGCGTCCCTTTTGTCTCCGTTCACCGGGACGCATTTCCGTCACTCCGTTTAGGGCCCCATTATACGCCAGGGAACTTTCTTGGCCACGGCCGTTTGTTCCTTCACGACTGGCTCGACAAAGGCGGCTCGAAAAAGATGCGTGGCAGGTGCGTACGCGTGCCGCTCGTCCAATGAGCGTGCCGCTCTCTCTCTCTCTCTCTCTTTCTCTCGCCCCGGAGAAGAAGAAGAAGAAGAAGAAGAAGAAGAAGAAGAAGAAGAAGAAGACCAGTCGGCGACCAGCCAACGGTCTTCTACCGGGGGTAGAAGGAAAAGAAAAGGCGAAGAAAGGGAGAAAGAGGAACGAATGAACGGTGCACCTTGCGCCAAGCTCATTGACAGAATTCTCCCCTGTCACGTTTCCTCGTCGATGTCCTTCTTCGTCGTCGTTACCGTTTGAAAAAGACAAAAAAAAAAAAAAAAAACCGCGATCGGCCGAATTAATTGGCCGCAAATTACAAAATTGATACGAAATATCAAAATTGCATTCGAGATCTCGGCCGAACGTGTTTGACAACGGAATATATTTCAAAACTGTTTTATTTGATGTCATCGTACATCGTACTATATTCAGGCTGACTAATGATTAATTGATAGTAAGAGGCAGGGTGTAAAGTAGTCGACCGATGGACGATGATTTAGAAAACTTACCGCGGACGTGAGACGTGTGTCGAATAACTTTGGCAGTGGTTACCATAGGTAATTATATATCGTGGAACGAATATACATAATGTTTGTGTGGCGAGAGTGTGCGTATAATTGTGGTGTGGTGTGACCCGAGTGTTTGATATATTTCATGGCAGAAGAAAGAACGAATGAGAGAGATGTACGCGAGAACAGTCGAGAGCGAGTATGGTGACGAAAAACAGTTGTGATCGGGAAGATCCACAGACGCGAAGCACGAGAGATGAGAAGCAAGAGTGAATTGATAAGAGAGTGAATCAATGAGAGTTAAACACATTATATGTGTTTCATAATTTATATTAAATCTATCAATAATCTAATAATATCCTAATTTTTCTCTTGAGCTTCGTACGGCGACAGACAAATCCTAAAAACTGTGCTTTTCAGCCTCGAAGCTACGAAAAAAAAAAAACACTCGAGATTATCCTATCGAACATGTACTTTATGTTTAAATACAAACCATGAAACAACTATACCTATATAAGATCTAAGTGAAAAATTAAGAAATCTCCAAGCCTCTACAGTCTCTAGAAAACAGTTGATCTCCGTAAAATCGTCATGAAAAATCGAAGAAAGAAGGGAGAAAGGAAAATTGCTCGATAAATGATAAAATGAACGATAAAGAGATAAAGTTTCTCAATACGGAGTTTAATTTTAGGCAATGATAATTATTATTATTATTATCGAATTAATATCTTACGTGTTGATGCGTTGCCAGACTAAATAAATTCTTTTTAACGACGATCGATGGATCGAGGAAAATGGAGCGTGCAAAGTGACTTTTTACGGTAGATGGGGAATTCGTGCGACCACGCGACAGCCATAAAGGAAATCGAGCTCGGCGAATCCGACAGGTGAAATGAGGGTCTGGTGAATCGGCAGACATCGATCGTCAAACAAGCCGTTGTCGTCCACCTGATACACATTGTGGATCGTGTTGTTTTATCGCTTCTTACAGCCTGACGAAACTGCCAATGAGAACGTACGCGCGTTTCAATTGCCGGACGTCAGAGTGTAATTTTGTGATAAACTTGTGAATTTATAATCCCTGGCTATTCAATTGAAAGAAGGAATATCATAAAATGACGAAATTGTTTTAAAATCGAAGATTCGAACACTATTCTTCGTCCACCTCTGTGTCGAACTTTGAGAACTTGATCTTGAGAACTTTGAAAGAAGCTAGAGCTTCGGTCTTACACTTGAAAAAAGAAAAGAAAAAAAGGATTTTCCTCGTATAGTGATAGACAAATCCTAAGGAACTGAGCTTTTAAAGTTGCTACGAAAACAAGAGACCAACTCCACTCTTATCGATGTAAAAAATATCGTGGTTAGATCTTAGTCTGTCACTACAACTTACTCAGAGGGACCAGCCGTTCTCTACATTGTCACGAATTATACACGACAAGCTTATATCGACGCCATAACCACCGTTATTACGAACGTCGTTCAAGATGCTGTATCACCAAGTTCTCTTGATTTGGACTGAGCAGCTGTTTCTGCAACAATGATCGGTTCTCGATAAAGAAAAAAAAAAAAAAAAGAAAATAAGAAGAAAAAGAAAACACATCGCACAATTCGTGACGGCAACCGCAAGATGCAACAACTCGGCCATTACCGAATAATTGCTCGATCGAACAAACAAGATAACGCGAGTTTCTTCGCGTTATTTATACGATTCGGTCGATAAACAGGTGACAACAAACAATTATGCACACGTGCACGCTACCGGGTTGCAATTTTCAATTTGATCAAGGAAACGCGTATTCGTAATAATTGATTGCCATTGGAATATTAATCGGTCGTTAACTGGTCGAGCCAAGTGAAATCGTGGTCGATCAATGGGGAATTATTCTCGAAATTGATAGAACGATCGAACGTCGAAATTTTCGACTATGTTTCGTGCTGAACTTTGTTTCCGTTTTTTTTTTTTTTTTTTCAATAATTGTTAATTAAATGTTGTTGAATCATTATTGTGAGCAAATTCTGTATTTTCTTCTGTTTTGAAATCCATTACATTGATATATCGAAAACAGAAAACACAGATAAGAGAACTATTTTTGCTACAGAGCATTTGATTTCAACAGTTTTCAACAGTTTCAAGCCTCTGAGCGTTTAATTGAAACGCAGAACTGTGTATGTAACAGTGTAGCACGTTTTACCTTTCGATCGAGTATAAAATAAACGAAATATATGTGATACAAAATGATCGAAATTAAATCTAAAAGAAGAATATATATCAATAATACTTAATTACATAATACATAACTCGTATCATTATCCCTGAAATAACAGTCAAACAATCACAAACAATACATCAATCATAATCTGTATAATCAAAGTAATGTATAAATCACGGCCAAAAGATTGAGTACACGTTCCGTGTGTGAAATATATAGATTTTCTAACATCAATAGTAATTTTAAACTTGACCTAAAAAAAATCTTTATTGTTACGTAGTATAGCACGGCCAAAAAAATATGACAGAAATTAACATTTTGAACTTTTTAATCTTTAAAATCTCGCGATCTTTGGATCTTCTATCGAAGAAGATATACAAGACAGAAGATAAAATTCAGTATCTTGAACTTTCGTACAAATTGCTACAGTCATCTGCGACTCCACTTGAAGAGCTTGGACTATTTTCAAGTATAAAATACTTGAAATAATAAAGATTGTATATTAGTCCATTCAGTGCCGACTAAAGTAGTCTCGCATCTAAGTGAAAAACACCGAGAGTCAAAATTGATGCAGTTTGATAAGGTTTGAGGCAAAAGATGGTATAATAATATAAATTATATAATAATTATATAATAAAATATATAATAAAAATTTTATTATATATTTATATAATAATTTATATAATAAAAATTCTGCGTGAAAAAATAATAATTACCAAATTCAGAGAGCAAGAACAAGAGGCAACAAGGGTTGACAAAAGAAAAAAAAAAAAGAAAAAGAAAAATGCTCGAAACGATGAAGGAAAACTCTACATTCTTGTGCAACAATCGTCACCAGAGTGACAAACCGTAACCTCAAAAGGATCGTTCGACTGACACAATTTTCCATCGAGTTCGACAGTGTCTCTTTTCGCCTTTTCATCTGTCTCGATTGAAACCGACAACGCAACACCTGTAGAGAAAGAAAAATAGAGAGAGAGAGAGAGAGAGAGACTTTGACGCTTGTCAGGGAAACGTGCAACTCAACGAAAAGCTTAATTCGGTCGGAAAGCGCGTGAACGATGACGGCCGTCGGTGAAAGTGTCTCGTAAGATTCGACGAGAAGAGGGGAAGCGAGAAACGGCACGTGCCACGCGAACGAACGATCGTTTTCAACAAAGTTCATTACCTCCGAGAGGAGGACTCTCTCCCGTGAAGAAGGAGTCGGGTTGAGTCACGTCGTGTCTCCTCGCCGAAGCGGTTCGTTTCGTATTCATCGAAGGGCGGACGGAGCATTCGCGGCAAGACCAGCATTTAATCGAGCTTCACGGAATAAACGTGAACGAACGAATGGGGGAGGGAGGAGGGGGGAAGGAGAGGGATGGAACGATTGTATCGAGGGGGAATAAAATCGCCTCCGTGCGTGGAAAATTGAAAACGACGATTGATCGCGAACCCTCTTGCGAAACGAAAATAAGCATGTAAGTATAAGTGCAGGTATATCTGTTTGGTTTCACTGTCGCTGCTGTTTCGTGACCCACTGACGACGAGGTTCCATTCCGTTTCGATTCATTGTTCATTGTCTGTGACCGACGGGTGGAAATTGGATTCACATTTGTGGGAGTTGTCGGTGAAAAATTTTATGCTCGATCGTTTCGTCGGATTGGACTCAGTCGAGTACAGCGAACGTTCAGGTATTTTGAAAATATTTGATCACGTGTGTGAAATGGCGTATAATTGATCTTTAGCGAATATAATGTATAAATTACAATTTTGTGTGACAAAGTAGTGCAACATTGTGTGACGCACAACATCCAAAGTGTTGTATGACATTTCTAACGAAATTAGAACTATTACCGATGAGAAATTCTTTTAACAGAGCATTTCCCGTGAAAAAGATTTTATATTCAGGATATATTGAAATTCTTTACGACTCTCCGCGAAAGACCAAGCTGACTATGCTAATGAATTTTCAAGCTGAACTTCCTCGAGAACGGAGGCTCCGTTGAAAAAATTTTCGACTCGTTTTTTCACGTGGAATCCTAATCATCCCCTAACTCGACTGTTGCCACCCTGTATAAATTTACAAATGCGTACATTGCAGTCGCAAACTTACCGTCTCCAGTTGCTGGACGCAACAGGCTTTGAGCGCACGATTTCCACGGGCCGAGGATCAAAGAGAAACTGTTTCAATGTGCGTGCTGCCAACACACCTAGACGATCCTCGAGTCGATCGAAGGGTGGAAACCAAGTTTCGAGTGGTTGAAGATTAAAGAAAGAAAGAAGAAAAAAAAGAAAAGAAAAAAGGGATAAAGAAGGAAAGATAGTTGATGGAGGGATATGGAAGGAGGCATTCGAGCTTTCCTTTCGTTAAGTGCTCTCCAATACGCTCCGTTCTGCCCGAGATTATTCGCCGCGTTTTAATTCGATATCAACGTTTCAAAGGGAGCTCATCGACAAGTATCCTGCGCTCGTTAATTCTTTGTATATATATATGTATCGCACGCGGCTCTTAGGAGTTCACGACTGATTACTCTGATTTTTCGAATTTATAGCATATTGCTGCTATATGATCGGGGGATGATCGTTTGTAAAAACATTAAATAATTTAATAATATATATATATATATATATTATTTGATGCACAATTTATACTACATAATGTGATATAATATAATTTATACTATATACTATATAATTTACAATATATAATGTACGCACATAAAATGTATTGTATAAGTTGTGAAATAATATTGCAATTTTGGTGAAAAAACTTACGTTATCGATTGATAGTGACATTTCTTGTTGTTGCACTTACCTGAAACATAAAAGAGATTTTTGTTAATGACAGTGTAAGTACAAGAGAACAATTAATCAAGATATACCAAGGCAATTTATGTATCAGTCAGCCTTCTATAAAATGAAACCTTTAATATCATCATATTAAAATATTAAAAGACACTGTCGATATTGAAAACGTTACATTATAAAATCGATCTTTATTAAAATAGGTTTTATTAAAACGAATGTACTTTCCAAATTAACATAAGAATTTCAATTCCAATTGGCACATGAATCACGCTTAATGAAATAGTCGTTTAATGTAACCATGAATTGAAACCACACATTATTTGAACAAATCTTATTAGAGCTATGTATGGATGTCCCATCGAAATGGACTTTTATGCTTTCGACTTAAAAATAAATATAATAAAAGTCTCAGAAATTTTTCAAAGTTTTCAAATATAACTGTAAATTGAAATTTATACGTTCTTCGATAAACAGAAGATAAGCCATAGGGAAAACAATTTTTTTTTTTTTTTTATACTGCAGATCGATTACTTCGACTTTTATTTTTAACTAAACTAGTTCAAGCACAAAGCACGTTTAACTAAACTAGTTCAAGCACAAAGCACGTCCTTCTCTACGTATCTTCAGAAAACACACAAAAATCACCAAATACGATCCGCAATTGCATTTTAATATTTTATGATCGCAGTAAAATTCCGAAAAGTCGTGCAAGTTACGCACAGCACACTCCGCGTTATTCTCTCTCAGATATTTCCAAAAGCAAACCGCCTCCCCTCGTGGAATATCGAAACACGAAATACGTGTTTTTTTCTTCCGCCGAGGGGGACACGCGCGAAAACCTATGCAACCGGAGCGCATTGTACGCGCAACAGGCGAGAGTGGCAGTTTTGAAAAGGTGCAAACATCTGGCGCCAGGATGGCTCCTCGCGCGCTGTATCGGAATGCAGAAAAGGGGAGATACGTATTTGAATAAATCGGAAAGCGGCGGTCCCCCTTTTCCAATTTCGATGTTCGTTCCCCTCTCCCCTAACGCAGAAAAACCAGCTGAAACTCTGCGCTACGAACCAGTTCGCGATCGCGTACAATGAGCACGATCATTCGATACACCTTTTCGATCATCCCTCTGCTGCATCGACCCTCTCGCCGCTGATCCATTATTACTTCGCTATCCCGTTATGTTAATCACCGACAATTCACCGAGTCTTGTTGCCTCTTCTCCACTTCTGAGAGAATAAGTTGAAACTCTTTTGTTTTTTCCTGTCTGTTCGGGTTAAGTATTTTATTGTCTTCGGATGTTGAGCGAGAGAGAGAGAGAAGACTGACGAGTTCTCGGCGTCTTTGGTAGATAATGAATAAACGAGGGAGTGAAATGAACGATTTGCGGAGGGTTGTACTTAGGCGTGGAAATTAATAACTATGTGTGTCGTATGTGTTGTATTTCTCGCAAAAGTATTTACCCTCTTGCGCTGGGAATGACGTGCCACGCACTTTGACAATTCCTTTTCTCCCAAAATTACAATATTCTCCCTCAGTTTTAAGTATATTTGCATATAACTCAGGCAACAGCAAATATATAATAAATTTGTTACTTTTCAATAATTTTTATCATTGATTTATTATTAATGTCATATACCGGCGAGTTGAGAAAAAGGACAGCGACGAATTATTGTATATACGGTTTTGGTCACTCGTTATGGTCCGCAATCAGTTGCCAGCGCAACGTGGTTAAACATTTGATATTACAGATATTTCGCACGTGGGTAGCGTAATTTAAAGGAGAAAAGACATGGAAATAAATAAAAGTCGCGAGCAATTTCACAAATCTAAAAAAATATCCAAAACCGACAAATTTCTGTCGAATGAACGTCCAAGCGTCTGGAAGACGATTCCCAGAAGGTAGCCGAGTGAATACAAGAAGAAAGCCAAGAGGATGAATGGACAAAATGACGAAAATAAAAAAAAAATGTCGCAAACACTGGGGATGGTTAAATGAAAAGCGGTGGTGTCCAGGCATCGGTGTCTTCAGCATGTGGCACCCAGGTGTCAATTTAGCCCTAGAAACTCCACGTGAAAACCCAGGTGCTTGAGGACGCGTTGTATCAATAGATTCCGGATTGAACCCATTGATTTTGGCGAGCGTTGATCGCACAGAAGGGACACAGCTGCGTGCCAGAAGTCGGACGTGAACAAACTCGCGAGACGAACACATCAGCACGAATGCCTCTGCTGATTTACGCGGCGCTGTTTAGCTTTCTCGCGTTTAGCATAATTTTCTTTCTACCCCGTGCCAGGCAACCGTGGCCGTCAAACTTGACGAGTTTCCTTCGATAAATATACGATCGTAGACGAAAAGTTTTGTATTATTATTATTATTATATAAGTTAAGTGTTACACGATGGAAATATTGTTTAGCAATTCTACACGAAATTGTTAAATAACTCGATTCATGTCAAATAACTCATAACAGCTAACAATCGAAACATAATCTTTCTGTGAAGAAATTATGTTGCGATCTCATTGTTCCATTTGTTCAAGTAAATCGTCCGATTTGTAACAAAATTTTTGAAAAAAAATAAATTGTAAGAGACAAATTGTGAAATACAAAGGACTACTTGTTTTTGTTTTGTTTAAATTCAGTGCTACTCGAACAAGTTGCAAAACAAATCGAGAAAGTATTCAAAAATCGAAAAGACCAGTCGTTCTGCTCGATATTACGCCAAAAACCACCCCCTTCTCCAATCTAACATCTCGATCGAGCACGAAAACCCTCGAATTAACAAAATCCACTAAACGTCTTCAAAAAGAAAAAAAAAAAAAAGAAAGAAAGAAAGGAGAGAAAAAAGAAAAAAAGTAATCGATATAGCCACGACGAAACCCACAACAAGGTGCAATGCCTAACCATCTCAAGATCGACGTTCGCCAAATTGAGGATTTCATTTGGCAGACAAGGGGGCGCGGAGAGAACAGTCGACGAACTCCGCCTTCTATTTAATTCTTCAGAAAAGGGGGGGGGCCCATGTTGCGTGGCGCGTCTACTTTGTGAGATAATAACTTGTAAAAAGGTTGCACAGGAGTAACAGGTTGCAGAGGATACGAACACCGTTTGCTACATAATTAAGAAGGAAGGTTCGAGGGGTACTCCACGAACGAGGACTCGGTAATTCGTGACTTTGGCTCTTTTTTTCAGTCTCACACCCATCCCCCTTTCGTGCAGTTTGCATAATTACGAAGATAACCTACTTCGACAAGCTTCCTCCCGTGAAACACGGTGTCGCGTGACGTCTTTTTTTCTTCTTCTATTTCATGAAATCTCTCTCGTTTAAAATTGCAGTTCTCCTCAAGTTCAGAGTTCGACTTTTTAGAGGAAGATTCGCGAATTAACGTAGCCAAAGTGGTCGAAACGACGAATCAACAATTTTATTCAACGTAAATAGACATAGTGATCATAATTAATTCGAATTAATTGTAATTAATTCGTAATAATTGTAATTAATGATCTATAAATTTATCGATTAATCGTTATTACCAATCTAATCGTTCTAATTATTTACTAATGTGGATAATTTACATACGTGCGAGTTTATAACTTATTATTTCTACTGCTTGTATTAATTCCATAAGTTTACACACCTAATGACACAAATGAAACTCAAATAAATTACAACTGAGCCGCCGAGCATCTCAACAGCTCAAAATTTCACTAAAATAAGAAAAAAAAAAAAAAAAAAAGAAAAGGAAATAACGTGTTGGAGCGCGTAGAGCAGTGTGGCTTTATAATAATTAGCGAGTTAATAATCACTTTGATAATTACTTAGGAATAACAATTTTACTCTGCGGACTCTTATTACAATGATGAACTCTCGAGCTGCTTATATAAATATTGTACATACGCATATCACATACATACTAATTGTACACTTAACCGGCACGAGATGTCGCGATTATAATAGATCTAACATAATGATACTATATCTGCACCAACGAAATGAAATTCCATTTTTCTTGTGCTTCGAATATTCCAAACCATTTGATTATTTGAAAAAAAGAGGGAGGCGGGGGGAAAGAGTAGGAATACATTGTGAAACGTTGGTAAGAGCGCGGAGGAATCGCTCCATCCGTCCAAGATAATTTTATTAAGCAGTTGTTGCCAGGCGGAGGTGTTCTTCCTCGCAGTCAGAAAATGTCAGCTGCCTGCTGGGGTCTCTCTCTCTCGGCGTGTACAAGCCAGACGGCATTGTTCGATCAACAATACTCAACCGAACCGCTCACAACATATTCCATTCATTTCATCCACCCACTTTATATTACCCCCGTGCCCACCCCCAACGGATAAAGGGGAGGAACAGGGGTCAACGACGAGGATGAAGAAAACGCCGTGTCCGTTCTCTCTGCGGAAGAACCCGTCACCCTCTTCGGCAAACCCCCCTTCTCTTTTTTTTTTCTCTCCACCAGCTTTCTGCAGGCTCCATCGTGGCTTATGGGGCTCAGTCTCTGTTCGTGACAGTTCTTTCCCCTCCCCTCCCTTTTTAATTATTGTTGCTGCGCTGAAACTTCATTCGCGTTTGTTTCGTGATTTTTGTTTTCGTTAATGGGTGTGAACAATTCGTTACGTGCAACGTGTGTTGAAACAATTGGAGTAGAAACGAGATTCAAAATGAGCGGAACTTAAATTTCACTAGTTGTTGCAACTTTCGTTCAATCGCGAACAATCTTTGTCACTTATTTAACATCGCAGACGTGTTTCGAACAGAGAACTGATTTTGAGTTAAGAGACGATCATTGAGTGCCAATGTTGCGTAAACTGCGACGTTTTAATGTAATCGGGATTACCCGGGTGTGTTTTTAACATTGAAAGAAGAGAAAATGAACGAGAAGATTTTGTCTTACATCTTTGTCATTATATATTCCCTTCGTCTGGATCCCACGATTTTATGAAATTTAAGGAAATCGAGTTACGGTTACGAGAAAATGTATGAAGTGTACGAAGCATAGTGCCTCTCGCGATGTTCAACAATTACATTAATTTTTTACCTAGATTCTATCATTTTTTTCTTAATTATCTTCATAAAAAATTCACGAACATCCGCAGTCTAGTTATGATAAAGCGCTGCTTGGTTAACAGACCGCAGATGTTGTTTGTGCAATTTCACATTTGCATAAACATAACGAAAAACATCAAATTCCACATTAAAAAGTGCTTCACCTCATTTACTAAATTTTTAATAGCTAATACTGTAACTGAGTCTTTAACTTTGAACGTTTTGGTAAATGTCATTGTAAAATATTACAGATCGTGCAATTAAGAAATCGTCAACGTCGAAGAAAAGGACCCCCGGTCGTCGAGCCTCAGCGAGATGTACCTGAAGCGTCTTGTAGGTGGCACGCACCGACTGCTTCTTTCCTCTCCAAAGATCTAAAGAGCGTGGCCAGTGTCCGCAGGCTGTTCGTTCGAGACGAAATCACGTGCCCTCGAAGATCCCCGAGTCAACGAAGCGTGCAAAACCGGAGGCACGATCCTGAAATTTTTCAGGTAACAGAAGAGCCACCGCCTTTGCACGTTCTTCCACGACCACTTGTCCTTTCTTTGGAATTCATCCCCAGTGGAGACTCTGGGTCCTCGATTGCGAGCGATCAACGTTCCTTTTTACAAGGTTGAAGGAAGAAGGAAGAAGAACGAAGCAAGTGAAGAAACTATTGTACAAAGATTAAGAAACGGTATAAATAACATCAGTCATTTGTTAAACAAAGATAGTAGATTGAAATAAAATTCGTTGGGAAAGTTTTCGAAAATCTTCAAACGTGAACAAACCAGCTCAAACCTGTAGGAAATTTCATTCTCCAAAAAGAAAAAAAAAAAAGAGACACAAGGACTCTAGAGATAGTCTGGAATTTTTAATAAGTACAATGTCAATTGTGATTCAAACGAAAAAGGGAACGAACGAAGCAAGTGAAGAAACTATTGTACAAAGATTAAGAAACGGTATAAATAACATCAGTCATTTGTTAAACAAAGATAGTAGATTAAAATAAAATTCGTTGGGAAAGTTTTCAAAAATCTTCAAACGTGAACAAACCAGCTCAAACCTGTAGGAAATTTCATTCTCCAAAAAAAAGAAAAAAAAAAAGAGACACAAGGACTCTAGAGATAGTCTGGAATTTTTAATAAGTACAATGTCAATTGTAATTCAAACGAAAAAGGGAACGAACGAAGCAAGTGAAGAAACTATTGTACAAAGATTAAGAAACGGTATAAATAACATCAGTCATTTGTTAAACAAAGATAGTAGATTGAAGTAAAATTCGTTGGGAAAGTTTTCGAAAATCTTCAAACGTGAACAAACCAGCTCAAACCTGTAGGAAATTTCATTCTCCAAAAAAAAAAAAAAAAAGATACAAGGACTCTAGAGATAGTCTGGAATTTTTAATAAGTACAATGTCAATTGTAATTCTACAATGTCAACCGCGATCTAAAGCCTTGCGAACGATCCAGAACCGATATCGTTCTTCGACCGTAGAATCGCCGCGCAAACTCCGACAACCTCCCGGTTTCAAACGAACTTCAACAAACTCTGCTCGCGTCCCACCGCCTCGCCGCTTCATCACTCACTCAGCTGCACTATCCACAAATCCAACCAAACAATTCCTCAAATCTACCGCTGGCCATCTAGAACCGGACTGACCAATCCGACCAAACCATCAACGACGGCTACGAACCATAAAATCAACGGGGATCGTTAAGATCGATTGTGGCGGGATGTTTACGACTCTAGTGGCAAGTGGTGGCGACAATGGACGCTGGTCAGTAGAATTGAACGAGCTCCGAACGAGCAGCGTTCATTATCTTGAAACGAAAGAGGACACAAAGGAAGATTGTTCGAGCAGGAAGTCGATCTATCGTGCAATCGGGTGCATGGTCAATCATTCTGAACGAAGGTGATTATTTTGGTGGGCTGACATTTTCAGAGCGGATCATCAGCCTTTGTATTATTTTGGCCAGATAACGATTACGATAAGGTCTCTTAGTTTCTTTCCGCTTGAAGAAGATCCGGAGATACATCCGTCAATTAATTTTACAAAGCTAAGTAATACTATAGTAATACTTTTTCTTTTTTTATTTGTTCCGTGTGTATGAGTCTAATTGTTCAGCTACAATTATTTTCATTTTTTATATTATTATTGTTTGAGATTGTGTGGATTTCGATATAGTTATCGGCAATCACTAGTTTTCTCTTTTTTTTTCATGGGATTAGTTTTATACATGTTTGGCTGTATTCTATTTGTTAGTTAGACTTGGTCTAGAAGGTGTTTCCTTTTCAGTCTTTTGGGAGTAACAGTCTTTTGCCAGGACATTCCTAGGGTTTTTCTTATGTCATCGTTTCTGACATACCATTGAGCATCTAGTATTGTACGTAGGATGATGGATTGTAGACTTTCTATCTTTTTTATGTTCGACTTGGCTGCCATGCCCCAGATTTGTAGCCCGTGTGTCCAAATAGGTTTAATTACAATTTTGTATGATTAGTAGCTTATTTTCTACGCTTAGCTTAGAGTTTCTTGATATTAGCCAGCTATAGTAATACTAAGTAATAGTAAGTAATATAAGCTCACGTCAATACCTGTCCAAAGTTGGAATTTTCGGGCAACACGGCCAATTTTCCCCTGCTACGAAAATTATTAACAGAATACTTTGAATCACGTTGCGCTGGCAACTGATTGCGGACCGAATCGTGCACAATAATTCGTCGCCTTTCTCTTTGAACTCGCTGGATAGAAATTATTGAGAAATAATAAATTTATTATTTGTTTTACTTAAATATATAATTTTACTTATTGTAACATGTTATGCTATAATACATAATATATAATATGTTATAACACGACCTAGGTTATGCCTAATATGATCTATATTCTAGTTAAATACATTGACGTTTAGTGTGTTTACTGTTAAATTATATCACAGGTTAAAGCTGTATTAACTTTTAAATAAAATAAAATTTTCTACAGTGTCAGAAAACGACATTGCTCACAGGTATCCTTAACCACTCGCGCTGGCAAATGATTGCGGACCATAACGAGTGACCAACAATCGTATACAATAATTCGTCGTTTTCTTTTCGAACTCGTCGGCATATGATATCACTGGATAGAAATTTGTTGGATGACCAACCCGGACAATATTGAATCCATGCAAATACTGACAATGGGCTAGCAACAGTCCACAAAAGTGGACTGTGAATAGTTTGTCACAAGGGCAAGATCCAGTAGTTGGTCATCGATGCTCCTTCCCCTTCCACTTGACGATGACAACCAAATATATATAAGGACACGCTTTAGAGACATTCGATGGCATTAGACGTTCATCATGTTCCAAGACATTCTAAATCATTGTGAATCATTCTATTTCATACACTACCACCGACTGTAAGGGAATAAACTCTTCTAAATTATAAGCGTGTCGACTCCATTGCACGGAATCCGACAAATTATCGAGAAGTAACAAATTTATTACTTGTTTTACTTGAATATGTTTAGAAACTGAGAGAATATTACAATTTTTTGCAACAAAAAATTCCAGCGCAAGAGGTTAAAAATGCAACGCTTCGTTGCTACATTGTTTCTTGTACATTCAATTATTTTCAAAAACAAAGAGTTCGTAGTTCAGGCAAAATCGATCGGCCAAATACACTACTCTGCGTTGGGGTAAAATTGCATCAACAGGAGGAGCGATATCTTTTTTTTTCTTTTTTCGTTTTCCTTTTCGTCTCTTTTTTTTTTTTTTTTTTTTTTTTGCGGCTGATTTTTATCGTGGCACGGAGAACACGTGGTCGCGCAGTATGGCCCCGTTAATAAAGTGGAAAGGAGGCGAGCCACTTCGGCGTGACTTGGTTCGGCGAGGAACTCGGCACGCGCCAAATCGAGTCAGCTGGTGATGATCGGGCGAACGGTACCCATACGATGCCCCGAAACGCGATCGAACAGCTTTTTATCTCGAAACAGTATCTCGTGGTATTTCGAAAACGTTGGCTGGCGACTACCGAGAGGTGAAAGGGATTCTGCGATGCGAGGCACGGACGGACCAGCACGTCGATCGAATCGTACGATTTCTTCGATTGAGGATATCGCGAACTGTAGAATGTGCATAGAAGTCTGAAGAAACAAACATCAAAGAGAAATTTTGCGATGTATGAATATTAATGGTGGTCCGGGTAGACGAAGATCTTTGCGACATAAAAAGGGACACTTGTTTCTGGATGAGATACGCTTTTTGAAGATTAACAACAGCAAGGATCAACGAATATTTTATTTAAATGAAATGAAAGATTAAAGAGAACTTTGAGATATAAATGTTTGATCAAGGGAATATAGGTGACACAGTATTGAAGAGAATTGATGATACTTTCGATGGAGGAAATAAAAATTTTTTTGGGGAAAGAAACTTGAAGGAATTGCATATTTTTTCTAGGCGAGATGAACATTTCTTTTGAAAAATAAAGAAACAAGAGTATTGATAGTACTTGAAGTACAGTTGTAACAAGAACATGTTGAACAAAAATTAAAAAACAAACAGGAAACGTATCTTTATCTTGTGGAATGAATATAAATAAAAACCGAAGAGAATTTTGGGACATGAGATTCGATTAGACGAACATGAAAATTTGTAATTGAATTATATTATACGACTGAACGATTATGTTACGTTACAACGACTAGATTGTTCCACCAGCTTTTAAAATTTTAATAGTAAAATCACGATTACACGGTGCAAGCTATTTTCTTTGACCGATGCCCCTTTCCACACCATATATTGCCTCTGCGTCACAGAAAAATCCAGAAACGTCATGAAACCGAAACAATCTCTTAAAAATCTAACTTTTATCCACGCAACCCTAGAAAAAAAAGAAAGGAGAAACCCTCTCGTGGTCCCACGCCACAATATTTTCTCAATTACACGAGGGCAGACGTGGACGAAAGGCACGGTGGGTGCCTTTTTTCATTTCCCGAATGATGATGCTCCGCGAAAGATAAGGGGACACACGGTTCAATGCTCCCCGGTTTCTAAAGCCCGCCACAATCTCTCCCTTTCCTCTCCGTCATCGTCATCATCGTCTTAAGTGTCTACTACACCCCGTATTTATCCCCACCATCACTACCGGACAGCCACGCGCCACCATGCTCCATTGTCTTCTCACCAACGGCTCTCTCTCTCTCTCTTTCCTCTCGTTCTCTTTCTTCCATTCTCCTCTCGCTTCGCCTCTTCGTTCCTTTTTTTCGCCCCGGCCGATCCTTCCACGGCGAGTTTGAAATTTTCAACATCTGTCGAGCCTCCTACCACCCTTAATACGTTCACTTGGTAACAACGGCATCTCCGTTGCTCGGCTGCTTCCTGTGATCCCGAAATCCCCAGGATCCATTCGAATGCCACGACGGGACTCGGTGTATTCTCGATTCTAGGCAATCTAGAGTCTCTAGGTTCGGGATCACGTTCAATGGCAAAATGGTGGATTGCTCGAAGGAAGAGGTGAAGTTGAATTGCGTATCGTGCGGTTGCATTGAGAAGTCACGTGATACAGGAGGAAATGATAGGTATCGTGGTTGGGAAGATAAGTAAGTAAGTTTGAGAGAGAAAAAGGGGAAGATCATTGAGGGTGGTTTAGAAATGGCGCTCGAATTGTGGAAAAGTGCAATAAGAGTAATAACGTTGGAGAAAAATTATAATTGCAATTACATTTCCAGGTGTTTTGATCGTCTCGATGAAAATTTTTCAATAGACAAATACTATCGTTAACTCTCCACCTTATCCCCCGAATTCCATTTCAACTTCGAATGACGCTTCACGCGTCGTAACAATGTGATTTTCAAGCCCCCGTCCCACGAATTCTCCACATTAAGTTTGTCAATCGAATTCGTTATACGACACAGCGTTTAGGCATATCTGAAAACTTCGAAATCGAACTTGCTGCTTCGCAAAATGCCCAAACATCTCAGCTTCGATCCTCGATCCCTCCGAGTGCCTCGACCAGCTCAAACTCCCGACTTTCTAACTTCATCAGTCGAGTTCTCTGCTTCGTGAAAAGATGTAACGTTCGAAATGTCCATCGACCCAACCCTCCACTTTACAAAATACCCGAATACTTCAACTTTGAATCCTCATCTCACCGGGGATCAAACGTCCTAACGCCTCAAACGACCAACAACTCCTCTCGTGAACATTCGAACTAACTATGCGAAGCTTGAAAGCTGCGAAACGATTGACACCTCACGGCAACTTTCCGCGGCCATTATCATTTAATTGCTCTTCTCTCTCTCTCTCTCTCTCTCTCTCTCTCTCTAGTTTCTCTTCCGTGTAGGGCACCGTTGGGGCCTGTCAGGGACCAGGAGGCAATTCGAGGACGTCGGTCGCGTCCAGATCCAGCACATCTGCCCGTTTCGTGGCAGGTGGCGACTTATCCGCTTCTCTCCTGCTCGAGCCCCGGTCGTCTCTCCTCTCGCTCCTTCCTTGTCCACGTCGCGCACCGTCCGCGTTTTCTCTCCTCGTTCCCACCTCTGGCCGAAAGCCGCCTCTTTAAGCGGACCGAGCCACGCGACAATACCGCGGCCAGGCGCGTGTCAGCGTTCCCACCACGCGTCTCTCCTCCTCGGCGGAGTATGTCGTGCCGAAGGGAGCGCGCGGCTTGTAATTATTAATCATTAAAATTACTTCGCCAAACCGAAGTTCTCCGCTCAGTTTCCCTTTTTTCCTCTGTCTTTTTTTTTCCTTTTCTTTTTTTTCGTTGGCTGGTTTCAATTGAAAGCTAAGTTTCGGTGGTGCAACGACACATTTCGTGGTCTCGTGGTGCATCAATGGTAGACTTCTTCTTGGACGGATGAAGGTGGAACTCGAACTAGAATTTATATACGAATTTCTTCGGGGTTCAAGTTTGCATAAATTGGAGTTTCGTGTGAGTCGACGAAAGTCTCGGAGTTTTGAGAAATTTGGAACTTCTTTCGAGTGATTCGAAACTTAAATAAGAAAAAGTAGACTTGGATAAACAATAAATACAGAGACTGAGAATCAACCTTCACTAGTGGTACAATCACGTCCTGCGTGATTATATTATTGCTTTTTCAATCAGGAGTAAATGAAATTCGACGCTGTTGACTCAAATTATAAAAATTTGAATTCACAACACTGTAATTCTCAGCTCTTAGGCTCTCGTGTGAGAAACTTTACGAACGCGGTTGCTTTTTTCAAATACACCAAAGCGCAATGAATCGTAATTCAGAAATAATAGTCTAAAATAACCAAATCTAAGGAAATTATTAAAAAAAAAAAAAAAAAAACAAACATATCTTATCACACCACTGTAATATAATGCATATATTATATATTATGTATTATTCTTTTACATTATGTTCATTTCACAACGTGCCGAGAGAAGCTAATTTTTCTTCAATCCCACTTGCTCGAATCAATCGGAAAATATTCAATAAATACTACCATACTGCTCGATGCTTTTTGTTAAATTAAATCTTTAGTATCGCAAGCCATGTTTCGAATACGATTAGAATTGCATTTAACACGAAATAAACTACGCTGCGATTATTTTCGCGCGTTGCAGCTTCAATCGAAACAGCGTGGTCTCTAGGGCTCTTTCGAAGCTTTCGATTCACCGAAGCGACGTCGAAAACTGAACATTGTTCCCGAGTACAGAAATCGATCGGCACCTGCCTCGTTGCAAATACAAGCCCGGCTGCCTCTTCTCTTTCCCGCCGCTTGTTCCTCGCTGCATACCTCGAATGACTCGTGGAGAAACGTTTTTTTCACCTGTTTGTCAAGCTTGTAATAATAAAGTGGCCGCGCGCGGTCTTAATTCGATGCATTGGCTCTCGGAGAGTTGCCTTATCCACTCTCCATCACCGCTGTGTATTATTCAGCGTGGAGCGCGACTGACACGCGCGTTTTATTATTGGCACAAAGTTGACGTTCTACGGTGCTATCGGGACGTCACCCGAGTGACAACGAGAGCCAGAAAAATGATAATGAAATTTGAGAAGTGCGCAAAGCGAGCAATGGATGAAAATGTCGAGTTACTTTAGATTTTAGGAGAAGGGCAATGACATGGAAATCGAAGTTGTAATTATTTTCCAACACCTTATTCTTTTGGCAATAAAAAAATATAAAAGGAAACAATGACGAAGCAGGCGAGCTATGAAATATTGATATAGTATCTGTTGTAATATTCAACGAGTAAGGTCAACTTCTGTCCAGATCCTACCTTTTTAATTATTTTCACAAAAATACGAATTTACAGTCTAGTTACCATTTAGCAAATTAAGAATTGAAGACCTGTTAAGAATCGAGAGCTTAATAAATTTTAATAATAAATTTTTTTTTTATTTTACAAAATTTCCCATTTGTTGATAAGAACATAAATTCATTTTCAGAGTCGGCAATTATTTTCGAAAAATATTTCACAATTTAATCTGACGTGGAAAATTAATCGAAAAAGTCCAATCAAAAGAATCAAATTAATTTGCTTTGAAAAATTGATTCCGGTAGTTGAAAATTGGAGCGGTAAAATACAATCAGATTCGATGCAATTAAAACAATGAAATAAAACGAAATACTACGTCGAATCTACTTTGATAAAAACTGTATCCGTTAAACTGTACTAGTCTAACAAATTTAATTTGATAAGTTATTTTTCTAAAATACTTGAAATTCTATTACACCATCGTAAATTTTCTAACTATCATTTAACTTGATCAAGCATTAAAACAGACGATTCATTTTCCTTTGAATGATTCCTATTCACAGGAAAATATGAACTCTTCTCTTTTACATTATACTATAAAATTAAAGTATTGTATCACGTTTGACAATAAACATTCTGTTCTTTATTTCATGAAATATAAATGGTAATTATTCCATTTTTAACAATAATAGTAATTATTATTCTCTATTACATTGATTTACATTATATTATATTAAGAGATTAAAGATACAAATTTTTATTCGCGAAACAACTTGCTTCTAAAACTTGTATCCCGTTACTACTCCCCCCCCACCCCTCCCTTACCCCCAATATCCCTCAGAAGCTTCAGCTTCCGAACGATATTTATCAAGTTTCAAGTTTACCGTCGTTTATTATCCGCAAGCAGAGACGACAAATCCTACGCAAGAAGATAACGAAGAATTTGCGATTATATTTCACTTGGCCGAGTGCAACGATCGTGTACGAGGGTGGAAATCCTCGCCTCGGACGACAACGATCAAGGGGTTAATTCGAGCCATTAGTACTTGTCCGAGGGAGGGACAAGTGTAAAGTTTCCCACTGTTTGTTCCAACAACTTCGCTGAGTCGATGAATTATGACATTTCGAATGTGCTCGCGTATCCGACCGAGTTGCAACCCTTCCTGATGGGGGGTTACTTTCGAGAGAAAAAAATGTCGCAAAAAGCACGCAAAAACCGCGCAACCCTAAGCACAATGTAAGCACATCTGGATGTATTTCTCAACGAAAATACAGATCGATGATGAACATAGTAAATGTGTATTAAAGGCGGCAGCTACATTAATGATAAAATGATGTTAATTTATATTTTATATTCATCGTACAAAGTAACTAATAATAAAATAGTAGTATATTAATTGTAATCTATCACGAGACTTCCAATTTTAACTCGATGCTTGGAGTCTATGTTCACTTCACACCGGTGACAATTGGTGAAATAAATTTTCTTCGTAATGTTAGAAACACAACGAGATGACGACAGAGAATCACATCAATCTCCAAATTGATAATTATCGATTTAAAATTAAACACATTTAAGATCGCTTGCTTAGGAGTCAAATTTCGATTCACCAATTTTACAAAATTTTATAAAATTGATTTCACGTGTGATTCGACGAGCTTGGAGTCTATGTTCACTTCACATCGGTGACAATTGGTGAAATAAATTTTCTTCGTAATGTTGGAAACACAACGAGATGACGACAGAGAATCACATCAATCTCCAAATTGATAATTATCGATTTAAAATTAAACACATTTAAGATCGCTTGCTTAGGAGTCAAATTTCGATTCACCAATTTTACAAAATTTTATAAAATTTATTTCACGTGTGATTCGACGAGCTTCGTTTTGACATCAACCCTCGTGTATCTCGAGAAATGGCGAGTTGTATTTCACGGCGAATGCAGCGTGGAGGAGATCCACGTTGCCCCCTCCCCCTGTTCGAACGAAACACCGCGTCTGAATCCTTTGACAACGGTGTAAGCATAATTCCAGCGCGCGAATTTTCCTCCAACGACTCGACGTCCTCCCCTCCTCCCTCCGTCAAGTTTGTCGAAGGGTGGTTTCTATAATTGCGAGGGTTACCCATCGTCCTCTCTTCCTCGAGGCGAGGAATAAAAGTCACTCTCGCCGCAGTATTTCGCCCCATCGTTCCTCTTTCCTCTCGGTGAAACGCGCCAGCCGACCCTGACATTTACGAACCTGCCAGCCCACGAACGCTGCAAACTGACTGCTTAATTGCGCCAAAAGGGTGGACTCGCATAATTAATCGGGAGCGAGGGATAAAGATCCGCGCCCTGTTCCCCAACTTTCCACGTGGTCCCGGATCGATCCGATTCGAAAGGGGATGCTGCGGGGACTCGTCAGACGTTCACGTACGTATCGTTCCCTCGACTCGGGTTATCTTTTCATCGTTTCGATGTTAATTAAGGTTTTGACAATGGCAACGCGCGGATATCGAACGGTGTAACGGAGTATCGGATCGGCCAAAGAGTACGGTGAGAGTTTATCGTTTCGAGGGAATAATGATATTATAATATAAGTTTACTTTTTTATATTTAATTATTACATGTTGTTATTATGTAATAATTATATTTAATTATTTAAATATTTAAGCTTATTAATAACATAGTTTCACAGTTTATTACTTATTATCACAGTTTATACTCATGGATATCGGTTTATTATTATATCGCGTATCATATCATTTGTTGTTGAAATTGTTAGTCGATGAAACAGTTTAGTCGTAACAATAATATATCTAGCCGTTGCAATTGTTACGATATCATAATTGAACTGTTTCGTGATCTTTGAAGGAAAATATGTTTGTGCAAGTCGCTTTTAATGAAGAAAAAGAAACCGATTGACGCCCTTCGATTAAAACATTCGTTTAATTTCTCATTTATAAAAATATATTTCTAAAAACTTTCAGACAACCAGACAGTTTTACAATACAATTATTACGATATTAAACTGTTTCAAGGTTTTTAGAAGAGAAGTGTGCACGAGCCACTTTTTGATAAAAAAAATTTACTTATCGATTGAAATATCCTCTTCACGAGAGAAACCTCGTTCGTAAGAATACAATGAAAACCTTCGAGCAATAGAATTGAGTAATTAAATGGCTGCAGTATATCTGACTGTACAAAATCAATTGATTGTAGCATAATCAATTGATTTTTAAACGAAATCTGGAATGAAAGGATTAATGAAATATATACTGTCTCATATTTATTATATGAATTTAAAATTTTAATAAAAATGTTAACATTTATTTCTGGGACGATAAGACCCTATAGACTTTTATATTAATTTAATTTTGTATTAAATATAAAATTTAAATTAATATTTAATTGGGAGGATTATCGAATTTAATAAATTTTAATTTTTGACTGAACGAACAAGAGAGTGTTTCCCCAACATGCAAATGGAGTAGAAACCTCGCGACCATCGACGACGGAAACCGCGAGCTGGAAGATCCGCGAGGGAGGAGGAGGGGGGGAGGGTTCCTAAACGGTCGTTCCCTCTTAAAATTAATCCGCGAGAGTTGCAAATAGCCTCTTTGACGAGCGGCCAATTCTCTCGCGCGAATCGCGTGGATGCCACTTCCCCGCGCGTACTTTCGCCTATTCTAACGAGGAGAAGACGGAGAAGAGGAAAGAAGAAGAAGAAGAAACTCAGACGGACGGTGAGCGGCCAGTGGTATAGAACCGAATTTTGCACGCGCTTCGTCGCTTCTCGCAGAAGCCTTCTTTTACAGAATTTTTTTTTCCCAGGCATTGATCTTTGACGCTTAATCAGGAGGAGAAGTGGACTGCAATTAGGTTGGAAATTGAAAGTTGCTCGTAACGATCGCGTCGACTGGATCAAGCTATTAATAAATGCAACGTGGGAAGTAATTATTTATAAACTCAACGACAATGTTGCAAACGTCAGTCGTTTACATTGAGCGCAGAAATGTGACGAATATAGTGCGTGATAGATGAAAAAAATTGTTGAATCCATCTCTTTGACTACATACTTTTAATACACCAAACTAATGTCATTTAGGATGATAGGAATTTATAATGTAGATGATTAACGTTATTTTCGTGGATTTTTTAATATAGTTTGATGCAATAAAAATGTTTACGCGTATAGAAAAATATTACAAATTGCCCGTTCCTTATGTGGATTAGTTTTGCTGTGGAAGATTTTGGACAGTTTAGCTTCATTGACTAAGAACAGCGTATTTATTAACATAAGAATGAAGATAAATGTAGACAAGATGTTCATTAACCACTTCTTTTTTACAAAAAATTTTTTAAATATAATTTTGAATTGTTGCACAAGACACTACACTTCATGACAGCGAGTGAATTTTTCGATTAAAGTGAAATGTAGCATTCAAATGAAATGATACACTGATCCAAGAACAATCTGATCCCATCGAGGAAGTTATCTCCCCTGATTGGCTACGTAGACTTCAATTCAACCGAGGAAAGTTATATAAGAAAACGAGTTTAAACGAAATGAAGGTTACAACAAGTTGGCCAAAGTTTGACCATTCTTCGCGAGAGACTATCAACTCGTAGTATTGTAACCAGAGAAATAATTATTCTCCAAATAGGGATCAAGCGTTTGGAACCTCTTCGTCTCGAATTAAAAGATTCGCAACAACATTGATTAATCGTAGGATGAAATCATACTTTTAGACAGGTGGTATTAATTTCATTGCGCGAGGATCCATATCTTTTTAAATTTCGATTTTTAAGGTAGTCGATTTAATTACAAAAAAAAAAGTCTCGCTTCTGTTCAGCGTCTCTAAAAATAGTAAGGATCATTCGTAGATGTAACTTCTTGTAGTAGATTATAGACGAAAAAGAGACTAGAAGAATCATATCTGATGTGTTTAGAATAGCTAGAAACTAATTGTCTAAAAAAAAAAAGAAGAAGAAGAAGAAGACAAAGAGAAGAGTTTTACAAAAAAAAAAAAAAAAAAAAAATCGAGACAAAATATCCCGAGTGAAAAATCTGACGATGCTATACCAGTGCCTGCCGGTGAAGAAGACGAGGAAACTGGCTTCGAAGCCACGAAAGCGTCCACCGAACACGGGGAGGGACCCCCGACGAGAGTGGCGGCAGTTCGCGCCCCGTGGCATGAGAGGAACCTTTTCCAATTGACGTCATAGACGCACTCTTTTGCCCTTTTTTCCCTCCCCCTTTCGTCCTCGTTGGCCCCGCCGACGCCCATGCAACGGGTTAAGAATACAGCGTGGCGGGATTACTTTCGTCCCGTGTGTTGCAACGTTCTGCACTGGGAATAGCCGGTGGCCCAGGGCTGAATTAACGTGCCCGCTATCGTGACTACATATCCGTGCGTTTCTGCACCTCCTCGGATTCTAACGCTCTCGAAATTCCGCTCTCCCTCTCCCTCTACCCCCCGGGCACCGTGCTTTCCGCGCGCGTTTTTCATTTCTCTCCCCTTGGCATTTTTATTTTCGAGCTCTCGGCTCTCCTCGCGGCCGAATGCTATTTTTCAACTCGACGCGCGTCGTGGTCTCGGCCGCGCGTGGATCGACGAGCCCCCTTTTCAACGAGGGCCAATTGTTCTTCTCGTCGAGAAGAATGTGTGTATGTGTGTGTGTGTTTTTATGAATTTTGTGTCAATTTTTGTAGTTCGGCAAAATTAAGCCCCACCTCAAAAATAATATATCACATTTATAAATAGTATATTAATAATATATTACTTATATATATTACAGTGTAAAACTATATCATTTATCATTTATTCTTTATTATTACATTATATGTTATATATATCATATATTTATTATTATATTACATATATCGTATATATCATATATTTATTATTATATTAATTTAATTAAATTCATAATTACGTGTTGCACGTGTAACAATGCACGACTAAAATAAAAATTACTAGTTAAATTCTCACTTGATCAATTCATATCTTGGACACGAATAATAATTCCTATGTCTCTTTGATTTACAGTAAATTTTTGCATTCTTCTATATTTTCGGATTTCTGCCGTTGTTCTCCGTTTTGCATCCACTCCACCGCTACATATTTTCGAAACGATCAAACTCAGCTCCTATCCAAGATAAATTTATTCCCAACAACCTTCAATTCAATTCACAGTCGACGAAATTTCCAATTGGAGGGTCAAGAATCGACGTGAGTTCACAGTCGTCGAAATTTCCAATTGGAGGGTTAAGAATCGACGCGAGTTCACAGTCGTCGAAATTTCCAATTGGAGGGTCAAGAATCGACGCGAGTTCACAGTCGTCGAAATTTCCAATTGGAGGGTGAAGAATCGGCGCGAATTCACAATCGTCGAAATTTTCAATTGGAGGGTGAAAAATCGGCGCGAATTCACAGTCGTCGAAATTTCCAATTGGAGGGTGAAGTATCGGCGCGAGTTCACAGTCGTCGAAATTTCCAATTGGAGGGTGAAGTATCGGCGCGAATTCACAGTCGTCGAAATTTCCAATTGGAGGGTGAAGAATCGGCGCGAATTCACAGTCGTCGAAATTTTCAATTGGAGGGTTAAGAATCGACGCGAGTTCACAGTCGTCGAAATTTCCAATTGGAGGGTGAAGTATCGGCGCGAATTCACAGTCGTCGAAATTTCCAATTGGAGGATTAAGAATCGACGCGAGTTCACAGTCGTCGAAATTTCCAATTGGAGGGTGAAGTATCGGCGCGAATTCACAGTCGTCGAAATTTTCAATTGGAGGGTGAAGAATCGGCGCGAATTCACAATCGTCGAAATTTTCAATTGGAGGGTTAAGAATCGACGCGAGTTCACAGTCGTCGAAATTTCCAATTGGAGGGTGAAGTATCGGCGCGAATTCACAGTCGTCGAAATTTCCAATTGGAGGGTTAAGAATCGACGCGAGTTCACAGTCGTCGAAATTTCCAATTGGAGGGTGAAGAATCGGCGCGAATTCACAGTCGTCGAAATTTCCAATTGGAGGGTTAAGAATCGACGCGAATTCACAGTCGTCGAAATTTCCAATTGGAGGGTCAAGAATCGACGCGAGTTCACAGTCGTCGAAATTTCCAATTGGAGGGTGAAGTATCGGCGCGAATTCACAGTCGTCGAAATTTCTAATTGGAGGGTGAAGTATCGGCGCGAATTCACAGTCGTCGAAATTTCCAATTGGAGGGTCAAGAATCGACGCGAGTTCACAGTCGTCGAAATTTCCAATTGGAGGGTTAAGAATCGACGCGCGTAGCTAATATACGGTAATAAAGTAACTGTTCAATGCGGTATCGGAGGATGTTAAATGTTGGTGTTAAGGAAGGCATGCAGCAGACGGAAGTGGCAGACGGCTGCGAGGACGATGGCCCATGTGAACACGGAAATACGTGGTGTTGGCATATGCACGGTCGAAGCACACGCGACGAGTACACACGTGTTCCTACGTAAAATACTGGCTCACGTGTGTGCCTATCTTAACACGATAGATATATTTTTGGATCAGAGATAGACCAGAGAGTTCCTTATAGCGATATAACCGTCGTTTCTTTGAACAGTATTCCACGCGTTCTCTGCTCGCGTGTCGTGAGAATGAACGCTCAAACGCGTGAAACGTAGGTTGCTCCTTTTAATTAGATTAAAAAATTATTCTCTCTTCTCTACACTATCATATACATATGTACTTGTATCATTTATGTATATTTGTTTATACATTTGCTTATAACGATGTTGCAGAATTAATTTTCCTTTTCTAACGTGTCGAAATAATTATCGTAGTAAATTAACGAATATTTATGATTTTTTTTTTTTTGTACAAGAAGCGCTACACCGAACAATAAACACACGGGCAAGCAAGATGGAATAGATTTAGAAAATTGAAACTGCGTTCAGAATTTTCTCGCGTGCATTTCCAGAGATTTCAATGAATTCTTTCGTAAAATATCAACGTGATTAAAAACCCTATGTCCTTTTCTGTTTCTGATCTTCTTCTGTTCTTTAGTCGTCGGTAGTTCTGTCATAAAACTTATCAAATATCCACCCTGTCTGATTCGGGAACAATTTCCACGTCTCCATCGATTCTGCAAATCTACCTGACTCTAAACTCAGCTGGACAAAGCGTGTCTCGCTAAGGTGCGACTCTTGCGCAACAAAATCTTTTTCTCTTTTCTTTCCTCGTCCAAACCTGGCTTTGGATCGCGCGCGACGTTTTCGCACGTCTTCTTTTCCCTTCCCTCGATTGCACAAAAGACTCGGTTTCGAGGTAACGCGGCTTTAAAAGCGAATCATTGTGCGACGTCCGAGGAGCTGCAGGCTGAGATCAGCTGGGCCGAAACGCGTGTGGGAGTGTGTCTGCCGCAGTCGAGATTTATAGATCGTCTTTCTCCACCCCGAGGAATCTTGCCGATACGCTCTTGCCAGACGAAAACATCAGCCGCGAGTCTCGGTGATCGAGCGAAGCAACGCGGTCCAGACGCTCGAGATTGTGCAAAGCCACAGATGTGAAAACTCTCGCAACGAACACTCGGCGATCAGTGTCATCAGCAACGGGACAATTTTCATCAGAGCACGAGACATCACGAGCTTCAATGTTTTTTTTACATCGTCGAGAGAGTTGGCGGAAAATTTCGCCTCGATTTTAAGCAATTGCGCCGGCAACCGATTGCGGACCATAACGAACGACCGAACCGTATACGATAATTCGTCGCTTTCTTTTTCAACTGGTCGGGTGTATGAAATTATTGAGAAGTAATAAATTTATTATTACACTTAAAACTGAGAAAGTATTGCCTGTTTGGGACAAAAAACTTCTCGACGTGCATGACACGTCGTTCCAAAGTGATGCAAATTTCTTGCAACTCGTCAGAAATTGTCAGCAATGCGAAATAAGAGCAATGTTTGTCGTGATATATCGACTGTTTCGTGAAACTGAAAATGAAAAAGACAACAAGACGAATGAAAGAAGAATTTTATGATACAACGTTCGTTTGAGATCCTGCGGAACGCGCGATTTCATTTTCTAAATGGGACAAACGCAACCGTGACACGGACAACGTAATGGCAGTTCGATCGATCATGAATCCCGGGCGAACTTCTTACTTTGTTACCCTCCAGCTTCACGCCCCAGTGAGCAGCTGTAAAACTTCCTCTCGCAGTTAATAACCAAGTTTTCCGAAACTTCCGCGCTGCATTTAATTTCGCTCCGGTAAGCTTCCGAAACTTTCGCGCAACTGCTCGCTCGAGGAGATATGAAAAATTTCGCTGTTGCGCGATCTCTCGTTAACACGTTACGCGATTATATAAACAACGAAAGGAAAGTCGAGGCACATTCGCGTGAAATCTTGGACGATCAATTTTGAGAAATATATTCCACATATTTGACGCTGTACTATGATGGAGAACATTATATCGTACATTATGCGTCATAAAACCATTAATTTTGAGAAACATATATCTAACTATATACCTAACTATATATTAAGAAAATAGTGGAATTCCAATAGAAAATTAGTGTTGAAAAAAAAAAAAGCGAAAAACGAATTAATTATTCCAAGTGAAATCTCCATGAATTCCTCTTCAATATAATATTCAACATACACCTGACTCAATATGATTCTGTATGTACTTTTCACAAATCCAACAATAATCCAAATATAAACAATCATTCTTTGACATAACATCGTAACTAAGAATTTACTCATCTCCACTTGTATATTACTGTATATTAATCCATTCTCTGAAGAAAAATATTTTTCTAGCACGATCATTCGCTACTTAATGATCTTATCAGAAAAATATTCAATCATTCCGTTTACAAACGACAAAAAAGAAAAAAAGAAAAATTCTATACTGCAATTGTACAACGCATCGAGGGATTGAACACTGTCTTCTATTACTTGTTGCTTGTCTATAAATAATTCGAGTGGCGACGAAATTACCTGGTAGAGAACATTTTCGTCCCCGGTACCACCATGGCTGGCCATCGGTTTTCCCGCACCGGTCGGAATTAAATTTCTAGATTCATTAGCCCCCGTAAGCACGCGTCTCGTGACGCACGAGACGGTCTTCCATCCCAGTCTTACCACCCAGCCAGAGTCCCGTTGCTGCCTTTCGCTCTTGTTGCCACTTTAAAATGGCCACACGCAGCCGGCATAGCGTCTTCTGGTATAAATACATATGAGAACTGGGTCGCTGCCCTGAACCCCAGTCGCTGCATCGTCTACGAGATTCGCTTCGCCGCTCCCCGGAAGTCTTACCTTTGACCCCGCGTGCACGTCGCTACGTTTCCGCTCGTAATTAGTCAGACCGCCACTCGCGGGAGAGTAATATCGATTCTATCAGCTGGCTGGCCGTGATTTCGTTAAATTCCTGCATTCATTTGTTTCCTGGCCTCTCTTTCTCTGACTGTATACCTGTGGCTCTCTTTCACTGGCAGAGAGTTCGTAGTGAGGTTTAGAAAAATGAATAATGGCGAGGAAGGTGTGTGTGTATATATATATATTTTAAATCAAAGGTCTCGGGAAGATTCAGTAAATGGGTAATGAAAGAAAAGACAAATGATTATTTTTGCATTGCTGGTAAAGGACAGGAAGGAAATACAGGAGTGGAAACACAGACCAAAGGTTTTCATAAAAAATTTATTTACAGAGAGACATAACGTTTCGAAAGTTAATAGCATTAGGAAAGTATTTCGTAGAAAATTCCACGCAATCCACCGTGCTTTTCTCAAAATTACAGAAAATTTGCTCGAGACAAATCCACCAGGAAGAGAAGATTCTCCAAGTCTCAAAAAAGACAAAAAATTGGATAAAGCAAAGAACTTTCCATCCGATTGCCGAAAAATGGCAAGCAGAAAAAGATCGTTCAGAGCATACTGTTCAAAACCATTCCGTCACAGTTAAATAGTTGAATCTGTTGGCTCTATTAATTCGATCGCGTGACGCCCATTAGATAATATTACAGCGGCGCGTCGGCTACCGAAGAAGGATTTCTGTGGACCTGGAAGTCGCGGTTTTACGGCTCCGAATCCCGAGAGCCGTGTGTCTGCCATATGACAATAACATCTGTGGCCCACGCCAAAGGTATACCATGGCGTACCTACGTTTCGAACGCATACCATCTTGCGAGCCCGCCACCACACCGTACGAAATGAAATCGAAAGGTGTTCCCCGGTTTGCTAGTGCCGCTGGACGCGCGGCAAGAAACGCAGCTGGCAAAATATTTGTACGCAAGGGAAAAGTAGGGTGTCTCGTCCACCGATTCCCCGTTAATTAACGAACCCCGATGATCTGTTTGTGCGGAACAGTGTGAGTTTTCTACACTGTTTCGCTGATTTCTTTGGAGAGACGTATATTGGGTCGCGTATACGATACGTATATACAATGAAAGCTGGACAACGTGTGATAATTGTATAAATTGAGAGTTTCTGTTGATGAGATGAGAATTCTATTGAAACTATAACTTTTCTTAGCTTGAACTGTTTGTTCAATAATCTAATCTTGATAATTTGATCCTCGATATTTCTGTCTACAACTAGTGTGTCTAGTGACACTTGCATATAACCGAAAGTCGATTGTACATATAGTGAGTGAGGGTTAAAAATAAGAAAATGTGTTGTGCAGAGTCTAATAAGCGATCAAATATTTTGAAACGAAAATAAAAAGTTATAAAAGAAACTATATGTAAAAAAGATCTTATTTCTCATTTTTGTTTCAAGATAATTGAAAATTTTTATTTCAGGTTCAATTTAAAATATTTTTAAAACTGAAAACTGTTGTCTCATTAATTAAATTAGGAATTTTTGTATGTTTTTTATTTGAAATATACACAGCTGCTGCGTATGCGTTACAGCATGAAAAACTTTTGTGTTTCTCGTGTGATCGCAACATGTTTCTCGTTGTTTGCTTGTTTTATTATTGAAATAATTCAACGACGTAGCTTTGTTGATTTTTCAACAGATGACGCACCGCTGAAAGCCGAAAATGTTTGACTGTCTCATTTTCTGCGAATGTTCGCTAATAATGCACAAATAATAAGAACTTGATCAGTTAATTATCAAGTTAAACGAACATGGAATAATGGAAAAACCGCCAATATTCGAACCTGTATGTACCATGATTGTAGTTTCAGTTTCTCTTTTAAAAATTTTGTAAAAACTTTATACAAAAAATATTTATACACGTATGTAAAATTACATTTACAATAATAATTTTAAAAATTTAGCTAAAAGATTACAACGAACAAAGTGAAATGAATAAACAGGTAAACAAACGAAACGAATGGATTGATGAGATTTAAGTCAACAGTATATTAACGAGAGAATACATTATTACATTAATATGCACGTAATTTGAACGAAAAATGAAAAATAAGTTATTTATCCTTTTAATTTAATTTTAAAATAATTTTTTCCAAATGCATTGCCACATTCTTTACGGTATTTATATCAACTGTTAATATTTTAAATTTTTACCATTGCAAAATAATACATCTCCATCATTACCGACCGAGCGCACTTCCAAACAGATGTCGCTTGCGTACAATCTGTACGAATGATCGGTCGGTAAAAAAGGGAAGCACACAATGTAGTTAATCTCTAATTTGAGAATTAATTGTAAATTTAGTTAAATCATCAAAGAATGTAATTAATTACAATAATATTCAAATGGTTTACCTCCTTTCACACGTTACTTTTCACGTATACTATCCAACGACGATCAAACATCTAACGGAACATTTATATTTATACTTATTAGGTAAACGAGCTTCTGCACTATTGTAATTGGTATCATCGATAACGATGCCTCGCGAGGAATTGACAGACGCGAAAAACTACAAAAGTCATTCACGACCAACGATTATAAACAAACTGTTATCGGCCATTCTCGTTGATCCTCAAACGATACGATATCCGTCGAGAAAGAACGTCCGATAATTCGTCGACAATTGGACCGATTTTAACAGCGAAGAAGAAAAGGAAAGAAAAGAAAAAAGAAACAAACGCGCTGGCTATCGTAAACATAGCCAGGCAGCGCGTAGAATTCGTGCAGGCTGATCGACTGAATTTTAAAAGAACGCCGTGGCGATAACGATCGTTTTGCGCAGATTCAACCACTGCGGCAGTTAAATCGACAATCGATGACGAGCGAGCGGGCAGCGTCGAAACGAAGAAACGTCCAAGTTTCCCTGAAATGAAAACACGACGACACCGGGAGCACCGGGAGATGTCACGCAGCCCGATGACACGATAAACGCGTGCCGCGGGAGGCGTTGATTCCGCCGTTGATCGGCCGTTACATCGACGTGTGACCATTGACATAACCTCAAAAAAAGGGGGCAGGCAGCGTGCGATCGCGGGGGATTATTAGCGGAGAACCAGCCTCGACGGGGAAGTCCGAGAGCTCGTCGAGAGAAGGTTCTCGTCGCGGACGACGCAATGCCACGGAAAATGTCAACGAAACTTGCGCAGGAGCTGGCAGCAAAGTCAAGAGCCCTCGCAGTTGACACATGTCAAGCGTGCAGTGCGACTCGGAAAAACGTCGGGACGGCCGACAGCGCACGGCTACGAGTACAGGCGTAAAAAAAAATCAAGGGACTCACCGCTGTGTCCGGTGTTACTCGACGACTGGCCCATTATTTCTCACACCGTCGGCGATGCCAGGCACGGGACAAACCACTCGGTGATCGCGGCGGGCTCACGTGAAAAACCGGGCGCATGAGTGCGCGAAAAACCGACACATTTTTCGAAAAATACTATCACATCGTGTACCCGCAGTGTCGCTACGACAGAGACGGACGGCCGTTCCGGAGCGACGAGGTGATTGGCCCGCGACCGGCTGCGCATGCGCGACCCGCGCAATTTCGAATCTCCTTCTCCGATATCTGTCCGCGTTCCTCCGTAGCCGCGAAGCCTGCCCTCCGATGATTCCCCAACGACACCGTCCGGCGAATAGCATTCTTGCTGATCGGAACGTCCCGTTGAATCAACCAGGTAACCCAATACAAGGAATATTACATAAGGAATATCGGGTTCGTGTCTTCTTTGTCGTACATCACACAGGAGTTACAGGTACGAGGATCACACGAGGGAAAAAATATGATAATTCTGCTTTCATCGATCTCGTTTTGTTTTCGTGGATAAAATTAAGTATTCTGGTGTGAAATTGTTGAAAAGAGGAATAACATGAGAGGTGCGAAGAGAGATTAACAGTAAACGATAAATTCGCAATATAGGTTTTATGAGAAACAATGTTAATTTAGTTGTTATGTCAGCTCAGTTTAATTAACAGTAACCTGTATTAATTGATTTCAATCTTAAAATCAAGAAAAGTAATTTTGATATTGAGTAGCATATTGAATTTTGAGATGGGAAATGTGATCGCACGTGAAAATCACATGTTAAAATACATTTTAAACCTATTACAAATTCGTCTGGTTAGCAATCTTCGTTGCTTCATTTATAATGACTTGCAAAGTGTGCTACAGGAATAAAATTTCCCCCGAGACACATTATACAGTCGCCTAATATCAGAATGCATGAATTATGTTTCAGTCGATAATCTGGAGATACCTCGAGCAAGATATCCTTCTCTGTTATTTACATATCATACTTTCACTACCGTCACAATTTCACAAAACACACAAATCTTCATCTCAAAATAATGTTATTTTCACGATTGAATATATCTATCTATTTATCGTTTATTCCATCATTCCATCAATTTACTACCTTTTACTTTTACTAATGTACAGTTACGTTTAAACATAACAATTTACGTGTGATCGACATTAATCATAATTATCCTATTATTCAGTCTATCATCTTGTACTTTTGACTGTGAAATACTTCGAAATCTATTCGCAAATAAATACTAGGTTTCGTCGCGTGCGCGCGATCAAAATCACTCCTCCAACTGATATCACTTCCCACGGTACATATTATGCAAATACACGTTTCTAATCACCCTCTACACGTCTGAACGAAACTAGCGATCGTGCCGCGCCATCACCAACAGCATCCCCCCGTTTGCAAAATCCCACGACACACGTGCGAACCAACACAGAACTGTCCACGCGACCGTAGACACCCGCGAAGTCGCCAACTGCGCCCATAATTCGCGTGTGGCGAGAGCTGGTGTTTCATCGTTCACTCGGGATACCGAATCACGCAATTACAAACTGTTCCAGCCTTATGAAGTTCCCCGCCGCGTAGCAACGCTAGGTCAGTTCAGTCGCCAAAGCGGCTCGACGAAAGAAAAACCAACGAGCACGCTGCTCGAAAAGCGTTGCCACCACGCTTTCTTGCGACGCGTCTTCCGGACGGGAGACACCGTCGTCGTGGAAGATCATCGATCGCGATACAAATCCCCGGGAGAAAAGGTTGGAAATTCATCGCCCTGGCAACCAACGACAAAACACAGAGAGCTCGGTCGTTGGTAATAAACGCGATACGTTCGTGAGATTCGTGGAACACCGCCCGGGCGAATATCTTCCCTCTATATGGATTTTTCGGTCCGATTCGATTCACGTCTAGGAAGACGATGATCTCTCGCGGTCGACATCGGTTTTTTCCTTCTGTCTGACATGACAGTTCTGGAGGAACTCGAGTCGAGGCCTCGGGCATTCAGCAGCTGACGGCAACCACAGGCGATCGTACATCCGGGGGAAAAGCGCTCAACGCTTGGGCAAAGATGGATACCGGCGGCCTCTCCTGGATCGTCGCTTTCGCACTGATCGCGCTCTTCGTATCGGAAGGTCAGTCTCTCTTTCTTTTATTAAGATTATAGGAGAACCATTCGCGGATACTTTGCATAATCCTAATTAAGCAGTTCTGTTTCTCGCTCTGTTTTGCTCTTTTAACTAGAACTCGAACCAGCGATCCCAATTTCTAACTTTTATGGAGAAATTTCATATGTATTTGCAAACGATATGACTTTAGAGATTTCTCGTAAAATATACAAGTAAAAGATTGTATTTTTTTTTCTTTTTTTATTAATTTGTAAACTTTTTCCTATTTCTTGCGCTCTAGATTTTCTAGATACAAGTTTTACACTTTAGTCATTCTAATGGTAGTTCTAATGTTAACTTCAAGTACCAAAAACTTTAACGTAACGGATTAATAATATCAGTATGAAGTTTGTAGCATACAAGTAGCATTGGAGTGTTGTTTTTTCTAAAACAATTAAAAGCACTAAGTCCTGCGAAATAGAAAGTTTCGCAAAAGCTAAAATTACACAAATTTTAGTAAATTAATTAAATTTACATTATTTTTAATATTTCACTCGATATGACTCAGTTATTAAAATTTTTCATGATTTTAATAATTGAATCGTCTTTATTTCTATCGAGCCAAAAATATAACTGTATATTTCAATTAGAATCGCTTTTATGTTTCTGATATATAGTATAAGAAAATCTTTAGAGGCTTTTCAAAGTGTTTCTAGTGTATGGTATACGTGGAGTATATTTAAATATTCATTACAAATCGATAATTCTAGTATCAACACCTAGCCTTCTAACGTCGAATCATAACACAGATTACGGCCTTATTTCAACGAATATATGTTTGTATTTTTCGGTGTGTTGTGTAAAGACTTTAACTTTAATTCCTCAGTAACGGATTATACATGAGCCAGTTAGAAGCTACACTGATCAATTCTGTACATTGTACGACACTATTTCTTAAATTTACCATAAAATTTACCATTATTTATGTCATCTTTTCGCAATGAATGAATTAATGGAAATAACCTATTTGGTTATTTTGTATACTTAGTTATTGCTTTGCCGTTGTATTTCGTCGATACAGTTACAAAAATTATTATTGTATACACTTGTATTTATAACAATTGTTAGTTTTCCAAATCTTTTATTGGAGTAAACAGCTACAAATAATATTTCTTCCTTGTAACTAAACGAAATTCTAGTTGTAAAAAAAAAGTTAACTACGTTCTGACTTTGTGTTTCACTACTATGCTGGAAACATTTATGTAAATTCTCCAAAAATTATGGAGTTCTGAAGAACTTGAAATTGCAAAGATCGACAAAACGTAGGTAACGTACAAACATATGTAAAACATTAATCCTACGCTTATATAATGAAATTGAGAAATCAATGGAAAGTGAAAATTGATCAATTTAGCTTTCAAGAGGCTTATGTAACGATTCAGTATGAAACAATGTTGCAGAAATGAACACAGATGTAAGAATTAATTTCTGAACGAATTATAAAGCCAAAGGACCAAAGATTCGTTTGTTGAAAAGCGTTTGACTTGTATAGAATTGTCTGTTGGGTCTGGAATAATAGGATGTCTGATAAGAAAGTAAAAGGTTGCATAAAAAGATGGGCGAGATAAAATCGGGCTTCTTCATTACGCCCCAAGATGAATAACCGGGTTCCAAAAATCAATGAAATAGCTTGCAAATGTGAAGAACGTTGAATTTACCACGGCTCTGTTGCCCTCGAGAGGAATTCTACGAGAAATTAAATGAAAAGGTGGAAGATCTACACTGATCTGACTGAATGTAAAGTCGAGTAAAATATGTAAAACTTAAAGGAAGAAAAAAAATGATCGATGAAACATTTCACCTGAGACTCTAAAACAATAAATAAATTTTAATCGACTGATATTTAACGAGTTAAATTTATTTACGAATTTATACTATAATATTCAAATTATTTTACACGTAACGTTCGAAAACAATCTTTAGAACTGTAATAACCGTGTAAAATGAAGTGATTTTTAGGACGTAGAATGTTTCAAAATTAATCTCAATTATATCCTTCATTCTCATACTGTCAATTAATCTCTCATGTCGATCAACACTCCTAATATTCGTCTTGATACTGTCTATTAATTTTTTTCTTTCCTCCCTCTTTTTTTTTCATTTTACTTATCGTCAGGTTGGGCCATCGATTGCTTCAAATGCGTGTCGATCGACGGCGACAATAAACCCTGCGACGATCCGTTTCACAATAACGGAAGCCTGGCGTTCTTGGAGTCGCCTTGCCTAGGAGGTCGCAAAGGGCGCGATGGTCTTTTCCCCGCGACTGCGTGCATCAAAATAGCGGGCATATATGGTAAAACTTTCCTCTTTTTGTAATCACGAGTGGCCCTTAACCCGTTTCGCCGCTGTCTGTTCAACGAATACACTATGCCCCCGAGTACAGTACCGCTTGTTTACGGAGGTTTCGCCGGTAGGAAAGTTAATACATTGCTTGAAATAATCAGCAAATTCATTCTGAATAATCCCGTGAACAATTCCCTGCGTATATCTGCGGATTGGTGCGTTCTGAAACTGCCGAAGAGAGGCCGTGCCTTCGTGGAGAGAATTTAAAAAAATATATTAGCTCGAGGTAATTAGCAGTTTTCGCTTCAAACGCTTCAATTGCAGAGAAAGTACTTTTCCAAATCCTAACTCTCTATCAAAACGGAATAACTTGCAATTGAATAACTTCTTATTAAATGTTAAACGAGATATTATTCGAATTTATTTCAGAATAATTTTGTAACTATTTTAGTAACTAACATGGTATAACAATAAATTGGCAATAAATTTAACTGTTTAGTGTTTGTGCCATTATATTTAAGATTGTGTTACAAACTAGTTTAACATTTAATAAGTTGGCTTGATCTATCTAGACTCGTTTCAGTTTCAAGTTCGTCCTCTCCAAAAATCGTTTTTACATCGTTTTCAAGAAAGTTACCATCTTTTTCAATAATTAAATCCATCACTTGAAAATTGAAGCCTAACCCAAACCTAACCCTTGAAAAGTTATAAGGGCCTAAAATATGTAAAATTTCTCGAGTGTACGAATCCATTATGTTAAAAATATATCACGTCAACTGTTTACTAGTTCCACTGCAAATTATTACAACGTCATTGAAATACGTTTCATTGAAACACTGACATCAGTATCTCCTCATATTTAACTTCAACTACAAAAAAAAAAAAAAAAAAAACAGAAAACAGAAGATTGAAACGATTTAAATCTAAAATTTTATCTGCGCGAAGCTTCGAAATTTTTTCTAACGTCGCATCGAGGCAAAAAGAAAAAGAAAAAAAACAGAAACAAGTCACACGGATCCGAACTGCGATGAAACTTTTACTGCCTCGCGTTTCACGTTCCCCCGCGACTTCTCGACGCGGAACAGATGTGAAAATGTTTGTAATTAACGTGTGTGATCAATTAGACGAGTCTGGTATCTCTTTGACGGTGAGGAGCTGCGCGCTGGACAGCGGAACCCTGACGACCGACTCCGAAATTATAAGAATGTCACACTGCGGAGGATTCTACTTCGACGACAAGTAAGCGCGGAGAAACATCATTTAGCTTTGTTTTTCTTTGTGCCCGGCGCTAATTGCAAGAGTTACCATGCTGTCTGAAATTGACCCTTATTATAATTGCCGCGAGCTCTGACACGATTGCAGATGAAGGGAAAAAAAAAAAAAAAAGAAAAGGGAAAGAGAGGAAAAGAAAAACTAGGTAGCCACCACTGTGTGCCTTAATTTTAATCAATACTTCGCGTCACGCAATACTTTTGACGAAACAAATTGTATGTACTTTCATATGTTACGACGATACTTTTGCTACTTTTGAATTCGTTTTAAAATATTACACGCAATGTATACTCAACGCGTTGACACAACAATATTATTATTTGAAATCCGTAGAATTATGTAGTGAAATTGCGTAGAAAATATTAAATTCTTACAGTAGAAAAATTCTAATTTTTCAGATACGTTCGGGGGTGCGTGCAATCTTGCAACGACGCGGACGCCTGTAATGGATCCACGCAGCGAGCTGTGCCGCTCGTGCTTTTAACTTTATCGATTTTCCTCGGACTAATTTGAGGATGGTCAGCGTAAAAGTCGCGTTCAAACGAAAATCATAGACAATTATTGTATATATCGAACGGAAACGATCATATCTATATTATACAACGGACCACTTAAAATTTAAAGTAACCAGTAACTTGACCAATTTAGCCGTGGACCAAAAGATGTAAGCGAGAACGAGAAACAAATAACTCGTGGGCGACGTGACGAAAGCATTTTGGCAGTCGTTACGTCGAATTGTTGCATTTCATCCAGTGTCGATCGAAAGGAATTAATTATAATCAAAACGAATTTAATGGTCCAACTAGGTATTTACGCTATTATATTACGAAGATAAAGTATACCGAATCACCATTTGATACTATTTGATAGCTTGTAGAATAGACAGAGTAACAACTGCCATTTACATAAACATAACCATTATTGTTTTATTGATATTCATGCATAGAGTACGTAATTTGTGATCTAGTCATTGCTTGAGATTTATAGTCGAACGTATGTAAGTACTTATTCAAGAGATCATTGATACAGACTGTGTAGAAAGCCCAATAAAAGAGATTTTAAGTTATAAATCCGCGTATAGTTTTTAATACAGTGACTCAAGAAATTGATCGGATCGATTTAATTTGTTTTTATTTTTTATTGGACAAATCAGACGAAGGATTTTCAGAATCTTTAAAATCAGTCGATAAAAGTGATTAAACTGTTTAAAAAAACTGATACTTTTGATACTAAACTGATGCTGATACAATAAATGATATAAAGGTACGATAACGATTTCAAAGAAATATAATTTTATTTTTCTCTGCGAGATCAATTTTTTGAGCGACTGTACTTCATAATAAGAATAATGCGTCCCGTATCTTTTACGGACATGAAACAGAAATAAATTACTCACCATTTCTATGCCAGAAATACTTCACGATGCTCACAAAGATTCTCAAAAGGAACCTCATTATATAAATAAAAAATTAAATTACAACTAGAATACAAATACACAAAACTCTGAACAATATTACAAACAACATAATGAGAAAACGAAACAGCAACTAAATGATAATCAAATAAAGATGTCCCTACATTTTCGCTCCAAACTTCGCACAGTTGAAACAAAAATAAAAAGTCAAGTTCACAGTGAATTTATAATTACAAAGGTTCCCTCTAATTTCTGATTCTCTAACTTAAAAAAAGAGAGCCAAGATCAGTAAATTTTCAATCCTTCTAACTTTCTTAATTTTTAATACTTTAATTCCTCTAATTTTTAATTTTTTTCAAATTCTTTCAATTTCGTTTCGTTCTTATAAGTCTTCTAATTTTCAATTCTTTAACAACAACAACAAAAAAAAACACCAAGTTGGCAGTAAATTTACAATTGCAAAGGTTCGAGAAAGAGAGAGAGAGAGAGAGAGAGAGAGAGAGAGAGAAAAGAAGCGAAAAATAGAACACGCGATAATTCTCTTTGCAAATTTATCCGTGAACCAAAAAAAAAAAAAAAATTGAACTATTCGCGAAAAGCATACGGAGCATGAAATTCGCTGAATGTGAACCGTAAAGCGGAAAATCGAAGCTATGTAAATGAGCACAGAATCCAGGAAACAATCTCAAACATGAAAAATCGTATGTCGAACGCGTCGCAACAGTTCGTCGACTTCTTCTCGAAAGTCGCGTGCTGGACATGGGAGACCTTCGAAAAGTTATTGGACATCATTCTCGATTTCTTGGCGAGGATAATCGAGCTGATACTAGCGGTGATGAACCTGATTTTCCAGGTGATCTGTTTCCTAAGGGACCTCTGTATCGAGGCCATGCAAACATTTGCCAACGTGTTCCGAGGGATCGTTAACGTTGTTAGGAATATCAGCTGCGAGGAGGTCGAGGATTTCGCCTCCGCCTGCATCGTCATTCTACTTTGGATCGTCGCGTTTAAGCTCGTCAGGAATTTGTTCCAAGTAGGAATTTTACTTATTTATTCGTAAAATTTCTTTTTAATTCGTCGCGTTCCACCGATGCCAAGTCGTTTGTTAACCCCTTGCCTCATTCATCTGAACTCGGAGAGTTCAAGTTTCAAGAAATGTCCAATCTTTTGATTTCTGTTTTGTAATGTTGCATAGACAAAGATACATTGACCAGTTTAATGTAAAAATTGTGATTAGGCAAGAAATTCTTACATCACCAATTGTATTTTAATTATAAATACAATGTAAATATATTTGTACATGGTATTACATATTGGAAGGACATTTTCTGCCACTGACCTGTGAAACTAAATAGAATACAATCAGACAAGGAGTTGAATTTTGAAGAAAATTCATATTAATTTTTTGGAAATGTTTTAACTATAGAAAAACACGACTGGGTGAAAAAAGGGAGTTTTTGTTCTATGTTTTGTAGCTGGAATGCACACAATGTTAATAATTTTCACGCGAGCTGGTCAAGTTTGATTTTTAGAAAGAAGAAATTCAACGGGACTTTAGAACGTTAAGCATGATTGATGAAATACCGAGAAACGTTTGTTCCGGTATCTGGCTGAGGACTGTGGCACAAAAACCAGGTAATCATAACGTTTACGAATTTTAATCGATATTCCAGGTATTATGTGTATAATTGAAAATCCGCTATATAATTCCCGGAGTCTTAATATTGTCTGGTTTTTGATCCAACAGTTCAAATTGCCCATCACATAGCGCTTAAAGTAATTAAATAATTTAATAACATCTTTTATAATACGTATTTTAAAATGCTAATTATAATTTCATTAATTACATTTATATCTTTCGTCTTTAAATTAATTATGTTATATGAATTGTCTATATTCATTATATTTACAAGATAATATTTATTATATTGTTCAATATGCAATACAATTCTTTTATTACAATATGAAACATTAGTTCCTTGATTACTTTGAGCGCTACTTACAATTGTATGTAATTAATGTACACATACCTTTATTTTTATTGTCTTCTTTAGATCTTCGCTTTTCATCTTTAATATCTTCTTTGGATCTTCGCTTGTTATCTTTATTATCTTCTTTAGATCTTCGCTTTTCATCTTTATTATCTTCTTTAGATCCTCGCTTTTCATCTTTAATATCTTCTTTAGATCTTCGCTTTTCATCTTTATTATCTTCTTTAGATCTTCGCTTTTCATCTTTATTATCTTCTTTAGATCTTCGCTTTTCATCTTTATTATCTTCTTTAGATCTTCGCTTTTCATCTTTATTATCTTCTTTAGAGCTTCGCTTGTCATCTTTAATATCTCCTTTAGATTTTCGCTTTTCATCTTTAATATCTTCTTTAGATCTTCGCTTTTCATCTTTATTATCTTCTTTAGATCTTCGCTTTTCGTCTTTATTATTTTCTTTAGATCTTCGCCTTCCATCTTTATTATCTTCTTTAGAGCTTCGCCTTCCATCTTTATTATCTTCTTTAGAGCTTCGCCTTCCATCTTTATTATCTTCTTTAGAGCTTCGCTTTTCATCTTTAATATCTTCTAGAGAGCTTCGCTTTCCATCTTTATTATCTTCTTTAGAGCTTCGCTTTTCATCTTTATTATCTTCTTTAAATCTTCGCTTTTTAACTTTATTATCTTCTTTAGATCTTCGCTTTTTAACTTTATTATCTTCTTGAGATCTTTGCGTTTCATCTTTATTATCTTCTTTAGATCTTCGACTGGACCCATCCTTCTCCATCCTCTCAACTATCATACTTCATCTACAGTGAAATGTTCGTTCTATAGTTCTTCCGAGTTCAAATACGAATCATTTAAACGTTCACACACTCACATACACACGCGCGATACGAACATCATTCGATGATCTCGATAAATTAAAACTTTGAAAGACCGTTCAATACAACGGTGCCTCTTAGACTAATTTAAACTATTGTTGCTTCACACGATAGTTCCAATGTCATACGTATTTCTCAGAACTCCCGAATAGCTCCGCTCCTTAATCAAAGACACGCGAGTTCGAACGTAAACAACAATAATAACGCAGACAGACTGGAACTAGGAGTTTGTCCGGCGCAGAGGAGACCAGGGAAAAGGATAAATCGACGCAAACGATCTCGAACCAGCCTTAAAGAGGAATTCAATAATTAGTAAATAGAAGGTAAAGATTTAAGAAAGAAAGAAAAATTAAATATGTATGTCAATTGCGATGTAAAGAGAACATCCATTCAAATTTAAAACAAGGTACAAATTTAAAATGATTATTTTTGTCTACGTTAGGATAATTGAAAAGCATAGAAACTAATTACACGTTAAATAAATAAAATTGCTAATATTCTTTTTGTCTCACAGATATAAGGAGTTAATCACACATCTAATACGTGCAAAATATAAAATCTGTACCAAGAAAATTGTAGAAAATAAAATATATTTCCTTATAAATATAATTTCTTATATTTATCGTTGTATCGTACATTTCTCATCCTGGTAAAAATTGGTATAGAATCCTGGCAGACACAGTGCCAGGATTAGCAACGTTCACTATTTACAAAACCGATCTGTATAAAATAACAATGTGTAAACTTGTATATTGGACACAAAATTACACTCTGTATTCTATTATGTACACAATTAAATATTAATTTTTTAACAGTTATCAATTTGTAAAAGAGAGAGATGTATAAAAAATTTCCCCTGTAAAATGCATTTCTATTTTTTATTTCTCACTACTGAAGAAATATCTTCGATATCATAACCTATCTCTTCTTTCACACATTGATAAAGTCTTATAAGTCTTATCGTTTATTCGATTACCGCACAAACGTAATTTGATTATAAATAATATCGCCCAAATTCACTTTTGTAACGAGAGTAAATAATACTTTGCTTACGTCAATTTATCCTAATTCAGTTTAACTATATTTTTAATAGTACTAGGTTAATTTTCTCAGTCGTTTACAACCGTAATAACTAGTTTATGTTCGGGCCAGGAAAATGTCTTCGGCAATTGAATCTGTAAAATATATCGAAAATAAATTATTATAAAAAGTTATTGCGTTAAATCATTTTGCGGCACTGGCTCTATTAATTACCTGACTTGGTGAATTTAAAACTTGAAACTCTTGAGCCATCTTTTCAGTCAAATCTTCCGGAAGCAAAACTTGCAACCATGGTCCCTGAACTACATACGGTTTTTCCCTAGACACTAGAGTACCAGTGACTGAGGGGGCAACTATTGTTATTGCTGTATGAGACAATATTGATTTAAATGTGAAATGCCTTCCGTGCATGACACGACCCCTGTAAAAACGCATTTACGATTAAAATCCATTTAATGATAAATACATAAAATTAATTCAGCAATGTGATAAAAATATTTACTTTATTGCTAATGGTAACAAAGATCCAGCTTCGAGATTAAATGTCAAATGAAGACCTGGTAAAACCCTGACAAAATTTTCGTTTGGTAAATTTGTATCTTGCTCGCAAGGAGACAATCTTTCCGACTTTATAACTGGCTTTATATCTTCGTCTTCTTCATCCGATTCATTTCTTGTCTCTCTATATTTTTCTGTACTTTTGTCACTGTTTACTTGAACCCACCTATATAAAATATCAGTTAGTATGTACAATATACATTTTACGTAATAGTTTAATCTTTGATAGACAAATACAAAACACTTGCCAACACTTTGCAGATACACCACTTAAATTAGAACCCTCCTTCTCTATACCAGTCTCTATTTTCTCTGCTATGGAGGGATCATCTTCCATAACAGAGTAGATCCTTCTCATATCTGTTACCAACCATGGCCCACAACCACGACTAGACTTCAGTAAATTTACAAGACCTAAACCATTCCAGTGCTGCGCAGCTTGTAACTCTTCAGAAGTAACTCCTACAATTTGAACAAATGAAACCTGTAACATTGTACACATGAACCATTAAGAATATTTTATTCCGAATTCCCTCACGTATTCGGGAAACAAGTTAAACGAATCATTCTATCTGAAATTTCAAATAATAAACTTACATCACCGTGTGGCGTAGATATGGATGCTGGCAACAGTGGATCCCTGGCCATTAAAATTTGCGTGATACGACCATTGCCATTATCCAAAGGTGCATGCCATGAAACATGGTCGCCAGGTAATAACATGTTACCAGAATTGAAAACGTATTTTGCCAATTGTTGCATGACATTTGCTGGCCATGTGGGAGGTGTCATCTCGTTCCTTTCTCTGACTAATCTAAATGTTAGCTCAAATCCAAAACCACTTGGACGACCAGGACCACTTTTTGGATGTATTCGTCCATCCCCGTGCAGATCCGATAAGCCCAAGCTTTAATCAAAAAATATTTTTCACCTCGTCAAACAGCATCGTTATTTTGGGAGAGAGGAGAAGACAGATAAAGTAAAATTCGAACAGAACAATGACAATAAAATAAGATTCAAGGACTACACTGATAGAACCAAAATAACTCTAGACTTAATCTAAAAAAGTATACTAGATTTGGTGAATGGTGGAACATATTTAGATAAGCCAGACGGAAAAGAGGGAAGAATCCGCGGATCTATTTCCGACGCGACGAGCTTCAAACGACTTTATCTTCCTGTACCCTATACTTTCTATATATAGAAAAAGAGGGAACTACCGAAACAGCTGCTGCAAACTAAAGAAGAAGGAAGGATCACCCATTGAAAATAAGAAAAAGAAAGAAGAAAAAAAATAGATGGCACCCCTTTTGCGGTAGACCATTCGTCATTCGGCGCCTAGTTTTTAATGAGGAATTCGTGAAACAAGCATTCATTTATCTTTCGACAACACGAGTCGTAAAATTCACGTTTCCATAACATTAAAATTAACATAAAATTTAAATATCTCGCAAAACTTCCACTAGTACAAGTAGTACAAAAATTGTAGCAAGAGTTTATTCTTTAAATTTGCGTGATCTCAGAGAAAAAAGTTGTAATGATTTCGAGATATTTGATGCTTTAGCTTTTGAAGTATCAAAATGAAACGGTAAATGAAATTCTCGAATGACAGAAATGGGTTGCACATACACGTGTCATCGAGGATATGTCGAGAAAATACATGCGCCTATATCAAACAGAAGGCACACTCCTACCACTCAACAGTGTGACACTGACAAATACCCGACTTCCCGTTTTTTTTTTCTAACATTTTAATTCTTCCTTCTTCACTAATACCAGGCCAATGAAAAAAAAATGTGACTTGTCTTTTTTTGAATGAATGAACGCACCGCAGCGGAAGGAAATCGTCGATAGATCAACAAAAATTTATATTTTTAACCCATTTGCATTGCAAAGCGCAACATCGAGTAAATTATATGGGCCATTATTGGCTCAGAAACCAATTAGTGCAAGTGACTTCTCACTAAAAACTGCTTGTAAATATTTTTTTTATCAAAAGTACCCATCGATGGAACAGATTTAGTTATTACTGTACTAATTTAAAAAATATTCCCCATTAAAATAATTTATATAGTAATGTTATTTTAATAATACTTTTAATAGTTTCGATTATTATATACTGACAATTACGTTGCGACGGCATTAATTAATAATGATTAACTAGGCCAAGAGTATTTTCATAATACAAAGTGTTAATCAAAAACAACTTACACTGACTAGATTACGAGTTCTTCATATTATGTACTCTGTTACAACATTATGTATTCTGATATTTTATTGTAATTAGATAGTATAAACGGAGACTGACAAATATTATAATACAATTATACTGACAAAAATTATAATACATGTAGACATATCCAATCTAATGGGTTAAAGTACACGTAATGAATATAAAATAACGATTATATAAGAAATTATAATAGTGTACAATTTATATTTTATAGTTTTAAATATGGTGACATTTTATCATTCGCGTCAAATTTATTTGCATTAAACTATATGTTTATTGGAAAATATATGTATTTCGAATGAGCAGATAAGAATGTTTCGAAATAACACGTAAAATAGTGAAACTCACCTAATATAATGCCAATGTGGTGGTATGCCTAATTCCGAGCAGCCAGAATTTTCATACATGCTTATGTAGTCGAGAGGATCTGGACCACCCAACCTAGGCAAAGGTGCACAGAAAATCTTTTAGTTATTTGGTTTTACATCCGGTTAAATGTACGTACAGCTAAGGGAGGCTAAATATAAGTCGTCCTCCCTTCTTGTACAAGAGTTCCATACTCGATAGAAACCACCTTTCTGATACCAGGGCTTTCATATTGATCAAAAAACACAAAATACTAAATAAACTACATCAGATGTGTTATTAAAATATTCGTATTTATTATTATTATTATCATATGTATTATTGTAATAATTGTATTTAATAAATGACAAGTTTTACAATTAAACTTAAATAAATAAGAAACACAGAGATTATTTTATAACGTTTATCCTGTTTATTATAAATATTAAATATTTATTATCTTTCTGTTCTTGAATTATCAATTATTCTTCACTGTACGAATTTCATGAGGAAGCGTCGCTGTAGTGGAACATTTAAACATTAAAAATTAATACAAAACTGGAGCAACAATTTTTAATAAACTATAAAGTAAATTATGTAATACAATTTACATTATAAATCGTATTACACTGCGAATCATTTCCAGTATATTTTTTGATATACGATAACGTAAAGAAGCAAATTAAAATTGCAACAAGTGCAAACAAGTGCATACAACACTGCAACGCATTTCTCATCGCATTCTGACATAAACACCATGAGCATGAAATTTAAACATTTCACACTTTACCGCTGAGAAACCATTTTTCATTAACAGACCAAGTCCAACGATTCTTACCAGTATTTTACAACAGCAGTGACAGTGAGAGGATTGCTTTGATCCGGATAGATCTCTTTACAAAGATTGTGCAAAGCATCGAGGCCTAGAGCTCGTGCTGTCGGTGCCTGGATCGGTTGTCCCGGTGGGAAACTTCGACAAAACTCTTCTCTTTCACGCATATTTCCGTACATATACGCAGATTCCCAATTACGAAGCACACTGCCTCGAAAATGTTACGAATATGCGATGCAAACAAAATCACTTTGTTTACCGTGGTTCAACCACTGTCTGCACCTTCCACCGAGCACGAATCATACGTCTCTGTTTCTTGACAAAACTAAATTCTTTCAGAGGGGACGACCGAATGATTCCAAAATCACTGCGCGTCTTTAAAAGTCACTATGGGCGACAGGGGAAAGCACATTGCCATTGGTGGGCGCAATCTGCAGCGCATTTCCATTAGTCCATTCCGATCGGGACGGAACATCCTAGATCCAATAGAGTGATTTTCGCACACAACTACATCTCTTGTTTAACGCGACTGGCACGGTTGAAAATATATAATTTGTCGGTGTGTTCTGGTAAACTTTGAACAACAGAAGTGCATTTAAACATGTCAGACTCGGCAAGATGAGGTTACAATACTCTGTTCTGCCTTTGATTTACCTCTCGTGGCATTTACAAATATGTTCAGGGATTATGTTAACAAACAATACTACAGACATTCAACAAGAGTACAGACCTGAAGGTCCACTGGTAATGTGCAAATTTCTGTGAGTATTCGCACGTCCATTCGCCGACAGTTGTTTATCTTTAGTAAAGTATTGATTGTTGCTTCTTTCTTTCTTTTTTGTGTTAATAAGTCATTTATTTGTATGGCACGAATATACGTTTTGCAGGCCAAAAGAATTTATAGAGTGTGAAGAACCAATTGATCACAAAGGTAATAAAACTGCCAAAGAGGAAACTGGATTTGGTTGTATAAAGGTATCCCAATGCATATAATGCATATAAATATTGTACATATAACGTCGGTCACTTAGATATTTTCTTTTTAAAGTTCGGAGGTTCCAGATACGAGGATGTTGAAAAAACTAAAGTGTCGTGTACTGTATTACCATTTATCGAGTGTTATGGGCCCAGGACATTTACTCGTGAAGGAGTTCCTTGTATAAAATACAGTGATCATTATTTTGCTACCACTTTACTATATAGCATTCTATTAGGCTTTTTGGGTATGGACCGGTTTTGTTTAGGACAAACTGGCACTGCTGTTGGCAAGTTGTTAACATTAGGAGGGGTGGGAGTATGGTGGATTTTCGACGTAATTCTGCTAGTCACAGGTTCTTTACAACCTGAAGATGGCAGCAATTGGAATCCATATGTATAATAAACCAAGCATAAAAACCAAATTCCAAATGTGTAAAATAAGATTCAATGTTTTGTATGATATCCTTTTTTAAATAAATATTTAATAATTTCGAATTTACGAGATTACCCAGATACTTTTTGTAAAAATAGATTTCTATTTACTTGTACATATATATCTTAATGCGTAAATAAACATTTCTGTTAGAGAATGTTATTTTTTAAATGTTACTGTTCTTTATTTTTCTTCTCCTCTTTTTTTATATTAGAAACATTCTTTTGAGAGAAATGAATGATTCGATAATTATAAAAAAATATACAGGAATACATGTTTTAACATTCATCTATTATAATTCATAATCATCTGGATGATACAGTTCGCTAAGTAATCTATAAATGTATGATGGTGCATTTCCTCCCCTAAAACAAAAATGTATTGTTGCATAATTAATTTAGTAGATTAAACAATATAAAAGATTTAATATCATTGAAAAACCTTACGTGTTTGAAATAAATAATGTAACTAATTCTGGAGGTACATAATCAAAAACTGGATTATATACATGAATTCTTTCCAACAACGATACATTTGCACCATCGATTACACCTTGCAATGGTGAGACATGATTATTAAAACCATCCTGTTCATGGGAATAAAGATACAACGGAGACAACTTGTACAATGGTAATAAGACCATTACTGGGACAGAATAATGTTTCGCAGCCTGAGCAACTGTATGTGAACCTGAAATAGCTCTCAATCCTCCATTTGCCATGACAGAGTGTGTACCAATTATTACTTTATTCACTCGTGACATCATTGCAAAAATTGCCACGTCCGATATTAAAGTAGTTTTGATTTTAGCCTTTGACAGATTTACTGCCATGTCATGACCCTATTAATAGTCCAAACATTTTTTGTTAAATTGATACAAAGTGTTTACTACAATATATACATACAGTTAACGATGGTCCTCCTTCAGCTACTATAACTTCAAAAGCTCTTGTCGCAGCAGCTTTCTTGAAAAACTCTTCTACTAATGTAGATTTGCCAATTGTCATGATAATTTCATTCGAATGGATGTGTTCAGATGCTTGCTGTGTAATATTTTCTGCACTATGAAAAAAGTATACATCTTAAAACATTCTATAAAATAGAATACTTTGTACTTTCATTGCTCGTTCAAACTAACCAAGTTTCTAACTCAACTTCAAATTCATTAATGTGTTCAATGATAACTGATTTGAGAGAAGGTATGGAAATGTTAAAATCAACTTTCTGATCACCTTCAGCAGTGAGAATTTTATGTAAAGATTCTTGTGTATCCGTTTCTTCAGTGTTGTTCTTTAACTCAATATATTCTTCTCTAATTATTTGCAATATTCTACGAACCATATTTCCAATACAAAATTCAAGGGGAATAGCTTCTACTAAATATTTTCCATTTGTTCTAATTATATTTATCAAATTCCTTTCGAAGTAAAATATATATATATATATATAATTAATTTGTTCCTGATATATTCTTATCTTTTGTAAAATCATATATATCTAAGAAGACACACAAATAAAGTACTATAATATTTAATTGTTGGCAATTATACAAGTGTAATATAATTTTTTAACAATACAAGCTAAGAGGTTTAGTCAAAATTGAATATTATTTCTAATAAGAATACTGACTAATTAGCAATTAATTGTTAATTATGTTAAAGATTGGCATTTATTTAGTGTTTCTTAGATTTATAAAGTTGTCTGAAATAAAAAAGGAACATAATCCCTACTTGGCGGTGGTCCATTTTTCGTTACTTATGATATTTTTTAGAACCAATATAGTAGCCACTACGATATTGTGTGTACGCTTAACGCCACTAAAATACAAAATGTCATGAAATTTCATTCCATTTAAGGTTAACTCGCTTAAATTCATTTATCTACTCACCCGTAATGAATATCATTTATTAAGTCTAACACTTCTTGGTTAATATCGTTGTCTTTCGTATTAACCATTTTGACCACAAGTTATGTTAGATGTTGCCTCTTTTTAGAAAAATAATATAAAAGTTTGAAACATTTCTTCTGTCAATATCCAACTTGTACAACAACAAAACACCAGCTGTTAACTAAGGCAATGATCAATCTCAGCATTGACTAACTAGAATAGACTGGACCACAGACAAAGTACATGAATAGACCAAGCATCTTAGAGGATTTTGTAGCCCGTGACCTGAAATACCGACATGGTAAAAAATCGTCTATGACAATGTCTATTTATATACCTCGTGGTGGTAAAGTTTTTATATTTGAAGGTAATTGGAGAATTACAAATGAAACGATCGAAGTTGATTAAGTAAATGCACCGGAGAGATGATCGCTGATGGAAGAATTAAATGTTCTTTGTGTTTTTAATTCCTATTACCATTAGCGCTGCAGTACAAAACCTGCCTTAATCGATATGGTAGGATGTGACATGAAAATGGTAAGGAGGAGAAAGTACTGAATGTCATATCTATTCTGTATCTATGGTAAGAATTTGGTAATTTGACCTAGTTAGTTAATTATTTGATATTATATGATTAATTATTGAATAATTATAAGCAGAGAAAGATAGAATACATCTGACAAATTAAGGTAAGAATATTGATTTGTGTGGAATCGAAATATGAAATTATTAACGCATGAAACAGTACAGACTTTTTTTTTATCATAAATCGTTTGAAATTATATGAGTATTTATCTCTGTGCGACTGGATTTTACAAATCAATTCATTTATCTACATTTATTTAAATTTTTTTTCGCGCAGTCGCGCTGTAGCCCGTGAAATATGTAGTTTAAAGATACTCGATTAGTAAAGGCGCGGTGGCGGTCGGAACCATTTGAACATAACCAATCAGTGTCATTATTAGTTTGAAACTCGTGTGAAAACGTCGTGTGAATACTTGTTTTTATCATAATTTGATTCGTAAATCATTGTTATTTGCGCTGTCGAGAGTAGATGATACAAAACTATTACACAGTATAAAATTAGCAATGGGTTAACTATCGAGGAAATGTCTGATTTTAATATGTACAATAAAATTGAATGATCAAAAGTCGTTACATTATATATGATTGTTGACAGATGTTTGATTGAAGGAAGACTGAAGAGAAGAGTTTGTGAAAAGAAGTTTAAAAGAAGACTGTTTGTCAAAACATTTCTTAACATAACTCCGTCTTTAGATTTAATTTAATCTTTTCCATTTCTAAGTAGAGAAAAGTCAAAGAATAAAGAAATATGCAAATTATTGCGAAACGATCTCTTGAAATAGTCTTTAGTTCATTGTGGTTTCACGAACAACTTTTGCATTCATTCCAGGCTTCCAAACCTTGGGAATAAACTGCATCACATAATTTGTGCGTAATATCTACACTGGCAGTGAGAGTGTCATTATGTTTACCCGATTGCGATGAGTTGCCATTGTACTTGTTAAAAATCACCTTGACATTATGTAATAACCGCGAATTTTGATAATATTTTAAATGTCGATAATTTGATTGATTAATGATGTTAATAATTTTTCTACTCTACAGTGATAGTCACGGAAGCTTACGGATGCAAGCCTTGTCCTTTTTGATATCTATTGCATGTGTCGGTCGTGGAAACCTCGAAGATTTCTATCTCCATTCAAATGTTTAAATATCACTTTCACTGTTCCATATACTCGCATGAGTATCATACAATTTATCTACATTGAATAAAATAGAGCAACGATTAGCATTTGTATGATTTCCGGTTTCTAACAGAATGTGTAAATGACGCGTATAATTTGTTTATATCTGTCTGTATCCTTTCAATGGTAAAAATATAAAAACAATTGTTGTTTAAAATTGTCAGTCAGTAATTTACTAGAAGGTTGCGAATGTAAATGTAAAAATATTCTATGCGTGTATCTTTATAAAATTTTAATTGTTTTGTTGTTTTATTTATTAGAAATTTATGATTGAGTTATTACAATAGTTTCTTCAATTCTGTTAGCATCAAACTAATGTCTCTCATCTTCTAAAATTAATTATTATGTCAAGAAAGTTGCTCTCTTCTTCATTCTTGGGATTCGACGCTCGGAAGAATATCAGCGGAAGTATGAACTTACGTACACACTTCCGTTATTGGTTGTAAATAACGGGTGAAAGTGCACACGTTTAATTATTATAGAGCAAAAAGCAATTCTGCGGAGGAATTAGTGAAGGAGGATAATCAATAAAGCATTGTTGCGTCTTGATGGTGCCGTAATGGAAGTTATTAAGTTACAGAAAGGCAGTTGCAGTTTTCGATGTTGAAGTGTTATAAAAAAAAGCGAGAAACATAGACGAAGAAACTATATAACAAAGTGAAAAAAATTATAATAATTATATCTGAAAGGCAAGGAAATAGACTATATATGTACAATAATATATCAATATACCATATTATATATATTGATAATCGTCTGGTAACAGATTATAATAGCAATACTTAAAAAACACCGAAATAATATTGTGAAAGAGGAAGTACATTTATATTAAATGCATTTTTTGATTGCTTTCAATGAATAATTTTTACAACGTTTCTCATACTTCTTAAACATACATGTGAATTGTATTTATTTCTTTATCATTTTTCTAACTTGTAATTTATGCAAATTTCATGGTGCATTGAGATGCTATTACAATTATACCCCACGGGCACAAGGACAGAAAATTATCTGGACAATTACCCTGTAAAACAAAGGAAAATCAGGCAGGCGCTGGCGAACTTAAATGTTTGAGAATGCAAAAAGCAGCAACGCTATCACGACAGGTAAAATTGTATTGTTTAACGCAAATTATGTCATACTATTCTCTTGCAAATTAGCCACATCCAGTCGAAAACCTTTCACCTACATTTCACATCATTTAATCTTACGAAATCTAAACTGCTATGAACTTCCTTTTTTGTCGTTTCACGCGAAGATTTAATTTATGGAACATTTATGACAATCGAAATTTGATTTGACGAAAGTGTAAGTAATTAATTTATTTCTCATGTAAAAGTACCAAATTATAACTTGGAACCAACAACGGGAGATTAATAACGTTATTAAGGCATTAGATAGTATTATTAAAATTTAATATCCTGCGAGCAACTTCTGAATTATTAGTATCACCAAAATACATAATATGAAGTTTGGAAGACAATTATTATAGAGCTGATTATAATATTTCAATATTGTTTTACGTAACTCTAAAGACGTATAAAATTGCGACGTATAATCAAGTACAGTAGTCAAGACAAGCTATTATACTTTCTTATCAAATGTATGAGCCTTAAACAATACAGTGTTATTCTAATAATTGTATAAAGGGGTAACAAGGTTCCTCCTGCAGAGAAGAATCGAAACCACGAGAATATTTTCATTAAAATTCACTTCCTCTCCCCTTCGTACAGGTGAAACGCTTTTTAATGAGATTCATTCACGGGTATAAAGGAAAGTGTCTTTTCCCATCCGCGATATGTCCGTCCGCACAATACTTCTTTTTTTCACGAGCTGTCTCGCTCTTCTAAGATGTCTCGTATCAGATAAACCGTACGAACATTGCGTTCCCTTACGTAATACGGCTCTCTTGATCTTTGCATTGCTGTTTTTCGATCGAGAAATTTCACCAGCGAATCACGATACACCTGTCCTCTTCTCCCTTCATCGTGAGGAAATATTTTTCGAACAGTGTCACTAATCTATAAAATTGTGTCCTGTTATTTCAGGAGAGATACCACAGGTTTCCGGCTACAATTTCATAGTTGTAACTCGATAATATTTGACGATGAAAATTATTCATCAAATGAATATACGTTGAATTTATTTTCGTCTGGTTAAACTATGTTTTTCAAAAGAGACAGTTATTTGTAGTCACATTGTCTGGAGTACTGTATTGCGAAGCAAAGCAACGAAAAGTTGCAATTATAATTTGGAGCATTGTAATAGTTATTTCTGATTTGTTCTATGTAGTTTCATAAAAATTTGAATTTTTATTCTTTGGATTGATGATTAATATGTTTTGCATTATTCGACAGTGATAATCGTTTTTAGTAATATTCTAAAAACAATTTTAAGTGAAGAAACTTGATGCAGTATTTCATCGATTGAATTCAGAATAAATAATCATTTGGATGTTCTGCACGAAGCGCGGTGCGAATGCATAAAGTAATGATTATACGTTATACACTATTGCCCACAAGTTTAGAATCACATGTTGTCTTGTATAATAATTTTAACAGCTAATATTACTAGCTTTATCATCATAGTACAATCTCATTTAAATTTTCAGAAATCAATGCTTTTTAATTTCTTCTAAGATTCTTCTATATCTCTTTTCAATTCTTTACTTTCTTGAAATTCTGAATACTTTCTTGATATCAAAAAACTTTGAAACTAAAGAAAATAGCTTACTCTTGAAAATCATATTTTAACAGAATGAAAATTTCTTTTTTAAAATTAAGGAGTTAAAAGTTGGGATATATTAACTTTTTAAAATTTGTATCGTACGTTAAGTAAATCATAGATTTATGTTAAAAAGTTCTGGATGAAATAAAACAGGTGATAGTACCATATTTACGAACGTTAGTGTACTATAGCCGTGTGAAGGAAGAAAGTTCGTTCCGAGCATTATAGTAGGAAGAGCATTGTAATAGTCTGACCCATGTTCCTTAAAAGGTAAGAAATGGATCGCAAATGGATGACGCAAGGATTAATTAAAGTCTTAATTGTAAGTTTTGCAAAAAAAATTACAAAGGAAGAATATAAACAGTTTTCGAATGAAAATTTTACAGTGCATGCCTTCTTTCTGTTTTGTTACGCAAAACTTTAAATTTTGGTATTGTTGATATAAATATACAATTAACTGCTGAATATCAAATGTTGCAAATTGTAAGAAGAATATTATCTTTGTTTTACAATAATGATATAGATAATAATAATGAACAATGATATCTTTATTTTTGCAGTAAAAGACTGCCTTTGGTGAATTATTAAATGAAACTTTCTTATGCAATGAAACGATAATCAAATTTGGCAGATGCTTAAGGAGATGTTTCACAGGAAGACATTGAAACTTTCGCTTAATTCTCGCATCTTACGTCACGCAGGTGATACATCCAATCTGTAATATTGTAACAATCTTTAGAAATTGGAAAAGTATATTCCTCGTTTATTTTATTTATAATTTTTATTATTACTTTTTAAAAATTTAGATTATCGTTCAATTCGCTAATATTATTTCTTTGTTAACGTCTTAAAAACACTTTATAATAATACAGAAATGCATGGAATAGATCATTCGTTAATTCTACTTGCATCAGCGAATGATATGTAATATTTTTCAAACTGGATTAATCGTTTCTAGTGAATCCTTTTTACAACAATCTTGCAGGAAACAGATTGAAACTCACAATCAGTTTCGATGGTGAGCGGAGAAAGGACTAATAGTGATCGCGTTTTCGTTGCCTCGGGCAATTTGAAAAATATTTCACCGACTAACTATTTATATAGTACCAAGAACCAAGGGGAAAAGAGATATCTGATTCCATTTGATTGACGTATAAATTTGACGCAATTATGATTAATCATTTATCATTTCAGATATTATAAAGTAAATATTTTGAATTCATATAATTTTACTAGAGAGATTTGTCCACGCTTGTTTGTGAAATGTAAGTAAATTATACTTGTTTTGTATCATTTATTTTATCGATACGTGGATATTTGAGGAGCTGTCTGAAAAGGTTTCTCAATTATTATGTCTGCTGTATGTATAATTTTTCTAACAAAACGTTAAAACTTTCATCTGTTGTGTTTCCTAATTTTACACAGAACAATTCTTCATCTCACTCTCAGGATTATAAGAGATTCCAATTCTTTTTTTCTGACATGCACCAATAATTCTGCTCTTCTCAATTCCTTGTTTTAAAACTGAAGAAGAAATTCATTGCGGTACGCCGGTTCATTTCATTCATAATTCATACTTTCGCGAGCATGCTGAAAACGACAGCTAAAAACGATTTATTATCGGAAGTAAATGCCGAAATTGTTTGTAAAACGCTACGATGCGCTTTTGCGCGGTCTCCGGAACGTTCGAGCGGAACTAGAATAACTTGATGCTCGTTCGAGCGTTTCTGTTCGTTTCAATGGTGTTAAGTAATCCCCCGACGTACATCAATTCCCCTCTTTTTTCCTTTCAGTTCAAAAACCGTTCATGTAATCTTCCTCTACAAGTATTTCTTTTGATAAAACATGCTGTCTGATTTGACTGATTGAACCAGCTTGTTATCCTATTAAATCTACATGTACATTGTAAATCTACATTGTTAGCTTACCCATTATAGAAATTAGCAAGCTGTTTATTAATCTGAGAAAGAATTGAATGCCGTTTTACTTTAATCATACATTTTATGCTTTTATATTTGTATTAACGTTTATGCCTGGTAGTTGAATCATATTTTAATCATAAATTCATAAAATTTTAATGTTAGAGATTGCACTGTACGAAATACCCGACACGTAATAAATATCAAAATTAACTGTTGTATTCTAAAAGAATAGTTTACATACTTTTCTGATGATTAATCGGGATTAGAATAGCTTCCTCCTTCCGATTCAATCGACAAGATTACATGATTACCTTCTTCTTCTTATTGTCATTACCAATTCTATATCACGTATGTTCGTAGAAAGTTTCTGAATTAATTGCGGAACGTATTATTTTATTTAATATAACTGGACGTCTTTTCTCTTCTTTTCCATCAGAGACGTGCTCTTCGATTCGCATCCAGTGCTAACACAATCGACATTCTAATACAGATTTCTATCGATTGTTGGCAAAAGTCCTAATAAAATGTAAAACGAATGCTGGCCCCAGTCAAAGAAGGCGGCAAATAGAAGAGAGAAGTGGGTTTGAAACCAACAACGTTCACCGTCCTACCTGTTCGTCTCCCACCTGGGTCCTATGCCTCTGAGGAACTCTTCCCCGGCTGGAGAAGTAAAACTCTCAGACGTTTTCCGATCTCCAACAGTCCCGAACTCGTCCTCGTCAACGTGTGAACTTGTCAGCGAAGCAGGCCTGACGCGTCTTCGCCATTGTCCTCTTGTTTTCATTTCTCCGCTAACACGAGAAAAGGTCAGCCATTCTTTCTTCCGATAAAACGACTTGAGAACGACTTATTTTCCCCTTTGAATGACGCTTTCGCTTTGATTAACGAGACTCATCAATTCAGATTAATTCGTTTCCTTTCGTGCAACTTGCAAGTTGATCGATCGACTCGATATTTGTGAGAAGAGAGATTTGAGGGAAGTTTATAGAAGGAGTATAGTGTAGTTATTTGGTTCAGTCGAGTAAATTCGAAAGTCGACGAATTTTTTCGGAAGAGAGAAGAAATAGACCGTTTAGTGGGGTGTCGATGTTCCGGTGGTGAAGTTCGTAGAAAACGGCAACCCGTGTGTGAACATTGCTATCGATAATCGAAGAGGAAGGAGGATCGTTGACGCGATGAGACGGAGTAACGTTCTGTGCTTTCTTCTGTGGATCACCACGATCCTGAGGATACAGGGTTTCGTTGCTGCTGAAGCTGACCCGGCGATCCTCTCAGGGACTGATTTAGCTCATTTCCAACAGGTAAGGAAAATACTAATTTTATTATTTTTTTCTTTTATATATAGATTTATATAATTTCTTTTTTCTTTGTTGGTTAAAATTGTTAAAAGAGGTTGTTTTTCTTGTAATCTTTCTTAAGAAATTTCATATTACCTTGGCATAAAATATTGTTGCAAAGTTAGAGAGTTTGGAGACTTTGAGACTTAAATTAGAAACTATAAGAGAGGCAGTTTTCATAAACTTCTTTCAATATACAGATAGATAAAGATTATCCAGATTTCTATCGACAAATTTTGACAAGACAAATATCTGAGATCTAAGAATCAGACCACAGAGTCAGAATATTTTGATAACAAGAATAAATTGGATAAGTGGAAGATGTAGCACTGGACAAGTGTATATTGGACCGATGAATAATGAAGACCAATCAATAGAAATTCCAGATAAAATAATTTGTTTCAAGTGAAGTAAACGATACAACTTTTCTATCGATTTAACGTCGTATGAACCTGTAGAGAATCAAGCAATCCAACTAGAGATTTATTAATCCTCCCTACTATCTATATCATAAAATAAGAATTTACGTATGGAATGCAATAACTCATTTAAATGAATAAATGTATCTTTTAATTGAAAAGTGTGCAACAATATTTCATCGATGACTTTTGATGTTGTTTCATAGAAAGTAAACATCTTGAAGCATTCAGCTGTAAAAAGATCGCGTGTAATCGATCAAGGTTCTCCTCTATATCGCCGAGATCGATGTTTCACAATCTTGCAAAGCTTCTATCAACTAAATACAACATTGAATACAAGACAATTATCTATAGTTTCGAGGGCCGGGATTTTTAAATACGAGTGGTATCTCGATTCAGAAATCGTACAGATTGTGTGGAAAAGAAATGACTCTCATTTAAATATCATTCCAGTAGAAATTATCGTTCTCACTATCGCTCTCTCACAGCATGCAAATTGCATTTTCTCCACCATCAATATGGTTAATATCATCGTTGAGAAAATTAAAAAAAATTCCTCCATTGTAGCTGAAATTGTCAAACCATTAGTAAGGATAAATTTTGAATTTGATATTTCACAAAATAAAATTACTGCATTTGTGTTAAAAGTATTCAATCTCTAAGTAACACGATATTGTTAGTGTTATAAGGAATTAGATTTATTGTTTGATGTAATAAGAAATATTACATTTTATTACCGACACAAACATGCATAATTTACAAATGATTTTTATTGAAAAATTCATCATTTACTTGTGCTCATCAACTCCAAAGACGTATGTGTAGAATAGTGTACGAAAATAATATTCTCGTTTGAATATTCCGATGAAAAGAATGTCCATTTGAATTCTATTTCTTTAAACGTGATCGTAAAAGTATGAATTTTCAAGATCCACGGTCTAGCAACAAATGGCTCAACAAGTGACCACACATTTGGTTACTAAAGTTGAAAGAACTTTTACGAAAGGCGTTTACGAAGTCGATCGTTTCACGTGGAACAATCTGACAGGTATCGAGGATCCTTTAGCAAAGAAATTGCCACGTAGCGTGTTCCGGCGTGTGCAATTAAATCTGTTTCCAGATCTCTCCGGCAGCCACGAACAAAGTATACTTATCTACGTACGCACGCGTACGAACGGCGTGAAACGAAGCCATTTGCAATAGGTATGCAGATTCGATGAAATTACTTCTTTTGCACTCGCGGCTGACGTAATCAGGCCGCAGTGAACACTTCTTTACTACAGTTCTTCGCTATCTTTCCTGACAATCGTGAGCAAGTTTCACCAGTTGGGCGGTAAAATCCGCGAAAAGATATAAAAGCCACGACACACGCTGTTAATTGTGCTCGCTCTGTTAAAGCGCCGCTTCTTTCTCCGTATTTGTTTATATCGCCATTCTCGCCAAGTATTCAATTTCACTCAAGTTGTAATGTTCATTATTATTCGTACGATTTGTTAAGTATTATCCATTAAATTTTATTTGTTGTCGTTGACACTGTTAATTACATTGAGGAAGAAGAGACAGTGCTACACGTCGTTAATCAAATAAGAGGATTTAGAATAAAAATATCGTAACTCTGATAAAAATATTATAAATATTGTAAAAGTATCGAAACTCCATCAACTCCATTATGTGTGGTGTATGTGAGTGTTTGAAAAAGTTGCTATATGGAAACATAGGATCCGTTTAGCAGAATCTTCAAGAAAAGTTAATGAAATTATCTATTTTCGTAAACAGGTCACGAATGATCACAGAGCATCATAAATTGATTATTTCCAAACACATGTTTCGTGAGAGATCTAAACTCGATATAGAATATTAATATTTTTAGTGCCTCAGAGATTCTTTTTATAATGGTAATTAAGATAATGGCTTGAAATTCAAAGTAAGCGTTGTACTTAATTACGCACCGTTAACTACAGCACGTTTCTGCAATCATTCTGAAATGATCTAACCCAGGATTTCTCTTCATCATCAAAATCAGTTCCTCGCAATAAGACTCTATGAAACGTACGTTCTTTGTTTCCTTTGTTTTTCTGCTGTGCCTTCTATCATCTTCCATCTTTATAACTTTAACCTAGTATAATAGACTACTTTAAACGAAGAATCTTACTTCTTAATTCTTTTCATAGTAATAAAATAATTCCTGTACTTTTCCACAACTTCGAGATCATAGCGTTTTGATTTTGTTGCTTGATTTTCGTAGAAACATTAACATTCCTTAAAGATGTCGGTAAGAAAAACTTTTTTCCACTGCATAATCCGTTTTCTTTGTTAAATTCATCTCGCTTATTTATGATACGAGAAGAAATCGTTGTCTAAATTCTCGCTATTTTATTTCAATGCAAATAAATGTTGTAAATTTCACGATGCGAGTTTGACAAAGTTTGTACTTCGAGTCCTCGATGCTCGAGAGAAATCTAGCAATTGGAAGAGGACACTGCAGGAGGCTGATATTGCAGAAGACAGAGATAGGAACACCTAACGTCAGATAGAAGTTTGTGAGTGACGGTAGAAACAGGGGTCAGAAGTTACTCTGTTAGTGGGTGAACATCTCGGGTCTACTTTCATACGTTAGTATAACACTTCGGTCACGATTTTCCTACTTTTCCCTCAACGACACGATCAATATAATACAAATATTCGTACGAATATGTTTACGCGGTCAACATCTCAATTGTAACGATTAAAGCGACGTTCATCTTTGAAATTGCAAATTTTTTCTTTCTCGTCGAGTATAAGAAAAAAGAAAGAAGAAAAAAAGATAATGGAATTTGTAATTAGCAGTGAAACAGAAAACGTCTGTGTGAACGAAAGTGAAGAGTTCGTCAAAGATATAACACGTCGTAAACTTTTTCACACGCTTGAATTTTTCCTCGCATAATTTTTACGCTTGCACCTTTCAAATTTTTGGCTTCCAATACTTCACTGACAGAGAGGGAGACGAAATTTTCTATTATCCTTCGCGCATCGTCGGCATTGTCGACGACGAATCTCGTTGAGTATACGTTCTTCGCGTTTTCCTGTCATTCCGCCAACGAACACTTTCACGAACTCGGCGATAAACTTTAGAACATCACAGCCGCTTGCAGACGTTTCTCTCGTACGCGGCGTCCAAGCAACAACGTCGATTCCATTTCCAAATAGTTTCTCTTACGGAGAGGTTTTTTTTCCTCGCTCGCTCGCATCCGTGAAATCGAGAGTTACGTTTTTCACCGTTAGACACGCCGCGATACGTAAGACCAAGAGGAAGAAGAAGAACCGGAAGTCGTGTCGATAGAATGTCGCTGACGCTTCCGTTTTCACGCACGGAATGCTTCTGCCCATCGAACGCGGCCATTCATCGTTCCTTTCTTCCTTCCGACAAACGACAGCGATTTATTCTCGCTTATCCAATAATTACCACTACATTTTAAATAATAATTCACACTTTTGCGTTATTAAAAAGAAAAGAACTATCGGCACAAAGTTGCCAAAGTATTCTCAGTTATTTACGTTAATTACCTCTGCACTCTGAATTCGTAAGTTTCTATCATTTAGAGATTCTTTTACATTTCTTCTTTCGAATATTCCGATCATTCCAAGCGTACTGGATTGGAATGCTTTGATGTCGATGGGTAATTGCAATTTTTACAATTTTGCGTCGCAATTTCCCACGTAGCAGATATATTTTCGTCGTTTGATTAACAAGACAGGCGCTAGGAAAAATTAAATAGATCCGTCGAGATAGTAACCTTGCCCTCGACGTCATTGACAACGGATCGCAGGAAATCCGTCCAAGCTAGTCATTTCCGTTTTCACTTTCAATTTCAACTTCTTGCTCCTTTCCCCGTTTCTTTTACAACAATTTTTTTGCTTTTCGTTTTGAAATTTTCATACAAATTTTTATTCGCACGTGTCCTCTAAAAAGACGCTGCTTCGCGTTCTTTTCTTTATTTCTTTTAAACATCCTGCGTGTTGTTAATTATTTTCGTGCGTGCATTTAACCATTTAAGCAAGATTGATCGAAGAATTTATCAAACTCAAGCGTTGAAGAGCACGAATCGATTCACCTTTCTCGAGGACACGAAGAAGCGAGATCAAGGCGAATATACGGGACAATAGGTGAAGGTGAAGGATGCCACACGGTCTCTCACTTTCTCCAGAAACCATACTGATTAGCCAGACTCTGGCCAGAAACGAGCTCAATGTAATTTACAGGTAGACGGAAGTGCTGGTTTTTCAGGAAAGAAAGATCCCCGGCAGGTAAATCGTCTCTGAAAATGATACGTTTGGAAACTAGTTTGATCACACCGTTCCAGGGATCCTTGAAATAAAAGTAACGAGTCTTTTGAAAAGTATTTACGCTCGCACGTTCCATAAAATAGGCGATTCCAGTTAATTGGGATTGGCTTGACGACGATACCTTGAATTCTTCCCCAAATTTGGGCATCGTTAAAGACAGTTGAATAAATCTCTTAATATGTTCTCTTGTAGTGCATAGATTTCTCTTGAAATGGTTGTTATTTGATGTTGTTTGAGAAGAATCGAAAGAAACTGTAAATGTCGATGTAAAAGTGTTTTGAAAGTTGAATGCAAGAAAGCATTTCGGAGGAGCATCGAATTTGAGAGATGAAACGTGTAATTAATAAATTTACGGTGACAGACATCTTGCGAGAAATCAAGGAAGTAAACCTTTTTTTTTTTTTTTTTCTTTTTGAAGGAAAAACATACTTCCTTCATCTGCATTTTTCTTCTTCCACAAATCTTTTTGTTACGTAGAGAAATTTTCACAGATTAGTCGCGTGTCACGTATGTTTCCATATGAAATCACAGCGATTGTTTCTGCGTTGGAACTTTCTCGAACAAAATTTATAATACGTCGCGCGATGAAATTTCCCGTAGGTCTATAAAAGTTTGTCGAGGTTTGTGCCTTCGGTTTATCGAATTCGATTAATCAATCTCTCTTTGGCGGAGGCGAACTGAAGAATATCACGGGCCTGACACACTTTGCAATAACAAAATCAACGTAAGAAACGACTGGAGCTTAGGGAGGTTAGCAAGCCTTTCTAAACAAACTAAAAGGACCAGTGACATTAATTGAAGATCAATGATGTACGAGCCTCTTCAACGAGGAAGTGTAAGGAGCAGGAAGAGGAGGAGCGATTTCACGATAGTAAGATTGAAAGTGCGACTTATACATGACCCAAGGGTGAATTTCTCTTTTTCTGTACAAAGACAGGAGGATACGTAGTGTCTGCCCTCGGTGAAATTTCCCACGTGCGTTTGACCGGCGAGGAAAAGCATTATTTTGAAATTGAACTTGTATTTAACGGTGGTTGGAAATACATTCGTCAGGGTGAATATACGTTTTATTAATATCGTTCTTGCAAGTGGATGGTTTGTACATTTTTGTCAGATATTAGCAAAGAAGGATGAAGAATTAACTCTCGTGCGATTTCAACTGTTCGTTTCGTTTGCTTTTCGTCGAGTTGAAAATATCGGATCGTTTTCTTAACATTGGACTTTGGTTCGTCGCTCGTATTCAGTTCAACTCGCAACGCAAATGTAGCCATACGCTTTTAAAAATAGTATTCTCAATCGTTCTCAGTTGTTGTGAAATTGATAACTTGCTGTGTTTCTCGTTAACATGCGCCTTTCACTCTGATATCATTCAACTGCAAGTCTATCATGCGCTATACGCATATCTCGCAAAGGACATTGAACACCAGCGTGCAATACGTAATTACGTGTTAGATCGCGCATGACATTGATTCTCTTACAATACGCGTACGTATTGAGTAATGTTCGCTGCATGCGTACCATACTTTGCATACCTTCCTAAAGAAGGGAACAATGATTTGTAAATTAAACTTTTAACGTTCGACGATCTGCAAACTTACGCTGAACTGCAAATGTAATTTTATTGTATCGAAGGTTATTTTTAATTTAAAGCATGCCGTGTACGAAAGTTTACCGATGGACTGGAAAGATTCTTGATTTCGCGTAGCTGCCTGCAGTTTTTGCAATCCTGTCGTAAAAATGCGGTGCAGAGCATAACTCGTACATAAGCTCGCGCAGAAGAATCCGGTTAAATGGCTATATTACAGGTCGTCCTTTCACTAAAATCGAACGATCCCGCGTGCAATCGAAAGTAAAAGCAATCAACTGGCGTAGAATACTTTCTACGAGGAGTAGAAGATACTAAAAACTAGACACTGAAAGATAAAACGACGATTTCGCGATTCGCCGCTCGCCTTTATGGCATTTGCTATGATATCGTTTATAACAACAGCTCCGTTTTTTCAGTTGAATCTGTCGAAATTTAGATGGAGAAATTCCGTTGAACAGGAGGATTCGTTTTTCAACACTTTGAACACTATCAACTTTATCAACACTATCAAACTTTATTGACTTTATCATAGACAGGAAATGTTAATTCGACGTTGTAACCAAAAATTGACGAATGTCACTCTAAATAACTAATTGCAAATGTTATTTTTATATTTTATATATATATTTAATTATTATATTTAATATTATCTAACCTATTATTTATATTTATTTTTATATTTTACAGCGTATTCTGTATCATAATAGAGCGAGAGAATTCACGAAAAGAATTCACGAAGTGAAAAATAATAAAAATTAATCGATTCTGCAAATAGGATGGCACGGGTGTCACGATTAATTTAAAAAATCGAGATCCCCCTCACGAATGAAACACTTTCGCAAACGCAATGACGAAATCGGGCATCGTTCAAAGTTGCAACTAAAATCGCTGCTACGAATGTCCCCTTATAAGTCTTTCAATTATGAAAAAGTGATTTTTCTCCCTGTAATCAGGTATTTCGCGAACGCAATGAAACCCACCGGCGCTCAATGTTTCGACAAAAATTGCAAGTCTCTCAATTGCGCGTTTTTTCTTCTTCTTCCTTTTTTTTTTTTTTTCTTCTTTTATCACTTAATACCACCAACCGTGGAATTTACATTATATTTAACCAACGCGATTTACGCGGATGGCTGGGCTCGTTCGGGCAACGATAGTAAAGTGACAATTTCATTAACTTGAAAATGTCCATGTGAGAGAGTGTTTCGAAATTAATCAGGAAGCAACGTCGTCGGTTTCGAAAGTCGTGGGAAGAGGAACAGATCGTCCACGTTTAAAAATATTGCCGACTTTCTCTGCGCTTTAACGGCGCCTCGTTATTTCCCCGGTGACCATCGAAAACACTTCGCCCGGCCATAACTTAATTTACATAATTTTTCGTAGAGGCAGAGGCGAAGGTGCTACGTGTCGTGGTTAGAGAATAAAAAATAGTCGCGAACTTTCCTCGGAAGAAGTTTGGTGCTCTATAAGTTCTCGAACTATTGTACCGATGTTCCAAATATAATTGTAGACTCTATAATTTTGTAGCATAAGAGATAAGAATAGTGCAGATGTAATTACCATCTTCTAAACCTTCAGTCAATCAGACCGCTTTCTTTCAAATCAGGAATGAACAGATGAACTATTTACGATTACGTAAACGAGTTAGGAAGCACTTCAGAGATTTCAAACACGATTAAAATGTTTTCTGGCGTGTAACAAATGTTCGTGAAGCGATGTTCTATCACGTATCTGAATTTCCGAGGATCGTGGATTACGTAAACCAAATATGAAATTAATAAGTGTCTTCGTCCACATCCACATGCCATGTTTTCAATTAAATGGATTGTCTTGGAATTCGATGTTTCTTCTCTCTAATCTTCAACTTTCCTATTTCCTCGTTTCTCAATCCGCCAATCTTCTACTTTTCCAAATCTTTCAATTCCTTTGCCCCATTGACATTGTAATATCTTAAGTTGATAATATATTTTGTTCGAAGGAAGTCAATTTAATTTAATTTTTAATTCTTCGGTTAGAGAGTTAATTCTTTTACTGTTCTAAGCTTCCAAAAAATTTCAGACCACTTGATGAAGTCTTCATTATGTATTCTGTGGCTATTATCTGTACTACAGTCTCTAAGTACTATTACTATCGCTTTGCTACAGTTTTGCACTACTAGTTCTCAAGTTAAATCTTTAAAAAGTAGAACAAAAATTCACGAATGAGACTCGAGTTCAGTCAAATTGCTAATTGTTAATGACGTTCGTCAATCGTTCCTTGAAAATTCAATGTAAAGAAAGAAAGGAAAAGAGATCTCGCAACGGAAGAAAGAAACAGGAGCGAATTACATTACCGAACGCATAACTTTAGAAATAACGTATAACTTTAGAAATATTCGGCGAAACCGAACAGAATGAAAGCGAAAGGTGGCAAAAATCCTCTGTTCTGTTAAACGCTAGGAACGCCGTACTCTGCCGGGCGTGAAAGAGAAGGAGCACCCGTTATATAACGGGACTGTAACGCGTCCTGCAGTGAATGCACGCGTTTGATGGTGCGTACCGGTCGATTACGCAATCGTTGGCATAACAAGGGTAGCGTGGCATATTCGGTGGCTGCTGGAAGATGTAACGTCAAAGAATTTCCTCGTGCACACGCGTGGAATGTGAACGATAAGAAAAGAAAAAAGACGGCCAACGTATGGTTTTTGCTGCGTAAGTGGTGGAAGGATCTAGGACTAGACTGGACAGAATCGGTTACAGTCTGTTACTCATTTTGGGTAACGAGGGGTATTGTATAAGCGCCCGAAATCAACTGCCCTCTGTTCGAAATATTTTTATTCAACGATTGTAGATCAATTGGTAGTTGATTTTTAATAGTTCGTGGCTGGTTGGAGTAATTACTGATTTCTTAAGTTTACGAGACGATGTTCTTGTCCCGAGAAACAACAAAATTGAAATCTACAGCGAGGATTCAGAAGTGGCGGCAGAATTTTCAGAAAATTGTTTTTACAGCGATGAAGTACTCCTCATCTGAGTATCCATCTCTTCAGAGTACATTGGAAATTCACGGTACATCTGTCTCGAGTATCCAACTAACAAATAAACATCAATCTTCCACGTTAATTTGCCAAAGCTGTCTCTTACGTAAGAAGAACCAAAACCCAAAGAAAGTCGTCAGGCTGATTGTATCACATAATGGCCTGCAAACAATGATCAAACAAGCATCGCACGGATATTGACAATACGTTGCAAGTTTTTCCAGAATTCTCGTGTTGCGTCACGTTAAATAGACACATTAGGCGAACTAATTCCCCCCCCCATTTTCCCTTTCATTCTTCTCCACTTTCTCAACCCTGTGAACAGACAAAACGCGATCTCACCGGCTGTTTACTACCGTTTTCACGTTCGACTCTAAATGGATCCGTTCACCCGGCTGTTCGCGTTGAAACAGCCTTTGGTTCACAATCGCTTATAAGGCCTTGCCCCGCCGGCGTTACAGAAGGAAATCCGCGATCGTGCCGAACCGCGGAACGATTGTCTGGCCACGGCGATATTCGTAGAGATAGTCCTGTACAACGTGTCCACGTGGATTGTTAATAGGAGAGAGAGATAGGAAGCCGCGCCCACATTACAGTTTTTCTCCTTTTTCTTTTTTCCTTTTTCCTTTTTTTTTTTCTTCACGTCAGCTGTGGGAAACCTGTGGCCACCGATCCGCGGAGTTTGCAACAGGATTGCAATCGTTGCACGTGATCTCGTTACGTCAGGGGAATGCGAGTCGATGAAATCCTCCGAGGAAGAGTTTAATGTGTAAAAAAGAGAATCGCTCGACTGGCTTACTTGAATTGCACTCACTCGGTAGACTGTGAATTTTCATACGTTCGCGAGAAATTTAATCGCCAGAATACGAAAACGTGATTGACGGGACTGTTAAAGGGAAAGACTGCTAAAACACTTTTTAATATACTATAGACTACACGTAAACTACTGCAAACTATACTGTACTAAAACAAAATAATTTTGATACCATAGACTACACGTAAACTATTGTAAACTGTACTGAAACAAAATAATTTTAATACTATAGACTACACGTAAACTATTGTAAACTATACTGTACTAAAACAAAATAATTTTGATACCATAGACTACACGTAAACTATTGTAAACTATACTATACTGAAACAATTGTAAACTGTACTATACTGAAACAAAATAATTTTGATACTATAAGCTACACGTAAACTATTGTAAACTATACTATACTGAAACAAAATAATTTTGATACTATAAGCTACACGTAAACTATTGTAAACTATACTATACTGAAACAAAATAATTTTAATACTATAGACTACACGTAAACTATTGTAAACTATACTATACTGAAACAAAATAATTTTGATACCACAGACTACACGTAAACAATTGTAAACTGTACTATACTGAAACAAAATAATTTTGATACCATAGACTACACGTAAACTATTGTAAACTGTACTATACTGAAACAAAATAATTTTGATACTATAGGCTACACGTAAACTATTGTAAACTATACTATATCGAAACAAAATAATTTTAATACTGTAGACTACACGTAAACTATTGTAAACTATACTATACTAAACTTTTTAATACTATAGACTGCACGTAGACTATCGTTATTTTATTTTTTACTTATTTATTATAATCCTTGTCTAGGCGGCTTCCGGTTTACAATGTGCATCTCTTTACATCTTTCTTTCTTAAAAAGCAACTTTTTATAGTATAGATTACACGTAAAGTTTCAAATGTGGCTGACTTTTTTTTCATAAAAGCTTTTCTTGCGTCGAACAATGTGATTGTTATTGGCATAGTGTTATCGTTAAGATGTATAAAATATGGTGACGGAAGAACAGAAAACGCGTAACTTCGAAGTCATCTGCAATGTTGGCAATGCAAAATGGGTGCAGGAACAACGTTTTATTGTTGACATCATAGATCCGTATAGCTTCTCTAAAACGTCCACTTTCTAAGCCTCGATTACTCTTAACCGTAGACAGAAAGAAACTTTTCGCAATAGTAAGCGGAGAAAACTAACGTCGCGCGGTATATATTTCTTTTCGAATCAGGGAAACGTTCCTATTGTTTCACTAACTGACGTTGAAATTGTTATTACGTAATGTGGATTAATCAAGTCACATCTCACGACCAGTCTATCATTAACGCTTGTGTAATTCAATTAATCGTTTTGTGAAACAGTTCTACCGCCTTATTTCGTTGCCAGTTTTCTTAGCGGGAAATAAACAGAATAAATATCACAGATCGGTTTATTAATTCTAATATTATTTCTTATGTTAAATTTAAGGAAAATTCTGAACGTCTTACGATACGTTTACGATATGCTAATTCTCAAATGGCACGTCCCATTCCACGTTCATTCTCACGTTTTTCTGGTATTAGCGAGAGGCAAAAACCTGCCCCAGTTGCTCTTACTTAGCCTGTTTATCTTGATACTTGTTACTCTATCCAGACACCAAGTGATTGATTGCTCTCGACTCGCGTTCAGCGATTAAGGGGAATATACCAGAACTTGTTACAGCAATTAGTAACACCCGACACGCGACAATGACAATGGTTTCGTCTGATAACATTGACTTTCGATTTTACTATCAGATATTTATTCATTTCAGTAACTACTCACGTATCGTTAGAAATGAAACAGAAAAAAAAAGAGACATGGTGATCCTCGTAATTTACGAATTTTTATTACATTAATCACACCGTATACTATGAGTTAGGAATCTTAGTTTGGAAATTTTCATTTCAATTTTAATTCATTTTCAATTTACCAGAAAAGATTTTCAACACTCAAAGAAAATTCAAACGAGAAATCAATCGCTTTGCCTGATTTCTTGAAAATTTTTTCCAAGATACGATTCCGTTGAAGCTGAATAGGATTAAATATCGTAACGTCTGACATAATTCCGATTGGAATTCCAACGTAACTTTTTACTAACGAAAGACGTTTGCTTTCGAAATCAACGGTGCCTGATAAATACCATTTCTTAAAACAAAAAGCAAAGCAGTAAATAAGCTAGCTGATAAACGGCCAGAGGTTCATTAACTCGCAATTTATGATAACGATGCTAGCGTAACGTTTCATCCAACGTTCTTCATCGTATTATAATTTCAAATTCCCTTCCGATGCAATCGCTATTTTTTAGCAGTAATTATTTAGAAAATACAATCTTCTCTTGAATTTTTCTGTACAAATACAATGGTAGTATTGATAGTGAGCAAACGTAAAAGAAATCTTATCATTTTTTGAAACTAGAATATTTCTTCAATCTCTTTATTTAAATCGAAACACACGTCGACACGGATATGGAACATGATCAAATGGGATCTAAATAATTTTCCATCTTGTTCTCTTTCATAAACCGAGAATGTAAAAAAATTCAATTTTTCGAACAATAATGTGCTTTTGCATTGTTTATTTATTTATTTATTGTTGCGTTTATCACATATCGATTAGATTTCTTTCGACGTGATTATATTCGAAGGTTTAAAGAGAAAGGTAACGAAGAAACGCGGCGAAGAAGCGCTTGAAACAGCGCAGCCGAGCCACCGAGATGGCACAAGAGATTTCAATTTAAATTCGAGATCGTCGAACGAGTTATTACGCGAGGACGCTGAAATGAAAACCACGACGAGTTATACTTTCTCGAAGACTCGGGGGAGATTGTCTCACAGCCTCTGGCACGACGACGTTGACGCGGAGAAGAGAGTCTGAAACAATGGCCTCGGCTAATTATCGCGATCTTAATTGCATCGGACTCTCTTTCTCTCTTTCTCGAACAAAGCTGATAATTAATCGCCATGAACACGCGTTAGATTCCCTTGCAAATAATTGCAGAACCTATAACTACCGATGGTTAAACGTGCGATTCGGGGAATTGATGAATGGGCAAACTTTATGAATATGTCAACCATCTGTCATCATTGTGAACGATGTTTTATTTTATAAATTAATCTCCATAAATTAAAGTGCACTGATGAATGACAGTTATTACAATTATTACTTCAAGAAAGGTTTTTTGGAATTTAGTTTCTGTGAAAAACATATTTATGGAAGTAAGATTTTTTTTTTTTTTTTTTTTTTTTGAGAGTGGATGATGAATTTTGACGTACTTGGATGATATGAAATTAATAATTTTGTCAAGAGGGTAGTTGATAAATTTCGCTTCTAAGAGATTCACGTCTCTTATACAAGTTTTCTAACTAAGTACTGTAACATATAACGAAAATATAGAAACGTGACATATAATTGACATGTAACAAATATCAAATTTTATTTAGAGTCATCCATCGCACGATCCACGACCGCGTCTCTCAGCCTCCCAACAGGCGCAGATATTGAGCGATGTTCAACAACACCAACAACGTTTTCGTCGACCCCAAGACGGAACATCCAACCCTCGAGGCTCCTTTGACCAAATTGCCTCCAAGCCGCAGACTAGCGCGTCTTACTCGTCTCTGGCCAAGTATAAAGTAGATCGTGCGAAACAGCAACAACTTCAGCAGCTGTACCAGCAGCAGCAGCAGGTTCAGCAATTGATACAAGAACAGCAGCAAAAAATCGCTCAACAACTCAGCAATCCAAGCTACTTGAATACTCAGGCTCAATTCCAGTCTCAGCCAGCGAAGCAGCAGCAGCAGCAGCAGCAACAGTTCCCGCAACAATTCGGCAGCCAGTATCAAAATATCAACGGCCACTTTCAGAATCTTCAGCAAGACCTGTCGCAGCCCCTGTTCAGCGATCGACAAACGTTGCAGCTGCAGGAATATTTGGAGAAGCAACGTGAGTTGGAATTGTTGCAGAAGCAGAGGCAACAGTTGCTATTGGAGCAGCAGGAGTTACGAAGACAGCAAGAACTTCTGAGGCTCCAACAGCTTCAGAAACTCACGTCGACGACTCCTCCGCCACCACCTCCTGTCACTTCGCCTAGTACCATTTCTGTCAGCACTACGGCATCTCCAGTTCTCGTGTCGTTGCCCACAAGAAAAATCACTCCATCTGAAACTGATCTGTTCTTGAAGGCGATAGCCACACACCAGAAGAAGTACTCCACGACCACGCCAATCTCACCAACGACGACGACGACTCCAAGGACCACAACGACCAGCAAACCGACCATCGTCACGCCAGTCTCCTCCAAAGCTTACCAAGAAAGAGCAACATCCACTTCTGCCATCCCCGAGAATTTATTGAGCTTGATACAAGAGCAACAGAATCAGTTTGCGCAACAGGGCAAGCCGAAGCCTCAGATCAAGGTTATATATCAGACTGAGAAGCCAGGAACGTCGAGGAGTACCACGCCGAAGACCAGGTCTGCGTCCCTCGGGTCGGAAAGAGACGTTTTATTGAAACAGTTGAAGCTAGCTTTGGCTCAGTCTGTCGACGACGACATAAGAAACGTTAGCACAAGGGACATAGTACTTCCCAATGGAAAGAAAATCCAGTTCATCGATTCGTCGAGCAGCTTAACGTCTAACATCCCTGCCGATGGATCGATTTTAACCACGTCCACCTTGGCACTGACCACCTCGACGACGACTATCAAGCCTCCAAAGGCCATTCTCGAAGAACTGACCAAGGGCGTGCTGCCTCCTGGGGCAGATTTCGAAGTGATCAGACAGAAGAGCGACGGAAGGCTGGAGGAGATTGGAAAGGCACCGATTCAGAGTTTGCCAGCGAAGAAGGTGACGTTCGTAGTACTGGAGGAGCAACCTGATGGCAGTTACAAGGTGCAAGGGGTGAAAGGGAACGCAGAGAAGGAGGGCAGCGAGGTCGAGTCTATCGTGGAGAAGATTAAGAAAGGAGAACTGAAGTTGCCACCGAGTTCCTCGAGTCCGACCACTCTGTCTTCTCTTCAGAGTTTCCCGTCCAGTTTGGATCCAAATTCGATCTCAACGAGACAGGGTGTGGCGTCCACTACTTCTAGATCCACCGCACCGAGATCTACTTCTATTTCCTCGAGATACACGGAGAGGTACATGTAATTTACGTCTGTCGTCTTAATTTTATTTCAATTTAACTTATATCTCTTTTCTAATTTAACAATCAGGAATCTACACGATGCACAGTCCATCAGATCATTGATATTGCTCGATAAATGGGAACAACATTTCTTTTGCAGCAAACCAACAGAACATTTCCCTCACGTGACAGTTTCACCAAATTCCGTATCCACGACTGACAAGTACTTGTCCTCAGCGTCGAGTGTCACCAATCACGTGTTCAATTCACTTGGACCCGTGAGCACGAGCATCCCCAAGTTGACCTCCTCGGACCAGGATAATCGAGCGACATCGAAATATCCAAGTGTAACGAGAAATCACTTCATCCCGACCATGGCCCCGGTTAATGAAATCATCACGACAACACCTGCATCGGTGCCGACAACTTTCTCGCATCATTCGACCAATTCTTACATTCACCTCACCGCCAGGCCACCCGGTGAAACCTCGCCGACCCTCAAGACGGCCCCAACCACCACCAGGCCGTCGACCACCTTACGTAACGACAATATAATCTACCAGGACAGCTTCGAAAGGTCCACCATCTCACCGACCATCGAACCACCTTCCACCAGAAGTCAAACGCACGAAAGTCTCATCACGTTGCTTAGGAGGGAAGGGTTGTTTGCCATGGCGAAATATTTAAGGCAATCGGGTTTGGACAACGTGCTGAACGAAACTGGTGAGCGAACGATCAAATCCTTTTTTTTTCTCTTTTTTCTCTAACGAAAGTGAAACAAAAGACAAAACTTTGTGAGTTGAATTTCACAACGAAACCGACGAGTGAATTATTAGCCTTCTCTTTTTACTGAAACAAGTTTGACGTGAGATTGCAGTAGAAACCTACGAGGAGGTTTTTTTTTTTTTTTTATAAACAACGAGGATTTATAATCTGTACAAATATTTCGCTTCATCCCAGCGTCCAATTTAGTCATGCAATATTCATTAGAAAAATGTTCTCACGGATTACTCTCTTGAACGTTTCGACACCGCTGCCTCATCGCTAGAACAATAATGGTCGTTTTCTCGTTGTACGAGAACCTTCAAATTGCAAAAGTCGGCTTAATTGCGGTCTTGCGTTAATTGACCTATATATAAATCATCGATTTCGATCGAACGTTCGCAGCCTCTTTTGTATTTATACAATTTGTAAATTCTGTCACCGTATTTGTTGCCTTGCTGGGTCCAATAACAAGTAATTAAAGTCTGTTAAAGGAGTGAGTTGCGAATGGGAACAGCGTGATATCAAAGAATCCACGATCTCTCGATTATCTTTCAAGTTTGATTAGTTTCATTCTTAACTTTATAACGCTTACGAACTGCACAAGGATGAATTTTCAACATTCACTGTTGAAACTCGATTGAATTCGTTACTATGGTCCATTGTGAATTGTTTAATACTCTAGTTGATAAAATAATGTTCAAACAGAATATGATGAAACACGATAAACAAGTAATAGAGTAAAATAAATGAACTATATATATATCAAATATAGCTCTAGTTCCCAACGTGCAGAGTTTTTCCAACTCCCCTAAGCTACGTAATTACGAATTGAACAATTTCAGTTTACGACAGTTGATTGACAATCACCATTCTAATTACAAAAGCCCGCGTTCTCATTCTGTTAACGGTGAAAACGTTGAATTACACGGATGCATTGCGTAAGTAATAATCTTAGAGACTCGGGCGATGTCCAGCCGCTTCTGAAGCAATTAAAAATGATTGTGAAAAACAGGCGGCGGAGAAACGCGTCGGAGGAGATCGTGCAAATGATCAGATCTAATTATCGACGCGTTAGCCAAACGGGAAAACACCATACACTTCCGTCGATTAAAAATCAAAGAAGCGTAACGATGTCTCCCCGCGTCAAACGAGAGGCCGGATGATAATTATCCGGTTGTGGTTGAGAAAGGCTCGTTTGTCTCTATCGTGACATCTCTCAAACCGGATCCAGAAACAAACGCACCCCTTACGTACGTCGCAAAATCATGCGAAAACGGACCAAGTTATACAATATTGGCGTCAGATAGAGACGAATGTTTGAGATAGATTTAAAAAATAACAAGTCAGGTTGAAGAAAATAGCGCGTAGTCGAGTTTCTTTTGAACTAGTCATCTATGTGTATTTCATTTGAAAACTTTGTTTGAACAATCATTTGTACTTGACGAAGAAATTAACTGTCTTGTAATGTTCTACAGGCCCGTACACGATATTTGTCCCGACAGACAAGGCCTTCAGAACGCTGTTGGTGCAACTTGGTGGTCCAGAGAAGGCAGAACAAAAATTCCGAGATAATCCACGACTTCTTAGCGGGGTACATTTACATTCACTGATTCGTAGCTCCGATAATTAATATTAATTTCTCAAGATTCTTGAATTGAAGAAATAATTATAAAAGACATTGGCAAACGGTACTGAAGAAGAACGTACTCTTCTCTCTGTTTTGCACTAATTAAAATAAACTGTGTCGACAGTGTGTACAATTCACATGATTGATTTTTAGCTTTTGCTGCACCATGTGATACCAGGGGCCTTCAGAATCGATTCGTTGCAAGATGAAATGACTGGCGTCAGCTTAGCTGGAACGCAATTAAGAGTGAACGAATACGCAATGCACGACCATGAATGGAACGATATCAAGGTATTAACGAACGATATCGTGAATCACCCTGTATATCTCTCGTTGCGCTCGTAATTTCAAGTTACGTTGTCATTAATAGTTTCACTGACCTTCCAGTGAATAAAGGTGAACGACCTATTTCCATCGATCCACATTTTTGGATCAACGAGTTATAATCAACATTCCATGTTCATTACTTTTCTCGATCGATCGTTGATCTAGTTTGTCGGCCTTCTAGAAAACGTTGGAAACATTCCATTCACTCGTTAATAATGCATGTATTTAAAGATACGATTGTTTTGATCGTCTCTTGGAAAAATCCGAAATGCAATTAACAAAAATTGAAATAAATAATTTCCTTTTAATCGCAAGGTAATCTGGCCTTCTTTTAAATTATATTGTAAAAATGATTAAACATTGTACGATTAATATTAATTTTCATTCAAGCGTTAACAACTCTGTTTCTTTTCTGCTTCTTTTTACAAGCAGGTGACAACGATAAATGGTGCAAAAGTGGCATCGACCAAACGAGACATCGAGATACCACAAGGCATCGCTCATGCCATTGACAGGGTGATGTTTCCTCTTCCGGTTGGCGATTTGGTGCAAACACTGCAGGCTGATCGCGAAAGAAGATTCACTACTTTCCTAAAGATGCTTTACACTTCAGGTCTTCAAGATACTTTGGCAGGTAAAACAGAGCAAATCAATGAGAAGAATAAATTTATGTTTATGAAAAATAAAGTTAAATCATGTTAAATTGCTACCGGCTATTGAAATTGGATTGCACTTATATGTCGATTGTGCCTGATTCTTGAAAATCTCACAAAATAACACGTAATTTATGAACTTTTTATTTGCATTTCTCATATCCGTGCTACATTAAACTCTGAGTGATAAAGAGGAGTTGATGAGAAATTGATGACGATTCAAATAACCGGCACACATTCGATAACATCGACTTAATATCGTCTAATATCTTTTCTAAAATCCTAGTTTCTAATGTTTCATTTGTAGGGCTTTTTTTATTCGCTAATGAATCCTTTCCATCGTTAAAGAGTTGACGAGCTGGAAATACTGAGTATATTAATGTGATATATGTACACCGTTAATAGTTATTTAATGATATACAACGAGATATACTTGATACAAGATTTTCGAAGATTTTTATCTAAGAGCACAAAAATATAACGACTCATAATTGATTAAATATCATCGTAGTACAGCAATTGTGTAATTTAATTTCCTATTTAAAATATCGTAAGATATTCCAAGTAAAATTCAAAGGGAACGACTTATACTTGAAGTGCGAAATATTTATTATTAGTAAATTGTTGTATAGCATGAAATGCAAAAGACTTTAATTACTAAATTATCAAATTACTTTAATGGAAATTTTCTTAATAATTCAGATTTAACAAAAGTTATTATAGTTATTCGTGGTAAAATGGTGGCTATGGTAAAATTATTAATTGTCGCTAACACGGAAATAATCGTTGCAGGACCCAAAACTTTCACCGTGTTCGCTCCAACAGACTCCGCTTTCGAATCATTTTCGAAAGACGGAGCACCGGTTTGGACAGAAGAAGACGGGCCAGAAGCTGCGAAAATGATTATCTCGAGACACGTAATTCCATCCACTCTGTACACGGCAGGTATGAGGTACTATTTGCAAAAGGACACTCTTCGTCCACAGTCGCCTATTCATATTCACAAAAATGGCGGTAAGTAAAAGAAGAGGATATTACATAAATTGTCAAGTAATAAATTAAAAAATAAAAAAAAATGATACTAGAAGAGAGAATTAGAAAAATTAGAATCCCTGGAATTAAAGTGTTGAACGGATTGAACGAAATCGAATTTCTTGATTCTCTGTATAGAGTTACGTTCATTGAACGTGATAAATATCTATCGAGTGCGATAATTTCCCGAGCTGAAATAATTCGAAGAATTTTCTTCCTGTAAAAATTATAGTGAATCGTGAAAAATCAGCGTCCTAATAACCTATTTGCTCATTAAGCAGTGATCCCCCCACCTCGTAATTAAACACTCCCTTTCGCGCAGCAACGTAACTTTCGAACTATAGAACGAACGTAATTTCTTTTTTTATGCATTCGAGTTATTTTACCTATCTTGGTAAAAGAAAATGGTTCTTTTACTTTCGATATTTCATTTGTTTTAATGGATTTGTAATTGTCACCGAACGAATGATTCTATAATTAATAATTAGGAAAGAGTTTTGCAATAGAAAAGAAACAGTAAACTATTATGTTGTTACAGGTCGAGTACGAGTGAACGAAGTACATGTCGTAACACATAATATACCGGCAACAAATGGAGTTTTGCACGCAATTGACGGTATACTATAACCAGTGCAACACTGGTCAGATCGTTGAAAAGCAATGAGTTTTATGAGAAAATGTATATTATCAGTCGCAATGCACGAAAAATATTTATATATTTATTATTTCTTTGCGATTTGCTAGAAGAAAATATAATAATATTGTTAAGTCAATGCTACGTAATAATCTAACATAATTAATGAAAAATATAATAGACTAACGATCACTTTATTTTTAGAAATCTTTGACATTTCAGTGAAAATGGAAAAAAAACTTCTTGACTCTTGTTGCAGTAAATCGCAAAGAATTAAAATATTTGTTTAAAAAAAAACTGCAATTATTTTTGAAAAAGGAGGAAAGATAAATCGACGAGTATTATCAAGTTCAACATAAGGATAAATCGATACGATTTGCCATAAATGTTGCAAAACTGCATAAATATAACGGGGTCTATTTTAAAGTATGTTAACATAGAAAGATTAATTTATATAACATAGATGCGTGTTGATCGTTCGTTGCTACCTACGGTACGTAATACGTGAGTGTACCTAAGTACGAGAAATTAATTGTCTAATTGTATAAAATGGTAACATAATACCACGATTAGTATTATTGTAGCATGTATTACTTTATAAATAAATGTACAGTATGTTTTTTCATAATTATAATTTTCTTATGCTATTTTCACTGTATTATTTTTTTCTCATTTACAGGCTATGAAAAGTAGAGATAAAAATTATGCAATTACATTAATAATAAAATTATTTTTTATTCTTTTTGAAGAATATTTATAAATAAAATGTATAATATTTTCATTTATAAATAAACACACACATATATATAACATTTACAATTACATTACGTTCTAAATCGAACAAATTTAATATTTAATAAAATTAATATAATCTTATACATCATTATAATTTTGTCTATTTTCAACAAAAATTCTGCCATCTTTTCTAATAATTCGCTTTATATTTTTTCATTTCCACCATTATATGATGAAAATTTGTTAATTGTGTACGAGCATTTGGCGGTAAGATCTTGTGAAATCTATGATAATATTGCACTAACTGTGTCATTGCACGTTGTACTAGTGCTGTACCAAGTACTAAACTAGGAAAAGATTTCAATACTTCGTGATTAATTTCTTCTAATGCACGTTTCCAATTATTTGTAAAAGATTGTACAAGAGCTAATGCTTTTCCCTCCTGTCGTTTCGATTCGTCAGTTTGACCTTTTTCGATCATTACTTCAGATTCTTTGACAAACTGTATTATACCTCCAAAATGTGGACTTAAAATTTCCTCGACGTATTCCGACGAACGTGCATTTAACTGATCGCGAAAACTTTCTGCTTCTTTTGAATTATCTCGCGTTCTTTCCTAAAAAAAAAAATGTACTCACATATAATTTGATTATATTTTTGTAATATTAATTAAATATAATAAATTAATTTCTTTACCATCAATACACCAAGAACCAAATCATAATTATTGATGAGGAAAACTAATTGTTGGATCCTAGTGGAAAATGTAGCAGCCATTCTTAATAGGAAACATTGCACGGCTTCTCGTAATTCTGCTAATAATTGTGTGGCTCCTTCACAAGGAAATCCTTCAACTACACTGACCATTGCGGCACTAAATTCAGCATATCTTCGTGTAATCTATAAAATAAATTTTTAAACTATTTCTAGAAATGTAAGTTTCTAAAACATAACTTTAATAATATAAACTTACATAATGTGGTCCCGTTTCTTGGGTGAGCTTTAATGTATCACAATGCTTTATACTTTGAATGTTCAGTTGAAAAACATACTCAAATCTAAAAGTTCAAATAAAAGTATGTATATCTGAATTTCCATTTCAAGAGATCAAAAATTATAATTATTATTATGTTGACTTAAATACCTAGGCCAAATTACTGATGTCATGTTATCCCAATATTTATCTAAAGCTGGTACTGCTCTTTTATGACAAGTTAAATTGTATCGTAATATTAAATGTAAACAAAGAAATAAGGCAATGGTATCATAGCAATCTTCCACAAAAGACTGCAGATTTTTCACCATTAGATTTAATGTCTTTCCCATCACCTAATTTTCAAGTACATAATTTTACATGTTCAATTTTATTAATTTCGCTAGAATTAATATGAAAAAGAATATAACCTGATTAAAAATGTCCATTGCCTGCACACCGCGTACTTTGAAAAATTCAGTTAGAAATAAATATTCTCTACAAGCATTATCTACAAGAGCGTATTGTTCACTCCTGAACAAAGCTTCATAATGATACTGTAAATATAAATGAATTATGATATTTATGTATTTAATCTTGTTTCAATATATTTGAATTTTCATATTCACTCTTGTTTTAGATGCAGTATGAGGTACTATAATGGGTGCTTCCAATTGAGAAGTTAATACATCTCCTCTATTACCTATAGAAAATACTGTACCCCTATGCTTCAATGTAGTTTTATGAAAAATACCTCTCCCTGCTGTGTCTTCAACTCCCATCAAATCATCTTTAGTCGCTCCTTCTTCAAACTGCGTAATTCAACAATTAAAAGGAGTATTTGTTTTTCGCTTTATTCAAAACATTCTTCAAAATCTTCTGATTATTTTACCTGCAGTTTCATTAATCTTGAAGAATATGACTTAAAGTACGAATAATATATTTTACTCATTGTGTTAATGTATTCTCCACAAATTTCTTCAGCTACATTTCTTTCATTTGCCAAAATAAATTCAAAGAAAAATTTATACTTCAGCATGTTATTCTGTGGCACTTGGTAATTTGTCATTGGCTTTCTGAACTTATAAATTTGCTCCAAAAGATATGTTCTGATCTTTGCTAGTGCTTTTACTTTTAGTTTTTCTAATATGTCTTTTACATCCAAACATGACTTTGCTTCCTTAAAACTCTGCTCTTTTACGAAATTTATCTTATGGTTTAACGTCTGCAGTTGAGTTAAAAATTCTTTTTCAGTCACGGGGCAATCCATAATCCCTCTAATAAATTGCAATTATAAAATTAGAAATTTCACATCAGTCAGCGAAGAACAGTCTTTGTAGTTTCAATGCTTACGCGATGAGAGCTTCAGACACTGTCATATCTTCAATAAATTGACTGAGAGGCCCTCTAATTATTTGCCTATTGGACAATTGTTGGCTCATTGAAACAGACTTACGTTGCAGATAAAGTATTTCCGAACTAATACTTCCTAAATCTAATTGGAAGCTCATCAGCATGGATTCCATTTTCTGTAAAATAATTTCCAAAATACACTTTAAATTTCATACTGTAAAAGTATTCAGTTATTTTACTTTCAAGGCTGTAATGAAATTTTAGAAATTATATCAAATAGTAGAAGTATTGGTAATTCATGTGTTAAAACCTAACCTCTAAAATGTTATCACACGCAGCGATTTGATTATGAAGACTCGCAATGTTCTCGCTTTCTTTTATGTAATCCTGAATGGATTTATTCTCCACCTCTTTCAATTCTTTTTCAATTTGTCTGGAATATTGACGTAAATCTGTACCAGTTTTCAGAACCTCTTGGACAACGTCATCTCCAAGATCTTGAGACAGCTGTGCCTCGTTATCGTCAAAGATATCAATTTCACCCGACATTTTATAAATTTCTAATCTTTTTCAATTAATTTAAATTTGTATATATTATACAGCGATAAGCATCATCCCTTACACATTCTCATACATTTCTCACACATCTCTTTCACTTTTGAAACTGTCACTGGACGAGTAAGACGTATTAGATGAAACTGGGCCACAGATAAAATATGAGATAGATGTATCGTTACAGATGAATATTTACATGCGATAAGTAAGTTTTATTTATATAACTTTCATTTATTTATTAATCGTTCTTTTTAAAGAATGTCTCATAAATTTTGTGTTTGATTTAGACCAGAGTTTTTTATTATTTATTCCAAATTATCATTTCGCGCGAAATGTGCGATTACAGCGCCCCAACGGTGAAGTATACATCCTATGATTCTCGAACGAAATCGATATTTCTCGATCTTTAAGCGGGAGGAATGGCGGAAGAAGGAAGCACATCTCGTCTGTAAAGGAAAAAGTGTTATCTACAAATATCATCCAGAAAGAAGTATACCCAGAAGTTCTCAGGTAAAAATATAAATCAATAGTAGTTAGATTTGTGTTTCTATTGTAAATTTTTACGACAAAACGTGCATTTTGGCTTCAACTCAAGGTAAGATTTAACCAAACAATTATTACATATAATTTTCATACAATTAAAGAAATAATAGCATACAAATATTTAAACAGAACATACTGTTCTAAAAGTTACTTATAATTTCGTACCAAAATTTAATTTCAATTCTAACCATTACAAATATCGTGACCTTGTAATACGATCACCTTTTTGTTATATATGTACATAATCTGCATTTACTTGACATTTTTCTTTTTTTTCATCAAGCGTGTGAATATTTTCGTTCTTTTTTAAGTATTTCTCATGAATTTTGTGTACTTGATTTAAGACAGAATTTTTTATTTTTATTTTTTTTCAGTTAACGGTTCGTGCGATTGCAGCGCCCCAGCGGTGAAATATGCAACATACTTCCTACAATTCTCGAACGTAATCGATATTTCTCGATCTTTAAGCGGGAGGAATGGCAGAAGAAAGCACGCTTCGTCTGTAAAGAACAGAGTTATCCAGAGGATAATTAGAGAAGAAAGAAGTATTATCCAAAACTTCTCAGGTAAAAATATAAATCAGCAGTTGTTAGATTTGTGTTTGTGTTTTGAATTTTTAAGATAAAACGTGCATTTTTGACACCAACTCAAGGTTGGTATCAACCAAATAATTATTGCTTGTAATTTTCAACAATTAAAGAAATAATTGCATATAAACATATAAACAGAACATACTGTGCTGAAAGTTATAATTTTATACCAAAATTTAATTTACCAGTACAAATATTGTAACCTTGTAATTAACTAACCTACACTTACACACACACACACACACACACACACACACATTCTCTTTATTGTATAGTTTTTACACACTTCTATTATAATATTTTCTATTTATGTATTGAACTTCATAGTGCGTAATACTTAACAATTCTAATGCTAAATTCAATAATAGTTTACTAAGAATATATATTTAATAGTTAAAATAATAATTTTATTCCGTTGTCGAATTTCAGAATATTTTTGTGACCGCGCGCAATGCGGTTGGTAGAGCCAGTGTTTGTTGCGAAATATTTTTATATTTTTCTGAGCAAAATGGCTCTCATTAAATTAAATAATCAATCCATTAAAATTGTAATTCGCGAAGTTAGAGTCAGTGAGTGATTGTCACTTGAACGCGCGCGTTGATAGTCTTTTATTTTCCCTTTTTTGTATTTTCTTTTGTTCAATATTCGTATTCGCTGTTAGAGTCAGTGCTCAAGAGGATAAGGCCTCTCCTGGAGATCAAGATTGTGAGTAGTTTTATATATTGTATCTCAATTTATTCAATTTTTCAAATATAACAACAAAGTATAATGTTTGATGTTTGTTATAGACGCTTCACAGCATCAACCTTTGCATTTTTGGGGGAAAATCCAACGGTGGCTCTAAAGTCAAGAATGTAAGAATCTTTCATTACCTCCAACTTCAGATTTTGCTTCGCTTGTAAATATAAATTCTAATATAAATTTCAATGTTTTGTTACAGATCTTCTAGAGTCTCCACTTCCCCTGATCCTGTAAGAATCTTACGATGCTTCGAAAGCTAAAAATGTAAGTACTTTAGCACGTTGTATTCAAATTTTATTCTCTATAGTTCTCTTTCTATTGTTGAATGTAAAATTATACTTGTAAACTACTACAGTTGAATGTAAAATTATAATTATAAAATAAAAACACTTCACACAAACAATTCCAATCTTTATCATTATTAAATTATATTAAATTTAAAATCTCACAAATAATATTGTGTCTTTAGAAAGAAAATGTTTTATGTTTTTTAAGAAATTTTTCACGGCGTTCACTTCCACCACTCAGTGGTATCTACTTGATGAGGATCTTCACGATAACTTTTCCTGGTCCAGTGCAGCATCGATGATAACATTCTTCACATCTATCCCGTGAGTCGCATGCATTTGTGTTCCTCCGGTCACTCAACCATGTCGTAGGACGAAAGGTCCGAATCGGCACGAGTGACTGGTTGTATACGTAGAATTTTTAATGAGCATAGTGATCGCGGGTATTTTTTGTGCCCGTGAGTAGTAACATTTTTTTTTAGAGTTTTTATGTATTAGATCAGGATAGGGCTTCTTGCACATCGCGATTTTAACAATCAGGATATATGTACACGTTTATGATAAAATTAAAGTACCTTCAATACAAATGGTTGCAAAAGTAAAATATCTATATGAATATTCATGTGAATAGATAAATTACACATATTTGTAAATGATGAATTGATTTCGTTTGAGCCTTTCATAGTAGAGAAAACGGATATCCTCCGATTTCGTTGCTATGAAAGATGCAGTTACTTATTGGTACTGGTAATAATTTTATTATAATAATTAATAATTTTAAATTTTATCTTCCCTTTTATAATAAGTATTAAATGACTTAGTTAATTATGTTTTATAATTATAAACCGCAGTAGAATTTGAAATGTGATAGATTAGAATTTTTTCCGCAAAAAAATGTATGAAATTTTATGTGCCAGAAGATACTTCGCGACAGGCAGATTTTTGAATCAAAGCAACAAAGTTTGGACACTGCTTTCGCATTTTCGAAAATGTGCTTTGATGAAGAAGTCGCCTGAGATTATTTCTGTCAGTATTTAATTTGGAGTCAATTGTTTGATTCTGATCTGTTTGAGTCAATTGTTCATAGTATCTTTCTCAACAAGTTCAAGTTTTGTTTATTGTCTTTATTCTCTTACAATTTCAATAATTTCTGAAAGAGTAGAGTCATTATAGTTTGAAATAAAATAATGCAACAGTCCGTTAAATATGAATTACATAAACTAATCATTTTTTTAGTTCAGGATTTTCAGGTTTAACCCCTTCCGTGTTCATTGTCAGGATCTCACTCACGTGCCCAGGTGCTACTTGGGTGGGTGAAAGGCATTGGGCACGATGACCATAGTTTGTAATTTTATAAAAAATTTCTCAGCGACTGACAATGCGTTAGCGTATCGTGCACGACGTATTTTCCACATGTGTGTGCGTGGTTAGGATGTGGAATTGCGTCGTTTCTGTCGTTCCATTTATTATGAATTGAAATATTTAAAATATTTATGCACTGATTCGAAGTATGAATTTCTCATGTAATAATACCCATTGATTATACTATGATTATATCATTAATTATACGATCAGTTATAATAATGATTCCAACTCAACTTGCACTATAGAAATTATTCTTTCTCAGTTATTAATATTTCGGACATAAATATAAACGTATATTAATCACGTTTTACGCAATGTTCGCCAGCCATAGTCAGTCGATTTCAGGAAAATGGTACGTAAATTAGAGTGTGAAAGTTGTATGTTAAGCTCGGGTGTCGGAGGCGTCCCGGGACGTCCTCTCTAGTTTAGGTCTGCGCCCGGGTGGTATGCGTGAGAACCGTCGAGTGAATGTGTTGGTGTGCCTGTTTTGCCAATTTTTTAAATATAGGGCGACTGGCTAGGATAGGTAGCTTACTTTTTGGCATGCCTGTGTTTAATTATAAGTAGGTAGGGCCGGGCAGGTTGGCACAGTCTCTGGTCGCGTGTACCCCTTTCGCGTGTCCAACCTGTTTCAGGAAATCTAATTTGAAAAGTCGACAGTGAAATTGGTACAAATTGAGCATGCCATTTGTTTCTGGTTTCACTCTTCGATTTTTCGAATTTAGTGTCGCGGTCGTGGTCGCGGATAGGTCGCGAGTAGGTCCCGAAACGAACGTTTACATAGGCGTTGCTCGAGCACGCACGTGCGAACGGACAACGATCACTATGATCGATGGTCGTCCATGTGCAATTGAATCAGTTTCCGCGATTTATCTTTTTATTTCACCTTTACACGTTATTTTTTGGTTTGCGATTAGAAAGACTCGAGCTAGATGTAAATTTCAGCGGGCATTGCGCTCGAAGAGGCCCGGCAAACTGCCACGAAGAGGGTCGCAACAAATGGTTTCTCATCTTTTGGATCATTTAAACGATTCCAGAGCATGGGAAGTCATTCTCGTTACTACTTTGTCGCTATGCTCTTTTAGTATTTATAGTTGTATTTTTTCTTCTTCTTCATCATCGTTCTTCATCTTCGTTTTGGGTAAATCGCGGTTTCTTTTTTTTTTTGTTAGCGTTGCGAGAAATCGATTACGGGTTGAATTAGAATTGCGAAAAAATGATACCGCGATTGTGAATTTTTAAAGTTGCCATAGATTTATACATAATAAAATTTATCTTGCTTCCTGTTGTTTTGAATTGAATCATAGAGTCGCTTGCTTTTAATTAATTTTAGAATATCAGAGTATATTGAAGTAGCTTTTCGTCCGTACAGTTTTGTATTGTTAATAATAATTTCCATTTGAATTTGGCTTTAGAGCTAGTGTCGCGATGATGATTCGCGTTTCTTGATGTAGCGTTGCGTTTACAAAATGCCCAAATTTATTCCACTGAATTCGTGGAAGGCTGTTGCTGCTCCTGGATCACCTGATGCAGTACAGAAGTAGTCATTCATCAGCAACCTCCAGCATGTTTGCACTGGACGCGTCGCAATTAGTGTTGCGCATTTTTAAACACGAGTGCATAGATTAATAACGTCGCGTAACTTATTTTCGAGAGTTTTAAACACGACGAAGCACTCTTCGCGTTGGATTTTGAAAATTTCCTACTTTACAATTAGTAGCTAGTGAATTAGCGTTGCGAAACAAGATACTCGGGTTCGTAACATAGATAATTGTACAGTAATCCTTCTGGTTATTCGTTTACTTTTTTTTTTTTTCAAATGTCGCGACTGTTTCAGTGGTGTGGAATTTTTGTGTCAAGTTCTCTTAAACTACTAATCCAACAAATAAGTTTGTTACAGATCTATCAACTTCCAAATGCATGGACGAAGGATGGAATAACATGGACCATGGAGTTTAGAGGGAATAATTCCTGGGTCCTGTCCAACGGTAATTAAATGTATCTTGTTAAATTTATTTCACAAATCTTTTTGACATCAACAAGAGGAGATTGCACGTAGCTTACACTAAATGTAGAAAATTCTATGAAACATCCAAAACAGAATGCTCGTTACAAAAGTTAATGACTGAAAGTAATACGAGGTGATTGGCTGCGATCTAGGTGTTTGTGTGAATCCATTGTGTGTACATATCCATTAGACTAATGAAAAATAAATAATATATAGTTTTGATATCTGGATAACTAATTTGTAAGCGTATGGAAAATATTTCATACGAATTTGTCTATTTTTCGTACAAAAATATTTCAGAAAGTTTAGAAATTTCTTCTACAATGGTTATATCTGTAAATAAGAGGGCTGTTCTTTCCTCTTCTCTTTAATTTCTCGCGTATTATAAAATTTATTTAAGCTGACAAGTTCTTTAATATTTTATTGATGACTTTAGAATTTTAATTTACTATATAAAAAGAAGACATCGTAAGAATGATTTCAGTACTTAGTCACTAGCGTCACATTTCGGCATTGAAAATTTAACAGCACTGTAATGGATTTCAAAAATCTTATTTCTGGCGCATTCGCTGTTTGATCAAATTCGATGTAGTTCCCCAATTCACCGTTGTTTAAGTCCAGAGTGCGTTGAAACACCACTGATGTTTTAGTATGTCGGTATTTCAGAGCATGAGCACAGACGAGATGCATACATGAATTTATATACGGACCTCGCCTGTGGCATGGGATAGGAAATCCCATAGGATGCAACGTCACTACTCATGTATCTCGTCTATGACCAAGGAGTGCTTTACTTCTCTAACAATCGTATAGATGGTAGCACACGCGGCGCTAATATTTGAATGATTACAATTTCATTTTATTAAAAAGAAATTCTAGATTTCTTAAACAATTTCTTTCACAATGCAAAAAATTATTTTTCGAAAATTACAAGCAGTATATTGTATGAAACAATATTCTGCAGTTCTGCAGTTCTTTAGTTGTACAAAACAATATTTGGAAAGTATAAATTTCGCGAGTAATGCGATAGATTTGGCTTCAGACTTTAAAAAAAAAAAGTAAAATGGTCTTCTCCTCCCGATTTTTGACCATAATGTTTCGCACAGGGGCCAATAAGTGTCTTTCACTCGTTCGTTATCATTTTCTTTATTACGCTTCGATCAGCAAATTCATCAGTGTAAAAGAGTGCGTTATATTGAAAATATAGATGTAGCCTAACGTTCTTATCTCGATTTGAGAAGATGGCAAAGCAACAGAAAAATCCTTCGTTCTTCACAAAAATTTTATTTTCCGCACATTTCTCGCGTTTCCTTTACAACTTTCGCTACTTCTTGGATTTCTTTCTTTTTCTTCTTCTTCTTCTTCCTCTTTTTATACAATTTACAAAAGATTCTCTTTCATTTATCATCCGCTCACGCACACCGGCAGAAATTCGAAACCTCGTACACGGAGACATCAATGAACGAATGTGACGAAACGAGTCGACTAACGACGACAATGGCGAGGTTTAGTTTGAACGATGACAATAATAAGAATAATTTATGATATTAAGTCGGTAATAATAATAATATTAATAATATTAATAATAATAATACAATAATAATAATAATAATAAGTAACAGCTACAGCAACGATAATATCAATTAGTCGCACGGAAAAAGAAAACCTTTCGGGCGTATTTTTACTTTTACTAGCTGCGCCTCTTTGGCTTGTGAACGTTTCTCATGACTGACCGTACAAAATCAATGGTATAAATAAATAAATATACTAATCGACGATACGAAAACGAACAATATTTTCCTCGGTTAATTCGCCCGAGAGAACCGCGATATTAAACGTTAGTGGAGCTTCGTTCAGGCAAGTTGGGGTGAAGTTAGCAGAGATACTTGAATTTAAGTAGTACTTGAAATAATTTAATTTCCACGGCTCGAAATGAAGCTACTTGTGGTAAGTTACACTTCCGTTTCATAGAGGAAAGTACCATTGGAATTTTACTACGTTGCCGACCAATTGGAAAATTTTTTATGCAGTTTTGCTTTGGAATTATTATCGTTGGTTTCAATCTGATTGTTACAAGCTTCGTCTCGTCAGCTATCTCGTATTGAAATACAATTCTTCAGCCATCAACGCGAAAATCACAGACAACTTGGTATTGTATTGCGAATCAATCATAAAATCATTTCTTTATTCAGTTTTGCAGTTATTACTGGTTATTATTGATCGCGGAAATTGGATGCAATGTATTATTTTACATTGAAATGTAGGTTTTTTTTATTATCCATCGAGCAACATGAAAAGTAGAAATCCTTCAATTTCTATTGTATCGCCAATTGCAATATCATCTCTTCAATTTTATAATTATTACCGGTCTGTTGCATGAAAATTAAACATAATCCATTGCTCCTTCACCAATCTCATTCTACATTAAAATATAGTTTTCTTTGACGATCAAGCAACATGAAAGATCGGAGAATCAACAAAAGTAGAATTATTATGCTATTTTCGTTCCTGTGATCTTCGTTTAACCTCAAGTTGCTGGAGTTTCAAGTAACTTGATTATCCTGAACGAGACTTGACTTGTTCATCTTTCGTTATTAAGGGAATTATTATGTTCGAAATGTTTCTTTCCTCGGTTCTTTTTTCCCTCCTTTCTTTTTCTTATTTTTCATTAAAAATCCCGATCGCGTTGTTACTTGGCTCAAACTCGCGAGGAACCAGTCCTGACTCGAGCAGGCGAGAAACAACAATTCGTGGTTACAAAATCGACTAATCGTACGATAGTAGAAGATTGAAAAATACGTGCGTTCCCTCGTTAGACTGTGGATATTCATATTTTTATGTTTCGAAAGCAAAACAGAAAAAATTGGGACTTCCAAAAATTGGAAGATCTGCTTTCAATGTTGCGCGAATTCAGACATTTTCCCTTAGATATCTCAGATATTTTTCCCTGAATATTTTAAATACTATTCTTTATCGTTTTTTGCTTGATTATGTATCTCTGTATTGTTGTGTGAATTCTGCAAATTTTGAACCATGGTTCAGTGAACGCAAATAATAAAGTATGACCGTCGGACGATTACAAACGATTGTAATTCGAGCACTCGTTCGTTTGCCCGCGAACGATTACGAGCTGCGGCGCAACAATTCCCTTCTAGACTAGATGAACTATTTGAAAATCGCGCGTCGATATTCAATCGTGGATCATGATACGAATGAAAATAGATACCATTGAACATTTCAATTCGCACGAAACGAGCGTGTTTTACGCAGAGAGCTCTACTATTAATTTCGAGCATTTACCACTTGCCGAAAGTTAACATTATCGTGAAGTTTCTCCTTTGTGTTGTGATACACGATCAAACTATGCAGTCTTGAACTGAAAACGCATCGAATTTTAAACGTTCAATCTCGCTGCTCGACACTTTCACACTTCGTAATCGTTCCAACGTTCGCTGAATTCCAATTACGGTAGAACTCCCTTTCACGTGAATTCCATTTATCGGGACGAAATTTTAATTAATACACCGATCAAATGAACCTTCGTTGAATATATTGTAACTGCAATGGATCTTATGCAATTTCATATTCTAAAGACAACAGGTGCCTCTTGCCATCGATGATGTTTTCTTGGCTAGAGTCTTGTTATCGATAATAAATGCACGAAAATCCAACCGCAGTTATACCATAATAATACACTGATGTGATAATTAAGAGAAGAATAACGTAAAGTAGACTTCTGCCACGAGTGGAACAGAGCAGATCTCTACCATATATAAACTATTTGTCCCTCGAGGAATTCGCATAAACGAAATTCCACCGTGTACATTATTTCTACGATCGAAACAGAGGCTTGTTTCAACGATCTCGACGATCTTCGAGTCTTGGGCGGCGGTTACGCGAGCGTCGAAACGACGGACATTGATTAATTGTTATTAATTAGTGTACGCACGTACACTAAATTACGCATACGACGCACGTTGCAACTAAAATATAACGATCGTCGTAACGTCTGTCGTTTCAACGCTCGTGTAACACCCTCGACCGAGCCTTAAACTCGAACGCAGCGCGCCTTCGAGGCGCGTGTTTCTTTAAAAAAAGAAAAAAAAATGTGTTCGTGTTAAAAACACAGCGATACAGAAAGTGGACGTTGTTCGCGGAAGGTACAATCGTCTTTTTTTTTTTTTTTTTTTGGTTGGCTCGTCGGAAACGTCGAGTCCATCGGATGGAAGGAAAGAAAGAAAGAAAGAAGGAAGATGAACTTAAAAGCTAAATCTCTCTCGCGGAGCCAGAAACGAAGGAGAAAGGAAGATTCTCCAATTCTGCTCGTTAATTATTCGACGAAACGAGCAGGATGATTCCTCCTCGAAATGACTGATGCCGTTATTCCGTTATCCGAGTGGCGCGCGGCCGCGTTCGAGTAGGCGAGGCATCGTATCAATTAAAAGCAGAATTCGAAACAGACAATGCCCAGCAACGCTAATAGGAATTAAACAAGAATTAATACTAGTCTTGGCGCACGCGCGTGTAGCACGTTGCTACGAATTTCGAGGTACGCGAGCCGAAAGCCGCTCAAGTGTCGAGAACGAAACGAAAACGGAGACTTATGGGGGTTGGGTTAGCCTGCCGTTATTAACAGATAACCGCCGTTGTATTTAACCTTGGATTCTCTCTGTCGATGCGTCGAGTAAATCTCGCTTGGCTCGATCGCTCGGCAGAACGGAGTAATAAATAAATAAATGAATAAATAAATAAATAAATAAATAAATAAATAAATAAATAAGTAAAATGCAAAATTGCATACAACATGATGATCAGCCTTGGTTTTGTTGGAGGGAAGGGAGGGAGGGAAACAAGGGGAGTCGAATTACGATACTAATTGCAAGTTCGACACTTGAGCACTTCTTTGATTTGAACATAGTTCTTCTTTCACCTTCTAACAATGTAAGTGGCGCAGTAATTCAACGAATAGAACACAGTCTGTGCAAACCTCTCGTCGTCACGTGTTAATCAATGCCTGGCAGAGTTTAGGCTATACGTCGGGAGCGTGTAAATTTTCTGTTTGCCACGCGGCAACATTTTCGGCGGCTTTTTTAAATGAATAAATTAGCGAGCTCGAGGGCTGACGCTATTATCACGCGGCAGGCAGTTGAAATTAATGGAGCTATACGCGTCTAACTGAGAGCCAACGTTATCTTGTTTTGACATTAGAATTATCAGAGTGATTGAAATCGATCAATTTCAACGATTGGCAATTTTTCGTAGAATTTTCGTCAGACCAACTGTGGTGCATTCTTTTCTTCTTTCGTTCTTCATTGCGTTGTATAATCTTTTCTTGTTCCATGCACTTTAGTTTTGTACTTCAATTGTTGGTAATCTCGGTGGTCAACGCAATATTTCATTCCAAATTTTATTTTTTAATAAAATACACGGCGAAAGGAAAGGATTTGCTGAATATTTTCCCATCGTTACGTTTATTCATTGTCGTTGTTAACCAGTACTTTGTAATTTCATGAAATCATGATTTATTAATGATGAATTATCGCTCAATCCTCGATGAATGAGAATTGGTGATTCGACGTGTCTCGAATAATTTCAATGAAAGGTGTTTTAGGTAGAAATTGTTGGAGCGTGTAGTAAAAGCTTGATTTTTATGAGTTTTAACGCCATGATCAATTCACGTATGTTAGACCAATCAAGAAAGAGGCACGTAAGAGCATCTTAATAACAACGAATCGCTACGATATGTTTACGAAATAGATTTTCGAGCCGCGTCTCGTTTTCAAAGCGGAAACAAGAGAAAGGTGAAAAGAGAAACTGTTTCCCGACAATGTCTTAATGCTTTAGCTGCCTGCTGTCGCTACTAATTGACTAGCATCGTTAATCACTCTCGGTTTGAACTCGTTCGCCTTTTCGCCATCGACTTTTTTGGTACGAATTCCCTCCTCTTTCATCCTCCCGCGCTATTTATCTCGCGACTCGTTCTCGCGAGCCAAAGGAAACCATGTCACGAGGAAATGATTCCCGATGTTTACCTATTAATACCTCTCCGTCCGAAATTTACGAACAATCTGAATCACGTACGAAGATCATAAGGGAAAATCACGACAGGTCTGATCTGAATGTTAATTTTCTAACTTTTGCGTCACTTTTGCTGACTGAAAGGAATTATCTTAAAATAAAAGATTCGAGATTCGAGAATGCAAATCTTTTGGAAATAAACAACACGGCAGTTGTTACGATAATTTAACTCGATTAACTACACAAATGACATTGTTAATTCCACTGTACGAGACAATGATAGAAAATAGATTTAATCTCAAAATCAAATAGTTTCGATGGAAAACTTGATCGACAACGAGAAAGACTTGTTCTGCTTTTCGCTCCAGGTCCTCGTACGTTTGCGAAATTAAATGAGAAAATAAGTGATCACGATTGAGAAACAAACATAAATTGACAATTTTGCTGCGCGCGTGAGGAGTTGACTGATAATACGGATAAGAAAGAAGAGGAGAAGAGGATGCGTGGATTAACGAATGGAGCGGACTCGAGGGAACTCGAGTCGCGACGAAATCGACCCGACACGCACTTTCATCGACGAGAAAGTATCAATAAATATAAGCATCTTTCGTGTTTACTAGGAATATATACGCGCGACGAACAACGCGAGAATAAGCAAATAAGTGACGAAAACACGCGCCTCTGAAAAATCCGCGACACAACTAGCCGAACAAAACGTAACCACCTTACAAGCTATACGCAATTTTACCTATTACAAATGGACCTTTATAGAATGAACACATCTGCTTTATACGAAGAACAACGTGAAAATTCTGACAATTTTTTTCCTTCAAGTTATTTCAACGTTCTTTCGAAACGAAAGCGTCTCAGTCGCTCTCGCTCATCGAAAATTCCTCTCGGAACAAAAATTTTTCCGTTCTCCGAGATCGACGACGAATTATGCTAACAAATTACAATACGCAACAGAGACGCGAAAGGGTTGACAAAGATCGAGAAAGTTGTTCCAAGAGTTTTACGAAAATCCCTTGGGACAACTTTCTTTTCGAGCAAATTTTCCAAAGAAAATCGTGTTGCACATCGCGTAACATGGAATTTAAAACACTGGATACATATTCGTTCCTTCTTTGTCTCTCTCCTCTCTCGTTCTTTCGTTTTCACATCAGCAGCCACGCAATCACGCGATTATCAGACTAGACCACGCAGTCAACCGAGATTTCTGTCGGTTCAACGCGCTTAACATTATATTCCCGCATTCGTTTCTCGCGCACACGCACACACACCTACATACTCGCTCGTACTCGCGACGGGGATGCCCGTCGTCTTGATTATGTACAGAATTATTTACAATGGTATACAGGTTGGAGCGCGGATCGATCGCTCGTTCGGCCGCAAACAAGCTGGAGGAGATCCGCTTCGATCACATCTTGATCACGCCTTGTGATGATGATGATTAACTTTTTTCTTTCTTTTTTCTTTTTCTTTTTTTAAACGCATCTCGCGTGACAATTGCGACAATTACGTAAATGCCCTAAAGATAACCGAAGGCGACGCTCGCTGTTTGAATTTCGCGCCATTGAGACGCGCGTGTTTCAAACGAATTCCAAGTACTCGTTCCTTCATGTTGCTACATCGTTTCTTCGTTTCAAATTGTTGTTGTTCGTTTGCCGATTGATTCGTCAAGGACATTTGTTTGTCAGGATTTGTTCTTTGCTTTTAGTAACAGTTGAGACGTTTAGGAACCTTACTCGATCAACTCTATGAATATACGAAACGTGACAATTACAAATATTACACACTTTTCCCGAAATATATCTTACAACGTGTGACAAGTATAATTCGCGAGAGTAAGTCGTGGTGAACACATTTCTCAGAAAATGGAACGAAAGATGAAAAGAAAGATCGACTTCGGGTATCGATATAAAGAACTGATAATAAAAATAGTTAGACAGTTAATGAGAAATTAATGGAAAATTCGAAATTGATCAGTACGACTTCTAACACTCTCAACAATCCTCGCCCATTTAATCACTAATTTGTCCAATTCTTCCACTCGTAAACGAACAGTCAATTAATGCTGCTCCACGCTCGTCGGATTAATGCTTCGCGAGACGAACGCAGGCGAGACAAAACGAAACGTTTCTCCTTTCTCGAGTATTTTCTTTAGCGACCCGAGGCAAATTATCACGATCCCTGGTTAGAAGAGAATTACCAGTAGAGGACGTTCGATCCTTTAATCTTCTCGTTTTTCCTTTCTTTCTCTTTCTCTCTCTATTTGCACGACGATCCTTCCCGGCGTCTGTCGCCAAGATCGATCCTCGAACGGCGACGAAAAGGCCATTCTTCTTTCGTTTTCCTTGTGACCAGAGAGACGATCGATCGTTTCACCTCGGTTCTCCCTTCTCGGTTCTCTTGTATCTTGGACACCTTGTTTCCTTCGACATCGCCGAGGATTCACCCGGAACATCTTTCCGCCTCTATCTCCCGTCGTTCTCCGCTTGTCGTCCGTCTTCGTTCGCGAGGTGAAATTGAAAAGGACAAAGGGGTGTGTCTGGCCGGGATTCTTTGGTTTTCTTCGTTGCCACGAAAGCGGCCGATAAGCGAGAAAATAATCCGGAAAGAAGAATCGTGCCCCCTCCTACGCATCTCTCTCTGTCTCTCGTTCCTCTTCCCTTTTGAAACGAATCCTCTAAACGAAGATTTCCCCCTTTTTTTCCTTCATCTCTTTCTCTCCCATTTCTTTTCACTTTTTCCTATGCTCGACGACGAATCTGCTCGTGAATCTCGTACTACGATCGACATTTTGGGTCCCGTGAACGGATTCCCGGAGGTATCTCGAATCTTTGGTTTCTCACGCGCGTGCACACACACACACACACGCGCGCGCGCGCGCGCGTGCATACACCGGGAAGTAGGGAAGGGAAGGGATCGATTGCTCCATTAAAATTTCTCCAGTTTTTATTACCACCTTCTCGTTGATCCGTTTGCTCTTCATGGTAGGAATCCTTGATTCGGAGAAGACGCGTGGAGTCGACGCGAACCACGACGTGTACGTGTGTGAGAAAGAAATTTTTTGGCTCCGATATTTCGTTCCTATCGACTTTCGTTCTGTCTCGTTGAAATTTCGAATGTTGAGTCTGTTTTAACGAGGGAGGGGGGGAGTACAAAAGTAATCACCGAGTCGAAATCTATCTCTTCGAATGGAGGGATATCTTGTGAAAAAATTTACAATTAGCGAATCGGCGTGGAATTGGTTGTCTCGGTTTCTTGTTTCGTTTTTTCTCGTTTTCGTTCGGTCCAAGCTCGCACATTCAACGAGTGTCACTCGTGGACATAATATGGCTCCAGCAGACTATCCTCGTTTCCCTTTTGTTTCTCTTCAATTTGTACTGATAACTAAGTTTCGATCAAAGTAGCTAAAATATTCATTCTTCGACTTCCTTTCGACTTTAATATACTTTTAAAAATCTCCTCTTACGCAAGTGCCAGTGATTAGAAAATTATTTCTCTCTCTCTCTCTCTCTCCCTCTTTTTTCTCTCCTTTTTTAATCATAGTCCAGTTCCCTAACGATTTGCTTCAACAGTTCGTCCGAAAAGTCCGACGTCACGCTCATTTCACGCGAATTCCATTCCGAAGGCAAACTATCCGAGTCGAATTTATCGAAAAGAACGATTATCCATTCCTTTCCGCGAACCGTCAGTTCCACGAACAACGAATCGTCCAATCCATCTTCGTCGATTCGATTCGACAAACTTCACTTCGTCGTACACTTTGAGAAACCGAGCTGCAATGTTCTCCGACTTCCGTTCATTTTGTTCTTTTTTTTTTTTTTTTTTTTTTTGAAAAATATCTTCCTCAGCAGTGAAACTGGAAACACAGAGGCTCCTTCCCGTCACAAGACCACTCCCCATCTTCCGTTTCCTCTTCAATTTCGGCAACATCCTCGTCTTCGAGGTTGGAGAACAGGTTTCCACCGTTCTCTCCATCACTTCTCGAAACTTGTCGTTCTCTTCTCCCCCCTCCGTTTCCTTGTTCACCGTGCTCTCTTCGTTAGTTCGACGTTAGTACGCAGTGGTATGTATTAGTCAGCTTCGCGTTACGAATTTCGCGGTTGGCCGTACGCGAAGCTGACCTCGCGTCATGGATAGTCCGGATGCATGAGATTGTACATGATCGCGAAGATGGTGCAGGCCGCGTAGACGCCGAGCGCCACCCACCAGAGGAGCTGCTCGTGGAGCCGTTGCTCGAAGTTCTTCAGCACCAGCAAGCCGATCGTCAGACCGGCCAGCGCGCCGGTCAGATGCGCTACGTACGAGACCGGCGGGCCCATCTGCTCGGCCGCGTATCTGTCGTAGATCGCGAACCCCACGTCGGCGCTCGCTGAAAGTTCAAATTGTTTCGTCGTTAGATTCCCGTTTGTGTAAGTCAGGAATTAATATTAACATTAACACTGGGAATTCGAGTAAATCTCATAAATAAATAAAATTAATTGAAAGTATATCCTAGAATTGAAGTACATGTTATTAATAAAATTGGGAAAAGTAGATGAGGGATTATCGATACGACATTGATATTAATATTAACATTGGGAATTCAAGTAAATCTCATTAATAAATAAAATTAATTGAAAGTATATCCTAGAATTGAAGTACGTCTTATTAATAAAATTGGGAAAAGTAGATCATCGATACGACATTCATATTAATATTAATATTGGGAATTAAAGTAAAACTCATTAATAAATAAAATTAGTTGAAAGTATATCCTAAAATTAAAGTACATACTTATCAATAAAATTGGGAAAAGTAGATCAGGGATCATCGATACGATTAATACGAAGGATCCATCACGAAGATTAAAAAAAAAAAGAAAGAAAAAACTAAAAAAGTTTTATATTCTATTATATTTTTCGTCTGCATCTGGTACATGCTAAAGTGGTAGAAACAATAGAATTAGAACAATCGCGTGAAATCTTGCAAAGTGAAATAACACGAAACGTGACGTTAGCTCATATCCGCAATTCCTCGTTGCAACTTCGCCGCTCGAAAGTGTTTTGCGTCCGAGAGTTGGGAAATCTTTTCGAGGTTAAGAGGATCGAGTGGAAAAAAATACTTTAAAAACCGTAGTAATGTTAAAACAATGCCGTCAAAGCAGCGAAGCTCGTTTTATTCGCGTGTAAAGTGGACACTCTGTCCCCCCACCGCCCCCCTCCCACCAACTCTGTCTTCGTTGTTCTTTGTTTTAACAGAACAGACAGGGAAAGAGGGAAGTCATATTAAATCTGTTGATCTTTTTTCAAACACAGTTTGTCTTGCAGCAACGGTGCGTAGGAGGGGTACAAAAGCTGCATAAAAGCTGTTCTGCACACAGCGGTGAATTAAAATGTGAACTTCAATGAAAAGCACACTTTTTGAAGTGTATTTTAGTCAAAGTTCTATTCTCGACGGGGAACGTTTATTCCTCCGTGCCTTTGAAGACTCTGTCACACATAGAATATGAAAAATGTGTTGCCAAACGGCCGTGTATCGTTAAACAAAATGCTGAAGACTCGCGTTGTTCGGATGATTTTAGAATTCAGTTTCCTCTGAATATGTTACTGGTTGTGGTTCAATCGTTTACTGAATTACGTACACCAAACATTATATTATTACAACTTTGACGTTGATCTGACAAAGTTTATCCGACGAGAGCTTCTACTTATCAAATTCTCAGTTCCGTTCCCGAATGATCAAAGAAGTTATTCAACTTTATATCTTTGTAACTCCATTAGAATTACCGAAATTATTTAAACACGTTCAAAGAACATTTCCCAACGTTTCTCGTTCTTCAAAAGCTTTGCGTTTTGCACGAGGAGTTTCTGTTTTCACTTAAAAGAAATTTCAGTATTGAAAAACAAGGAAGAAAAATTATACGTTTCGTCGAAAATCTTACCGATTACGAAAATGCCTATTAATCGAACAATGCCGAACTCCATGTTATTGTAATTGAGGAGGACGTTGGCTAGATGAGCGGCGAGGAGGGCGTAAACGCCTCCGCTGGCGCCAACAAGGTACACGTCTGTGTCGAACACCGAAGTACCCAGGGAACCTGCGAACATAAGAGGAAAATTCACTCACTCACTTCAAGTGAAATGACAGCAAATTACAGTAAAAACGTTACACCTAGGTCACTCGCGTAATCTCGATCAATTTCTCAAGAGAATATCAGACAATTTGCACGTGTTTGTAACGTTGTAGCATCCTTTTCCTAAAGTTCCAAAGCAACGAGTCGACAGAATTCGACAAGGGAGAGGGAATATCGAAGGCTGCGACGATGCTGTCAAATTTTCAACGTTCCCGAAACGTTCTTCGTAATTGTTTGCACGTCGCGCGTATGACGGATTCAACAATTTCGCGGAAACAAGTTTGGCGTGCACGCTTGTATACGTGTGTACTCGGTTGTACAATGGAAAGTTACACGTCGTGTAACACAAGACCCGTACGTCGTTTCACATGCGTGCGAAGCAACAGATGTTTCAGAGCAGAGTAGAAAGCCGAAGGAAGTGCCGACGGTGGAAAACTGTGCTGTAGACAGCCAACTTGCCGAGGAGTAGTTTCGTCGCGAAAATTCACGCGTGAGCAGGATGCTCACTCAGAATCATAATAGTGATCGATAGCAGAGGATTTTCGTTCGAAGAAGTTCGTTTCAGGGGAAGAGGAAAAGAGAAGGTTCTCAGGGGGGGAAAGATAAATGACAAGAGTAAAAAATATTCCGTCAACGTTTCAATACGTAGTTATTATTATAGAAATTTGGAAATATGCGCACGGTGTGATGCAACGTTCAACGTTTATCAATACTGGAGACATAAAAATGAAAGATAATGTTTCATAAACAAAAAAAACAAGTTGTTCTATAAAAAAAAAAAAAAAAAAAAAATCGAAGCACTCGCTGAAGAATCAAAGAGTTTATCTACGTGAAAAGTCTAGAAGTGAACGTATCACTCGTCGTTAATTTTATACTCCGCTGTATACCGTCTTTCTAAAATTAGTAGTATATATCCGCGATAGTCAGACGTCACGCGTCAGACCATCGGCTAAGAATTTCTCTCTCTTTATTTATCTGTTACTTTACTTGAGAAAAGCTTTTCTATCATCTCTAATCTGAAAACAGATATTTTTATTTATGTAGAATATACTTTGTACGTTAAAACTGAGGAGAATCGAGCAAAGTAGAATTGAATTTGAAAGAGTTTAACAACGTCATTCACATATCGAATCTTTGACGACAATCAATTTCATTGCCACGAAGCAACTTTGAAATCGTTGAAATTATTTGCTGAACCACTACTTTCACCTGCGTGCACTATTTCACCATAGTTAGTCAATTGTACAACTCTGCGTGTATGCGTCTGAGACAGAGAGAGAGTAGTAATTAGTGACCTGTATCGTTTCGGAAGCTCCATAGGGTAATGGTGCTCACCACCATAAACCTTGTAAACTATCTAACGTAGAGTTTCCTCCGGTTTGGAAATCGGATACGCGTTTCTGCCTTGGCAAGGAAACCTTCGCTCACGATATCAAACTGATTTCACCATCCATATTAATCGAGTTATTTATCTATCTAATGAATCGATCAACTTATAACCGAATCGCAGCGAGATTGACAATTTACGAATAACACTGTGAAAGAATCGTCGTTCGTCGGGGAGTTGGAATTGTGGGTAAAACTCTACTCTTGGAAAGGTAGTCCTCGCGTTCGTATTGAATTATCGGACAGTTTCTATCGTTGCGTATAATCCCTGGTGGAATTGAAGAATTATGGGAAAGAGAAATTGCAGATTGTTGGAGGAATCTATACTCTCGAAATGTAAGTTCGAAAAGGGAATTTATCTCATTTTTATAATTTCAGTTAATTTATTTAAACAATCGAAACGACGGATATTCCCTTTGTCGCATTAAAATCGGGCTTTTGTCTTGTGGATTTCACTCCGTTAAAAATCCGGAATATTTCATTTTATATGAAACGATTCATCGTGAAAATATAATATCGCGTTTCAGTAAAAAGTCCTTTCATTTATTTATTTATTTATTTTTTTATTTTTACGATTTTAATGAACACTATACGTAACGATATAAATAAATAACAGATGTAACGTTTCAAACTAAAAAATGATAAAACACGACGAATCTACCATTACGTCTCGTTAAATTATCCGATCAAACAAATTATACACATTTTTGACGAAGTGATAGTTAGATAGAAATTACACACATTTTAGAAATAATTATTGTCACACGCTTGACAGAGTATTTCTGTCTTCCCCCTTTCAAAGAATTATTCTTACACAGATCAAAGTGACAACAATAGGACAGTAATAAAACGATCACACGATCTTTAACTTTATCGAAATTCCTGTGTACGCTTGAAACGGAAAAGAAACTCAAATGCTCCATGTTGACACGGACGAGGATAAACGAATATTAATCCTTGGTTGTTTATCACGGTATCAAAATTCAGGGCGGGCCGTTATCATTAATCAACACACAGTTAACACTGCTAATAATGATAAAATAGTAAATACGGCGGTAGTAACAACGGCTGGTGATAATTTACGGCGTGTTATCACGCTACATCTGAATATAGATAACTCTATTAAAATTAAGTTCCCGTAACAGGCACCGTGGTCGGGGGTCTCCCGTGAGATGAGATGGCTACAGTTTGCCCAACCACTATACGTCGGGATTACGATCGACAGTACACCAGCGTAAAAACTGCCTGTACCTCGTGCACTTGTACCATACTTGAGATTTTAGTCTTGGCTCCTCCGTGTGAATAAAAATCACGTTTAATTTAATTTTACCCCCGTCAATGTTCGTCTCTAATTATATATCTTATAATTGCATAGGCAATCATCAAGAATAATCTCATTTTGTGGAATTTTTCACAGAATTTCATTTTGTGAGCTTTTCGTCGAGAATAATTTCACTTTACGGAATCACTTGCGCGTCGTGATTACCTTCACTTGACGATATTTTGTATATATTCGCATAAATAACGCCTAAAGTATCGGAAAGCGTTTGAAAATAACATTTCATTCTGTTCAATAAAGTTAATGGGCCGATGGCCGATGGCCGCCAGTTTTATTTCTACGTGCTCGAGGTATTATTATTAAACGACTTTTATATTTCCTCGCCTTCTTGGTCCATCTTTTCTTTTTTCTTTCGCAATAGTAGTTCTTGGATGTGGAACATGTGCAACAGGTGCAAAGTATCAACGACGGGCGCCGCAACCAATAGCAAAAAGAAAGTATGAAGAGTGTAGGTACTTGAATCGCCCTATGGGGACTTGGCGCACACACGCACATACACACGCGTGCAATGTCCACGATTTTATTATCGGCTTCCCATCCAATAGAAAAATTGACAAACCTAACTTGGTTTGCTGAGTAAATTACAAAGACGCGTGAACGTTACATCGCATTACACGTATCAACGTGATAACTAAATTAATGATACGAAAAGAAATTCAAGGTATCATTTTTTCCAAACGTCGTATTCAACTATGCTAACAATACAATATTACATATCTGTAAATTTGAAACGAAAAGAAAGAAAAAACATGATCCTATTACTGAATGGTACGAAGCATCATTTCCATTAGTAAATTTTCCCAAACATTTCGACCAGAAGCGAATAGTTACTAACTGGAATAATTGTCTCAATAGATTAAAAAACAAATTAAACGAAATTAATAACACTGTTATAAAAAGATGCGCAGAGTGATAATTTTTCGAACAAAAGAAAGAAGAAAATACCGAGAGTCTTCTACAATCTGTCCAATATTATATTCTTTTGTTTGATCCCAAAGTACACCTCACGTTTCCATCCATTGTTAAATCCAATCTTCTAAAAAACGTGAGACATTTTCCTGCCCCTTGTCTCTTGAATTCCCTCTTGACTATCACCACACGCGACGTCACTATGTGCGAATATACAAATTTGCGACGCGAGTCGGTAACCGATACGCAAATTAATACCACGACGAGAAATTCGAGTTCTTATTCCATCCGACATCGTTTTCACACGGAGCACCGACGAATCCCATTACGATCCACGGAGGAGGAAACATTCGAAAATTTTCTTACGCGTTTCAAGGATCCTTCGTGTTACATCGATAGCGGGCAGAGTGGGGAAAGAAATGTGGGAGGGGAACGGGACGGAATAAAGTGGAAAAGGACCTGCAAAGACAGCCGATGCGTTTCGTATTGCTCGGGACGGGAAAATAGAGCGCGCATTTAGAAGGCGAGTGCGCAGGCACGTCGATGCATTCGTAAAGAGGGACACGAAGGTAATGGAAGCCCGGGGAACTCGGCAACGAACCCGAGAATCTGCACGCCCGATCCCGCCGCAGGAAACCATATATCTTAACCTCCAATGAAAATTCCACGAGGAACACTTCTAATTAAGCTTGGTGGAGGGAGGGAGGAGGAAAAAAAGAAATTTTAATTCGCTTTTATTTAAGGGAATAGATATCGATTCTACAGCGATCGATCTCGCTCCCGTTTCTGTGCAACGATCCCGCCTGTTGCGAGCGCCACTTCCCACCGAGATTTATTACGAGTTTATCGAGAACTCGTAAATAGACTACGGACTTTGCATTTTTATGAATGAAAGTGGCGGAGCAGTTTATTTTTATTATCTTGCAGCAGTATATTTCGCACGGTTTATTTTTATTATTTTAAATATTTTCAGTGTATCGCGTGTAGTTTCGATATATTCTCGGGTGGTTGTTGTATAAATTGTATAAAAATCTGCAAACGCAGAGGGAGAAATGCAAAGTTAAGAGCCCATGCGTGTTAGAAGCCTCATCACAGGCCAGAGGCATAAAGAAATATTGCAATTTGAAAATTCTACGATTTCCTCGAGCTTCGTAAAATTGCAGAACCTAGACGGAGAAAGAAATACCAACGAAAAGCACATTAAAGGGATCTTTAACTATAACACGCCTCTGTGATTACAACCGTGAGTTTGGCGGACGTGAACTAATTAAAGAGTAGCTACAGATAAAATTTTCGTATCGATAATGCAACGTTGATCTTCAATCAATTGATGTTTCGTTGATCAATCAACCTTGGTAGAGTTCAGAATTTGATTAAATTTTCATTGGTCAGGCTAGGAATAAGATGTTGACATTCGAGATTCACATTCGGTTTCAATCGCACAATTTTAGAAACAATCGTACAACTTAATAATCGTTAATGAAAAGTTTGCTTTTGCTACTTCAAAAGTCGCCAGCATCGAGTTTCTCTCGTGGCAAGAACGATCTCTATCCTGTTCTTTCTGATTCCTCACGGTGGAAGGCATGGGCATATTTCCCTCTTGTCGTTGTTTCCGAGGCGCGTGTCGAATCGAAAGAGACAAGGGAACGAAGTAGTTCCCCAAGTTTGCGAGGAAAGAGGAAACCAGTGGCACGTAAACAATCTATGGCTTGGGGAAAACGAAAGGAAAATGTATCGGCTGCCGGTCTCTGATCTAACTGTTCGTAATGAGAAAGAGTAGCTATAGAGGGAAACTGTACTTTAGAGATCTCGAGGAACATATATATATATAGTGAATAATTCTAGTTTTAATGGTAAGTCGTAGTATTTGCAACGAAGATCCCTCTTGGAAGAAATACCCCAGGAAAACTAGTGAAATAAATCAACTGTTTTTAAGTTTCTTATTTTTTTTTTTTTTTCGTAGTTTCATAAAAGAAATATTAACACAAGAATGTAAAATATGTAAGGTGGAAGAACATTTTCGTCGCGCAAATTGTATCGCTTTAATTCGTGTTGAAATCGCAAAAGTACAGAAAATTGTTCTTCTTCAACAATCAAGATTGCATTAATTTAAAGTTACACTGACACTTGGGATTGTTACTCCCAAATGTTTCAGTTCGTTCATTTCTTCTTCTCTTTTTACGAAAACGAGAAAATTTTTATCGCAATGCACGCATTTCTATTCTTCAGCAAGCAAAGGACGAAAAATACGAGTGGAAAATATAACGTGCTTTTAATTAATTGAAAAAAAGGAAATGCGAAATGTTCGCAGAAGATAAACATAGGGAATAACGAAAAGTATCGAGATTAAAGAGTCCATCGATTGCGTAATCTTTTTAAAAGCCGGAGACACGTCGTAGAAATATCGCAAAAGTAACGTGAATTTTTATTCCATGGCAAAGAAAAAAAGAAAAAAAAAGAGGGCGAGCAGTTTGAAATAACGTGGCATATAATACAGCCGTTCCTATTCTCCCACGATCTATCTTGCCACACGCTCATTTTACCGCGCCGAATGTCAAAATTCCAAACTATATTGTACGCGTATAAGCCAGATGCGACCAGGATTACGAAAGTGATATTAAAGAGGAGAGGAATAAATGGAGGTTGGATGCGAAGGGAATTTCCGATGGTGTTAAGTCGTTATCGAAACAACACACACTGAATATTGTTCATCTTCTATAAGCCCTCTTTTCTCTATTTCTCTCTCTCTCTCTCTCTGTGTTCTTCTCTTTGTCTCCTTTTTTCTCCTCCCTTGAATCTTCCACCCTCTACGCCGTTATTTCTTTTTCGCCTTTTCATCGTTCCATTTACTTCGTTTAATTCTCATCCCTTTCACGCGAAACCCTTTCCACGTCTTCTGGATTATTTTATCGGTCACCGCCCATATTCGGCCATCACCCTATTCTTCCTCTTCGTACTTTTTAATAAGCCATTCGCTCTCTTCTCTATCCTGTTTTTATCTCGGTGTGTCGCATATCATTGCTTTTAGTAATAATGGAATGTCATGTCAGTCGTACTAGTTTTTTCTTCATCAACAGCTTTTCTATGGAAACAAGCTTTTAACCCTTTATTATTTCTCCCATCTTGTTATTCAATTTTCCGTTTGCTGAGTTCGTTGGTTCTTCGTTCAAACGATATTATTTATAACGAGAAGTGGGAAAATCTCGAATACAAATAATTTTTGAACGTATATCCATTTCTCTTTCAAAAATAGACAATATTCCTTCTCTTTCTCCACAATATTTCTTCTCTTTTGGGTTTTCTCACGATATCAAACACGAGAAATTAGATTACCAAATCGAAATTATCAAAGAAACACGAAACGTGAAAATTTGATTTCGCTAATCTGTTTGTTCGTTTGTTCGAGGCGTAGCAGGCTTTGCAGCCATTTTCTCTCTAATCGGGCACTTCGCGCGGGAAATACTTCAACAGAATTTTAACAGAACGCGATCTCGCGAGAATTTGCAATTCCACTCAGCCAGGCGGATGATAAACATAAAACGGGCGTATGATAGAAAAGAATACGGTAGTGTATTGACGCGGGGTACGGCGTGGCAGCGGCGAGTAACGACGATCCCCCCTCATTCTTTAAACAAATACACGGCAGACAGCGGTGAGGAAGCACACGGAACGGAAGATGAAAAACACAGCTTCGGTTGCAGCCGAGAGAAAGAAAATAAAATCTACTCGTCGATACGTTGGACTTTCTTCACCGGTTTCGCCGTTGCGCGAGTTACCGCCCGTTGCTTGGAATTTTCAATTTTACGCTTCCTGATGAGCAAATATCCGAGGCACGATGGAAAATCGATGATCGCGTTCCCCCATCGCAGAAAATAGCACAGAGATTCGCAGGCTGCTATACAACTGCCACTGGTATTATGTATGAAACGCGTTTTGCTGAGAGCCTCCGAGCGAAATAAGGTTCCTTAGAAACTGAATTCTTTTTCGTTTTCTTCTTCTTATTTTTTTTCTTACGATCGACGAAATTTAACAGGCCCACGGGCGAATATATCCGTCCCTGCGAGATGTCTTTATCGCGGTGATTATTTACTTTGCATGCAGGCGACTTGAATCAATTAGTTGTGAAACTTGTAAGAAACGTGACAAAAACTCTGTTCATCAGACGAGTTAGTTGAATTGAAATATGCAAAAGTTCAAGAGACGCGTGCGACAGCAAATACAGATGCATGTAATTCGATTAAATTGAAACTCGACATAAAGTATAAAATACTTTTATGTTAGTTCTGTATTTGCGTGTAAAATAATAATTTCAAGACTATTCTTCGTGTTTTTTGTATTTACGAATGTACATAGAGACGTTGTGAAATAATTTCCTCACAAATTCATTTCTTCTCGTTCTGACATTCTGAAAAGTCGATTTGACCAACGTGTTCTACATACTTTAAAAACATATTGATCGGCAGAAGATTATAAATGAACAATTTCAACGAAAGAATTTATTCTTGAGACGATTAGGAATTCATTAAACTCAATAGGCCAACTGTCTTTCACGTCGAAAGTGAATGTACTTTTAATTATCGTATTTTAAATGTGTCTTTTAATTATCGACAAGAATTTATTAAGAAAGTTCTCTGTAAGCAAAACGGGAGATCATATTACAGCAATATTGAAGAGAGGCGAAACAGTAACGGGCATCTGTAACATTAATCAATATCGATCGATCGAGAAATATATCGTTCGAACGTGTATCCTGTTTGAGATAACAAAAACCGTCGGGCGGAAACGTGAAAATTATTTTTTGCGTTGCTCGTGTGTGTTAATATCATAAAGGTGACAAAAAAAAAAATTATGTATGCACAAACGGAACAAAGTAACATTTCAACGGGCCCTGCTTTAAAATATTACCGGCGATATTTGCAATTCATGAGCATGTATTACACACATCGTGCGGAGAACCGTAAAAACGAATACGAAGAAGAAAATGGAAAAAAACGACGAAACTGCGGGGTGAGATTAAAAATCTCGATGAAATTAACGCGAAACGATGACAAGGATTAAAAAAAGCAAAAAAAAAAAAAAAAAAGGGAAAGAGAGAAATTGATCAAATCAGCGGGCGTACTAGAATAAAGAACAATAGTGCGCGCAAATTGAAAGAAGAAAAAAGAAAGAATATTACGGAACAAATAGAATGGCACAGGTCGAACGAATACCTGAAAATTCGATATTTAAAAAGAAATGAAGCACAACGATTCTCTCTAAACAAAAACAAAAAAAAAAAAGAAAGAAAGAAGAAAAAAAAGCGAACCAAAGAGAAAAAAGAGAAGAAGCGATCGATTTTCCGCGTTGTAAACCAAGGTTTATAATTTTCTTGCATACCGTTGCAAGTTTGTACCTTTCAAAAATTTTTCCTTTTCCCAATTTTCACGGTATATGGTTCGTTACAAAAGGAACGTCATAACATTCTCTCGCTCGCATAGTTCCCTTCTTCTGAAAAAACGTTCTTCTAATTTTCACTTTATACACGGTTTCGTTTCAAAAATGGCGCGATATTCTTTGAAACAGATGGCAGTCAACAACGATGCAAAATAAATTTGACTTGATTATATCAATAATAATTAATAATTAAGAGACACGCACTTTCCTTCTTCTGAGAAAATGTTCTTTTAATTTTACACGGTTTCATTCGAAAACTGGCGATATTCTTTGAAACAGATGGCAGTCAACGACGATGCAGAATAAATTTAACTTGATCATCAATAATAATTAATAATTAAAAGAGACGCACTTTCCTTCTTCTGAGAAAACGTTCTTCTAATTTTACACGGTTTCGTTCCAAAAATAGCGCGATATTCTTTGAAACAGATGGCAGTCAACAACGATGCAGAATAAATTTCACTTGATTATCAATAATAATTAATAATTAAAAGACACGCACTTGAAACCACGTCTATATTTTCTAAATTCGATACCCGCACACCACGTAAAGACCTCGAAAGCGAGACAAGAAAAAGGAAAAAAAAAAAGGTGCGCGATGAGGGGGAAAAGAAAAAAGAGAAAATGGTGGTTGAACAGCGGTATAAAGGGTGAAAATTGGCGAAAAGGTAAGCTGGAAGGCAAATAACAGACGCTGAAGGGTTTCGAGGAAGGGAAGAGGCTAGACAGACGGCCGTCTAGCATCGGGGAGGGATACCGTCTCTCCGTTACGCATGCAAAATGCATCACGCATACGTGGCGACATGCAGATACCGTCGTATAATTGTCGGTGTCACGCAATCGGCACGGCGCCGCTGATTCTACGAACACGAAGTCTCACCGCCGATTCGAAAAGCGCCAGGCACCAGGTTGATGAGAACGAGCGAATGAAATTACGCGAAAATTGAGCCCCGTTTATCTTGGAAGTTATTCTTCCAAACGTCGCTTTTTCTCCCCCACCTTTCTGAGAATTTCACAAACCACTCTCTTCCTCTCTCTCTCTCTCTCTCTCTCTCTCTCACTCTCCTTTGTTCGATCTTGGATCGTTCAATATCGTTCGAAGGATTTGCAGCTGCACAATTTAAACGATTGTTTGTGATCGTATTTCGTTGAAAAAAAGAAAAGGAAACGCAATCTTTCGCTTCAACTCAGTTTCAAATAACACGTACAGTGGTTTTGGTCTATGACGACACACCGTCGTAAATTTTCAATTGTTTCTCATTGCAATTATCATGACAATTTCTCAAATTTCTCAACAAGCTGGTAAATTCTGACGAAAGTATCCATGAAAATGCAAGAAGCTCGTCGCATTTACATTCGCCAATTTTTATATGAAATATCTTTTTATATGATCGTCCTTTTCTCCACCACGCGGCCAATCCTCCGCGTTAGCAACGGAATTTCATCTGTAAACGCACGACTGGCGAAACGACGTGCAAATTGATCGAACGTGATGAAGAAAAATAAGCCGAAGAAGGAAGCAGAGAGGAGAGTGGTGAATGAGATAGGTGCCGTTGCACTTGCTTAGTTACAATCGCATTACATCGACGCGACCGCGATGCATACGAAGTAATCTTGTCGCGGTGGCCCCAGACAAGCTGTCGGCACCTCCTGTTCCACGTGGAAAGCTACGAAGGCTCGAGAGGAAGCCAGCAGGGGTGAACTACTTCAGAGGGGGGGAATACCAGCCAAGAAAAGACGGATGAGAAAGGGCGGCCGCTTTATTCTCATTACGCGATTCAATATTCCGTGGCAACCTTCCCGCCAGCCCATGATTAAGCGAGGCTCTGCTGCATCGGGACAAAGTGAACATTTCGAATAATTATATTCAATGATGACAAATTCAATCTTTTCTGTCCTGATTGATTTCAAGGAAATCGAAGCGCGGAGAAAATTGAAGGAGCCTCACGGAAGCTCACAGACAGAGAGAGAGAGAGAGAGAGAGAGAGATATGAGTGTAAGAAATTTTCTGCATTAAGAGACGAGAGTGAAATATAATAAGGGTATAAGCAACGCCGTTGTTTGATACCATACAAAATTTTACTTTATTTAAATTATTGTCGTTGCTATTGAATTTGGGGAAACGTTACTGGAAATTTCACTGGAGATCGATATACTCGGTGGTTGGACACGTGATCATAACGATAGATCAAAATCACACGGATGAACTACATTCGAGTGTTCAAGTTTGTCAGGATTACAATTTACGCGATCGTGTTTACTGTAGTAATTAATTCGACGATATTAACTTATCAATATCAATCGATTGATTAACAATATCGATTTGACCAGCTCAATCAATTTAACAATAATTATCACGGTATCCAATGATTCAACGATAAGTGTAAAGTTAATTGGTAAATTATCGTACAACTCTCTTACTTTACCAGGTCTGTCTATCATTCTTGCTTTTTAAACGTCAAACAATCCTCAAAATGAAACTAATCTCAATTGTAACGTTTCGCTCTATTTTATAAAAAAAAAAAAAAAAGTCTAATCAGAATGAAACGGATGAAAAATTTCTAATTTCATCGAGCGTATTGCACGTTTTAACACAGCTCCTATGGAATTTAAAAAAGAGAAAACCCCGAAACCCCTTCTTCCATTTCTTCCTCTCGTGATTTCGAGTCATCACGGTAACGTTTTGATATCGCCTCCCCCCCCCCCCTGTTGAGCTCACAAGTCAGGAACGTTACGACCCCCCGCGCATTTTATACGTCGTACCCCGATGTATCTCGGATCTCCCGGGCGGGGGTTTATTATTCATGCGCCCTATTTTGCAACGTTTTACTTTCATGACTGCTAATAACCCGGGATCTGAGTCTAATCGAATTTATGCAAATGGCAATTAGGTTTACACGAATGTGCGCCCGTTGCCTCACCCTGATACGTGTTACCGTTGGTACACGCGTATTCTGCGAGAGACACGCGCGTGTCTCTCTCTCTCTCTCTCTTTCTGCTCGCGTACGAGAGGAAGACAGGAAGGACACGCAAACAGTAGGGGGTGGTGGTGAACGCAACATGCTCGCGAAGGGTGACAGAGAGAGGCAGAAAGAGAGAGAGATCAAGAGAGGAATAGAAGGAGAGAGTAAAAACACGTTCCACGCTCTGGAAAATCCGGAAACACGGCAAATGGAAAGAGGGACAAATTGCGTTACAGGGAAGAAATAGAGTCGCCCGGGCCCTGGCAGTTGCAGCTGCGCCTGCACCGCCGGGCCGTTTACGTGGGTGAGAATCGCCGAGTGATTTAAATTCAGGAATATTGTTGCGAGGAGCATTCTGTAGCATTACTGCATTACATGCCGGCGCATAATCACGCGTTGCAGCTATCGACGAGCCCCGTTAAATGCACTTGGACCGGAGGCTTTCGCTTAATCGCATTTTGTTGACAACGGATAACGTTCTCTCTCTCTCTCTCTTCCTCGTTTCCCTCCTTTTATTTCCCATCCGCTCGTTCGTTTTATCTCCCCTTTCTATTTTTCTTTCGTTATACCGTTCTCGTTCGCCAATCTCGTTACACTATTTTCACAGTTGTATTTGCTCTAATGCGTAGACGCGTAATTACGATCATCTGTGCGTTAACGCACGTGATACCGTTGATTTAGAATGGTATTATTATTACTATTATACAGGATGGGCTAAAAGTTTCTTCCCACCTGTTTTTCAATAAAACATCAAAATATACGAAAAAATTAATTTTATCGATCTTTTAATTTAAATTTAAGATCAAACATGATCTTTTCATTGTGCCTTAAAAGTTATTTCTTTCAAGTGTCGACCGCTAGAGCGTTTGCAAATTTGTGTTTTTTTTTTTTTTAATAGAAAAATCACGAATTTATATTTACTTATTTCTAGTAGAAAGTGATTTTTGGTTCACCCTGTATTTGACGATTTTGACTCTTTAAGAGTAGACGAACAAATTTTCAGCGATTAAGGAATTGACTTTAAGAGTTCTTTCGAGTGATTTTTAAACTTTCTATGATCAAACTCCTCGGGAAGATATTCCTCGTCGAAGATGTATCTACAGCTTTGGAGAAACAAGTATTTTTATTCTGCTGGAAAGTATGGACAATGAAACTGGAAAATCAATTTTGTAGAAAATTGGTTTATCTGTATATGCTTGAGACAGGCTCTTGGAAAAAACAAAAAATATTTTATGAGAAGTTGAATGCTTCTTTATTAACGTGCTTCTATTTCGATTCGTCAACTGTTTCGAATCAAGTATCGAGGTCATCAATTCCGGTGAACTGGACGTTTAATTGGACGTTCGTTTCAAGAAATGTCGCAGAAAACAAGTCGTTAATTCACGATAAGGAATGAAATCGTACATTCGTAAATAAAAATTCACTTAAAAAAGAAAACACTCTCTCTAAAGAGTTAAATATGAAACGCGTATACCTAATGGCACGTTAGATCGATATTATCAAATTAACAACGAGCGTACAACGAATTTACGTATTATCGAATCCCCGAATTTATACAACCGATTAATAATCGCAAATCTGACAGCCCTGAATAAACTGAACGAGTCGCGAAATCCGTGAAATCTATTAAATACACACTGCAATTATCGTATTTACAAACACTTTTTAATCTGTCCCGTATGAACAGTACGGCGACTTGTGTTATTTCGGGGGATACGCACCCGGAGTTAAAGCGAGAGATTGCGTTTGCCCGTATAAATAAAATTTAGCAATTTGTAATGCATAGCGATTACTCTTACCGGCAAGAACTCCAGCCATGTAAACTGCCGCAATCCTCAGACTTCCGTGAACCATTTCCAGGGGAAGTCCCACGACCACCTGTACTCCTAGGTTAAATAGCAGGTGAAGCCACCTGAAATTCAAGCACACACTCTCGTGAGACAGCAGCCAGTTTTCATTCGAACGAACAGAGAATGAAAGATTAATTAAAAAGAAGAAAAAAGAGAGAGAGAGAGACAGAGAGAAAGAGAAATTGCGAAGAGGAAGCATTATTTTTTTTTCGTTTTCGACGACGTTCAATTTTTCTACTGATTCGCTTTTTACTTTAAACGAGCAAGTACACGCGGCAAGATTAATCAAGAGGAAATGTTGTCGGCGGGGGAAAAAATTGATCCGGTTATAATTTCTCTGTTTCTCCATTTCGCGCGAGGTAAATGAAATGAAATTATTGGATAGAACAAGGAGAAGGGTAAACTCAGTCAAAAGTGAAATAAGCATTTTAACGGACTAAAATAAAAAGGCGTGAGAATCGTCTGAACAATTTCAAGTAGCAGTCAATAATAATAATTTACGCAGAAAAGATTGAGAAGGCAGCGTTACTTGTTTAAAGAAAAAAAGAAAAAGAAAAAATCTCCAATGTACCATTCGAAATTTATCAGATCCAAATTAATCAAAAAATTCGCCATGTTGGCAGCTTTATTCGCCACAGGTGTTAACGGACAATCAGAGGTGATTATTAATTCGTAACTCTCGCGTTAAGCGAGACAGACGGCCATCTTGATTCACGACGATGTTAAAGGGGCGAGTTAAAATTGTTCCCTGTTCAAGAGACGACTTGCGAGAGCAAGTTAAAAGGGAAGCAAGATAAAAGCGCAAGTGGAGCCGAAGGAACGATAGGATCGGCGATTCACTCTGGAAAATTCGGCCATGACTATCGCAACGATAACGGCGCACGATGAAATTAAAGCAATTATGAATTTTATCTTGGCACAACGCGTTGGAAAGTTTTCCTTCGCGAGAGGGCAAGATGATCGAGCTTATCTGCTCCGCTTGGCAGCGCGGAAAACGCTCCTACTGGGATAACACTCGCGTTTCGTTTCTCACGTTCAATTTCTCGATTCGTGTTACAATTTGTTTCCTTTTTTTAACTTGTCCCGAATTTTCGACAACGAAACGGCGGACGTGTAATTTTTGTAGCTTAAAAGAAAAAAAAAAAAAAAATGTTGGCTGTCGAACATCAAATAGCAAATGAAATTATCACGTACTTGTGGAAAATATAATGTGTGAAGTACAAAAGTTCTTGTCATGATTTTCTTGACAATATTTTTTGGCTCGTTTAAATACAATGAAAAACTGAGGCAGTGGAAACTGTTGATTTTCTAATATCATCAATAGTTATTTCCATCGTCGACGGTATTTTGGCACGTTGCACACCGAAAGTGAAATGAATTCAAACCAAATGATGAAATGAAATTACAAAACAGCACGTTGCAATAGCGTAAACTGTAAAATTATAAAATAACAGTTTTCTCTCGATTATCTATTAGTAGACGATGGTACGAACAATATAACTGATAACACACTGTGCATAATTGACATTATACCAAAAACACTACGATATACTCGATTTATCACCCCTTTTTCCAAAAAAAAAAGAGAAAAAGGAACAAAAAAAAAAAAAAAACTCCATTACACGGCTCAAAGTGATGTAACTACCTACGTCAAATACGAAAGTAAGGAAGTAAGTTGTTCAAGTCGAACAAGTTTCGTCGATTTTAACGATGATATGAAAAACCCCTTCCCCTTTGTCACGACGAGTTCTTTCGTGAAACTTGGAACGGGGTACCACTTTCTCCTGGTGCCGCGTTGATATTTCAATCAGACCGATTTTCTTCCGTTAAAGGCCGGTTTCCCTTCTTTCTTATTCCGCTCGACGAGCGCATTCACGGAGAACCGTTGGAATTCCAGCGGGCGGTTTCGCGGCGATCTAATCGCCTCGGTTCGGTTCACTTGGATCGGCGAACGTGGCACACGTCGCCACGAAGCGAGACGAGAAAACGACGGGGCAACGATGCCCGTGAACTTGTTTCCAAGCACGCTCGATCGCGTTCTTCGGGTGCGTCGACCGCGTTGCGAAACTAGACGCGCGACGACGACGACGACGAGACGCTTCAGACTCGTCGAGGATGCAAATCGTGCGCTTAATAGGCTCACGTTTTAGTCGACTCGACTCGACTCGACTCGACTCGACTCGCAGATCAGACTGTTCTCGAATTCCTCTGTCGTAGGAAATTTCTTCGCGACAAGGGGGAGGGAGGGGGCAGGCAACTGTATTCCGTTCTTGCGAAATATTTTTAAGACGTTGAGTATCATCCTCGAGTGTGTAATTAATCGATTGACAATTAGACTGTTAGACTGGTGCACGTGAAATTTCGAAATTTAAATTCGTCGATCAGCATTGAAGAAGAAGCTGAAGATTCGTAACGAGTGATGCATGTTTGGGAAAAAAGTAATCGATAATTTTGTTACAATGTGTCAAAACATTTTTATGATTTTCTTACGTACGTTCACGTCGCAAGTGTCCAGAAAATTTCTTGCAATATGTATATATCCAGTTAACGCTAAACGTACCGGCAATTGTAAATTTTATACAGGAAACACTGTACAAAGTAACAAGAGAAAAAAAATTAGATTTTTTTCATTTTTCTTCTTTAGTAGTCGAACGAAAGAAAAGTGGGGAATTTTAGATCGAATTTTTAAACCAGGCCATTTGGTTGAAAAAACTTCTTTGCAAAAATGTCGCTGAATTGGAGTTGCGCTCGATGAGGCACTGTTTTGAATAACGACGTTCGAATAACTTTGAAACGATTCGCGAGAATTATCGCGAAACTCCGTGTATATTAATCTTCGACGCCCCACAACGAGCATGGTTCCCCAGAAGCGAAAATAACTAGGAGAAATGAAACGTCAGGGGCGATGCCCCACAAATTTTTCATCGTTCTCTAACGTCGTAACTTCTCCGCGGTTCAAGACCGTTTCAAGAACGTTTGCGGTAAAAACGTTGGCGTTTCCAACTATATGGAACAATTCCGCAAATGCAGACAGAGAGAGAGAGAGAGAGAGAGAGAGGGGGGGGGCGAATAGAAGGATACGTAGGCATCAATTCGTCGAAAGTACGCAATCCACGAAATGGAGCATGCAAAAAGGAAGTTGGAAGGCTCTCTTGGCTGTGTCTAGGGCAGCTAGAAGAGAAAGAGGGAGGGAGGGAGGGAGGGGGTGGGTGGGAGCTGGAAACGATAAGACAAGAGGATAGATACCCTCTCTTTGCGACGGAAGGAAAGACCGCCATCCGTCATTCGTATTCGCCAGATAGAAATTTCGATCGGGCAGGATCATCCTTCAGCCGAACTGAAAGCCTGACAATCCGGTGTAATTCGTCCACTAAGACAATGCCGGGGAATTCGTCTAATTGCTATCCAATTAACTGAAACCGCTACCCCCTCATACGCTCGTTCAACTTCCCCTGAATTCGTCCCCTTCCTTCTGTGCCGAGAAACGACTCGCGTGTGTCGTGACTCGAATAATTTCGTCGTTAAGATGCACGCTGAATTTCACGCGAGAGCCAATTTACGAGAGCCATCCGATTTTCGAAGGGACGCGGATGAAAGTCGACGAAACGCAAAAATTCCAAGGAAATCGATCGGGCATCATTTTCGACACGACCATCCTCGCATCCTTTGCATTTTAACGAAAGATCAACTCTCGCAGCTCTCGCACTTTGGATAGTTTGCAAAATGTTTAATCGAAAGATAATTTTACTTATCAAGTCTACGTTGGCGGAATAATTATTCATATAGGCAATTTCAACAATCTTTCAACTTCTGCTTCTCTGGCATCGAACAATCTTCGTCTCGCAGCCGCAAATTAGATACCAGAGAGATCTTTAATTTTTCAAAACTTGAGTTTTCGACGATATTCGGGTCGATAAATCGCTCCGTATTTCCTCCTCGGTCGACTATTCGTTCGCTCGGGTTGTTTGGTACATCGAGGTATCGCGGTCTAAATTGTTCACGATAAAGTGAGCACTCGCTGTATACCATTAAGGAAATTGTGTCTTCCTCTCCGCGACTACCGAGCACTCGAAACAACAGTAATTACAGAAACGGAATGATTAATTAGAAAAGTAATTTATAAGTGACTGTTCATTTGTTGCGACCGCTTCTCGAGTCTACGAAAAAAAAAAAAAAAAAAAAAGAAAGAAAGAAAGAAAGAAAAAGACACGAAGTTTCTTTTTATAATTAGCGTTTCACGGGCGAAGCGTGTAATGTCTTTGCATTTGACTTTCTTTTCTTTCCTTTTCTTTTTTTTAATTCCACGGCCTTTGCGAGCAGAAGGAGACATTAATCCTTACGGAAATTTCATAGAGCGCGCTTTGATACTCCCTTGTGGATTTTAGTAAGTAGCTTTAATATTTAATCTACGATTTTTTTTCTACAAAGAACGAGTTCCATTATCTGGTCTCTTATCTACGATTTGCCCGGCGAGTAGACAGAACGTCGATAATCAACAAATGAAGCCTCGAACGCAATTTCTCGCATGAAGATGCTTCAACGATCTCTGAATTTTCACGCGCTTGATCGTCGAGTCGAATAAACGTGTAAACGTGTAAATTTGAAACGGAAAAGTGACGTTCAACGCGTTTCTCACGCGTGCAAATAATTTTTTACGGGATTATTTCGAGACGAGGGAACGTATTTTCCAAAGCTGAAAAGCCAGCCCCGTTCGGTTCGATTCCTCGTTCAAGTACCCATAACCTCGTCCTCGTACATTTTATTCCGCGCGATACGATTATTCGCCGGTGATCGAGTCAACTGGAGAATCGGTATAAAAGGCCGAGCTGGCGCGACAAAGGAGATCGCGAGGAACGATTGAAAGGATTATCGAGCGAAACCGATTTCAATGCGAGCTCGCTACCGCGGAGCAAGGACAGGGATAAAGGCGGAAGGTGAAGTTTCAGCAAGTTGACTCTAATGTTCCAGCAGTCGCAATGTCGTCAGCCGATTTAACTACTTGGCCCTCGGTAGTTAATTACGCCCCGCCGAAAACTTCTTACTTATCGTCGAAACGGTGGCCGAGTTTGTCGAGGCTGATGTCTCAGCGTTCCTATATAACGAGCCGATGCAACCCGCTCGTCCTTCACTTTTCCACGTTGTCGCGTCGAACAATTTCGATTTCGATTCTACTCGCAATTACCGCACGCGAACCCGAGATCGCCAACTTCTCCTGAAAGTTTCCATTCAACGCACTTGGCTAATTTCTCGTCGAAATATCGTGCATACTGTCGCGATCGACGTCGAGGCTCTTCGTTTGTTAATTAGGGAATTGCCAAAGGAAACTGGGAGCTCTTCCGACAATACGTGGCCTGCTTCGAAAGCAACGAGTAACTTGTACGTTTATGTCGAATTCATACGACTGATCAGGACAGAACCTAAATTGACAGAAATAGAAGGGTACAGGTGTTTCTCATATTCTTGTACCTTTACTTACGATTATGTCGGGTTGGCCGATAAAGGCATATTTTTCAATTATCGTAATAATATTATTTTATACGTTTTGCAATGATCTCTTGAGGCATGTTTCTCGACTTCGTCCAAAAGTTGCCGCACGTCAGAAGTGTAAAAGTTCCTCGCTTTTGCGTGAACGCGTCCCGACGCAAGCACATCGAAGCGCCTACAGGATCGAAAGTATCAAGGACCACCGGGCCTCCTTTTCTGCATTTATACGACATTAGACGTAGTTTCGCATAATGGTTTCGCTCGTCTGGCATGCATAATGTCGACGAGGCGATCGGGGGAGACGGACTAGCAAGATGGACGCCGTTATTTAAATCGAGCCGATGTTATCCTCCTCCCCACGACCGTCCTCTGCCAATTCACCGTCCGTACGGAAGTCACCATCCCCGGTGATCATCGAGAACAGGAGGGTGTACCATGGTACCAGGGGACACCCTTCTGCGAAATGAATTTTTCCGAGCGAATTTATTCGTCTACCTTCACGTAGAGGTTTCTTGCGACGAACGCGGTTGCATTTTTATAAGAGGAGTACCGATAAACGTACCTACAACCTTGCGAGATTATATTCCAGGATGACCTTGCGTTGTAACTCTCTTTCTAGTAAGTTGGTCTCATCTTGGGTGACAAATGGAAATTAACGAACTACTACGATGAGAGGTGAACAGACGTAGAAGATGGAATATCGATCGATCGAGTTCCTTATTCGGAGGATGAAAAGAAATAAATCGCAATCAGATTGCTTGGTGGCAGTAGATGCAACGAGACGTGATAAACACAGGCAATGCAACTACAAAATATACAGTTTATAAAATATAGATACAGAAATCGTACGTACGTGCGTAATTGTAGAAATTTTATTGTTATTACTATCTCTTGCTCTTTGCTCCTGAAACGTGATTCTACTTTATGCAAACCAAAGTATAAATGCTTCCGGGGCATTTACCAAGTGCGCAGTACGTTCTTACTACTGCTTCTTATTATTATAATTCAACAAGTTATTGCAAGATGCAGATGTGAATAGAAATATTACAGATCGACGTACGAAAACATACAAAATATCTAGAGATAGAGTGTTTTTTGTATAATATTTTACGATAGCGCGAAATATAAAACATAACTCGAAGCGTGAACTTCCACCTGAAGTTCTATCACCGGCGAAACAGATTCAACAGAAAAACGTCGAAAAACTTTCACGTATCTCTTAGGTAAGGATCGCGAAATCGCCTCTGTACGCGAACGTGGCACGGAAACGATACTTGTTCGCGTATTTTCGCGAACTCCGCGATACCATTGTCTGATCCAAGCCGCGTTCACTTCCTGCAATTACCACGATTGTCTCGATTTTTCTCCGCTTCAACGTTTTCTCACGAGCGTCGCCATCGCGAACGCTCGTATCTCGAAACGTCGCGAAACAGCCTGAAAGGCACGAGACACTTTTTCGCATTAATAACAAACCACGGCGAGATGCGTGAATTTTCACAACAGGGAGTTTTTTCTTTTTTTTTTTTTTTTCATAGCGCGTTGACTCGTCCAACATATTTCGAGAGGACAGTTTCGAAAAAGGCACTGTTCGAGTTGGAGATCGCGCATGTTTAAAGATTTCTACCACTCGCTCGAAAACTTCGCGGAGGGCGAACGAGATTATTACTTCCGGAACACGAGCCGGGTGCGAGGTCATCTTTTTTCAAGATGATTAGTTGCTCGTATTGTTTGCGCGTGTGTTGCATACGTTTGAAATTGAAGATTGCGCGGACAATCGTCGAAAAGTAATAAAATTATTAAAGGTACTGCGAAGTTAGACTGAATACAAAATATTTCAAGATTAGTTAGCTTCGATAATAATAATAAACGTCGATTAACGTGCCTGATGATATTTGCTGAAATGACACGTTGATAACGTCCGTTCAAATCTATCAAAATTTCTGGCCAGGTAAACTCGAGAAAAGCAGAAGAATTAAAATGGTAAAATTCGTCGAAACACGAGAAGGTTTTTGCAATTTGCAATGAAATCTGAATGATAGTGATCAAACGTTTCGAGGGAGCGTACAGAAAGCACACGAGTAGAGCGTGTTTCTTCAACATAGAACTGATCGTGTGCATAAAATATACTTCAATGGAGTATTACGTACATTAGATATTCCAGGAGCGTGGACCACTATAAAATCGTTCGGAGTAATAAAAAACGTCTTGAAAATCACGGGACGCTTTTCGCATTAATAACGAGAAGGCGTTTGATAACACTTCGAAAAGAGGAGAAGAATCGGGCAAAGGACAGAGATAAGGGAATGTTCGATAACTTACCGCGCTATCTTTTTATATTACCACCGTATATGTAACGAACAGATATCTGTGAGATTTCTTTATTCTAATCTTCCGCAAAGATGTACCTTTAATCGATAAGTTTATTTCAAAATTTTGTAAGATTATCAAGCAACGTTACATGCTTTTACAGAGTATTCCAGCGTGATTCTACACGATTTTAGTAAAATTGAAAGATTTCAGTGAAATCTAATTGCAAGTTTCTGTTGACCATAAATTACATTATTATACATGGTATCTTATTATTTATCAATATTGTATTAGGGATACCCATATTCCAGTTAAATATATCGACATTCAATGCTCTTATTGTTAAATTACATTATACATTAAAACTAGTATCAATTTTTAGATAAAATAAAATTTTGTACAGTATCAAAGAGAAGAAAAATTACTTGCCCCTAATATTATTGAGGGACGTTTATGCTAGAGTATCAGTTACAAGAGATACGTTCCATTTCCAGACTTTCAAGACTGACTTTGTATTATGGGGAAAAATCGAAAAGAAATATCAGACACAATAAAACAGCATGAGCTAGCGTTCAAAGGACATACTAAAAAGAGTCGTGCTGTAATAAAAGCAAACAAGAGAAACACAAGCTGTTATTTAATAACGTGTACACAATACTTGATTCTACGCTTATGCAGATTGTACGTATCTTCAATATTATGATTGGTTTATCCATGAATTTATATAAATTTAAATATAATATATAATATGATTTTTTGTTGTTTATTATAAGTTTAAATGTTTATCCAATTTTAATTGTTAGATGAGTTTCTATAAATAATTATTCTATATTAGGTATAATACGTTTAATTTCTCAAATAATTTCTTTTGAAGTTTTAATATTTTTAATTTTTTTTATGATAATAATAATAACAGAAAATTTTAAATTTATTAATATAATTTTTTATCAATTAAATTTAAAGTTTTTTATTTTAATATATCCTTTATATTTTACTTTTATTATTAGATTGTTAATTGATTTAAATCGAATTCCTTTTGATTTAATTGAAGGAGAATCAGAATTAGTTTCTGGTTTTAATTTAGAATATTATAGTAGATTATTTGTATACATTTTTTTATCTGAATATATAAATTTATTATTTATAAGTATAATTTTGTTAATAATATTTTATGGTTTTAATTATTGAAGTATTTTATTTAATTTATTTTTATTAGTTATAATTCGTGGTGTTTTAAGTCGTATTCGATGTGATTATTTAATATATATATGTTGAATAGAATTGTTAGTTTTACTTTTATATTATGTAATTTATTTATATTTTATTAAGGAATTAATAAAATATATGTATATACTTTGACACTTGATAAAATTTGCTTTCAAATGAAATTACTAATATAAGTTATATCCAATTTTACTAAAGACAGATAAAGATTGTACACGAGATGTGAATACTTGAGAACACTCCTAATTTTCATTAGCTTCTTGTCGATACTCGTTCGTGACGTTCATACTTTGTATTCAGTGCAATTGCCAGTACAGCACTTATGATAAAAAGATTTCTTATCGAAGTTCGTTAATGTTTCGCGGAATTCGTACAACAGCAACTCGAGTGCTATCGTCGAAAGGAATTGCAAGTTTTTTCTTCGCTGGAAACACCTGACAAGCGTGCCCGCGCGGCGTATCACACGTATACACCTTCCGCCACTTAATTACACTTCATTTTATTTTCCGGATATTATCGCGGGTTCGAATCGGCCCTCGAAACTTCCGCGCTCACACATTTCTACTCGAAACTTTTCGTCCGTGTGTTTCTATCTGAACTTTCGACCAACGTGATACGTATTCCCACTTCAACGAGTTTGATTTCACGCTTCTTTTTTTTTTTTTTTCTTTTTTCAAAGGGTGCATACAATCGCAACTTGCTGTAAACTTACTCGATAAAACTCGCACTTCCCGTTCGACCTTTTTCTTTCAGCCCGAGCTGATCGACGCTTTCCTTGCTCGATTTTTCTTTCTTGGAAAGTGACGAGTGACTTTTAACAGGGAGACGTCGTTTGATCTTGTAAAAATCACCTACTTATCACTTATAATATACGTATTACGTATTTTAAAAATATTAGAAATATTATTATTAGGAATTTTGTCATTTCCTTTGTAACATCATTTTATTACCTGTCATCTATTTTTATGTAGGCGGAATGTCATTTATTTCGTTGTTATACTATCAAATGTTTGTGAAAATAATTAAAAACGTGCAACCTGGGCGGAGGTTTGTTTAAATGTGACAACAGACATCGTGTTTTGGAAATTTTATATTCCCACGTATCGTATTTTGAATATGCAGAAGGAAAGTACGATAATGTGCAAAATATCCAAAGTATTTAGGTTCCATTTTTCTCAATTATAATTATAGAAATATAAAAATTGCATAAAGATCCAGTGATGAGTAATAAAATTGAAGGCATTAATTTCAATGATGATTTGTAATTTAAAAAGTCGAGAACGATACTCAATAATAGAGAGAAAAAATATCGAATAACTAAAATACACTATCTACTAAAATAAATTATCGCAATTGGGAAAGAGTGGACAGAGCTGAGCGACAATCCCCAAAGACTTCAAACATAATTTCCGAAATTTAATTGTAAACTACGTTTGACAGAGCGAAACTTGGAATTACTTTAAATTAAAAAAAAAAAGAAAAAAAAGAAAAGAAGAAATAAAAAAGATTGCACGATCAAGAGATATTCGACGCAAGTAAGTCAGACTGGCAACTGCAAACTCGTATCTCGCAGACAATCCATATTCACGATGATCTGTTGAAAGTTCAGATACGAAGATGGATCGGCGAGGCGAGGTTCATCGAGGAGGGAAGATATATACTAGCGCATTAATAACTAGAATATCGCAATATTCTCAACAACGGGAGAGGAGAGTAGAAGAGAGAGAGAGAGAGAGAGAGAGAGAGAGAGGGGATCTTTTTGAAAAGACCGATGGCGGCCGAGAGAAGTAACAAAGAGGACGGAAGAAAAGGGAGCGAGAGGAAAGCACGCGGATTCTATGGGAAAACGTCCGGGTCACTCTTATCGCCGTTTCCATACGCACGTAGGGAAAATGGTCGCCTTATCTACCGTTTCCATGAATAATTTAGGGCGCTTCGCGCCGTTGGAAACTTTTCTGTCAGTCTTCTCGTTCTATCGTGCGGAGGCTTTTTCCTCCTCCTCCTCTGGCGCGTTGTCCTCGCGGGGAAAGAACTATCGTCGCCGAGAGAGGAACGAGAGAACAGAGGTGAAAGAAAAGCATCGTTTGGAAAACTTTGTGCGGTGCAACGAACAGAGATCGAGAGATCGAGAGAGAGAGAGAGAGAGGGAGAGGGAGAGAAAGGCGCGTGCAAAGTTGTTTCTATCCGCAGATGGGATTGAAATTTCGCTTAGACACTGTAATTACAAATTTCGCAAACTATACCTGTAAACGTGCGTGTCCAAGTTACGCATATTCGTGATGGACGTTGCTGTGCAGACGAATCGCAGAGGGTTGTTTTACTTTTGACAGCCGAGAAAGAATTAAAACACTCACCTCTGAACTTCACTCCGGGAAAGAAATTTGTGTTACAAGTATAAATGAATTTGAAACTATCTTTGCCAACTATCCCAAAGCAAGCAAAGGAGGACGCAGGAAAGAAGGATGAGGTTTGAAGTTTCATTTAGACGAGTATTACGTATTATAATACAAATGGCTCGTGAATAAACATTTCCTGCAGCTATAGTTAAGTTATGCATATTTAATGAACATCGTGTGGTAAACTGTATGTAAATCACACGAGGTATCGCTGTTGTATCTTCTGCGAGAGAGAGAGAGAGAGAGAGAAAAAAAAGCGCTTTCACCCTTTACACACACGAGCGGGGAGGAATTAAAATTCTTCACCACTGTGAGTTTCTTCGCGGAAGAAATTTTTATTACATCCTCGCGTTACAAAGCAAAAACATTGACAAGAGATCCCAGAGACGTTTTTTTTTTTTTTTTTTCTTTTGCTGGAATTTTGCTGGAAAGGTCGGAAGAGAAAAACGGTCACGGAGGATCTTGACTCCGAGGCACGAGACGGAGTGAAGCAAGAGGGTGGAAAGAGAGGCGGGGGCGAGATTGTCCTTTGAAAAAATAGAGGGAAATGCGGAGGGTAGCGTGTTTTCGATTGTGGAAGCAGGCGCGTGCCGGGGACATTTACGTAATTCCGTTCGACTGGCGGAACGATGGTTGAATTCGATTCGTGTCGGGCCGGTGAGAGATTGCAACGTGATTCGCCGCCGGTGGAAAGGGGATGGAAATTAGCGTCAAGGATTAACGCGAGAATTGCATCGGGCGTATTCACGGTGAAGGGCGGCCAATCGAGAAAAGTGGCCGGTAAAATGTCCAATTTGTCACACGTGACACTTTTCTTGCCGCGGCGCGTCATCTGAATTCCAAACGTTCTCCCCTCTTTCTTTCTGCCAAATTTGTCGTACGAACGTTCCACTATACATACATAATCGCTGTATCGCGTCTATTTTCTTTCTTCTCTCTTTTTCTCAAGAACTTCATTTTGGCCAAAAGTGGCATGAATGGTACAAATTTTACGAAAGATTATGGCGAAACGTCACAAATAAATTAATGTAGACCTTGCCAGAGAAATCGAGTAGAGAATTAGATACGCCTCCTTTGTTGTATCGAATCATGTTCAAAATTGATGGTTTATATTTGTCTACATTTTTGAATGAATCAATATTATTTCAAATCAATTTACCGTGTATATATATATATATATATTTTTTTTTTTTGAGTTACGAATGAATAACCAAAGTTTCATAAACATAAATTCATTGAAAAATTTCGATAAATTATCATCGACAAGTTATTATTATTTAGGACTGAGACTTAGGACGAGTTTCTTCTATCAGATATTACGTTTCACGTTTATTTTTTTATCGTTGTTTGATACTCGATATCTTGATACTCCATTTCAATTATTTACCCGCGATTAACAATACGTTAGTCTGTTTTGAAATCACTTGACGAAAATAGCGCGACACTAACGGCTGCATTTGTACGAGCGCGTGTATAACAGAATTAGCAAATAAATAACGAGTTTACTCAGCACAAAGGTTTCATATGTCAAAGAAACGTAGTCGACGATTTAATCAATCCCTCCCGAAGCGCAAATTTCCCCGGACGTTTTTGACAAATGCGTCGTGAATTTCAATTTCCGCATTTTCGCAGTAATCGTCGCGAAAATTTCATTTCGCAGCCGGTAACGTAACGAATATCCACCAAAATATTAAAAAACAGTAGCGTCAGGCAATGAAGCCCGACACTAATGAAACTCGATCGTATATAACGTCGCCAGTAATTTTATCATTTCATTTTCTTTCTTTTTTTCTTCTTTTTTTTTTTTTAAATTGTCGGGCAAGTAATATACACAGCTTTTTAATCGATACAAAGAATACCGATTAACGTCGACTTATTAAGATTGATGAACGATAACACGTGCATTTAGGTACGCGCTTTAACTGACGTTTATTTAAAAAAAAAAAAAAAAAAAAAATTGCCAACTTTTGGCGTAACACAGTGTTGGAAAAGTATGAAAAATGGAACGTGTTCATGGATATTTCGTCGTGAATTTAAAAGTATTTCAGACAGCTTGTTAAAAACTAATTCGAAACAAAGTTCAACTTTTAATTGAAATAAAAATTCTATTTCGAGCAACAACGATCGCAATAAAAAGAGAAGAGAAAAAGAAGTGGAAACCTGTTTCTTCTTTTCAAGTATAAAAATACGGGACACAGCACGCAGATGTTTCATTAAAATATCGTTCTATCGTTTTAATATTTCGACGATCGATAGACATGCTTTTAAATACAGAGAGGGAAGGGCGACTATTCTATTTTTGAAAATCTGAATTTGAACTTACCCAGCATGAAGGAACATATAAAACGCAAACCTCCAGAGCTCCAGACGTTTGTCCGGCCTGTAAATGAAAACGCTGTCGATCGGTACCGGCCCTGAAGGATTAACCTCACCCATCGCCACTGTGTAATACGTGAAGAAACCCAGCTGCAAGCACAAATTAATGAACATGAATTAACCGACTTTGTCGTCGAAGTAATTTTGCATTTTCTTCAGAGCTCTTCTACGAACAACTGAAACGTCTTCGTTCTAATAGAAATAAACTCTATGGATTGACATAATAAGATTATTCAACGACGAACCATGACCTTTGCACAAAGAGTAATTCATTCAATCTCCAATTTTTTGGAAAAGTACGTGTCTTTTGTCAAAAAGATTCGAACATTTTTATACCTTTAAATCTTTCCATTCTCCAAAATAATTTCTATAACAATATATTTATATTTCTCTAATTTTTCAAGATTCATCACACTAGAGTTTGCTACTCGTTTTATATATTGATGATATTTTCTTATAAACTAGTAATAATTTTCTTCATTTTTTCACGACAAGCACAACGACAAATTCAACGTTCGAAAATAAATAAATTTTTTATCAAACTGGCCACTCTTTGAAGATGTTACTTATTGGATACGCTTTCGAGGTAGAAATGTCGTCCGTTCTTCAACCCAAGACGTATACTATTGTACATATATTCCTGGCCCTCGACAGGGAACAGAATCTTTCCATAAAAGGATATTGCGGGAATACAGAGTTCTGCGATTGGCCATTGCATTATACAAACTGTGCCTCACTTCACAACGATCGTCGATATTGCACGGAGATAGAATAGATCGGTCTTGTTCATACGTCAAACTTAAAGGGAGACACGCCATATTTCTTTCCCCTTTTCCTTTTTTTCTCTTTTCAAGTATTTATCGCGATACTTCGCGAACTTTATCGAAATTAAAATCACTATTCCTGCGCGTAATATATAAGTTTATTCGGCTGTAAACTCAGTTATCGTTATCGATTTCCAAGAGATATTGTGGCAAGGGCGAAAGAAGATTGAATATGAAAAGAGAGGAGGAATGGAAAAGATACCCATAGATCCAATATCTTTTATAATAAATCCATCTAACAGAGGTCGTAACTTGGAGGAATATTTTATATTAGACGAAAGGTCCGTGTTTGGCGAAATTTGCCGGGATGATATCGCGACGATATGGTTTTTAACGAGGGGTGCCGATGCAAATTTTCTAGCCATATTTGTCGATTGATAAATTTCTCTGTTCAACTTTTCCTTTGTCATAATAAATTGGAATTTTTTAATTTCCCGTGTATTATACGGAATTTTTTTGTCTAAACAGAATTTTCGCTGAAGAATTTTTCACCAAGAAAAAAAAAAAAAGTTAAATCGATAAACGTTTTGATGATATTTTCCAATGTACGCGGTCGCGCGACTTCCGTCCAATTTTTCGTCATGATTTCACTGGCTGATTTTTAATAAATCCGTACCTGTATCGATTCAGTCGCGTTGATCGTTTCCTTTTTTTTTCCGAGTGTTTGAGTTGCAATGTTTCAAACTTATCTCGTGATTTGAGTAACTCCAATCTCTGTTATTTGAAAAATTCAACAAGACGAAATATTTATAACTCTTTTCCTTTATAAATTAAATATATATGAGTTATAATTTTATATATATATATATATAAAGTTTGTCAATTAAAACTTAAAGCACCACGTGTAAATATTTCAGAAGCATCACATTCACACATTACACATTTATACAACTCTCAAATTCTGTCATTACTTATATTAATTCACAAATTGGACCAATCTCAAACACTCGTGTCTAAAATACAAAAACCGATCCGTCATCCCTCAAAAAACTAAACTCGTGGAAATAGATAACTAAACACCAACCCCGTGCTATTGCGATGAAACTGAAAGATTCACAAACTGGACCAATCTCAAAGAAACTCGAAATCTGAAATAAACGAACGAACGAAATGAAAACGTCGAAGAGAAAAAGCAAAACGAAAAGTAAAAATAAAGGAGTACGAAGAGACAGAGCAGGAGCCCACGTATCGTTGTACAGTGTTTCAAAGCGAGGAGAAGCCTCGTGTGCCTCGTGCATTGTGACACGAGTGACACGCGGCGTGCCAAGGACGTTTATTACATCATAATGATCCGAACTACCGGCTTCCCGAGCAGCGAATGTAAACGACTAAGAGAGGAGAGAGAACGTGGCGTACCTACACGTCGATGGCGTGCAACACCGCCACGGCGACAAGCGGCAACCGTGAACGAACGATATAAATCAGCGTTTGTAATATCACGTCGACGCCGGTGTGTGCAACGCCCGTTTAGCTGTATTGTTTCTGTAAACGAGAGAAATATAACGGCGTCTGAGACTGTACGAGCAACATTTCCCTGGTGGCTCGACAACAATGAGTCGCGTCTTCAACAAATTACCAAGATGGGGGAGAGCGACTTGAACTTTCCTTCCCTCCCCCTCGTGTTAACGAATTATTGTATTTTCGTTCCATAGCCGGCGAGCTTGGACTTTTTTGCGCCTCGAGAACGCTGGATGGAATTCAATGGGACCGAAACTTCCACGGGAACTTGCTCTTTTTAATCCTTTTACGGTGGAACGCACGAGAGAGGGACGACGCTGCGAGAGTTTTGGGAACTTGGCCCCGGGATTTATACGCCAGCTTGTTTGATAAATAAATTATCGCGCGATAATTTGTCACGGTACACTGCAAGTATTTCAGCTTCTCCGCGTTTCATAGAAAAAACAAATTCGTAGGTCCGATATTGAAAGGATTTGAAAAGACATTGAAAGGAAACATTAATGTAATATTGTAATAAATAAAATAACGAAATAATATAGTAATATTATAATAAATAATTAAATTTACGATGCAATGTAAGACTGTGGATGTTAGATTTCGGATGTGAAAGTTTCATCGTACGAAAATCATACAAAAAACGATAGAACAAACAAATTTGACCAAAACTTGCCTTGCACCATTCTGCCAGAGATACTTTGAAAAATTTATACCATACCCGAGAATTACTCGTGAAGCCACTCGTCTACACATAAATAATTTCTACACAGATAATTGTGTCGAATTCTGTCGAATCTCTCATTTGTCACAACTTCTTTTTCCCTTCTGCGACATCGTCGAGAGACACTGAACAGTTACATAACGATTCAATAGCTTCTCGACAACTGATTCCAACCACCGCTGGCAAAACTTTGGTCGATCGAACAAGTCACCTAACTACGCGTAGGAAATGTGCGTTCAATTAACTCATTAACACCGTTTCATTATTATCCGAAAATTGTCTATTTTGGGCGGCACGTTCGCGACAGCTGTAAATCGTTCGCTTTCAATTAAGCTCCTTTGATAATAACCGTGTCCCTAAACCAGACAAAGTCCTCTAATTTCAATGTTCGAGGACGCGCGTCTGACGTGTCCCTTTGTGCTAATGGAACAGAGAAATTCGCGAGAACACATCTAAGAATGGAAACTACCTTGGTTGGGCACAGCTGGAAAAGTCTTGGACTGGAACACAGAGAAAGAGAGAGAGAGAGAGAGAGAGAGAGAGATATCCAATATGGAAGAAGAGAGAGGAGAGAAAGAGCTCGTATAAAAAAGACAACGCGAACAAGAGACGATTGTTACAAAGGAAGAAAAAAAGAAATTGAAATAGCACGTGTATATAGAACGATGGCAAATAGAGAGTTTTTAATTATCAAGTAGCAGATTATTCTGAAATGATAAAAAAAAAAGACAAAAAAAAAGCAGCTGAGATTCGTGAGTTTCGCGTATGTATGCGAATAGTTCGAATTGTTTCTAGACGTGTAAATGTGATTTTTATATTTCAATTATTCTTAAATAAAAGTGTTAGGAAATGATAGAGTCACTCCACTTGAAGCTGTCGCAATTTCTATGACGATTGAAATTTTTTTCAAAACCCGTACTCGACGAAATCATTTAAGATCTCTAGATTTTAACAGCGTGCAATATTGGGAAACAGTTAGCATTACGACGACAAGTGAAAGAGTGTAACATGGACTCTCGTAAAGAAAGAAAGAAAAAAAAATATATATATATATAGGAGATGGAATAAAAGGAGAGCAGCGAAAGGCAAACAGCAAAGTGTAAGAAAAACGAAATGTAACGAGAGAGAAAGAGAAAAAAAACGGGAAGGAATATAGAAGTGGTTGTTGCAGTCTGTTGACGGTGGTTGAGGGTTTCTGAGGCGGGTCGTCTGAGACACAGAGGAATGCAAATGATTGCATCCAACTCGATACGCGAGAGATGCAGAGAAGCTACGAAGTTTAAAAAAAAAAGAAAGAGAAGAAAAAAAAGATGAAGGAACAGAAAAGACGACTGTTTGAGATGCCTGGGAAAGTATACTCATGCGAGTGCACGTCGTACATCTGTTCAACATCGATGTCTCATACTTTGAAGAGCATTACGGGGTAATGCACGATTATTCGTTGAAATATGAAGGACGACAAAAGGAAAGGGTCTAATAGTTCAAAGACTTACAGCGTTCTTCGAGAAAAGCAGAAAATATTACCACGTTAGCGTGTTTGGTGGATATAAACGATGAAATTTTCCCGAAAACGTTGTATTTTAACATCAAACGTATATCATAAAAGTTAAACTGTAGTTTATTACCATTTAGAAACGATTGTCGATCACCCCCTTCGTAAATTTAAAGCTCCTGTGAATATCGTTCCTTCTTACAAATTTTTCCAAATACACTCTCAAAATCGAGGAGGTGGCGTTGATCTGTTCGACTCACGTGTAACGTGCGAACCAAACAGCAAATTTACGAATTTGCCACGAGCAAATTTTCCACGGTGAAAGTTTAAACTGGCGAATGGATATTGCGTCGGCAAACAACGTTTAATTCCCGACATCGTGTATCATTTACGTTTCCACCGTGGTAGTCTTACAGGTGAAATAAATTTCACGATCAACTTTGCAACAGTTACTGGGTTTGTTATGGATCTCGCGAGTATTTTGGCCGCGTGCCACACACTATGTTTAACAGCACTATGATGTAAAGTATAATATATGTGCAAATTTACCTGAAACAGCATATTGCAGAAAATTGTTTGTTTCGGCCATGAACACATATCATGATTAGCGGAACGTTTACTCCCATGCGAGTAACTTTGAAAGAAATTGGCACGGGATAATTGGATCTTTTCGAAACACACAGCTTGTGAATTTATATACTCTTTGCGAATTTTCTCCTCTTTCTTTCTTTCTTTCCTGTCGAATCACGCCGTACGAATTCACACGTTAAAAGTGACGATCAAAGGTTAACCACTTGCGCTGAAACGACCCACGTCGAGAATTTTTCGTCCCAACATTTTGCAACATTTTCTCAGTTTCAAATATATTTAAATGCAACCAAGGCAAAACAAGTGATAAGTTTATTACTTCTTGATCATTTCTATTCCAGCGATGCCATACCGACGAGTTCAATGGAAAAGGAAGAACGACGAATTATTGTACACGGCTCGGCCACTCGTTATGGTCCGCGCTGTCGCGGATGAAACTTTACACGTCGGTGTAAATTGATTAAACGCATTGTTTATAATCTAATCTTCATTACTTTCTATTTACCATTGTCATTGCTGTAAATATTGGACAATTGACTGTTAGATAACGAAAGATTGGCGAATCTAGTAATTAGTAATTAACCATTGTTTCTCATCGTAGGATCGTATCATTGCAAAGCATCGAGAATAAAATTCCGACGATCGTTTAAATTTGATGCACCCAGCTTCCTAGAGACGCGTTGCAACGTGAAGTTTCACATTGTTAGTTATTGTTGTCGTTGTATAGGAACGGAGCACGAAAAGATTGGGTCGTAAGGGTTGAGCAATCCGTAAACCGAGCATGTACATTGTAAATTTCTCTCGTCTCCCGGCGGAAAGACGCTGGTGGGAGGAAAACGAGGAAAATGAGAGAAAGAAAGAGGAGGTCTGAAGCACCCGGCGCAACGGAGGGACGAAAGAAAGTCTACTCGAGTATGACGAGCACCCCTTATTAAGGTCCATTAAGCAGTGTTTCCTCTAATTGCTTCATCTTTTTTCCAGATCCAAGGCAGGCCACCCCCTCCCCTCCACCCTTACAATTGGACATTTTTTTATAACCGTGGAACTGAACGGCCGTCCAAACGAAATTTCACCAGCGTACGTTCCAATTCACCCATCCCCGTGACGAACGATCGCGGTGTATTAGCGAGTTCGTAAAATCGGTCGGTGGTTGAAGCTGGCAATTCTTCGTTCGATTGAAGATCACGTGGCAAAGATATAAATCCATTTTTCTTTCTCATTTTACCGATTTTCTGACCTCTGTACTATATCGAATCAATATTTTTGTCATCTCTATGAAACGTGCACTCATCGATCTGACAAACGCACAGCAGATGCATGACAAACTCGGTGCCGTTTTTAATCGTAAATAATAATAAATAAATAGAAATGAAACATTTTTAAAATTGACGGAGCGTTCCACATTTTTCGCCGACAGTGTAACAATACATGCTAGCACTATCTCGTAGCTTGTACGCGTAATTCTATACTTTGTCAATACAATCGCAATATCACTGCAATTGCGCATGCAACAATAATTCCAAAACTATAAATTTCGTACGTCATGAGTCGATGCAAGTGCAGGTGCGATAATCCATCGTGTACAAAGCAATGATACGTTCACGAAACATTTCTACATTTTCCCTGTGAAACTTCAATTAACATCTACGATGATACGTCTGACCGTTTACAACAAAGGGACAGAGAAGGTTCACTGGCCAACTCGGAATTCGAAATTTTCAGCAATTAACTCGCTTTGTATTCCTTTTTAGATTTCCTCGTTCGATTAAACGTTCCCTTCCGCGAGAGCCGAGGGGAACGAGCTGCAGCTCGTGAAATTGCAATATCACAGCAAGAGACAAGCGGGTCGTCCGCGCTTTGAAAATTTCTTTTCCCATTCTGATTTTCGAGTTCATTCCCGGGACGTTAATCCGGAGGCCGTTGCTTCTTTCCCGGTCCACTATCCGACCCCCGTAAATGTGTGCGAGCCTCGTAATTAATTAATTCTCTCCCCTTTTAATCCGGTTTTCGTCATTATTGCACTTCCCGCCTTTTTCTTCGTGTCCTCGTCCTCCTCCTCCTCTTTCTTTTCCTTCTCTCCAGCCTCGTCGCGGATGTTCTCGACTCTGTTTCATTTTGTTTCATTCAACGCCCGCAGGACTGTTAATAATTAGTTCTATCCCCGCCCTACACGCGTATTAAGCTTGCACAATCCCATTTCCTCTATTTGCTCATCTCTCTTTCTCTCTTGTTCTTTTTTCTTCTTTTCTTTGCACGAATGTGTGAAACTGATTACATTTCGCTGGGTTCAAACCTGGTCCCATCGCGCGTACGTGACTGCAATTTTTGTGTTGATGGACGCCGGTGTTCTTGCGAACCGCCGTATCATTCTTGAGCTTGAGATTGAAAGAAATTAACTCGAGCGGGATGTTGAATTCGTTTGGCTTGAAATTCGTAGTATCAGTTTTCAGTTCAAGACAATCAATTCGAATGGAACGTTTGTTTAACTCGACGGGATTCAAGTTTCCTCGCATTGAAACAAGTATTGAACTGAAAACGAAACAGTACGATAATCTATATATATATATATATATATATATATATATATATATATAAAATATATATATATACGCAAGCAAAAAGAGAAAAGAGTCATTAACTATATTAACGGTCACGCAGCCTCTACAATTATGGCACAAAAAGTTTCTTCGCTGGTCAAAGATGATTCAGACTACCGTTACGCTGTTGTATATATTATAAAAATTACCGAATGCTAATAAATCGATCCACTGAACGCGAAACTTTGTTTTCTTCTTTTTTACGAGCGCATTTATCATTCCTACTCCAGAGGAAAATTTCATCGGTGGTGAGGGCACGTTGCTTTGAGATTCACGCGAAAACGTCTGTGGTCGGATCGAAAAAGCGTAAAAAGAAAGAGAGAAAGAAATAAAAAAGGAAGAAGAGGAAAAAAAGGGGGAAACGCGCGAGTGGACGATGGTTGAAAGCGTAGCTTAGAAAAAAAAAAAAAAAAAAAAAAGAAAGACCCAGAAGGAGGAACAACCGAATGAATACTAGAGCAGAAAAGGGCCATCGCGTGGAGGGTCGACTTTATAACGAACAACGACTCGTTCCACATTACTGGCTCTGTATACGTGCGTGTGTTTTAACGCCAGGCCAACTTATTTCAGAATTCGAGTGACAACGACAAATGAATGTTTCGTTGTGCGTATGGAGGTAATAATGGTCGACCATTAAGCACACGCTTTTGCATAGAAATATTAAATAGTATCGCGAGCGTGCACGCGAATTTACAGTTGAAGAAACGAGCTGATGTTTGAGCACAGATTTATCGCGCAGATTTCACCACACGGTGCGATAATGAACAAACCGCGGATATTTATGCAACTTTGTAAACGTTATTCAAAGAAGTGGATCAGTCTACCCTAAACGTTACGACAAGTACCATGTTTCAGACACGATTGTGTACAATTTTGCACGTAACGCGTATTCTGTAAATTTTCCACATAGCAAGCATTGCAACAAGGTGTTATAATGCTACGTTGTGTATAATTTTGCGTGTAACGCGTATTTAAAAAATTTTTCAAATAATAATGAGTATTTTGGACATTATCCAATACATGTTTGTACGCCACGGACGTTACGTGCGTTTTTCAACTTCAATTTTCCACGAACGCCTGGACATCGAGTTTAACAACAAATTAATCTGCGACAGCAATTATCGCAGTGAAATTAGCGACGTATATTATTTTACATTTCGGATACAGTTCAAGCAGCGAGGAATTAGAAGAAACTCGTTGAAATACATTTCCAGGTATTAGTATAAGCCAATATTCGCACACACTATGATAATTAACTCAAAGTTGAACTAACTTTATAAGCTCCGGAGCTTAGCTTTATGGAACACTGATTTTAGATGTAGGATTGATATGAAAATGACATGGAAGTTAGTTGGTAAGTAGTCCATTGTATATGACGTCTATTCTAATTGAAAGTCTATTCGTGTTATAATCAAAATCAGTTAAATAATCTTTCGAGACAGTCTATAGATACAGATACACTGGAATACACAATTGAAATACAAGATTGAATAGAAATTTACACGTCACGTTTGCTTCTAAAATGTATCATTGTTACAGTCATATTTCACTGTCAGCTAATTGATACCGCGTACGACATCAATACATTTCTGATGTAAATAGTTTTTAATAACATGCTTGCGCTTTTTAATGCGCGTAATTACTAGCTCGTCGATGTCGTCTCGTTTTTCGCATGACGTAATTGCATTTTAACTCACTCTCCAGCCATCTAATTATTTTCTATTTAGCCGCTGCGGTTAGCATAACGTGATTTCATTTTGACTTACAATGCTGTCAGATGCAAATTAAATCGAGTACAGAGAAAATTGTTTGGAACAAGTATTCGTTTAGAAATTGGCAACATTCGATGTTCTTAATATTAAAAAGAGAAAAAAGAAGAATTTATGAAATATATGTTAAAAAGTTTTATCATTTATATGAATATTGGATATTAGAAATGAAAAGTACCCTAAAACCGTACATACACTCCGTCTTTTATAAAAATAATAATAAAATTATATTCTAACGACGATGCGCGAAAAGCAACTATGCTTTGTAAGATATAAATCATACGGATTTGTGCAGCATCTTTCCGCAAGATTAAATTCAAAGGAAGGCTCTTGAAAAAGGAAACGCGAATTCAGAGATCCATCAAAATTGTTTGCAAACACCCAACAGTTCTAATACGTTTAATAGCAATTGAACTGCGGACTTTCACGCATTCATGAAAAATTGGAAGGTGTATGACTGTACGACAATAAGAAAAAAAAAAAGAAAAAAAAAACAGAAAATATCCATCTATCATACAGTCAATTGCCCCCCTCCCCCCCAAAAAAAAAATTCCTTAGGAAGCTTTAGAAAATTGTCCAACCGCAAACCACCGAAAGCTCCGAGAATCTCATCGAGCCGCATTGCGAGAAGAAAAGTTTCAACGATTTCGAATTTCAAATGTGGCGCGTTTCACGCAGGGTGGGATGCAACGAACGTGGCGACGGCGTGCAGCGAGGGCAAAAGCGAAGCGAGCAGAGGCGAAGGTTGAAAAGTGACGCAGGGGAGAATGCTGCCGGCCGCGGGGGGAATAATATTCTCGTTCGCGTCGATTCCCAGGATATATTTCGCGAGGATCCCCTGGGATTTCTCCTTCGTCAGCGCGCATCAGGGTGGCGGGCGGACGATTTATATGCATGTGTAGGATATATCGTAGCGGCGGCGGATACAGCCGAGGAGTAGGCCGATTCCCACCCTGGCGAATCTCTCGATAATCGTCGCCGTGTAATCGCGTTTGCACTCGAACCGACGATTTATGACCAGTCACGTCAGTGCCAAGCGTACGCGTCCACCTTCGCCGGCTGATTAATGCGACCGGACTTCCATCGTGGAAATAACATACAGAACTCGCGTTTTCAAACCGCGTACAGTCGTCGTCCTTCTTCTCCTACGGCTGCGACGTGACATTTAACCAGCCGAGCCCCGTTCGATCGGAACAGTTTACGATGAATGGTAATTATTTATACGAGAGAGAGAAGTATAACTCATACGAGATGATAACTTCAAACACTTGGTTGTAGTACGAAAGTTGTTCAAAGTTTTTAACGAATAAATTTTGTGTGTGTGTGTGTGCGTGAAATATTTTGACATTTTATTTATATCGTGTAAATAATAAAATGTAATTCGTGGTTATGCTAGTAAAAATTCTGAACGATTGTGAAAACGTATACAAAAATTGGAGTGTATTTGGCATGGTGGTTAAATAGTCGCAGTCTCGTTGATATTTATTACACTAATCTTTTACTGAATATACTGCAACATTTGGTTTCAACACAATCGCGACAGTCAGATTCGAAATACTTTATATAACACACGCATACACAACAAACTATACATAAAGGTTCTTCTGTGATAAATATTCGAGAGCCACTGCGTACTGTCAAGATCAATATTTCGAACATGCACAAAATACAAAATACGTACATTGCACGTGATACACATTACTATTAGTACTGAATAATCGTGTCTGATTTAATAACAGCACGATGTATTTCGCGTTAGTCCTATTAATTAATGTAACATTCAACTCCACCTGATCTATCATAATTCTAGGATATGGTAATATGTCGACGGTACATTGATTTGCTAAGCCCCTGTAGCAATCGAGAACAGATAGTCCTGCACGCGATTCAACTTATACGCACCTAATCAGACATTTTTGAATCACGTATAAACCACAAGTGTTTGCAAAGTGCACGAAAAAAGTAAGTACTAAATTAGCAAACCAGTACGTCAGTTGCAACCAAACAAGAATTTCCCCCCCCCCCAAAAAAAAGGAAAACTAGACATATCTATTATCCAAGTAAATGACTTATGGACAAAATATTGAGATATGATGAAGCTTGTGAATCTGACTATGAAAAAATTCTGGTGCAAAATTGATTCTATGTTTTTTAATTTTTTCAACCAGGAAGAAACCTAATCTTAAAAGTTCCTAAAACTATAAAGAATTAGTCAAGTTTATTTTCATGTTTTTATACTTTATTTAACAATAAAGAATATTTTTCTTGAAAATTTTTGCTATTGACTCAATTTTGCACCCCACTGCATATATATATATATATATAAATATATATATATATATATATATATAAATTACTCAACGTGACAGTAGTTTCAATTGCGAAAAGATAAGACGCACGCAAATTATCTGCTGAAACTAAAATTACTACGTCGACGATCGTGGACTGGATTATGCTAGATTTATCAATAATAATGGTAAAAAATTTCGGGGAACAATGCCCCTCGAAGATCACTCGACGCGCGAGACACGTTAACCTAGAATCACGGCTGAGCCGGAGCATTCGCATCAACGATGCGTCAAACGACGTTCGAGCGGAACAAAAGCAGAAACACGCGGAATATTTCATTAAAGGATCCGGCAATTATCGCCAGGACGAAGGAACGCGGCGTCGACGTGAAATCAAAGGCGCGAAGCGCGTACACAGCGCGTCGACCTGGCCTCGCGTGCAAATTTCAGATACAGGCGTGAGTAGAACGGTGCTCTGGTATATATACATATACATATATATATATATGGTTGGTCCAGCTCCAATTCATCTCGCTGAGTGTGAACGTCATCGCCGTTGTCGTCGACAATGTCGCTGGCAAAAAGCCCCTTTCACGCGGCCGGGATTCCGCGCCATCTTTCTCGGCTCTCTCAGGTGCTTTTTGCAAGCCAGTCATCGAGAAAACGGATGGAGTCCGATAATACGCAGGGGGGAAACTCGTGAAACTACTTGTGAATATAACTTGAGGGTGGAAAACAGCCCGCTCTTGCCCGATGCTTTTGTCAAGTCCACAACAAACTGTCTGTCCCGGGTGTCGGTTAATTAAAATATCGAAATACTTTGCGCTGTGTGAACTGCCAGTCATCGACTGAACAACACTGTGACACTTTGACAGTTCCAGCAACGCTGGAATTTGTCGAATCTTCCGTTTCCTCCTCATTGTCAGTTCACGAGCGAGCAGTTGAATATTTGGCGAGTCCGAGTTGGCTAAAAAAGAATTTCAGAAATTCAACTGTTTATTGCGTGGCGGGTGCTGCAGTTGGAGAAATGTTCAATTCACCATCGTTCGAATTTACGATTTTAATTTTATACGTAGCGAGCAGAAAGATCTAGCAGAATGCCGAAGAGTATACAAAGTAGACGAAATAAAATTTCTGACTTGAGTTTCATTTCTCTGTGACGTTTATAAAAATAGAAAATTGCAGAATCATGCGCAGTCTGTTTATATCCGAACGGTGATAAATCGAATATATTTTTCCCACGCGCGTATTGTGCTTCTTTTATCCAGCGAATGTTTGAAAATTGAAAATCCCCTAGAATCAATTTAGATTTGTCAAATATTTAATTTTTCTATCATTTCTGTAATAACGTGGTGGTGAAAAAATTGAATATTTTTCGATACGCTGCTGTTTTCTTTTTTCCTTTTTTTTTTTTTAATTCGGCGTTATAACACGTGAAAATATCAAAGTTAAACGAAATTTATAGAATTTCGTGAAACAGTTTAACAGGTCTTAATTATCTCATCTTCATGATAAACTGAATGTTTCTTAACGTGCTAAACTTTCGTCTGCAAATATCTGAAAGTTGAAAATCCTCTGGAATTAAATTAAAAACTACAAAAATTTGAAAGGGAGAAAGTAATGGCAAATTGTAGTGTGAAAATTTCACTTTGTTATTTCTGTATATTGTTACATTATTACGCGTTGTAATTACCTTTGATCCACTTCGTCATAAATAGCATGGAATAAATATCGTTCTCGAAATTGACGTGATTAAATTGACACTGCGGGTTTGTTTGTTCATGAAATTGTTTGATAATAGAACTGCAGCGTATCAATTTGGCGTCATTCAGCCGGAAAACGAGTTAAAAATACGATTCGGATTTCGTGCTTTATCTATCTGGTGCAACGGCAGTTTCCAACTGTAATCAAAATCTATGTATGGACACTGACTAATAACGAGGAAATTATACTACGGACTTTCGAAACGTAGTTGACGTCTTTGATGAAAAATCTTATCTTCGGTTGTCACACGAGAAAAGAATGCAAATTACGAATGTAAATAAAATGCGTTACATCAGTCAAAATTCCAATCATAATTCCAACATGATATTTAACATCTAATACTTACTTTCACGCACTTCACACCTAATATCTTCGATGATAATAATTTCACGTTTATTTATCGTAATATTAACGTAAATATCTATTGCTTTACTTCCGTGGTTAATTTCAGGTGTTACATTCAATACATTATTCGTACTTGTATTTTCATTAACGTTACTGAATTTACTATCGGAATAAAGCATTTTTAACCAAAATGTTATACACGTGCGCCAATAATGAGAATGATACCAAATACGTTCGAAATCATCCCAATTTCATCTCCAACGGAAATCCTGCTTTCGGTTATTAATTAAATAGAATAAGAATGTAAAACGCGAGCAAAATATTAAAAAGTGTATTTTAATCCGGTTTCAAAAGGGAGCGTCACAGGAAACTCGTGCAGGAAACTGCATAAATGGTACAGCAAAAAGGAAGAACGACGCTAACTTCACTTTCGACATTTTTACCAGCTTAATCCACGCTTTAAAATTAACAGAACAACCGCAGAGAGAGAGAGAGAGAGAGAGAGGGATTTTCCCGTGTATCGCAAAGTTTCCATACGTTTAGTGAAAAATTCAGAGAACAACTAAACAAGGTCGGACGGAAAGTTTGTGATTGCTTGCGAACGTGACGAAAACTAAAAATACGGCAGGCCGCGGCGTCGAACAACGAAACAAAACCGGCGAAGAATTTTCGCAAAGGGGTGTGCGCAATTTTCAGAAGCGCGCGATAATGGAAATTGTAGCAAGGTGGCTGAATAAAATTCTTTTAAAATCTGTTCGCGGTGATAATATTTGCTTTAAACTCGCTTGGAAATTCACGATTGTTCATAATCCTGCGTCGAACAAATAAATCCGCAGAGGCGGAGATGGCCAAGTTGGATAAAAATTAAACTGAACGACCGAAATAAAAATGCGCAATTTACTTCTGTCGAACGAAACTGAGAAATGAAATGAACTCTCCATTCGGATGTTGGACATCCATTCAGTGTCCAATTAATGAAATCGTGGAATTAATAAAAAGGGAAATTAATCGATTTAGCTTCTGATCCAGTTGTGAGTGAAACGCGTGGCTTGCAATTACGTCAATTGAACATAATCATTTCAGTAAACATCGATGCAATTTTACTTTACAAACAAAATTTCTGATGGTTTCAACTTTTTACTGAACACTAAATGTTTAAATATACGCTCGTGGCAGTTTAGAAATTAATACACGGGCATAACTGAATGTCTCGTCCGATAATACTTCCATTCTTACGATAATGTAACAGTAATGATTAAAAGACCAACGACATATACGTTTGCAAAACAATTTCAATTCGTCTCTCAACTATGCACAATTAAAGAGCACAATCGTCTCCATCATTCTATACATGTCACCAACTCCTTCTTTTTAAATTTTGGCCATTTTAGCAAGCTTGACAAGTTAAGAGAGCATGATTTGATCGAACAAAGACGCAAAATACGTACGTGTTGCTTCAAAGTCGTGTATTTTATTTTCACAAAGTGAAAACACGGTTGCGCCTCCTTTCTTCTCAGCAACTTGCCGCCTTTAAAATCCACGTTCCTCCGGCGAGATGCAGAAAGGAAGCCCGAAAACTATCGCAAAGCGCGCGCCCAGTAGAATTGTTAGCAATGCAAATTAAACTATTCAAAGGCTTTGATGAACTTTCTGGAGTTCTGGCGAACTTAAAAAACGACAGATGCCGAGTTTGATGGAAGAAGGCCACAAAAAAGAAAAAAGGAAGAAAGAAGAAGTTCCATCTGGTTTCGACCGACACTCGAATCAGAGACTCTTGACTAGACAAACGACTTCCCTTGGATTTTAAGTGCGTGTGTATATATATATATATATATATATATATATATATACACTCGCACAAGTGTAAAACAGCTATTAATTTCACACTCTGTTTCGTTGAAATTGGAGTTTAGCATAATTAAGTATTCGCATTCATTATTATATTATTGCATCGTATTTGTTGCAACAGTCACATACCAGCTAACGGACCGTATTTTACTTGATCTTTACATTTGTGAATGTAACTGAAAAATTGAGACTCAGATAAAAACTCGTTTCGTTCTTCAAGTACCTATTGTAAAGAAATACTCTATTTATTCTGTTATTATTTCTGAGGATCTTTGCACCCTTAAATTTCCAAAAAGGTTAGTTCAAGTTTCACGTGACAGCAAAACTTTAAAAATTGCATTGTATAAAATTTATAATATTATAAAAGAAGGATAGAAATTCTGTTTTTCTTTTTGTTGAATATATTTATAACGTTGGCAGCATCGTCTGGTTGTTAGCAGAACTGAAAATCTTCAAACATCTCGAGTTACTTGTTCTCAAACTTATCGATTTCAGTGGAACACATTAAAATTAAACCGTACTCTTTTCCCGCGATATTGAAAGACAGTCGAAGCTGTTGATATGCGTTCTAGTGACAATTCTTTCGAGTGACAATATTGAAATGCACGCGTGCAAAAAAACAATGTCGGCGATTTTTCAAAGAAAAATCTTCGCCGGCTGTGAAAAAATTTTCCAACGAAGAGTAACAAGTATTGTTCAATTAAAACGGCCGAGAAAAAAAAAAAGAAAGCGATTCGCATCAACAAACAAAGAACTTCGCTAATTGAAAATGTTCATTTCGATTTTTTTCTTTTTCAACGGAACGAATCACAAAAGAAGAGAAGAAGCGTAACATTAAATACGTAGAATAATTCCTTTTTTCTTTTTTTTTTTTTTTTCTCCTTTTACGTTTAATAAAAGCCGGGGGACAACTGTAGTGCACGATAATGGATTCTTATCCTTTCGTGTCTTTAATATTGATGATGGGGGATCGTTTCGCCGGAAGTGCTCGCCTTGCTCGTTTCTTTCACTTCAAAGAAGAAAATGTTCCATCTCCCAAGAGGGGGCGTGTTACGTATGTTTAATCGTTAACGAAAAATGTGGCTAAAAGCGAAGTAGCCGCCTGCCCTTTGAAGATACGAAGGTTTCAGAAGGAGCTTAAATACAATCTTTTGTTTTTGAATGGAAAATATGGATATTACGCTGGGTCGAAACAGCCTTTCTGAAATTTCTAAGGGAACTTGAAGAAGATTTCTTACCTCTCAATTCACGGATATAATGTTTCTCGCGAAATTTCATACGCGAAAAATCGGGCATTTAATTTATCAATTGAAATACGTTAATTTAGGATATTTAGAATTTATTCTTTTTATTCTTTTATTAGTCGTTTGATCTTATTATTAAATTTAATAAAAGAAAGAAAGATGATATTGATAATAAGAATCGTTGAAACTACTTTTCGAGATATTTATTACTGACGTTTCATTCCTATTTCCGACTTTCAACTCAATAATTTCCTTGAATTGCCGGTAATATCCATTTGTTAATTTGATTGCAATAATCGGGACACGAAATTTTTATTCATAATTTATATTTCCGAAGATATAATTAAGAGAGAGAGAGAGAGAGTGGAGAACTAAATATTACAAAAAGCTTTATGATTCGGGTATTTCATACACTTTTTCATATTACGTACATTTTGTGCAATTCTGCGGTTTAAAATTTCGTATAAAAATCTAGTAGCAGTTGGTATAGCGCTGGTAGACAAACGAAAAATTTAAAATTGACATTTTTCATATTTTTCACTCGTTTATTCTAAAATATGCAATTACATCATATATCCAATTTTTCTCGTCAATTGTAAATCAGTTTTCTAGCGCTTCCCCCCCCCCCAATTTTACTCTTTAAATCTTCTTTTACCACCGCGTCGTCCAAGTACACGCTCAATATGCGAACAACGTTTTTCTTTATATTAATATTATATTGTTTTTTTAATAATACATATACTGTATATATTTTTTAATATTATATCGCGTTATTTATATTATTCTTATTTTAATGTGTAGATCTCAATCTACCCAGAATATCGACACGCATTTAAGAATCACTCCATACAAAATATCTATGCCTAATTTAACATTTAGTAAATTTTTCATTCTCGATGAAGATGCTCGATCGACAGAGAGAGAGAGAGAGAAAAAAAAGAAACAATGCGAAGTATTCGACGCAAAGTAACGTTATGGTACACCGTGGATGGCTAATATCCACCGAAAGGTACTCGTGGATGGATTATCCTAACTGTTGCAATAATTTTTGTCGATCACCAGGCTTAACTTCGAAACCGTGCATCGTCGTTTATCGCGAGCCGACGAGTTTTCAGCTTTCGTTACTCGAACGAGGCGTGTTCCGTTACCTACGGTAAATTGCCATCGTTCTTGACAGCACGAAGCTTGTACGCGGTTAAAAATATCTTTTATCGGGGACTAACTGCAGAGCTTACTGTCCATGCACATGGAGATTAAATCGTTTCCGTTTCCAAAATGTATGTATATAATCCTCGACGTTTTATTATTTTCGATCAGATTCAAGCAGATTCAATCCAGCTTTTCCTATACATTTCTCATTTATTATTGCTTGTAAACTATTCTTACGCCATTTCGTAAAATTTCTACATGCATGTGAGCCTAAATTTATATTTCTACGCAGAGAAATGTTTTATACTTGGCAATATCTTCCTGTGCAATAATTTTTGAAAAATCCAACTAACGCTAATTTTATGTAGCGTTAATTTTATGCAGTAATAAAATAACAGAGAAATATATATATATATATATATACAACAATAAAGATATATATACACTCTCAAGCAGAGCTACATCTCTGTAAATCTTAAAGGACAAGTTTAAATCTTCTACGAATACATGAATATTTAGAAGCATCTAATTAACCCACCACGAAACATTTCCATTTTCATCACCTTTTCAAAACCTGTTTTATCCCAATTTTGTCGTTATGTTCCATTATGTTTCGTACGAATGAAAATACATTTGCAAATCGTAGAATAGCTAAAAGAAAAACCTGCGTAAGAAAATTTATTTTGCATAAATATTCCGTCAATTTTCATCATCTGATCGAATCAGGTACACAGAGTTGAACAGTCAGCCGGTCTGTTTAATCTACTCTATAACCGATGGGAAATTATTGGAATCATGTAAATGACCGGGGCAAGCGTTCGTAAAATTAGCCAACATTAATTGACAAACTTAACAAAACTTGTATCAACGTCGATTCGATCGGTTACAACCACCATCACCACCACCAACGTTCCGACTATTCGCATTCAGCGCGTAGCTGTTACGTCTGACCATTGACCATACTCGGACTACTACGAATCGATTCACCGTATCTGACCGCAGCATTGACACGAACTACTAATTCAATGGAAACAGAACCAATTCGATGTCCGATTGTTTCGTTGCGTTGTTATTTCAACGAACGGGCTCGTTTCTGTTTCACGTTTAATTCCATTTTATCTTTTGCGCGCAGCTTCTTACGGGCTGATGACGACCGAATTACAAACGTAAACGAGATAATCGTGGTAATGAACGAGTGGTTGATGAAAGAGGGGAATTTTAACTAAAATTCTGGGCGGATTTCAATCCTTTCTCCTTCATTTTTACAAACCGATTGTGTTCTGATTTAAACAAAGGAACAATCACATTTCACGCATTTAACTTGATGTTTCCCTCGTTATTGTCAGGAATTTTAAATTCATCGCAGACAGTGAGATTCAATTAATTTCGTAAATCAAACAACGGACGAGGCATTGATATTTTCATCGTTGTTTTCAGGAATTTTAAATTCATCGCAGACAGCGATATTCGTAAATTAAACAACGGACGAGATATTAACAGGTCTTTGATTGTACGACCAAGTTAAACTTCGTCGAAAATCGAGCAGTGGGACGAGAAACAAATTAATTCACGCCGCAGTATTCACATTCATACTGCATCGCGTAAGCTTAATTCCAGTGACAACGAACACAAGTGTCGGGTGAACGACATATCAAGACGCCTCGCAATGAATTCACAATTTATTGTAAAATAAACGAGCGAACAATTGTCATCTGTCTCCGGTACGATGAGTCGGTGCAGCGTCGATGAGATAATCTAAATTCAATTAGCTAATGAATTCTGACAAAATCCATTAAATTCGCGTCATAAGGGAACATTTTGGGAAACGGCATGAAATTAGTTTCCTACGGCGTATCTTGGACGAGAAACAACGCGATACAAATAGGGGAAAATTTTGATTTTCGCCAGCCTTTAAAGGGAGTTGAAATTCCGCGCAAAGCATTCCGCGAATAGCCGCGTCGAACATCGAGTTTCCTCAAGGAAACAATCCGAAAGAAGAGAACGGATAAACTCGATTAATTAAATTTCCCTGGCTACTCGTTCACGATGGCTGCAAAACCGTGTACTTAGCATACTGAATTAGCGTGCACTGAAATTACCGTGGAAACGGGAATATTTTTACGAACAAACAACGGAGAATTAATCGCGAATATTTGTGTTGAAATATTAATAGTGTAGTGTAGTAAAATTCACCAGTGAGTGGTGTACTCTGTCATAATTTTCGAAGACCTCATTTTCTCTCCTGTTCACGTCGTTACAAAAATGTGTCACCAAAGGATCTCATTTAGAACAATTATTAGCAACTACTGCGTACTATACTAACTTTCTTGACCGACGAAGAATCGAACGGTCAAGTTTTCGAATTATGAAGGTTCCTTTTACCTTCTTTCTTTTACAACAGCATTAGACGAGTTTTATAATATTTCGAGGATGTCAGAGCTTGACGGGACGAGGCGAGAGAAATTGCATTCGAAAACAGGGAAAAAAACGAAAAATGCGACGTCTCGTAGCCGACGCTGAACGCTAATTTCAGATTCATCGTCGCCTTGTTGTTGTTGTTGTTGTTGTACGTCGACATCCTCAATTTACTCCGACGTAAAAAAAAGAAAAGTTCTTTTCACGACGAGTGCACGTGCGATGAAATGTTTCAAATCAGAAGTACGTACGTACAGTGGCACTTTCGCCGTGCAAGAGAAAAAGGGAACAGAGCGAAGAAAAACACCGTTGCTCGACGAACTGCGACTAGATACAATAACGTAAACAAAAGAGATAAATAGATGCAGAGAGAGTTAGCGTACGGGAGCGAGAGGTTGCGATTACGTGTCCTGCAGCTTGAAACGGTTTAACACGATCCCGTGCAAATTTGTATGTGGCCAAGTTGATGCGGTGACGGAGTACCAGTGGGTGAGGGGTGTCGGTCTCATTCTCCTCCCTCGAGCGTGTCCTTCCGCCTCTTTCATCGTCAATTTTCCCTCGCTGTAGTTATCACCGAGTCAACATTCGACCCGCAGGTGATCGTGCACGCGCACAGTGTACATGCAGTGTGTCATGCAGATGTGTGTGTATGCATGCAACTCGCGTGTTTGCCCAACATGTCTACGCGTTTACCTGTGTGATGTAGTGGGATATACACGATGTACAAGATCTGGAGCTCGACGATGCCGGATAAACGGGACTGGGGGTCTCTCGCGCGGAGATTACCTCTGGCAGGGACCTCTGTGTCGCTTTTGTGTTATTGGCAAGGGGTTTGCGCTCTCTGGCGGGGAACAAATTATCGACAGAACCGGAGACTTCAGGCTCACACTTTTGCGGAAAATTATCACATTATTATACGGGGTGTTTCGTAACTTGTGGAGCTGATTCTACGCCTAAAAATAATGGAAAAAGGTCATATAAATATACGTCCCGTCTGTCTTTGTTTATGAGATACAATGAATTTTCTGTTTTAATTAATAATTTTGCAAAAGATGCTCAAAATGACCACCTTGCCTGCACGCGTCTTGTCATTCATCTGGTTACTCTCTCTATCGTTCCTGGTGTTTCTCGAATTTGTCGGAAGCCTTGCTCTATTCTGTTTCGTAGTATTTCAACATGTTTAATCGATGTTGCGTGTACGATAGACTTTAAATGTCCCCACAAATGAAAATCTAATGGGTTCAAATCCGGAGGACGAGCAGGCGATGCAAATAGGACCAATTCATTTATTTGCAAAGTGTCAAATTAAAAAATTGCCTAGCCACTGAAATGCAGCGGAGCTCTATCGTGCATAAACCGCATACCGAGTCTAATATCGACTGGAACTTCCTCTCCAATATTTCGTGTAAACGCGTGCTCAAAAAATCAACGTACTTTGTGCCTGTTAGTTTCCCATCAAGAGAAAAAGGTCCAATGAAACATTTATCAATTATTTCTGCCCATACGTTTCAACTAAACTGGTGTCGATGTCTTGAATCCATAACACGTGGGTTAGGTTTGAGTTAGGTTTGGGTTTCCTTCATCCCAATTATGATTGTTATGAAAATTGAATGTACCATCCCTGGTAAACCTAGCTTACTAGAGTTCTCTCTGTTTATAAAATTCATTATATCTCATAAACGAAGACAGATAGGACATATATTTATACGACTCTTTCTCATTATTTTTAGGCGTACAATCCCAAAGTTACGAAACACCCTGTTAAATTTCCAAATTATTGACACAACACCGTGGATATTTCACGTTTATCGTGTATTTATATCTTATTACGTATTTATGTATTTTTACATTATCCTTCATATTACGTGCACTCTGTGTAACATTACGCTTGAAAGTTTCCTACACGTGCGTAAAAATCCGCGATTTAATCAGCGTGAATATCGTTGCATCAAGGAGAAGACGGAAAACAGAAAATAGGAACAAAAACGAGCAAATAAACTCGTGTTCACCTAGAGAAATTTTTGACAAAGTTTCACTATATTTTGAAGCTTGGAAGTACATGAGTTCTCTCTCAAAAGACTGCCAATTGAAGATAAATACAAAAACTAGTAAATACGTAAAACTCGTGTTCATGGGAGAAGTTTCTAACGAATTTCCACTACATTTTGAAATTCAAAGGTACATGAGTTTTCCTATTGAGAGTTCTCTTTCGAAACTTTTCAATTAACGATCTCGATCGAATCTTTCCAAATTAAAGACTTGAACTGTTCTTCTTCGAGTGCGAAATCTATAATAACATATATGTATTTAAATTAAGCAAGATGTTTTACTAGCTAACACGTAGATGAAAGCTATTCCGTTAATGTTCGAAATGCTTTAGCTTTAGTACAATCTAACGTAACATTTAGACGACACGTGAACGCGATAAGTGAAATGGATGGACGTCATAATTCAAGCGGGAGGAAACATCGCCGATCTAATAACGAATTATAGCCGCCTTTTATTTATTTCGGCCCTCTCGGAAGAGAATGGTAAAAGATACTCGAACGACGGGGCGAATCTGCATGAAAGGGAAGGTTTGGCCTCAGGTGTGTCGTACATCGTCCCGGTCGGACATCGAAATAACTTCTCCTCGTCCCCAGGGACGCGAAGTCCCCCGTGTTGCGACCAATATCCATCGCGTACCTTCTTGCTCCGCCGAATCTCGATCGAGCGAGAACGAGTCTAGACGCGTTATCGTTAAATTAACATCGACCGGGGGCTTGAAAAAAGAATTTTTCAATTTTCCCCGCGCCTATAACTTCACGTGTAGTTACGTTTATCGTCGCAGCCTGCGTGACCCGAAAGAAACTTGTCGAACGACAATAAAGATGCCATTGATCCCGATCGAAAGCAAACTGATCTCCGCCTCGTTTACTTTGAGAGGTTCCCTGGTCATTTCATCCGTGGCCTATAGTCTGTCGAGACAATGGAAACTTTATGCTTGGAAGTAGATTGTCAATTTTTATTATTACCGTATTACTTGTTATTTCATTTCATCTTCATTTCAGTTATTTAGTTTTATTGTTACTTGTCGTTTTATTTCATTTCATTTTTCTTCCAGTCATTTATTCTTGTTGTTGTTTATTATGACGTGACCTAAGCAAGGGTGAGAAATAAAAAATTTCATCACAAAAGGCAGTCCGCTTCTCATATTCTATTCGTGTACTCTTGATTATCATACTATTATATTCTGTGAACCGTTGAAATATTACATTTCCCAAACGTGCACGAAATCCATGGTCCGTCTACAAGTTGAGATTGGCACAATCGTAACACTGACGAGTCAACTATGGTCTTGGAAAAATAGTTGGAACCGCATGTTCTCCTTCAACATTTTTAAAAAGGTGCTTACTCGTGCGTACTACTGTTTCCATATATAGTGATGCAAAATATAAATAATACAATAGTCTATTAAATCAGGATTTAATAGAATCGGTTCCACGTAAGATTAGTAGAGAATTTTTCCTATGTTAGATAGTTTCCACTATTTCGTCCACGAAACTATAAAACGTTTGCACGTTTGAGAGTTATTTCGACTTTTATTTCACCATTCTTTTCGCCGTCACCGTGCAGATAATTTTGTCCAACACGCTACGAGAGCCTTTTGTCCGAGCATTTTTTAAACGCTCAATTTATCAACGTTCACGGTAATTTGATTTTCACATTGTAGGAGGGGTCATTGACTCGTGTAACCCTAATGAGCATTAGATCGAAATGTCGAATAGCTTTAACGAGATAATAGATTACCCGATATGTACAAGCCATTAATCGCTCGCGTTTCATTAACGCTGTCCAAAATTTCACGCGAAAAACCATTTATAGCAAGTTTTTACTTCGACCCGTCGCGTTACCAAAGCGATTAATCAAATTGCACACCGTACAATGGTATTTCGGGACAGAAACTTTGCAACTGGTAGCGAATACGCCCGATATTTGAAAAGCGAATCTTTTTCAAAAATGATTATCTGGTGTTATACTTTTTCTCGTTGAAAACTTTGTCGTTTCATCTTCGTTTGACTCTCGAGAGAAATTTAAGATGTTTGATTATAATTTCTACTTTATATCGTTTGCAAGGGGGTTAGCTAACGACGAAATTTTTTTAAATTAAAAACTCTGAGACCGGATAATTTCACTGAACTTTAGCCCCCAATGACGGAACAGGCTACAGACTTGATTTTTAACGTTAAAATTACTCGAGTTTCCCTTAACAAGTTTAGTAGAGATAGTAGACAGAGAGATTTAATAGGAATAGATTGCAGAACAGTTATCTACGCAACGATACCATTTTCAGTGCGAATTTTCACTCGTGAAAATTCACACCAAACACCGTCCCGTTCCAATGCACACCTAGCATAAATTCCCAATCTCTTAAAATCACGTAACTGTCGGCGATACTTTTTCAACGAGCCACCAATAGGATTAAGAGATTAAAGCTCGAGCCAATTACCCGGGAAAAATTTCATTTGAACTCTACATATTTAGCAGGATCCTCACCAAGGATCAGGTACGATGAAAAATCAATGGCGAACGTCCTCTTTGCGGACTCGTTTGTCCATTGTATCCAATTATTGCGTCATTACCATTAACCGTGCATCGAAACGATCATTTAATCGTTGCGATGATTTCGATCCTGTCCAAGTCCGATTACAATAGCTTGCTCAAAATATTATACAACCATCGAGAGAGAGAGAGAGAGAGAGAGAGAAGTAACGCTATTACACCTAATGCGACGAGTAATTTGATAATTTGCGGATCGACTCGCTCAATGGCCAATAGCGTTAATGGATTACGTCGCTGGTTATAGTAATTCGGTGCCGTCTATCCGCGCAGGTATCATCTCTCCGCGCATTTCGAGAAATCCCCGCCATCGCCCGCCAGGGGACCGTTTCGTTTATCCGGAAGATACCGATCATCATTCGAATTACGAGCGTGACCGCAGAATTCATGATCCGCAGAATGCGTTTCTGGAATTTATTCAGGCGTTTGTTTATTCCACGGCAACGGTATTCACTCGATCACGATATTCCGTGTGATGGCAATTAGCCGGGAATGAAATTTGCGAAATTTACGAGACACTTCTAAAATTTATCCACGCGTTTGTTCGCCTAATATACAATTCAATTGTGTATTAGCACTAATGTATAATTAAACGTACGATAAAATTGGTTTCATGAAAAATTAATTAATTCGCGATAGGTCGACGACCGAGGAAAAATACAAAAATCTGATCTGGAGGATCCAACTGTTCCGCGTGTGATTTTGCGAGACGTGTAAAAATTTTGTCGAATTCATTCTGTTCGCTCTCGATGACGTTCAGTTTTTATCGAAAAAAGACTGCGTGAAACTGATATCTGCGGTAAAACTGACATCATTAGAAGTTAATTTCCGAGCAGATCAATACCAGAACTATCAAAATGGTCAGAATGATCAATTTATAATTTTCTGTAGGATGATATATTTATGATAGTACATTTTTAGACACTCGTGTGATACTTTTAATCAAATATACTCTGCAAATAAAGCTCGCTTATTAGCTTTTTCTTGTACCTCGCACTTTAATCTCTTTGCCACGAATATTATACTGTAGTCGTCGATAGTTCCAGTGCTAACGATCAAAGGAAAGTGAAGGATCTGAGATTTCGAGATCTAATTGTTCTACGTACGATTTTCTACGACTTTCAGTTTATATCAATAGTCTTTCAAGCTAATAAAAAAGAAAGGCTGTCTGTGCTCATCAGAGGCAGAGGTACGAATAATTAAAATTGTCATGATAGAATTTAACAAACACCCTGTCGGAAATGCCGTCTTAACAGAGAAAGGCTTTGCAAGGTGAATACTCGTACATACGTGGAATTAATGATTTCGAACGTGCGAGCGAAATTAGATCGCCGTTGCAAGGGGAAGTATTCTTGTCTACGTGTTGCGATAATGGAACGACATCATCCCGCTAAATTTGAATAATTCTATTTCCATTGAGCGTTCCAGAGACACGAAAGGTACCTTGCAAGACATTGTAATTCAAAGATCATGATAGACGAACGTATACCTTAAATACTCCACGTTACACGAAATATTTGAAATATGTAGCAATCGAGGAAAATATTTGCAGACCTTTTCACGTATAAATGGCTGCAAATCACAGCGATGTGAATCTCTGCCAAAGAAGTATTACCATTTCTTAGTGATAAATGAAGCTGTAACAATAGCTGGTCGTGGAACAGAACGTTCGACGCTTGGAAAACGCTTCAATTATAAAAATTTTCGACTTAACCCTTCGTACATTTTGATATTTCATTAATATAGTAATGAGACACTAATACGACAAGATATTTTCTGCAAGCAGAAGTACACCGGTACAAACGATTTTAATGTAGGATATAGATTATAATGTAGGAACAGGTTTGTTCGTTTGTAACGATATCGTGTCCCCCGTTACAATGCAAACGAGAAAGAAAAAATTCCAAGAACATTCAACGCAAGTCACAAAATAATCCAACAAGTAAACAACGACCGATGGAAAAGTTTTCTTAAACGTTCGAATATTATAGTTTCAGAAGCGTATTTCGCGTGAAAGTGAAACGATTTCGTCGGAAATGTTTGAACAATTTATTGGACATCGCCTGGAAAAAGCAGCGCGCGTTCACTCTTTAACGAAAGATCTACGAGAAAAGCTAAGAAGAAACACCGGGCGAACAGTAAAAATAAACGATTCAAACGAGGAAAGAGCAAGAAAAAAAGAACAATGGAGAGAAAGAGAGAGAAAAGGAAGTCGCCGAACGTGACGACCGAAATAAATCGACGAGGAACAGCAGCAGCGAAATCGAGGGGAAAGCATCGACACGGTTGAAAGGAACTTTCACCGCGATTCTATCCTTTCCTTAAAAAAAAAAAAAAAAAAAAAATAAAACTTACTCTTTTCCTTTTGTCTTCTTTCCATTTTTTGTCGAAAATGACCGGAAACATTTCCAACGATAGCGGAAGCGCGCGATACAAAACGGCAAAGAGAAAAGCCGGAACTTGAGTGAAAAATCATCGAAAAACGGGAAATTTGTTCCGGCAAGATAGAAACTAGAGTGTAAACGAGAAATAATAAATTTCACTGTGTATGCGTGTATATTGTTGCATAAGAACAATCGTCGACTTGTTCGAGGGGAGAAGGTAAATGTTTACGAAACTAATTGGAGAGACAAAGAGCGAAAATATATTGAAAATCATAAGTGAGAGAAGAAACTACAATGTTGGAACAACACGTGTTCTTTTTCTCCTTTCTTTTTAATTTCTGCACGCTTACGAATATATTGAAACATTTTATAGTGTTATAAATATTCATTTCATGTAAATATAGTAAATTTGCAGGAAAATGATTTCTAGGGAATATACTGCCTGATATGTACGTCGTTTCATTGCTGAATAATTATAATTAATGCATGTTAAAAATTTTGAAAATAAATTATACCATAGGTTTTCTTTTTTTCGTATTATTTAATTATCTCGGAGGATAATTAAACGTGCATGAAAAGTTTGTATTTCGTAAATTAATTTCGACGAAATTCCTTTGAATGTGATTTCTGGGGAATAACGTACATCGTCTGACATATGCGGCGTTGTACTACTGAGAAAGTGATTAAACAACAGCTCTGCTAGGAATATTGGTGTGAATTCTTATTTTAACGATATTATTCGATGCTAAATTTCTCTGGATATAGATCAGCGAGATATAGCGACAAATTAAATGAGATCCAATAAAAAAATCTTAAACAAAAATGTTACATCAAACGACGACACTCTCTTGTTTCCCATTTATGTAGAGATGAATTTATATGCATTTCATTTACGTTAGATGAATTTTCGTGATAAAATTTCTATAGTGATCTTCTTTCTTTTACAAGTAGCAATAAATTGAACGAATATAATAAAATGAATTGGTATTGCGATCACTGAGTTGAAAATGGTGTTTTGAACTTTCGAAGACATTTGAACAGAAATCGACGCGACGGGACGTGACGCGACGACTGACGTTTGCAAAGGGGATGCTTTGCGACGCGAATCACGCGAATAAATATACGAAACAGGAAATTCAAAAAAGGGAGAACTTCGCAGTCGGCTGCGAGTCGTAAAAGAATTCGCGAGCAAGCGATATTTCCTTCTTCGTGCAAATGACTTTCGTTCCGAACGCGTAAACACGAACGAGCGTTTTATAATTTTATAACGGCGAAATTCTGCATTTCGAATGCCGGAAACTTTGCTGGAGAAGCTACGGGCAACGTAACTTGAAATGCTGAACACGACGCGACGTTTGCGAACACTTGAAACGATACAATTATTCGAAGTAAGTTCGTAACTAAAACGCCACGCAAGTAAATTTTACAGTTGGTTTTATTTAATAATGAAACGATGTTTCGTATAATATTAACAATATTTAATAATGAAACTTAATAATTGTTAGTGCCGTAACTAAAAGTGAGAGACAATGCGACAGATCGAAATCTTCGTGCAATATTCAGTAGTATAAGAACGTATATGTCGAACGATTGGCATTCAAAAATTATATTTGAAGGAATTTCTCTAACTCCAAGCTTCATTATCCTCCGAGATCATTTGGTACAAAGTTCAAATATAGAAACATCTGTGACACAATTTTTTGAAATCTTCAGTGGTATAATAATATATCAGGCTACGTATATTATTCCTCAAATATCATATTCAAAGAGACTCTGTATGAAAAATCTGCACAAGAAATAAACATTTTATATATATTTAATTATCTTCTGAAGCAATTAAACCACCAAACGCAACATTTTCATAAATGATTCTCGAACCGAGTTAGAAACGTCGTTAAAAAATAATATGAAAAATTCAGAGCTGAACTTTTTCTCGATCGACTTCTACCTGCTTAATTTCGCGCTTTTTTCTAATCCGATTCACTTTTTCATTACTCCGTTTTTAACGAGTTTTATTACTAATATACGAGAAATTAGCACCGGGGGAGAGAGAGAGAGAGAGAAAAAGAAAACTTTCTCCGCTGCGCGTTTCGCTCGCGGGCGAATCCGGACGCCAGTTCTCTAATCAAAAATCTCTCTGAAAATAACGTGGAAAATTTCAAGCACAAGTTACACATCTGCTGGCAGAAAAGAGAAATACGTTTCCATCACCGCGCGAGTGCATCATGTATCAGAAGAGCTAAACCCTTAAAGTTCGGTGAATTTTGGAATTGAATTCGTTTCAGGCTGTTGGACAAATTTTGCTTTGTCGATCATTAATAACAAAAACATGTTTCTTTTTTCTTTTTTTTTTTTTTTTTTTGAAAAAGAAAATTGTTACAAAGAAGATCAATTTTGCTAGTGACAAATGTACGTGTATTGGACATTTTAATATTGACACTGTGGTGAAAAATTAAATTCAGTCAAGTTTGAAACAAATGTAAAAATATATACAGAAAATACAAGATGTTGGAAACATCAAACAGTTTGTTACGTTCGAGCTTCAATATTCGATGGGAGTATCTTCAATACTTGTACGATCAAGATGACTATTCACATCGTAGACTAACTTTTTATTAAATATTGATAAATGTATATTTACGGTACACATTGTGTAATATATTTTCAGGCGGGTTTCAAATTCAATGACAAACGCGTTATTAATGAAATTTGAAAATGTTACATATAATACACGAGTTATTATAAATACAATAAAAGTAGTTGGTACAACTTTAATGTATTCATTGTTCAGAATTTCGAACGAAGCGACGAACGAAATTTTGAAAATTAAAATCTGTCACTCCGTGTCAACTCTTGGTCAGTGTCGTTCGAGAACTATAAAAATTTCATAATTAACTTTATTCACTATGAAAAGCAGAGATGAACCGAGTCTCGTTGAACACAACTATACATGTTGATTAAACTTCTATTACTGCTCCAAGGAAGCGAGCACATCGAAGATCGTTATCTAGAAAAAAAAAAAAAGAAATCTGCGCAACGTAATGGAATAACCTTGCAGTCGTTCTTCTCAAAGCTCAAGGCACAATGCCGCACGTGTGCAACATCGAACGGTGAAGCAAAGATAAAAGGATTAACGAAGAATAAACGGTTAACTTGATGGTAATCTATTGCCGGTGCTTTCGTGCTGCCTTGCTTACCGATGCGAAGACTAAAGGCACATCCTCCTTCAGTAAAAACAAAAAAAAAAAAAAAAAAAAAAAAGAAAGAAAAAAAGAAGAAGAAGAAGAACGAAAGAAACATAAAGAAACCTCCCTAATCCGGTCATTACGACAAACTCGTCCATTAACGGGGCAGAAAGGGTTCCAAAAAGGAAACAGGAGCAACTCCGTTCGTGTTTGCAGACACAGAGTAGGAGACTAGAAAGGAAGATCAAATAAGAGCCACCGACTGCTGGAGGTTGGGGGCATGCAGGTTACCGGAAGGTCGTCGACCTTCGAACGATTTTATGGACGAAAATTTAAGGAATTGGCGAAAGGGATGAAGAGCGGAGCGAGGAATAAAGGAAGAAAGAGGGTGGGAGGGGGGAGGCGATGATTATCCGGTGACATTTGTTTTTAGATGGGAGACGGAAGAAGAAAGAGGTGAAAAAAGAAGGGGGGGGGAGAGGCGAAAGGAAGCAGAGTAGGAAGGGAAGCTCGTGTTTGTGTTATCTTGAAGGGCGGAAAGGTGGAAAGGGAGAGAGAGAGAAAGAGAGAGCTGGCATTTGTGTTATCTAGAAAAAAGGGAGGGGACGAAATGGAAGTACCTTAATACCTACTACGGACCTGCGAAATTATTATCGTCCCTCTCTCTGGTTAAACGAGAGATGCTCCCGTGTGATCGTGGCGGCGTCCGAACCAGATCCGTAGATCCCCGCGGATTAAACCGAACTTGGACCTTCTTACCTTTTTCCTTCTCCATCCTTTTTTCTTTCCCTCCCCAACCCCTCGTCGCGCGTTTTATTTTATAGGTCAGATAGTGGCCCGTTAAGCGCGGATTTCGAATTCGCCGAAAATTCACCTCGCCGTAAATTGCACCCGGGGAAACTGCTGTTCCCTCCCCCCCCCCATCCTCTCTTGCGTTTCAACTGCCAACCCATTATTTTCTCTCTCTGGCCTCGCCGGTTTCGAGGCGGGATTTTATTTTTCCTGGCTAATTTGCTTGCTTCTTTCAATCGAGTCGAATGATCGTCTCTCTGGCCAGTGGAGCGCAAGAGCGTTTGCGATTGAAGATATATATATATATATACATATTTTTTTTTTCAATTAAAAACTAACGAAATTAATTCACTGGTTATTTAAGATCTGACAGTAGAGAAGACGTACGTTTGTCGAGATATTCTTTTCTAAACGATACCTGTGGTATAGTTTTGTTATGGAAGTTGAGTAAAAAGAAAAATTATTCCCAAACATACATTTTTTTCTTTTTTTTTTTTTTTTTTTGTAGAAATTAATATCGTACGATATCTGTACTAATTGCTACATCGTTCATTAAAATTTCAAGCACGCTACACTACAACATGATCATTATGATTCGTAAATAGATTATTTATAACTAGGAATGACAGTATGCATGAATTATTGATAGAATAAAATTTCAGTGATACATTTTCCACATAATTTACGTTTCTACGACAGAAAGTCTCAGCGACAACGTACATAAATCAAAGTCTGTAGGAAGATTACTCCAAAATATGGATTTCTTTCTTACATAAATGATATTAATATAGAAATACATCATTAACAATATATATATATATATATATATATATATAGAGAGAGAGAGATGTATATTAATCGTACGACACGATGTTATTTACAAACGTTTTGCACATTTATAATCTATCGCGATTAGAATGAATAGAAAGCCAAACTGGCTTTCACAACGAGATCCAGCAATGTGAAGAAAACCACGTGCCAAGAAGAGGAGAGGAGAGAAAGAAGAAAAAAGAGAGCGCAGGAGGAGAAGGAGATTTGCATGCATTACCTACAGATCAAAGAAAACGAAAGTGAGAAGACTTTGAGTGGAATAAAAGGGGAGGGGGATACCTTTCCGCGAAGGAGATTTCCATCGGCGAAAGTTTGTTCTCGCGTTATCTGAACGAGGGAAAAGTATTGGAAAAACGAGGGGAAGTGGAGGGAGAGGGCGTTAACCAACGAAAGAGAAACGACCACGAACGGTTAAACTTGGAGATTGCAAATTTTTTTTTTTCCGTTTACAGAAGAAAATTGCAAATCCGTGTTGTTTGCAACGTTTCGAGCTTACGCGAGTTGAATCTCTCTCTCTCTCTTCTCTCATCCGCCATTCGACAGTTTCTTGCTAGAACACGCTACGCCGCGGTCAAATTTCATTGGCTCACCTTCCGCTGCCGAATTCATCGAATTTAATATCGGCCGATACCAGTCAGAATTCAATCGGAATAAAATTATAATATCGCGCAATTTATCGCGTAATGTAATTTCATCCTCGTCGAGTTCGCTGCAGGCAGTAACTTAATTCCTGACCGAGTTTATCACAGAACAAATCACAATATAATATAATTTCGCGCCGATTGAATTTAACGTGCACGATAAATAGTTACCTGGTTGCCCGTTATCCCAAGTCCACTTCTCTCTGTGTCGGCTGTGCTCTCGCTGTGCGCAGTGAAATTTCGCGAGAGCTGAAGGGAAAGTTATGCGCCGTGGGAGAAGATTTTCTCCTTCCTTTCTTTCTTTCTGTTTTTTTTTTTTCCGTACGACGCTCGAGAAAAAGGGACGCGCTCCGGCTCTCTTTACGATCTGGCCCCCGTTTAAGAAGATTAGGTTTACACGGATCTTAGTTTCGCTTGAATTTACGAAATCGCGTCGCCGTCCCGTGGAGGGTGGCCACGGAGAGCCAGGGATCGCCTGGCTCGAGTTTTACGCGAGTTTAAAGCAGAAAGTTCGAGGGGAGAGAGAGAGAAAAGGAAAGACGACGAGAAGAAACGAGGACGATTGTTTTCGCTACATTTGTTTCGCCAGTGTACACAAAATAAAGAGAGAAGGGGGCAAGTTGTGCGACACGCGTGCGTGTTGGTCCTCGGATCGAAAAGCGTAAGCAGCTCTTAATGCCACGAAGCAGAACTGGCAGTTTGTAGAATTCTTAATTCTCCTCGAAATTGCGCAACTTTCGTCCGCTGCTACGATAAACCAAAGTTCTGTCCTGTTTTATGCAAATTCATCCCGAGAAAGAGAAAGAGAGAGGGAGAGAGAGAGGGGGGGATGAAAAATAAAAAGTTTGTAAACTTTTCAGGAAGAGAGTAGTTTGAACAACGAGCTGGATTGTTCAAGAAAAAAGTACTGCTCCGTTTGGACAACGTGTAATCTTTCCGGCCGTTTAGCCGCGCAATATTTTTCCTCCTACCCTGTTCTTATTGTTCCTCCTCGTTTGTCTTGCCCTCCCCCTTTTCTACTTCTTTTGAATCTATTAACTCAACTCGTATTGTTGGTTACGGACGGCCGGATAATAATAATTTCGCTTTGATTTTCATTGAGGATTCTACTCCATTTTGGATTTCATTTCGGATTTTCTATGCTGTATTTCATGTAGTGACGACTTTATATTTTATCTATCATTTGAATTATTGAACAGGTTCATTTCGTTGCAATGAGAATATAACACTCAATTACTCTTTCAAATACTGTGAAATATAATAGTACTGTTTAACAAACGTGTTAAGAATATTGATTTATTGCTTTAATTGTCAAATACTTGCTTTTTATTTTATCAAAAAAAAAAAAAAAAAGAAAAAAAAATGGTGCTTTTCCATTTTCAGTACGCACTGTAAAATATCCAACTGTATCTTTCTGATACGCCAAGAAAGTAACATCTTTTGACAAAATTTCCGTGTCCACGAAGATTATAAAGCTCGATCCATGATTTCAATCACAAAATAAATTTGTTTCACTGCTAATTTTCATGCGTTTACGACAAAATCTTGAAGATACAAGATAACACAGACTGCAACTAAAATAAAAAAATATATATATATAATATCCAAAACATGTATTACTTTTTTTTTTACCGATATTTTATGATAAATGAAACAACATTGCAAGATATGATAAATTTCTACCAAGATTGCAATACATCTCCTCCAAAAATATGCAAAAATTTGTATGAAAATTTGCGGTCGACGTTCAAGTTGAAAACGTTATTTTCGAAAAAATACCCAGCCCCGAAAGAAAATTTTAATAAGAGCCAAGCAAACTTTACGAAAGTCGAGACTGTGTCAACACCAATCCCCGCAGCATTTACCAAACCGTGCCTCGAAGAGGCCTCGTTTGAAAAACCAAAAAAAAAAAAAAAAAAAAAAAAAAATAAATTGCATCGAAGCGAAAACGTTAAAGGTGATCGTGGTTTCCGGGAGGAGGAAGTTGAAGGAGCGTACGGGGCTGAAGTTTCCGGCGTGAGATTCGAGAATCCTCGCGACTCTCCCGCTGACACGGGTCTGACTCGTTGATTTTGCATAATTCAAGAGGCAAGCCGAGGACCTTGCGGATGCCCTCTGTTATTCCAATCTTATCTCGCCCCCGTCCTCGGACTTCCGTTCATCTCGCGGTATCAGATTTGCGCGAGGCTTCCGCGAGAAACCGCACGAACTCTGCACACCCCTGGTCTTCAATCTCCAACGCTCTCGTCGCGCGTGAAAAATTGTCTTGCAGGAGGTGAGAGTGGTGAAACCCGATTCCGAAGAATTATTGGACTCGGCCTGTTTTCGTTTGCGAAGTTTACCAAGTAACAATAAGCTCGATGCGGATTTTTCAGTCTGTGTTTTGCCTGAGCAGAGATGACAATACGAACGAATAAATGAAACAAGATAAAAATTACATTAACTCACGTGGAAATCGTGGCCCTAGAAATTTTGTCACATTCGTTCATCGTGATGAGTTCGGCTTCAATTCTCCAAAAGCTACTTTCTTGAAAAGTACGTTTTTAATCGCGATAATAATTTGATCGTGCTAAAAATATTCTCTTCGACGAGTCGCAAGAAATATGGACAATCAAATTCAACTCGATCGAGTAAAAATAATCTTTAAATTAGAAACTAGGAAAATAATCTTCAAACTGGCTGAAAACTCTAGACAGACTGAAAAAGGAAAAAAGAAAGAACAAAACAGAGAGCGATTGTGCCATTGTGTATTCAAACGATATTTAGACAAAAATATAATATCGCGAATATACGATATAATTAAATTTTAATATCAGGATAATTTCAACAAAGAACATCATCTGCCGTTTAACAACGATAATATCCAGAGTAACAGACACGCAGAGTGAAATTTGAGAGCTGTCTGTCATAAACTTTGCATATAAGTGACCAACCACATGACTCGCGTACCTCCAACTATCTCACGTTTCTCACCATCTTCTCGTTTACGTTGCCTGTCGAATATTCGCTTAAAAAGACGAACGTGACACTTTAGCCTCGTAGGCCCCCTATCCTACATTATCCACTCGTTTTAACATGTAGCACAACTTCTCATCAACATTAATTAAATTCAAACGTGTTTGATAAATATTCAAACGAAGCCACGAGTCAAAAAAATTTCATTCCATGACGCTCTGTTGAGAAATGATCTTCTAACATGCTTGTGTTACTTTTGCTTTCGTATTTCTTCGAAATATGTTTACAGACTATTTATTAATATTTTTAAAAAATAATTCAAAAATATTTCAAAATGTGTGGTTTTCGCTCAATTTCTATGTTCTACAATTGAACGTAAATGCAACTCTCAGGAACTTGAACTCTCGTCTTCACAAGTGAATCACTCGCTCTCCTCATTGCGTATTTTCCATAGTGCTTCGACAAGTTTCTCCTCAATTTATATAATAATAGAAAGAGAGCAAACTCCCGGGGAATTTTTACCACGCTCCGTAATATCGTAGACCACGCGGTCGAAAGGGCTGCAATACGAGCCTAACAATAGCGAAAAGCTTTCAAGGGGGCCCGCCGGGAAACGCGAACCGCGCGCTTTCAATCCAAAGGAAACGATCCTCCGAATTTCAGTCGAGAGTGCAGCTCGACACGCGCGACCGACCCCGCTCAAAAATTTTCCACGATTACGCAGCCCGATCTCGTCGTAGTTGCATTAGCGCGTTTACGTGACGACGTTGCCTAATTTTATTATCGGGATGAACTTCTCGAGCTGCGCGAACCGGACGAACGCGAGGAAACCGAACAGCGAATTGAAAGAAGCAATTGAAAGGAGAAAGAGACTCGAAGTTTCAGCTCTAGTCGAAAAAATAGAGTTGGAACAGCCGTGGGGGTGGAATTGACTGCTTCGTCGAGATTTTAGGCGTCTTACTCGGGGAAAATGGCGGCTGCTCTAAAGGGAGGAATTAAGCTGGCGAGTTTTCGCGTCGAAACTACTCTCTCCTTCTCTTTTTTCCCCTTTGCTTCTTTTCAACTAACAATTCCCTCCATCCACCATTATTACCATTTGATCCCTCTCGCTAAAGCGAGGAATTTGCTGCTTGGTGTGCATTTAACCCTTGCTACCTATCCTTTCAATCCGTTTTTCTCCGTTTTTATTTATTAATTAATTAATTTATTCCTTTTGAAGTTATCATGTACGTTCAAACTCGAATTTATTAACACACCTTCCGACTGGTAATTGGCAACTTGGTAGCTGATAAATGTGCCAATTTTATAGAAAATCTCCAATTTGTTTCCAATTATTTTTACTGTCTAATTAATTGCTCGTTCATTGACATCTCGCAATTAACATTCATTAATATTTGACGATTCTAGTTTTACTAGAAAAATCTTCGATTTAGTCTTGATTACTGTTTTCTTTTTCTTTTATTCAAAATAATTTCACACTGCAAATACGATACAGTTGATATAATTCGCCAATTGCATTTTACGATCAAATCTGAACGTTTTCTAGGATTGTTTTTCTTTTTTTTTTTTTTCGTTCACTTTAAAATAGAAGCCTCTCGCCCTCCGAATCTCTTTGGTGGTGTACCATCTCGCGATTTTACTTTCGGACAACCTCTCTACTAAACTTGTCAACTTAACACTTTCTTCATCTCGCTGAATCTCGCCGTCGAGCTTATGTTTAAAGAAAAAGGGGGAAAGAGCTATTGACGCGACGTCTCGCATTCAACAAGTAGCGAGGAAACTGGGACGATACTCCCACGCCTTGATGAAATGCCTTACGAAATCTCTGATAGAATGAAATAACTCCGCTGAAAATTGAAAAGTATGACAAACTGTACAATAAAATGTGAAGTGATGTTATACTCGAAAGTATAATAAAATGGATACATAAATGCAATGTGTATCATAAAAAACAAAATTAGACAACAGAGTTAGAAATAATAATAACAATATCATTATTATATCATTATCATCATTATTAGATTATTACATTACAGTATTAACATATAGAATAAATTCATTTTCATTCATTCAAGAATAATAATTTCTGTCATATACAATACTCATGAATTTCTGTTCAATACTCAATATCACGAACATTTATGGAAACATATTTCATTATTTTTTTTTTAGCATTGTAACCAGTCTAAAAATGACATTTACTGCGATCATAAACTTTTACGATAATCGTTCAAATGTTTGGACAATACTAATAACGCGTCAGTATATTATTTATTAGTAATACATAACATTAAACGAACGATAAACTCTAGTATTTAGTATCTTTTAATATTTTAATATCCGTTTGACGTGTTTCAATCAACAAACTGATCATTAATTCGAATTAGAACAGAACGAAACGATGAAATTCAACAGCCACTGCAAATTGTTGACGAAATCGTGTTGCGCGATAAATTCTTTGCTCCTTGTTTGCAAGAGTTTCACTGCAAAGACACATAATGTACAAACACATTCCACGAGCTCTTGCCAAATGATTTTTTCCCTAGCTACGTACGTAGACGTGCTTGTCTACATACACGCGTTCATCCACGTATTATTTAATATACTCAGAAGTATGCGCGCGTATTTGAAATTCTCAACTTTCAAACGTGATATTCTCGCACCTCTCTCTCTCTCTCTCTCTCTCTCTCTCTCGTGAAAATTCTCCGGTCTGACCCTCTATTTTCTATCTAAAATTAAACGTCCATTGCACTAGAAACGCTCCTTTACGAGTCATTCCAATTGCCTTTAGATCTCCTTTACGAGAGGCTCAGCGTTCAATTGCGCGTCTAACTCGCGAGAGATTGCATTCCCCGGGGGGAGGGAAAAAAATCCCAGAAATTCGCCTTCTCTTACCTACGTGTGAAGTGTGTGAAGTTCCTTAAGTGTCTTAACGCGAATTGAATAATTCTAGCCGCACTGGGTCGCGATTTCATTTCGCGAGGGGATTATCTCGGCAAATTGACGAATCTTTGCTAAATAATATATATATACAGGCCGCGATGAAATCGTTTTCCTAACGGAAGAAACAAACAGACGAATCTCTTTGTCAACTATTTTCCAGACGAAAACAGTACAGAACGTGATATTTCGAAAAACAGAAGTTTCGTTACTTATGAACGCCTCGCGTTGGCAACTGGTTCGCGGACCATAACGAGTGACCGAACCATGTACAATAATTCGTCGCTTTCATTTTCTTTCTTGTCGCTGGATAGAAATTATTAAGAAGTAACAAACACATCATTTCTATCATTTCTATCTACGTGAGTGCAGTCTTGAAATCTTTCAAAGCTTCCAAAAATTAAAATATAAGAATAATTTCTCACAAATACAGAGAAATTATTGGTCAAAATTATTTATCGATTGAAAATTCCATCTGAATGCCTTTCAAGTAAACTCGAGCTTCTTAAATTTGGTCCTGAAATCTTCTTTCAAAAATTAAAATATAAAAATAATTTCTCACGAATACAGAGACACAGGGAAATTATTGATCAAAATTATTTATCGATTGAAAATTCCGTCTGAATGCCTTTCAAGTAAACTCGAGCTTCTTAAATTTCGTCTTGAAATCTCCTTTCAAAGCTTTCAAAAATTAAAATATAAAAATAATTTCTCACGAATACAAAGACACAGGGAAATTATTGATCAAAATTATTTATCGATTGAAAATTCCGTCTGAATGCCTTTCAAGTAAACTCGAGCTTCTTAAATTTGATCTTGGAAATCTTCTTTCAAAGTTTTCAAAAATTATATATAAAAATAAGGTTTCACAGCTTACGAATGCAGGGACGTATCGAAAAATTCCAGAACGAAACGCTACTGTACAGAACACAGTGAAAGAGATAGAGATAGATACAGAGAGTGTGAGAGAAGGGGAAGGGGAAGGAATGATTGGTGGAAATTGTTGGTAAAACAGGGATCGATGGAAATTCAATCCATCGTGGCCAGTTCTTGCGCGTGATATCCGGTTGCAATGGCATCGGGTACGGTGCATATTTCTTCGAACGAGGGGTAGTTAAGCCGAGGCTGGCTGCCTAGCATCGAAGCCTCCAACCTACACGGGATTTGCGCGATCCTCAACAATCGATTATACTCGAACAGCGGTGAAATTTGTAGCGGCGGCGCGGATGAAAATTTACGCCAATTCACAGTAACCGGCGCGTCCTTGTCGAGTGCAAAAACGTCAATGAGAGAGAGGGGGAGGGGGGAGGGGGGGTGCCACCGTAAATCCTGCCTAGGCCGATTGTTCCGTGTTCAAAAGGGTTAATCGATAAACCTCGTTATATCACATCGCAGAACCCTTTCCCAGCGCACGGGCGCGCGAAGCTAGTATTGCACAATCCACGTATTAATACATCGCGATCTAATAATGGATGTTTAACGAGACATTCGTGTCCTTTTATAATTCAGTATGTCGTACACGCACCGTGCACCGTACAATCGATGAAAGATCATTTTCAAAGGCAGTCGCTTTTCGCTTCGCCACGTGTAATTTCACACGGTGGAAATTTAACACGCTTGAGAGCTTCTTTTCTCTGTTTTTTTAATTGTTCGATTTGACTCACAGAGGCTCGAATGTCGGCGTAATTCTTTTAAAAATGGTACCCTCACAAAATTAACCCTCTACGGGCCGAATTTTTTTCTTAAATGTAAAGAAATTTATGCAACGGAGAATCAACAATTACAAACCTATGTACGCAGATGAAAAAGGAAATTTACCAGTTTAAACAATTTCATTGTGATTAATTCACTTTGTGACCGCGGTTTACAATATTTGCACTTTTGTGCATAAAAGCTTAAGCGTGAAACTCCATGAAACAGTTTGCACTTGTTAAACATAGATGTACGTTGCATTTGGAACATTTCATTTTTGGAAGCGTCCACTGTCGTCCGTCATCAATATTGTTATTGGTATTATCTCAGAGACATTATATAATTAAGACGTATACGTCATCTCGTGAAAAAACTGAAATTATTTGGCAAAATGTCGAGATAGATTAGCGTGAAAGTTACATAGAGGGTTAACATGAAACGCGGGAGATACATATAGCTGGAACGCTGTATACATATTGGACTTCGAAAGTTGTTTAACTTCACGTTTTCAATCGAGCGTCCGGCACAATTTAAATTAATTTTGCCAAGTGAAACCATCATTCAGTTACAGCGCAACATGACAATCGGAATAATTCTTCTCGTTCGATAGCGTGAGACATTAATGACACGTATCGTTCAGTTGTTGAAGGTACAGATTGAAATTTCAACAAACGCGTTTTTCGAGAAAGAAATGGAAAGAAAGAGAAGAAAGGGGGGAAAGAATATTTTTTTTCTCGACTATTACGAAAACTTTCATCCGAAGGGAATTCGGTTGCCGGACTTTCAAGAATTTCCTCTGGATTTAAAGAACTTCCCTGGACTTTCGAGCACCTTTTAGAAACTTTGGACTTTGTAACATTGAAACTCCGAATCCAACTCTCTCGCACAAATCACAATAGCTACGCTGGCAAATAAATCCCTCCTCCCTTCTTGCAATAAAAATATTTCAATTCAGAGTTACAAGACGTATTAACGATTACAACAATATTACCGTAATGACAGATACAGTATCTTTCATCTTCTTGCCTGCAAAGTTACTCTCATAAATTTCAATAAAAATACACAACCTGGGTATTGGTATTTTTTTAAAAATCTGTATCTAATTTCGGACTCGTCCTTTTATGTAACGTAAATACAATATTTAAATTTAGTTTAAAACAATTTTTTCAGTTTTCCAATTTTCCTCCACGCTCAAAAGTTTCGTTCAATTGTAATAGAAACCTATCGTCAATAATCCTCTTGATATTGATAAAGATTACAATTTAATTTACATTAATTGAAACTCAGATACATCATTGCCACACAAATAAATATAATCGATATTTTTATAATGATATTCATCATTTGCGAATGTCAATATCAATCACTATAGATAGTTAAAGACTCATCTTATATCACACCGTATATTTACGCGGACGAGAATCAACGTGTTAAATCTGTTCAGTAGACTAAGATGGCGTTGAAAAATTGGAAACTTCAACAACAATGTTGCGAATATCAAAACAACGAACGAAAAAAGGAAAGAAACAAAAAAAAAAGAAGTGAAAGAGATTAACGATTCTAGCCGACAGTGGTGAAAATAACGGAACGTTGTTAACGAGGATTCGGGGCAGGGAGAGAGAGAGAGAGAGAGAGAAAGAGAGAGCTTTCATTATAGCCTGTACATCGACGGTTTTCCTGCATCGCCAGCATTCACCTTCGTTCCCCGACAAATCCTTATCTAGGACTGTTCATCCCTTCGTAAATTTACCGATTCGTGTTCCACCGCCAAACTAGGAAATATCGTTCAAGGACCCACGTTAAGCCAAAGGATATCGAAGAGGGTCTCGCTCTGTTCTTGCTTCTTTTTTTTTTTATCTTCGAAGTTAGCTTGGCCAGCAGGTTGCTGATCGGGGGCTAAAAGGTCGTTTGAATTGCTATGGACCTTCCTTCGTTCTCTTTCTTACATCGTCGAGGGGATCTGTTTCTTTGATTTTCTCACGAGCATATATGTCTTTGTATCATTTAACCCTGAACTTTGCCTGTCTGGACGCGGATCACTCTGGGTCGTTTTCAATCCTTTTGATTCTCAGTAAGTACTGTTGGAATTGGAATTCTAGGTAATTGTTATCAAGTTTACGACAATTTCGAGACGATCTGGAAAGAGAAAATTTTCGAAACGGTAAAAAAATGGTAACTCCAGCAGCGAATGTTAGAGTTGGGCTTTCAGGGAATCGCAGTGGAAAATTTCAACTCAATTAAACAAGTTTCCGCGACGATGGGAGAGAGTGTAATTATGAATAGAAAATTTCGGAAACGGTAAAGGTAATAATTAAACGGTAGCGAATTTTAGAATTGGAATTTCAGGTAATTTAAATGGCCACAAAATTTTAACTTGATTGGCAAGTTTTGTAGACGATAATAGTAGCAGGAAATTTTGGAGATGACAGCATTGAAAAAAAGAAAATTTATTATACACGTGCATCGAATGCCAACGATATTTTCAATAGACCAGAATTTATAAACTATACTGAAACACATTGTAGACTAAAACAGTCAAGAAATTACTAAATTGCAGGCAATGTTTTTTTTTTTTTTTTAGTTTATCTCTTCGCTGATGTTATACTTTGTCGGTCTGGTTTATTTATTTAATATATAGAAATACACGCGCGCGCTAGAAAAACTGAAAGCTGAAACAATAATCCGTTAGGTGCAAAATATTGCCTGCTTTTCACGCAAAACCGCGAGCAAAACTGATGAACAATGAAACAATAATCCTGAATCCGGGGAATAAATGAATTTCATGTGAAACATTTTGTTTTTAAACGAATACTAAACGTCGCGAAATACTTTTGACGTTTTCGTGCTGTGGGGGAAAAAAAAAACAATTGATGCATTTCATGGAAGCAGAACGAACGAAACGTTCGTATGTACGATATATTCATATATATGCGTTCAATTGAAAATTGTAAAAACATTTTCTCTGTTATTTTCGAGAAACAACTTGAAATCTTCTTGTTTGAAAATTACATTGACGAATGTCACGAATGTACCCCAAAACCATCTGCGAAGTAAGCTTCTGGTATCGCTTTCATGCTGAGAATGGTCAAGGGGTAATCTTACCAGCGCTGATTACTGTGTAATTTTTTTTTTTAGGACGGTTCTTTTATCTCGCCTGATCTTTCCACCCTTTGCTTCTTTCTATTTTCGGCTTTTATCTTCACCTTCATCTTTACGTTACGTTGAAACGAAACAGCCGAGCGCCGAAACGAAATAAGCCTTTGTAACGAGCCTTTGCGAAGATGAAAAAAAAAAAAGAAACCGGAATAGTAATTTCAAATGTTTCAATTTTACCGAGGAAACTCTCGTTTTCGAACACTTTGAACGTTTCGTTTAAATGCAGACACGGAGCTCTCGATGATTCAGAGTGTGAAAATCACACCCGTGTTCACGAAATAATTGGTCAAATTTGAACAAATGCAACAGCACTTTAAGAATCTGTTTTCGAGTGCATTCGAGTGCTTTCGATTGGAAACTTTTATCACAAAGTCGTTGTGCGCGTTATAAATTTGAAACAACACCGCAGGTTTAATTACATTGTATGACTTATATTGTAAATTCTTGCACACACTTCTATCTTGTCGTATTAAATTAATAATATAACCAGCAACATTATAAATTTTTATACAGTCACATTTTCATAATAAATTTTATACATTTCAATTACTCGTATTTTATCGTATCTTTATATAATTTGCATTTCAATCTCGTCGTACTTTGATGGTTTATAGGCTGTATATTGGTTAATTACCGAAGAAAGAAAAAGCTAAATTATCAAAAGGAAAAAAAAGAAAACAGAAATTCAGTATCTGTAACAAAGCGTACTTAAGATCCCGGGATTAAGGTGCGTGAAAGCGAAACGGTAGCAACGAACATTCTCCAATTAACGTCGCCCCGTGATAACGCCGGAAATAGCGAAAGAACGATCCAACCTCCGAGCTTCCTCCGACAAACTGCTGTAAGTGTTGGAACGGTTTCATCAGTTTTCGGATGACACAAGAAGCGAGAAGCCCCACGTTTCACCCTCGGTATCAATAATTGTCCGGATGTTCTCACTAATGAAGCGGGACTTCGACTTAATGACCGTGCTTAATTGGCAAAACTTTCAAGGATCCGTTCTTCCTGCGAAGCAAGAACGTGCCACTATCTGCCACCTTCCCTATACAGAAACTGTATTCTGGCTGACGTGGCTGAGGGAACAATCCAAACCCTCTCACCCTCTCACCCCTTCGCTTCTTTATCTCTTCTCGCCGAATATCTATCGAACTTTCTCTCTTCTCGTCCAAACGGAAAATCGTTCGTGACCGAGCTTTTATTAGTAGACAAGAAACAAATTGGCCAGTAGATGGAGAAAAAGAGACTCTGTGCAGTTGTTGCAGTAAGAGAAATAGAGAACGTTTGACCAACGTTATTTATAGTATAATATGTATATGTAATATATATATATATATAGTGTAATACGTATAATATACAGTTATTTGCGAAAGTTGTTTAAAGACTGGTAGGCTGGTACATAAGACACTTTGAAATTTCTGAATATACTGTAGTGAGATTCGACTGTTTTAACTTAATATAATATATACTTAATTATATTTCATACGTGTTTCGTAGAAATTACAAAAGTATTTCAACAATCAATTATTCACTGCATTAATATTCAACAGAGCTATCTCTGACACTTCTTATATATTTATTTATTTTTCTTTAACTAAACGTACGTTATAGTCGTCTCAACGATACCGTGTACGAATCCTCATACATCATCGTTGTGGGAATTGAAAATTCCAAAATACCGTAGCCTCGACATCGAAGTATCTTGTAACTTTCAACAGTCGTGTCCCATTTCGGCGCCAATAAAAATTTTAAGGCATTTTGTCCAACGATACGTTCGGTACAGTATATTCGGGAAAGAATTCCCCTAACCGCTTTGGCTGGTCACTTGCAATCGTTCAAATCAAGACAGACACGAGACGGGATACAGAATTGGCGGGTTTTACAAGAACGTCCATACTCTTGCCGCGCTAATGACAATAACAACAAGAATAATGATCGTTGCCAGGTAATATTAGATAAGGGTGGGTACACGTGCAACCATAATTCAAGAAGAGCCGGGGCCCCCGCTATTCGGAGCATCTGTGTAGAAGGAAACTACTCGACGCGGAGAACGGAGTACCTAGCTTCTCTCCCTCTCCAAACGCCACCCTCTCACTCCCCCTCCCCCCTCGTATCTCCCTCTGTCGCTTCCTGCCTCCCACAGTGTAAACTACGTGGCTCCAATAAGCTTCCGGAAACCGGTGAGCGGCGAACCGTGGCTCGATATACCCTGGTGCACCTCGTTTGATCCTACGATACCCTCGTTCCGAGATCATGGACCAACCACAGAGAGAATATCGGATAACGCCAGCCACGTTTTGCCACCCTTACCGTGATCGCCTTCACCGCAAGAATACCAACGGTCGGCGGTGAGGGAAGCGTACGAACCGACCGAGCCAACCTTCCGCAGATGGGAACCCAACGAGAAGAACGTCTAGATACTGAATTTCTTGCGCTTCCCTCCCACCGGGAGCAAGAAAAAAAATCGCTCCTCCAAAGTTCTTGCAATTAAATCGGCTTCGTTTCACGAGAGAGAGAGAGAGAGAGAGAGAGAGAGAATAATTTCGATTGCTGTGAAAAGCATTTGGAGCAATTTGGAATGAGGCGAGTCGACGAGAGGATGAAGCGAATCAATTTTGTCTCGTGGAGTAACGATGACTTTCACTTGCGAATAGCGTAATCTATTTTACGCAGTTATATATTCTATTTACAGAGACTTTTTTTTAATACTCTTCGTACAATTAATGACAGTTTTATGACACAACTTGTTAATATTATTAACAAACTGTTCGTTGCACCTATAGAAGGATTATTTGATTCTTCAGACACAGTATATATATATATATCTGTCGTTTCATAAAGTATGTATATTTAAATCGACTGTGTTTCAAACAAGTGCTCTATACCAACATATACTTTACTAGTTTGAATGATGGACACAAATTTCCTCGTTCTTCAAAAAAAGCTCCAACCATTTATAATACACTATCGCCATGAAAAGTAACTAAACAAATGACCGAATTACCCTATAAAAGAAAAAAAAAAGGAAAACTATTAAAATTACACCAACAGATCCGACATCATTGATAAAACCGGGAACTTCGGTGCACGTGACTTTCACGTTTTGATATCTCGCAAGGTTTCGTTACGGTGCACGAAGCTGTGTAAATGCTGCACGTTACGTTCGTGCATAAGCATTCTACTAAGAATTTCGCCAGTTCGCTGCTACGCAGGAGAAGCTGCGACTGTTTCGACGTTGTTAGACGCGCGACTTTCGAATGGCTGGGTACGTTCGCGCTGATCCCCCGGGGAATTTATTTCGGGCGTTAATATTGAAAACTGTTGTTGCGCGGCACTTAACAAGAAGCGCGCCAGTTTCCGGTTTACGAACGCTCATTCATATTACGCTGGCGCATGAAACTAGGCGCGCCGCGGCAGGGAACACCGGGCCAGAGATAACGAGAGAAATAGGAGGCTGCGTAAACTGAGTTTCTATCGTGCAAGGACCGAGCAACCGCTATCTTTTCATGCAGAAGTATGACAAATGTGCCTCCCTAATAGGCGACTGTAAACCGTAGCCAGCGATCGCCTCGCGCAACTTTTACGAATTTTTCGAATTCAGTTGAAGTTAGGCGGTTGAACATTCGTCTTTCGTCCGAGTCGAGAGTTGAAATTATGCAAACGCTGAATGTAAACCAATATTTAATATTTTATTATATTACATTATATTAATAATTTTGGAACAATTATCGTACAAACGAATGAACAAACATTTTGTCGCAAGACTCATTCGAAAGTAGTTGGTTTAGAGTTCGACGATGGACAACAGTTTTGAAGAATTATTTAATTCGACGAATATACATCTGTTGAAACTTTGCATTCCGATTTCCTCCATTATTAATAATACGTATAACAGAAGTACCAAATATTTCAAGAAGTGAAACTGATGAATTTCATTCGTTTGCCCCGTTTTCTCAGGACATTCTCCACGTTTAATAATACATACTTCAATATTTGATGCGCGCTATGAATTTTAAATTGTATAGACTTTCCGATATGAAACTGTTAACCATTGTAATTACGTGGTGTAAATTTTCCACATCGTGCAAGCTATTAAATCAGATCAACTGTTACAAACGTATGTTTTATGTATTCACAATTTTTCTTCAGTTTCGAAATGTAATTATCCCAAGTTTTCCGATTTTATGAGTTAAAAAAAAAAAAGAAATAGTTTGTTGTTTCTCCTTCGTGAACGTGATCTTTATATACATACCCACGTAAATCTCTAAAGTTTCAACTGATGAAATGAAAAGAAATATATTTAGATAGATGGTAATTTGTTTCTTTCTATTTGCTTGCATGATTCATCGTCGACAAGCACTTTAATAATTAATAAACCTATATTTGCAATAATTTTTATAACAATCCACAGATACATTTACATTACAAGACATTGCAAATTATTTATACACGTTCACATTGTTAAGCCCACCGTATCGAGTTAACTTCCTTTCTACGAAAGAATCTGCCATCGTTCAATCAGGTTCTCGCGCCATTTTCCTAATCTAATCGCCGTATTATCCACTTAATGGCCAACCACCGCTTTCCTTTTCCGCGGCAGTAAACTCTTTAACCGCTCGAACCTTTTCTTCCCTCGTTGTCTCATCTTGTTTATGCCATTTTTAACGCGCCAGGAAGACGCGAGGAAACGGATAAAGTGGAAAAGACGAGAGAGAGAGAGAATGAGAACGGAGGGACGAAGGAAACGATTCGTCCGAGAGGAGGAACGAAAGTAGGAGCAAGGTTCGCGGGGTAGTAACCTAGGGACCTTAATTAGAGGGACGTCGTGCAGCAGGAGGAGGGGTGAAAAAGAGAGAAAAAAAAAACGAGGGAGAAAACAAGGCGAAAAAAGACCGAGACTTCGCAGTAGCTGCCTCTGAACTTTCCTTTTTCTCTTTTTCTGTTTTCCACCCCCCCTTTCGTCTTTCGTCGACCTCGTTTAGAATGTCGCTCGATAGAAACAGGGAGATCGATTCTCCCTGTTTGAAGCAACGAAAAAAGAAGCAGGGAAAGGAAAAGGAAAACAAAATATATATGACGAGGGAGGAAAAAATGTATCGGAAGAAACGAAACGGAGAAAAGAAGACTGGCAACTCGCGCGTTTTTATGGTCCAATCCTGTGTTTCCAAGTGTTGGGGAAGGCGCACGTGCCCGATGCAATGTATTTTTGACTTTTATTAGATCGTCCGACGTGGGGAGTTTAGCAATTTCGCGTGGATCAAGCTGTTTGTTCGACGAGCTCTCCTCTCTTCCTTCAACGAGTTTTTCTGCTCTTCGCGAGAATCTCGATCGACTGAGCGCAGAATTTTTGGCAAATTAGATCTGTAATTATTCGTCGAACGGTGTTCATTGTTTGCGCCATTAATTTTGCATTTTCCATTTCTGTTGCCGACTCAGTGACGAGAATCATACCGTACCTAGGTTTCGTTCTTCTCGTATTTAGTCTGCTTTTTCATTCAACGACGAAGCTTTCCTCCGCAATATGAAAAAGTTCAGCGAAAATTCTTCCCGCACGAAACACAATTAATTAACGCGAGCGTGAATTGTGATTGTGAAATTCGTCCAACGTTATCTTCACCGCGTGGAATTAATAGTGCGGGGGAAAAGCTCGGTTATCGCGGTGTAGCAGATCGCATTGCTCAAAAAATACGCGATTAACGAACGGGAGGTGTTTGAACAAATATTCAGTCGCTCGGAGAAATCTCGGTTAATTTAGAAAAATTACATATCAATCACTCGATCGTTCAATTTGCCCCGTGCAGCAAATGGGTTACCAGTCCGCCTGAATAACCTGAAAATAAGTTTCACGATCTCTACAGAAATCTTGAGAGACACTCGTTACGTCGTGTATACGTATATACGTGTCACGAGGACAAAATGAAGGAAGAAAATGCTGTGACAGTGTACAGACTGAGAGGAAAAGGAGCGGGGCGCAGTTAAGGAGAAAAAGCGTGGTGTAGAAGGGAAACAAGCGTCTGCTTCCGTCACTCGCCGCTGACATACCTACGTACGTACGTATCGCGCCCTATCCTGTTCTGAAACGCGCGTCTAGGAGCCCCTGCGGCGTGGCGTGCACGCATGTTAACGAGCCACTCGTCGCTCGCAACCACTGAGAAACGAGAGGGATCGAACGAACGATCTCTTCTGGAGCAGCTAAAGGCCATCTGGATATTCCTCGCCCCCTCCACCCTTGGATATTCCACGTTTCCAAAAACAGAGACGCGCTACACGAATTCGAGAAAACACGACGGAAGTGGGATATAACCTACTAGACGCGTTCTAGAATTGTTTTGTGGTTCTTTGCTACTCGCTGCTGGGTTGTTATTGGGTGTAGTGGATAGGGAATCGCAGGAGCTGCGTTAATTCGCTGTTAACGATGTTGGATGTTATATTTAGGGGTGTGCTAATTATTCTGGTATAATCGGCTGCGATGCATCGGGGAGGTAGGGTCCATTAAGTGAAGCCTAAATATCTTTTCGAATTGCAACGATGCGAAATTACACTTTAACATTTTTTTCCTTAACGTGAATGGTATCGAGAGGCCAATGTGTAAATTGGTAAAAATGTTTTTTTTTTTTTCTAAAGTAACTTTTTGAGTTTTTAGATCGTCGATGTTTTTTTCATACAACTATATATACATATATATTTCTTTTTTTTTTTTTTTATTGTGTAGCTGAAAAAGTACGTTCAGACCAGTACTAATCTTGAAACTTGAAAACTTGGAAAACAAAAAATTTCATTCGTGCTCCCCAAATAATTATTATTGTTCTATACGATGCTCCGTAAAAAAAAAAAAAAAATGATACTAAAATAACAGAAACAACAACACGAACTAAAATAATAGATGCACGAACAGAGACGGGGCAATGTATTAACTTGGCTCGTCGAAAAATTAGTACCGATGTACTTTTATAGAAATTCTCGTTGAAATTTCGGGAGATATCGTGAATAATTATGCGACCATGAATAACTAACGAGCTCGTTATTATTAATTTTAATGGACGATGCATTATCCAGCATCGAAGGGCCACCGTTCAACTGGATAAAAATCCTTTGACGGCGCCGCTTGTCCAACACCATCGTCAAATTAGTAATCAACTATGGCCGCAGGTTTCATTTTCAGGAGGTAATTTCTAATTGCATCTTCAGATCTTTTACGCTGTTGTTGATTGAAGCATGTACATGTTAATCGGCAAATAATATTGCAGTAGACTGTTGATACGCACTTTATTCCGATATATTCTTTGCGAAGATTTCGGTTACTCGGTTTTCAAATAATTTTACCATTGTCGCGAAGTTGTCGTAAATTACTACAAAAAAATTCATATCGTTAATTTATTAAAATTGTATCGTTAAAAATTAATTAATTTAAATTATTGCAAAAAATTGTGTTGCTGTATTAAATTGTATTATTTTGAGTTACATTGAATTACTATTTGTTCTCACTGCATTAATTTCTGTAATGTTCCGTGCATTTACAAGAATCGAATGTCCACGATATCCAATAGACAAAATCTACAAATTTCCTATTCTCGACTCCATTTTTTAAATAATATTCAAACACGTAATACATAAATAATAAAAACGTCCGTACATTCAATTCGCAATAAAATTTGATATTTAAATTTAACTTTCAACCTCTCAACTATTGTTAAGAAACTTTCATTCTAACCTGAATCCGTAAGACTCGGAAGCGCCGTGCGAAATTTTCTCAAACATCTTCCCTCCCGCTGAAAACGAAGCGTTTACAGTTTCGTAAGTGCAAAAGCTAATTAAACGTTAGACCGACGATTAAGAAGTCGCTGCAACCCGATCGAGAAAAACAAACGGATTAAACGCGAGAACGCGTGCTCGAGGGATCGAGAAAAACTAGAGGAGCGTGAGACATAGAGCGGGGTAGAGGAAGAAGACAACGCGAGAGGAGAGAGTTCCGAAGGTGGAACAGCGTGAAAAGATGGCGACGGTAGAGAGAGAGAGAGAGAGAGAGAGAGAGAGAGAGAGAGCCAAGGGTCTAGTTTTTTTATCTGGAAGAAGAAGCGTAAAAGGAATCTATCGATGGCACGTGACGAGCCACGTGCCCTTAACACCTAACGGCCTTATCTCGAGTGTTCAAGTATCTTGCGTAACCGATAAGAATGATTTGCGACCGAAATCTCTCTCTCTCTCTCTTTTCTTTCTGACAACTAATGTATGTAATCGTTTCACGCGTGATCCTCTCCTTTCGTGACTTGTAACGATCGCACGAAATTTTGGACAATCTGGAAACATGAAATTCTGAAACGCATTGAAACACTGTGGATTTATAGACGGGCACTTATTGACTTACTTATTGAATTTTATTTCCGTTGATTCGACGCGGGGATGAAACGAATTCCCAGAATCTTGCGATCAACGTCGTTTCATGTATATATACTTTTGGAAATATAAATGGTCTTTCAATTTCTTGACGAAGCACGTCGACAAGTCTCTCTTACGATTTCTTGTAGTTTCAAAGTGATCCTCAGAACTGTAAACCAATTTTGCAGACAGATCGTCACTGATGTTTTTGAATAATTTTGCAAAAGGAAATCCCGACCAATTTACTGTACTCTCAAAAGAGAAAGAGAAAAAGAAATACATTCGAGGCATTTTTCAAACAACAAACAGTTTCAGAGATAATTGCATCTGTAGCTTAAAATGGGACACCCTGTATATACTTTCGTCATCGATAGTTACACTACTAAATCATTTTACAAGTATAATGCCCTACGAGGACACAAATATTTTTATCTTTACGTTTTAAAAATATTACGAAAAAAAAAAAACACGACAATTTCAAATGAATGAGCATCGTGCTCCGCTTGATAATGCGAAACAGCGAGTGTAACAGCGGGTATGGGATCTCTTATAGCCGTTGCATAAGAGAGAACCGATCGAGCATTCTAGCAGGAGGGATTGCAGAAATGTGTTGGAGGAGAAAGAACGAGCCCCGGCCCCGAGGAAAAGAAAAACGGGAAAACGCGACTACGAAATGCTTCTGTTGAATTTTTCACGAGCATCGGCGGGGGCCGGGGCTCTCTCATCTTAGAAAAATCTCGTCTGCATCTCTCCCGTAATATACCGCTCGGTTATCCGTGCTTTCCAGCCGTTCGGCTCGCTGCCAGAGATTTCCCGCGATTAATCATTAAACAACGTCGCAATTCTTTGCATGGGCTCTTTTCAACGATCGACTTACGTCATACGATACGTCGAATTTCGAGTAAACCCTCTCGCAAACAGCGCGGATCCTCCAAACTTTTGTTCGATCTCGCGACGCGTTACAACGTAAAAGTGAGGGACCTGCGTTGTACCTCGCGTGCGTCCAATTTGAGCAAATTAATGACTCTGTTAATAATGATAATGTGAAGCAAACGGAAATTATAAACTGTGTGTGATATCGGAATGTTATCAATTTTACAACTGAGAATCGACAATTTTATCTTGTCTGGAGCTTATTATTACCTGACTATTGTCATTTGTCGTTTAAATCGTCTAAATCATATTTTTTTTTAATGCTAATGATTAAAACACTAGTGATTTTCTTAAGACCTGGTGTCTGAATAATGAAATTCGGAATCTTTTCTGACTTTACGTCTAAATATACGAGTAATGAATCGTGGTTCGTGAAAGTTCACACAAAAATGTAAATTGCGTTCACTTTCAAAAATTCTGTATTGAACGCTCAATATAAATCAATCTGTACCACGTACCAAGCCACGTAAAAACAATCTAATTATAATTATTAATTATTACAACTGCAGATAATCTTTCACTGAATAGTGTCTGCAATTCACATTTTCAAATAATAATAATAAGAATATATTACTCTGTACTTGACAATATACATTACACTATGTAAAAATAATATATTACTCTGTACTCGACAATATACATAACACTGTACTGTAAAAATAATATATTACTCTGTACTCGACAATATACATTACACTATAATGTAAAAATAATATATTACTCTGTATTCGACAATGTACATTACACTGTACTGTAAAAATAATATATTACTCTGTACTCGACAATATACATTACACTATACTGTAAAAGTAGTATACTACTCTGTACTCGACAATATACATTACACTATACTGTAAAAATAATATATTAGTCTGTACTCGACAATATACATTACACTGTACTGTAAAAATAATATATTACTCTGTACTTGACAATATACATAACACTATACTGTAAAAATAATATATTACTCTGTACTCGACAATGTACATTACACTGTACTGTAAAAATAATATATTACTCTGTACTCGACAATATACATTACACTATTATGTAAAAGTAATATACTACTCTGTATTCGACAATATACATTACACTGTACTGTAAAAATAATATATTACTCTGTAGTGGACAATATACATTACACTATAATGTAAAAGTAATATACTACTCTGTACTGGACAATATACATTACACTATAATGTAAAAGTAATATACTACTCTGTACTCGACAATATACATTACACTATACTGTAAAAATAATATATTACTCTGTACTTGACAATATACATTACATTATACTGTAAAAATAATATATTACTCTGTACTGGATAATATACATTACACTATAATGTAAAAATAATATATTACTCTGTACTGGACAATATACATTACATTATACTGTAAAAATAATATATTACTCTGTACTGGATAATATACATTACACTATAATGTAAAAATAATATATTACTCTGTACTGGACAATATACATTACACTATAATGTAAAAGTAATATATTACTCTGTACTCGACAATATACATAACACTATACTGTAAAAATAATATATTACTCTGTACTTGACAATATACATTACACTATAAGGTAAAAATAATATATTACTCTGTACTGGACAATGTACATAACACTATACTGTAAAAATAATATATTACTCTGTACTTGACAATATACATTACACTATATTGTAAAAATAATATATTACCCTGTATTTTGAAATTAACGTTCAACTACATTATACTATATATATGGTACAGAATAGTGTATGTATATGTACACTGTATTATAGATATGTGTAAAAGCGCGCTCATGAATCTCGTTGAAATGATACGAACAGTGTAGCTATCCTAACGCGTGTTACACATTTCAGTCAAGTGCTACTTTCTCGCTCGTTAACGGAATTACGACTTCGGGAAAACTTCCGTTTTACATTTACCCTCGTCTCCTTCGAGATATCGAAGGCCGGAGAGCCATCATCTCGACGAAGGCTTACTCGAGGATTAACCGGAATACTCGTAAAACTCAGATCCGTTCGATCACCGAAACCTGTTTTCCCTGTTCTAATAGCGCGAAACTTTCGCGATAAAGATGGCGGCTATTGGCGATATCAGATATTAGTCTCACTTTAGAAACTGTGTTGATTTTCACACACAGACACCGAGTTGATTATTCGCATTATTAAGGTGGGCGCAACATCAAGGTGGACGAAAGAAAGTTTGAATTATATTTAATAATACTCCGGGCTGAAAAATTTAGACTTCAAAGAGGAAGTAAATATTTTATTCCAGTATTATAACTTTGTTTTTTTTTTTTTTTTTTTTTTAGTAATACTGAAAATTAATTATATTTAAGAAAATTGCAAACGTGTAGTATTCAAATTTTTAAGAAAAACGTGGGAAGGAGTTTGTTCCGTTCGATGAATAAAGAATGCTCCAAACTTTTGAGTGGAAGTGGTATAAAAAATTAATTAATTCTCACGTGCATATAGACAAATATTAATTTTAAACTTCCCTTTGGTCACCAGTGTCATATCTTTCGATACGTAATGTTTCGTCAGAATTTTTATTAGCGGAAGACAAGCAATTAAAGTTAGTCGTATTTCTTTGAAGCAACAAATTGTTAAGGAGTAACAAACAACATTTGTAAATTTAATTCACTTTACCGCGAAACTCGACCGACGAACATTAATTGCCAAGTATATTGAAAGCAATTTATCATTCTCATTCAATGAAACGTAATTTACAGAAATATCGCTTCGGGAGCTAATATTTCCAAAGGCTTTCATTTATTCCCTCGCTTCTTAAACATCCACCAATGTAAACGATTTTCTCTTCCTTCGAATCATCTCCCGTCTGAAAACGAGATACACTTTGATACTTTTCATTTATTCGACTCGCTTCGTATCAAAATAGTAAATATACACACCTCGACAAAAAGATAATTGAATTTTTATGCATTTATCGAGCGTCTGAAAATACAGAAAGCACGGTGTTCATCCAGTGTCCAAAAAATACGTAAAATAACCAAGATGTAACACTGTGGTGAGTGAAGCAACATTCTCTGACAGACTCTAATATTTTTAGTTACGTTAACCCTACGTGAGCGAACATATCGCACTGTCTATAGAAAAGCTATCGAATAATTTTTTTTTTATACTAGGCTCCAAAAAGACGCGAGAAAAATTTGGTTCACTTGGCGAAGCCTTTATTACAGAATCAGTTTTCAAGTTATTATTCGGGAGAAACAAAAATTGTGAAATTTCGCTTAGAATGTAAACGACTGCGTAGACGAATTTGCAGAAATGTTTGTAACTGTAGCGACTAGAGCGCGATAATCCCTAGATATTATATATATATATATATATATATATTATATTATATGCATTGAGTTAGTATTTTCATATACAATTAATCTAATATTTTATCTATAATATACATAGCACAATACTGTATCTATATATTACAATATTAATATATATATATATATATATAATTATATTATATTGTATGCATTGAATCAGTATTTTTATATATAATTAATCTAATATCTTATCTATAATATACGTAGCACAGTACTGTATCTATATATTATAATATTAATATATATATATATATATATATATATATATATATATATATATATAAGTATATATTATATTGTATACATTGAATTAGTATTTTTATATACAATTAATCTAATATCTTATCTATAATATACATAGCACAGTACTGTATCTATATATTATAATATTTATATATATATATATATAAGTTAAAATTAAAAAAAACGAAATTTATAGTAACTCATTGAATCAAATCCGAATTCTCTCGATATTCTCCACTCAGGGACGCAAATTGACCCTATTTTGTTGAACAGGCAGCTAAATGGAAATATAAATTCGCACAAATGTCCGCGGTTCGATAACCAAAACTTCTCCCCGATGGAATTCAAAAATTAAATTTATGACAATCGGGCCAATCGTTGAAGTTCAACGAACATACACACAGCCTATTCTCCAAAATTCTCTCCAACTCCAAGAGCAATTCAAAAAGTACGTAAATCGTACATCGGATTTGAGATGCAAAATATCAGCCGAATATCTCGCCGCGAATAAATAAAACGGCGAGGATAATTTACGGAACGTTGCGGAATCCCGCTGGCAATTGGGGAGAAGGGGGGAGGGGGTAGAGGAACCGGACGCGGCTAAAGACACTTTAGCACTCTTCTCGTTTGGAAAATATATTTCCCTCTGCCGAACAATAAACTGATTGCAGCCGTCCTGCGTATCCGTGAATGGTCGAACGGATGCGGTTCCCTGGGATTTACCGGCTACTAAATAACGAGGCCAATAATGGGCATAATAATGATAGCGGCCGACGAGATTATCGAAATTGGAGGGATGCCAAAAGGCCCACGATGCTTTCGTCTCGCGCGATATTTTTTTCTCTCTCTCTCTCTCTCTCTCTTTTTTTAATGCGTTTTCGCGCGTTCCTCCGAGCCTTTCACGCTTTCTGAATCGCGCGATATACGTATATTTTTTTTTTTTTTCTTTTTCGGAACACGGTCTTCGAACGATCGATATCAGTTAGAAATTTTAATATTCACGGCAGACGATGTTTGATGGAATGCCAGATTGAATTATACAACGTTCATTCGTTTTTAATACTGCGGCGATCGGCAGGTTTTTATTCTTTTATTTTTTTTTCTTTTTTTTTTTTTTTTATTAATAACTTGGTGCATTTTATTGTCGGCGGAATTTGATTGGAAATTTAATAGAATTGTTTAATAGGAGGAATTTACGGGGTATCCGGTGGATAGTGCTGGTTGTGATTGAATTATTACGCCGAGTTATTATTTGTTTTTAATACCACGGCGATTGGCCGAGTGTCCGTTTCTCGACGGTGGATTTCAGTATCTATCGTATAACGTGTGCGCCCCAATTTCCAAATGTTAGATCTCGATAGGGTATCCTGTGTAAACTAACAAACTACGAGGGAGTTTTCAACATCTTCGTTCTTACGTGCTATGAAAATTTGTCGAGCATCTGCTAGAAGTGAGGTGTCTTTCATTTCTCGTTCTCTGCACAGTGTAGAACGAATTTGCAAAGTGGAGTTTCGAAACTTGAAAAAACGAACAGAAGCTCGATTTCTTGTTACAAAAAATTATACAACATATATAAATTATATATAAAAATAGAAAGTTAGTATATCGTATTAGTTAAGAAAAAGTATGTTCGACATCGACCACATTAGTTGAGAAAAATGTGTTTAGTTTCAGTATCAGCGTCAATTGCTGCACGGCATTAACGTTAACGAATCGAACGGAAACAGAGAACTTGTTCCTCGGTTTCGGTTCTTTAAGCCAGCTTAACCAGACCAAGGTGTCAACAAAGCCCATTGAACGTTATACCATTAACCAAACCCGAAGGCGAGTTACCAAAATCTATTTACACATCGCCGTTGTTTAGTGTACACAGTCCCAAGACGCTAACGCAAATTACGCAAGTGCACGTGCGTACACATGCACGCCACGCAGAGCATACACTCGGCACAGTGTCAGCATCCATTGACATCCTACTGATAGATGTTTAATGATAAACAGATTTCCATAATGAGATTTGCCGAGTCCGGGACGGACCGCAGGCTTTTCACGTATCATTGCTTTTTTAAACTTTTGTATACTGTTCTGCGTATAACAAGGCAAAGGAGAAGCTAAAAGGATCGAACAACAGAGATGTACAACGTTTCACGAGTCGAATATAATATAAATTTTGCAAACAAAATGCTCCTCTCCGAAACAAAAACGAAAAACATAAAGAAAAACACTGAAACTAAGAATTGCTTTATTATCGATTAATTTGTTTCTATCATTAACTGATGCTAAACTCACAATTTAAAAAACAAAATTGTAACGTTATATAGATAAATTCATAGATTGTCCCACTTCAATTTCCACACCAAATCCGCATCCATTGTAAAGTTATAATGTTACATAAATAAATTTACAGTTTGTCCCATAAATTTCTTACATAATAAAATTAATTGAATAATATTATTTAATTAATTAATTATTATATATAAATTATTCAGAAAAGAAACCAGACATTAATAAATACGACAAACATTTAATTTCTAAATATTCTACGTTCGTTTCTTTTATTTCACAAAAAAATATATTTATATATATTATATATATTTATTATATTTATATATATTACATATATTTATAATTACAAATATATAAATTAAAATTATAAATATATTAATTAATCCTGACAACAAGAGATAAAAAAATTTATTTTACTGCGTTAGAAAGCAATTATTACGATTGACGTGAAGAGAAACATGCAATGAAAGAAACGGAGAAATAAGAAGAAAAAAAATATATATATATTCTGAAAGAGCACGTTCGAGCGGGGAAGGAATAAAGGTGATAACAATACGCGCGAACACGATTACCGTGGAAAGAGAGAAAAAAAAAAGGCGAACGAGGCAAGAGCCAGAAAGGCAGAGAGAAAGGTGGGATGCGGTTGACGATGGCGTGCACAGGTGTAAGAAGCTTGTACAGCCAGACGTTTACGCGCGTTATGATAGCACGGCGAAGGCGCGCACGTACGGATGATACTACAATATCCAAGCGATATCAAATTGATGTTTATTCAAGTGGCTATACGACATGTACGTAGGATCAGGATCATAGCTGGTGTCTCGTGTTGCAGTTGCGTCTCGCTCTCCTGCGCAGTTGCCACTCGACGCACGCCACACGCTCGCCCCATCTCGACGCATCGCCAACGTGCATACCGTGGCCTATCGGTCAATTACCCCTCTTTCATCCCCGTGTGCAACGTTCCATCATTTTAATGCCTTAATTTTGCAAGGGAATTCGGCCGCGACGTTATTCAGATACCCCTGTTTCGCGCGGTATGTATTTGTAGATGGGAAAATTTCGATGGCCGAGAAACGAGACCGCGTTGTATCGATTAATTCAGCGCAGGAATCGAGGAGATAATGGACGATTGCGTGATATTCGAAGGTGGGGGAGGTGGGGGTCTCTCCTTGTTAGACGGAGGATAATGGACGATTTCGTCGACTTTTTACTTTTCAATGCGTCCATTGTATTGTAACGATCGTATCGGCCATTACTGTATTTTTATAAATACGAAAACGTTTCGTTTTTATAAAAAACGATTGAAAATATTTGAAATTCGACAAGCAGACCTCTCTGACTGACTGCATATATTGTAATACAAACTTTTTTCTCTACACTTTTAATCGCAAGTGGATTTACGTTGCAACTCGGTATCTGCCTCGACTCAAGTAATTGATGCTGATGTCAAGAGAATTTAAACAACAACATTGAGAAAATAAAAAAATGGGAATCTGAAGAGACAACGCGAAGAAAGTAAAAAGGACATTCGAGTGACAACGTTAAGAAAATGAAATAATATCTGTTCAACGAAAGTAAAAGCCAAGAAACTGTTGCAATCAGCAGGCACATTACGCGGCAGAAACTTCACGCATTTTTATACTCGTGCATTTCTATCCGGCGCGCTATAAATCGCGAGAACTTTTGAAAAACAACGTGCAACTTCAACACGCTTATAACTCTGAAGTCAAGACACCGTATTTCAGAGGCTAGTCTCTTTTTCCCACCCGCGGTACGGCTGTACGAAACTAAATTTAAACTCCGCGTTATCTTCGCCGTTTGTCACAATTCACTTAGACCCGATGCGCAGCAAACGACACTGTTCCGTTTTCCTTTGACACTTGTCGCTTTTTATTTCCAATTGCAAGACGTACAAGCGAGTTTATAGTTATGATACCACACAAATTTCCCATTACGTTAAATTCTGGAGGATTTAATATCAGAGCGACAGAGCGAAATGTTCAAAAGTATCAAATTTTCGTGGAAATATTAACGCGTTTGCGATTATTTTTAGGACTTTTTGCGAAATATACAAACAGAATGAGAATCTCACATAACATTCACAAACAAACTGTTATAATTTTGTAAGAAAAAAAAAAGGAATTTTGTTCTTCGTTCTATTGCTGTTATAAATGCATCAAAGGTCTGACGTAATGCTGTTGAACTCATACTATTCAGAAATAGTGAAAGTAAAAAGAGCCGACATTCTTTGTTTCGTGGCAATAGGTCACAGACATTCTCCATTTTTAATCAACACATCAAATCTTACGTTATGGATTTCAACTTCGCAGTCCTCTGCAATATGGTCTGTGAGGGGCACGAGTCAGAAATATTTATTTTTCATTGAAATTTGAAGCGTAGAACTCCGACAGTACAGAACTACAAGAAGTTCCATACTTTAAATTGCAACGAAAAGTAAATATTTATGATTCGTTCCTCTCATCATATTGCTTAAATAAATTGAGAAACAAAAGGACATATGTCAATTGTTCTAACTTTCTACACGAAAAATCCTACACTTCAAGTTGCAATAGAAAATAAATATTCGTGCCTCTCATAAACTATATTGCTTAAACAAAGAGATATATATCAATTGTTCCAACTTTCTACAGTACAGACCCATGAAAAATCCTACACTTCAAGTTGCAATGGAAAATAAATATTCGTGCCTCTCATAAACTACATTGCTTAAACAAAGAGATATATGTCAATTGTTTTAACTTTCTACAGTGCAGACCCACGAAAAATCCTACACTTCAAGTTGCAATGGAAAATAAATATTCAGACCCACGAAAAATCCTACACTTCAAGTTGCAATGGAAAATAAATATTCGTGCCTCTCATAAACTATATTGCTTAAACAAAAAGATATATGTCAATTGTTTTAACTTTTTACACTGCAGACCCATGAAAAATCCTACACTTCAAGTTGCAATGGAAAATAAATATTCCCCCAAAATAAACACTCGTGCCTCTCACAAACTCACGTTGTTCAATTCCATAAATTAAATTGTGAAGCAAGAAGAAATATATTAATTATTCCAATTGTCTACCAATGGGAACCCGCGCTCGTCTAATTCTCCTACAACTAATAAACCGGCAGTAAATAATTGATTCGTTGAAAAAGTTCAAGTTCGACAACAATCGTCAGACTGCGGATTTTTACTCGGCCGCTGTTTCGACGAGTTCGATTCCCGAACGGTTTGCTTTCGGGAGTCAATGCTCGTTAATCAATTATAAACGTGAAAGTAACCGAGCGCAATCGCCGTCGTTCAAAAATCAATATCATTTCGCGCGGCGCGTTAAACTTCATTGGTCAAAGTTCATTTAGGTCGGGATCCAGAGGAACACGAGCAACCATCACGAGCTCGTTATCATACCGTTCCGTACCGCGGGAATAAAACACGGCGCGGAGCTATTTCAGACAACAATTCGTTGGCAAACAATGAGCGCAAATTATTTAAACGCGTCGATAGCAATTATAGTTAATGGGAAACGATCTCCAAAGCCTGGCCGAGAGGTGCCGTCGTTATCAAGACGCGCATCGTTCGAATAAATAATTGAAAACGAACGAACAGGGCGCCCTTCCCCCGAAAGAAGAGGAAAGAAACTTTTGAACAAACGATGCGAACGATTTACGTGAAACGCAATGTGGAGAGAGCGGGACGGACAAACGGGTGCACAAGTACGGAATATACAGGTGCATACAGGGTGTGTCGCGCAGAAATTGACGAGCAAATTCACAGTACTCTGCAACATGACGAATGTGTACCTGTTGGGCGAGCGAATTTTAACCTATCGCGCTGGAATGACGTTCCGCGCGCGTCGAGAATTTGTTCGTTCGAAAGTTGCAATATTCTCTCAATCGAGTAAAACAAAATAGGCAAACAGAGGAACAGATAATCAATTTATTGCTTCTCAGTAATTTCTATCCAGTAATATCGTATTGACGAGTTCGAGATGAAAAGAAAGCGACGAATTGTTGTATACGTGGTTCGGTCACTCGTTACGGTCCGCAATCAGTTGCCAGCGCAACGTGGTTAACACGAATACACGCCACTGACGAGTGTAATCAAGCGGAAGATGTAGATGTGGATAGATTTGAAAGAAAGTGTAGTAACATTACACTAGCTATACCACGATAGTGAGTTTATTTTATTCGTGTTTCCCACTAGACAAACACATCGAGAAACATCGTTGTTTCACGTGGAGTTTGTACAGATTCAATCGAGAGGCAAATTACCGGCTGTGAAATACTGAAAATCCTTATTTTCCTTCGACTGTCTGGAGCTTGCCGATGCATGTGGATCTTCGTCACTGACTGTACGTACACGTATATACTAAAGTTGTATGAACATTAACAAATACAAACAATAACGTCTCCCTTGACCACGAAATAATAAAGGGAGATTTAATGTGCGTTCGATTGTTACGCGAAATTTACACGGTTAATTATTAAATACCAAGTCTAACCACGGAATTGGCACGACGGTGTGCTTCAATTGGAAAACAACATTGTGAAATTACCGACGTCGGCGCAACGAAAGAAAAGAAATGAAAAGAAGAAGAAAAAAGAAGCTGAAATTATTCTCGTTCTTTCAAACATCTCAAAACGTGGCCATCAACTACTGGCAATTAAAATGTTAATGACTGGCAATTAAACCGTTAATGGCTGGCAATTAAAGTGTGGATATCCATTTTTGTTGAACTCGTACTGCTCTCTCGCGCAACGCGAACGCCTGTATCTCTAATATCGTACTAAAATCGTAAATATCTCGTTGAAACGCAAAAGTAAGTAAGCAACTCTAAAAACTAAAAAAGAATCATGGAAATCCTCTCATCCACGCATACACACGAGCGCGTTTGTATAAAATTTCCTACTTCAATTATCCGTAAAAGTGTGCAGAGCTGGATGGTTAAACTCCGGTGGACACCTTGTATATATGCGCACACGTTGAGACGGCACCGTTACGCATTCGCGGATAAATACCCACTTACGTATTCAGATCCGTAGGTTGCCTACGGAATAATCGTCGTACGAGTCGCTTCTACAAAGACAAAAGACCACCACCGGATTGTAATAAGTGAAACTGCTGCCTCTATGTCTGGCTACTGCACTATTATTACTATGCCGTTGGTAAATTACCAGGGGAAAGAACCGGCGGAGGGAATTTTCTATCCTCTTCACTTTGCGTTTTCGCCTACCCCCTTTGAGAAAACCGTTGCCTCCGTCGCCGCTTTGGAAATTGGATTACCAAGTATTTTAATGCATTTCCATTGCGCCACGCGACTCTCATACCTACCATTTTTGCCTAAGTAATCGCAATATATTGAGAAGTATACACACGTATAATCTAAATCTACTGTTATATATATACTCAATATGTGTAACTTCTTGGAACATACGTTTCTCAATATATTCCTTAAAAATATATAAAATATTTTGAATACTACAAGTTTGCACGAAACTGACTATCTCAAATAACTGTACGGACCGATTATCTAAAAATACCAATTTTTTTTTCTCTCTCTCTCTCTCTTACCCGTTCGACTTTTTTTTGCGGTTCATTTTAATTATTTCAAAAAACAACATCAATCGTTGACAGTCGATGCGAAAAATTTGAGATCTTGTGATTTTGTTTGTGGTCAATAAAAATTCTGCACTACTACTATACTACTACTGTACTAACGATAAAGTTTCTTTTAGTTTCTGCTGAAGAAACAGGAAGTACGTAATTGTTTTTACTGTAGATATTTTGTAAAAATTTCTTCACGAGGAAAAAAAAATATTCCACACACTTGCAGCACCGGTGAATATAGTAAACGAGAAAGGTCTTTGATTTTCTTTTCGTCATTCGAAATCGAGACAATTCTAGCTGAACCTCATTTCGTAAAAGTAACACAAAATGCAAACCAGAAAACACAAAATATTCCTCAAACTGTTCCGCAACAAAACCCTCTGCTCCTTGAGAATAGAAAACAAAATTTCTACTCTAACCTAGATCTAGCCCGTTAATCCCGAATTGTCACTTAAAGTCATTCTTGACACACGAGTTAAATGAAATTCGACATGACGAAATGATTATATTTACTTTTCGTCTCAACATCTGTGTAAACTGAACACACTTTTGCATTTACACTTCAAAATGTCACAAACAAAATTAACGAAAGAATCAACAATTCGACAGTCCTTAGGAAACGCACGACGTCGTTGCTTCTCCAGCGTGGAAGACAAGTTATTAACTCATCAACGAAACTTTGAAGTTTTCCCAACTTTGTTTCCCAACAACGATTGCTGTATCAACTTTTAATTCCAAATTAAAGGCTCGATATATATATATATTTCAGAGGCTCGTTAAAAGGGTTGACACGTTTAATAGAATATTCGTATAGTGGAATCAGACATTGAGGAGAAACCCACGGCGAGTGTTCGATGTTTATCCGGCTAAGTAAGTGAGGTTGAACGTTTGGAGGAAATTAAAGGAAGTTACGCTATCTGGAGACTGTTACATGCACACATGCATGTGCACAGCCGCGCAGAGTATATCGGTAAAGTGCACAGTTATTGCCTATGAACGATCGACCACCAAAGTAATAATACTCGAAGCGATTGAATATACGTATCCATGCACACGTAAAAATATGTACATACTGACGTGTGTGTGTGTGTGTGTGTGTGTGTGTGTGTGTGTGTATACTATGTAGTCTAGTATATTGGCACATAAGTTCAGAAGGGCAAGACGTAGCGCACGCGGGTGGTACACAGACGCGCGAGACGCAAAATATTCTATCAAAACCCTCGCAGCGATCGAGCCAGATGGAAATTTAATTCCCGCAGGCAGCCGGTTATCTCGAGACCGAGGAGGAGGGGGAGGAGAGCGGCTGAAGTCGCGGAATTGAATTTTGAAAGGGCCTGTATATCGGCGGGAAACCTCTCGCCGAGGACGCGCCTCGATGCACGTCGCCTGGAATCGAGTATTGCCACGAAAATTCCAAAACAACGATCTCGAAGCCCTTCCCCGTACATCGAATTCTGTTTAGCAAAAGTCCAGACACGGCGTATAACGTTCGCGGATTTTTGCTCGCCAATTTCACCATCCTCGAGGATGCGAGTCGCACGAATTGGATTTGTATTTCCTTTTTTTCTTTTTTGGTTCCTAAGACAGATATTAAAGATATTAAAGAGTGGAGAAAAGACGGTCGAATGATTTTAGAATATTTGTATGGAGAAAGGAATTTTTTTTTCACAGACGTTTCATTTTCTGTAAATTTTCCTCCCTCTCTTGAGATTCTTCGTTGTTAATATGTAAAATGAGAAGAATTTGATTGAATTTGATTTTTATCCTGCGATTGGTGGAATATATGTTACAATAAATATTAGAATGCGAGATTCTCTGTTGGTTTTAATATTTGTTTAATATTCAAGGCAATCGTAATTTTATTTTTATTTCTTTTTCTTTTCTAAATATTCCGCGTCAAAAAGACGCGAAGATTGGACGTTTAGTAAAAGTTCCAGATTTGAGGAAAAGTAAATTCTGTTTTTATCATACAAGCAATTTTCATTGACAGATATTTTTATCTATCAATGAAGTTTCTAAACATTTTAATATCTCTGTATGACAATGGTACGATATTCGTGAATATTTAAATAATTTATACAAAAAAGAAAACCATTTGGCATCCAAAAAAGAGAAAAAGAGAAAAGCACATATATTTATCATATATCAAAGAAAATGACAAAACTCCAGAAAAATGGACATTCCATGCTTTTTTCCATTACACTTTAATTTCGTTAATCGTGTAAAAGCAACAATTCCGTAGGAATTGTTTGACTCACTATGCATGGACATGCAGCGCTATGGTAAAACAGGGCAAGGAAGTTGTTTGATCTTCGATCGCAGATCTCATATTGGTCTCTCGTCGTTCGAATTTTCCATTACACAAAGTCATGCGAGACGAAAAGACCTTATCTCTTTTTATTTTCCACTTTTTCTTTTTTTATTTCGCAAATAAAAGTTCTTCGCTGCGACAGTAACAAAGTTTCAGCCGTTATTTTCTATTTTTTTAATTTTATTTTTATTTTTATTTTTTGTCGATAAACATTGAAGCGCTCACGGGTTTTCAGCGAAATTTCGAGCGTTTCGGTTTTAACTTAAATTGCTGGCAAACGTTTGCGCGCAACTGAAAGTAAACGCGCAAATGTAAATGCCTACTTCGATAGAAATTACGTTACATAGAGAGTACGCGAGATATTATGTATGGATCATTAAACACGATATGATTGAACTCTTGATCAAACGTTTTCAACATTTTTGTTGAAAATACCATCAATCAAATGGTGACATTACGTACATTTTTAATATAATCGCTGCTAATAGAGTGGACAATTATTACAGTTTACAAAGAGTATAAAAATTCATAGCAGAGAAAATAAATTAACAAAATGAATTTAGGAAAATTTGAATATGTCTATTGCTGTTGTAAGACAAAAAGAATTTAATTTCTTTATACTGAAACTGAATTCTCGATGATCGTCGTCTTCTTAATTTCAGAAAGATCGAACAATTAATTAGCTTTATTTCTGACAATTAGGTTTATTTCGTATTATCATTCGCTCGACGGTGATTTCTTTTTAATCGCTCATAAAGTGGAAAAGTCACGTTGCATTGTCGTTTCTTCCTTTTTCTTTTCTCTTTCTTCTTTTTCTCTTTTTTTTTCTTTTTTGCGAACTTTCGCGCAGTTTCTTGAAGAACTTGCGAGCTGAAAATGTTTAATCAAGCTCGGTGTCCTCTTTGTTTTGCGCAAGGCCGACCGAGAGTGCTACAAGCGAACTTAATTTTCCAATTAAATATACTTCGTTCGCTGGCCAAACAGTATTTCAAATGGTAGATTGCAACGATGGAGTGACGTTCGTTCCTCTAATATCGTTTCTATGTAACGAGGTTAGTTTGGCCGGGGAGTAGTTAGCCCCGGTTCAACCTGGAATGTGCAAAACCTTACGAAGGCGAACGAAATAAGCAAAATAAGGCCATTAAGTCAAAGGAGACGACTCCGTTGAATTTTTAAAATCCGACATTACTAGATCACCTCTCCGTTTTATTTCATTTTCTGTAAAAGTGTGAAAGTTCGATTCTATCGACAAACGAAATTTCACTGACAGAATACGTACACGAAATACCAAATAGAAATAAATGAAAATTGGCAATGAAATCGAATTTCCAGTAAGTTGTCATTCGCTGGGTGGTAGCTTTCTTTGTTTCGTAAAACAAAAAATCACGTTCGTAAATTTTCGATGCTCGTCCTTTTTTATTTTCATCTTTCAAGTTTCGATAGGCAGTAACTTGAAAACAATTCGAACGCACGTGTACATGGTAATAATAAAAGAACACAAAGGTATAAGGAGAATGATTCGAGTGATAATTTGTAGCTTCGATGGAAAAAAATTAAGTCATCACAAACTGTTACACGTATTGTAAAACAGAGTTGAAAGACAGCTATATTTAATAATGTGACGCAACACTAGCGTTACATGGATTATCCACGTAATCAACGAAATTATATCTGCAGTAGAGAACAATATTAAGTTAGTGACGCAACAAAGAACTTTCTTGCTACTAAGAACTAATGAACCTTCGGATAAAATATCTTTGTATTGCAGATGACGTGGAGTGAGAATTTTATGCTCGACGAAACTTGAAATAGCTGGGCAAATTGCGAATTTATATATAAGGGTTCGTGTCAGAAGAATCTTCCACTATTCTGTTATTCAAAAATTCTATCAAATCCTTCACCGCGTATAACGAATCATCCCCGAATAACGGAAATATTGGCCGAGATGTCCATCTGATTCTCACGATTCGTCACAACGACGCACACTATAGACGTCGACGAGTTTCGTTGCCATTGGGCACACACGTGTCATCTTCTGCAAATTAATTAATTAGCCACCGCTATTTCAACATCGGCGCGGAAACATTACGCGGTCAAAGGGTTAACCAAACACTTGTCTCCCCATTATTTCACACAGACATGACTCTACCGTACAAACTCGTAAAAAAAAAAAAAAAAGAAAAAGAAAAAGAAAGAAAGAAAGTGTATCTGAGAGTACGTAACTACTACGCGTAGAGCCAGTCATCGGAGAAAAGGGACTCTCTTTTTCTTCGCGATTGCGCACAATGAGAGGCAGCTCGGTTATTTTTCCATGGAGAATCCGTCTTTATTTCCATTTGCATGGCTTCTTTTTCGTTTGCTGAGAATCCCACCTCCTCCGCAATCATTTCGATACCTCCTGCTCCCTTTCTTTTATTCATATCGTAAATTATTTTACATGCACGCCAGAGTTATCTTCCCTTCGTATCCTTTCATCTTCGAATTTCCCTTGTCCTCGAGGGCAAGATCTTCCTCGCTTGGAATTCCACTCCTCCATCGAGCTGTCTGCACCGAGTCGATTCAGCCCCGTCGTCGTCGTCGTCGTCTCAACTGCTCCCGTACGTTTCAATGTTTCATCGGTTTCAACTTGTTGCAGAGGTCGAAAACAGAGGCGTGCATAATTGAAAAACTATGCGGAAAGTAAACTCGCGCGCGTGTCTGGTCGCGTATCGTCGAAGTTCCGCTCTTGGAAATTGGTAATTATATTCGCGATGGTTCCTCGAATGCGAAACTTCGCGAACGTGCGGTGGTAAATTTCCCGAAATGTTCGAGTTCCCCCGGAAGAAACCGCGTCTTGGAAAGTTCGTTAACCACGAACGAGGGGTTAACTTGTTGTCGACGCTGTTTTTTCGGATATTCGTCGGAGAGATACTCGTAGCCCCTCTCCCCCCACCCCCACCCCCGCGAAATGACGTATCAATTTCACTGGATTGTTTCCTCAGCGAAACAAATTATCGCCGATTAATGGTAATTACCGGTGAATTTAATCCAGGCACACAGAGGCATTCGCAACGCTGCATTTCCCCTCCCCCCCCCCCTCGAGTGAAAATTTAAAAGTTTAATTCCGGTGTGTGTGTTCGAGCGGGCTTCCGCCTCGCAATTACGCTTTTCGCGCGAGCTTAAATCGCTTTTAAAACTGCTTAATGCAAGGACATCGACATAATCGACGTCGGCTGCCAACAGGGGACTTGCTAAAACCTGTGATTTTAACAACAGCAGGTGTATCGCTGCTGCTTCATTTAAAATGGGGTATGAAAAAGTTTTAACGAGTTGGTAAACGTCCCGTCTTGCGTGTAAATATATTATATATTATATAGTATAGTATTATAGTATTACAGTATAGTATATTATATTATGTATTATATAGTGTAATATTATAATATTAAAGTACAGTATAGTATATTATATTATATATTATAGTATTACAGTATTATAATATTATATAGAATATATATATATATATATATATATATATATATATATATATATAGAGTATATAAATATTTTATGCGATTAATGAAAATTTGAAACAGTGTCTCAAACATTCGTTGTGATATTTCTCGACTAAGACTCTAGTGTCGCAAAATATGCGAAAAATTTGTAGACAAGACCAATATATATAGTATATAAATATTTTATATTTATATATATAAAATATATTATACATTATATAGTATAGTATTATAGTATTACACTATAGTATTATAGTATTATATAAGATATATATATATATATATATATATATATATAGTATATAAATATTTTATGCGATTAATGAAAATTTGAAACAGTGTCTCAAACATTCGTTGTGATATTTCTCGACTAAGACTCTAGTGTCGCAAAATATGTGAAAAATTGTAGACAAGACCAGTATATATAGTATATAAATATTTTATATATATAAAATATATTATGTAGTATATAGTATAGTATTGCACTATAGTATTATATAGTATATTATATAGTATAGTATTATAGTATTGCACTATAGTATTATATAGTATATTATATTATATATTATATAGTATAATATTATAGTATTACAGTATAGTATTATAGTATTATATAGTATATAAATATTTTACGCGGTTGATGAAAATTTAAAACAGCGTCTCAAACATTCGTTGTGATATTTCTCGACTGATACTCTAGTGTCGCAAAAAAATGTGAAAAATTTGTAGACAAGACGAATTAAGATTTAGACAATTGTCACAAAATACCTATTTTTCTCAATTTTCAACTCTCGTTAATTACGTTCGACCCGCAAGAAAGATAAATCGCTCCCCTTACGATGAAAATCTTGATCATTGGTTTTCGTAATTCGATCGATAAGAGCTGCGCTGCGTTCTATGAATTCCTATAATTTTTTATTAATTTTTATCTCGACTATTACCGTCGACAGGCAAAAAGGTCTGTCACTTGAAATCGCTTTGCTTTCTCAATTAACGAAATAACATCCAAGGTTTTGGAAAAACACGCTTTCCCAAATGATCTCACCTTCGTCGCAAGGGAGCGAGAAATTACTTATTCATTATTTATTACGAGCCAAGCTGATCAACTTTGCTCCCTGTTAATTTTTCAATTTCATTAACCCTTTGGGGGTGCTCCAAGTTGCCGCGAGTCTCGAAGTTTAATAACGAATGAGGATCATACAACGGATGAAAAGTACATTCATCTTTGAAACATACGCTTTTTGACAAATTTACTCAACGTATTGACACGTTACATCCTCTTTCAAACACTCTAACAAGTTATTAGAAATTATTTTATTATCGATTATGTGATTACGCGTACTTTACCGAATACTTTAGTACGAACAAAGTATTGAAACAGTTAAATAAGTTTAAGGTTTATTACGGATCAAGCAAATTTACTTTTTCGTTCAATTACTTCTTTAATTTTTTCCCCATCAATCTATTCGGTACATCGTAACATGTTATCCCCTTTGAAACTCTGACGAACGAAGTAAACAAATTATTTTATTATTGATTATACGATTATACGTACTATGGCTCTAGTACTACGAACAAAGCACTCGAACAAGTATGCCCAACCCTCGGACCCATTTATTACGAGGCCAGGGCTGATCAACTTTACCTCTTCATTCAAGATTTAATATTCTCAAAGGAGAAATTACTTATTTCCGCGAGCTCATTTATTACACGCTAAACTGATCCGCTGCTTGTCAAACAAAGAGGAAGACTCGTTAGTCGATTCGTTGATACGAGCGACTGTATGTGCTTAAAACGTAGTCGCTCGTAAAACTGGAACCTTTCTATTTTCTTTACTGGCAAGAGGGCATTACAAATCCTCGACTTTGCAAATGTCTCTCGCGTATTTTACAACATCTTGTATATACACACGGCATATTCTGTATAATTGCAAACGAAAATGCAATTTTCCATTGCATTTCCGTTCCGTTAACGCAAAGCATAACGTACGGGCGCACGCAACACTAACACGTGCATTATCTGTAATCGGATTCGAGTCATTAGGAATAGAACCGTCACGAATCCGTACGAACTTGCAGCTCGTAAGTCACGATACTCGCTACGCTACGCACTGATCGCATCGACGTTAATAACAGGTCATTAGGTTTCCAATTTTTTCTTTTTTTTTTTTTTCGTGCAGGGTGGGTGGTTCCTTAACTAGAAAAAAATTACACCCCTCCTCTCTCCTCGCCAACATACGATCGAAAGAATGAATTCGAGATTTCTCGCAATTCTCGCTGGAGAGAGCCAGATCGTGTTGCTGGGAATTATTATTCTTCGCGTTTGATGCTGATTGATGAAAAATTGCACGGTCAATTGGTTTAACCAAATTTAATTCGCATAGAGAAAGAAGATCTATCGAGGGTTTGCTGAGGTGTTTCATTTTCTAGACAAGATGGCGACTGGTCGCCGTGGGCTTTCAAAAGAATCTGGAAAAATGTCTTTAGACACGCGTTAAAATTAATTTCATTGGAGTTGAACGTCGAAAAATCAAAATTCGCGAGCGAACTTTTTAACTTTTATTTATTTATTTATTTATTTATTTATTTATATTTAGTACGCAGAGGTGAAAGTTATTTATATGTACAATGCTACAACGATAACTCGTGCAAATATCGAAAAAAAATTGTCTTTCCTCCTTCCGATAACATGAATTATTTATTAAATGTAAATTTACCGGTTTTATCGATATTTCATCAAGCAGGAATCGTTCAAATCTGCCTGTCAACGTTCGTTTTACCGAATTTACCGAATTTCAATATTTTAATATTTTAATATTTCAATCTGTCTTTGTTCGAATATGTCGTGCGTGTTAGCCAAACGAGGAAGGAACGAAGAGAGATATTTAATCAGGAAGAGAAAAAATTTGCTCGTACTCTGCCCGAGGAACTCCAAGATTAACATATCGGTATTTCAAACGATTTCTTACTATGTCACTATTCAAAACGACAATTTGATCAAACATTGGCGAATGTAGTTTAAAGACGTAGTACGTCGATGTTTGTTTCAATTATTATCAAAAACGTAACGACATTATCATCCCTAATTGCACGCAAGTTCGACGCAAAATCGAACGCAATGTCGCTGTAAGAATTCGCGTCACACTCGTATGCACTTGTAGCACGTAGCACAGAGGAGAGCTATAATTTCAAGCCAGCTTAATACCCATTAGCGATTGGATTAATACATGATTCATGCACGCCAGACGTTGTCAAATTCTGCCCGGATCTAATTAGAATTTATCGCGCCCCGCTTTTCCCCTTCCCCCTCCCTCGCTTTCTCGTCGTGTACCTTCGTCTTTATTTGCCCACGTACATATATGCATCACCGTCAACTTATTTTCTCAGTTCCCTTCGCGTGTTCTTCTCGCTCCGAGTGTTATCCAAACGCTCGATCGTTTCGAATATTTAGAAAGTGAGAAGGTACAATAAAAGTAAATGAAGCAAATGAGTGAATTAAATTAAATTAAAAACATTTGCACACACTGGCGGCTAGTGTATTTGATTTGAATCAAACAATACATCGATAAATATCATTAATCAAGTATTAATATATCGATAAATATTTGATATGATTTCAATGTAATGCAGATATTACGATTATTATAATAATTTCAATGGTAACTAAATTCTTCTCAATGCCAATCACAATTTTCCTTTATCGCAAATCTATTATTTACTTGTAGCGTGTTCTACTTTCTCGTAAAAGATATCATATTTATTATTATTAATTCGTTAGAATTTCCTAATAAATGCAATCAACAGGTGTCCCAATGCTTATGATCAGTAGTGTATTCTCAGCGCAAGTAGTTAACGCTCACGTGGCGCTAGTAGTCACCTCCCAATCTCCACATCATTAATCGTCACCTTGGCCAAAAGAGAAAACGATATTTTCGAGCCTTTTCTTCATCATTTTATATATACATATAAAAAAAAAAAAAAGGAAAAAACAGACAGAAGAGAGAATTTTTAATTTTTTTTTTTTTTCTTTGCCGTATGTTATCCTGTACGTCGCTGTTTTAATTGCACCGCTTCTGCTTTCGTTACTATTTCGTCCCTATTTTCTTTTTCTTTGTGTCTCGCGCTCTCATTCACCTATTTCTGGTTCCCTTCTTCTCCCCCCCCCTCCTCCCCCTGTGAATTTCGCCTTTGCCCGTCTGTTTTCTCGTTACTTCCGTTCCTCGTTCTAATAACTCTCTTGCAACAGTTCCTTTCCACCTTCGTTTGTTTTCCTTCTATCTCGACGTTTCTCGATTCCGCGTCGCGTCCATTGCCGCGCGAACGTTTACGAAATGTACTAACCCATCAGAGGTCGAGCAACAATTTGTAATAAATCTTTTCACAGTAGTAGAGTCTACGATAAAAGATACATTTAGCTATTATTTAAGAGTTTCTGGGAAATTTTGCGCACTAGTGAAGAGCAGTGCCATGCGATTTACACATCGTAACAAGTCGATATCGGTCGAGCTAATGTGACACATATTTCGTCTATGACATTTTCTCAAATCATCTACTTGTTTTCTTAGAAGATAGACGATACTAAAAATTTGCTCAAAGTTTCCTCGCGAAATTTTTCCCCTAGTAATTCAACAATCACATTTATTATCGTACGCTTTGGAATTGAATGTTCGAACAACATTTCTGCTGCAAATGATACGAGAAGGAAAGCATATTGAACGTTATTCGAAAAAGATTTTCAACCAGAAACCAGCTCGATTTATTAACGAGTGAAGAAAGAATTTCGACAGAATTTTTGCTCGATAAAACACTGTAATTCCTAATTGCAATTTTCCACTTTGTGCGCGTAGGAAACGTTTGCCGAGTGAATAATTTTCGAGACTGCAACGTGGTAGGTGTACAAATAACTCATTAACGAGTAATCGCGTTTAACGCTAACAGGTACATCGAAATTGAATCAGCAGGCTGATCGGCAAATCTCACGAAATCCCGCGGTAATTCATTTTTGTTATTAAATATCAATGGAGGCAGTGTAACGTTGCAATTTAATTAATTTCGGCTACAGTTCCGCGCAACAAAGATTTCCAACGATCGGAACGTACAAAATCAAACCGTAGAAAACGCTTGACCGCTCTGAGTCGCATCGTTCAAATACGCGTAAATAAAGTTTCTTTCTTTTTTTTTACAGACAATATTACCGAACGAGAAGATGTAATTTTGTTTTAAATTTACAAATGTGACCTACAGCTTTGTGCTTCGATTGAGCAAAAATTTCGTTTCCGAATTAAAAATAATTCCATTTGTATCCAACATTGCTGTTTCGCATCTGACGTTTCGACTTTAAAAAAAGTTCGAGCGTAAATCGGAAAATCGCACGTTCGCGTATTTCGAAAAGAAAAATTTCCCACTTTCAAGCAGTGAGTTAGTTACGACGAGATCTCAAATTTAACTATTCTCGAACGCTTTTACCTTCTTGGAAATGCATTTAGAAATTAAACTGCGTCGTAAGTGAGACTGAAGTTGCTTCTTTTCCCAAATCGTTCGCAATGTTTCGCGGTTATAAGGCGATAGGCGAGTTCGATAGGCGCACATGTTGCTTTCGGGTTCACGCCGTGGGGGGAGGGGGGGTCTACTTGGAAATTTAATTAACGAGGCGGTTCGATCGGCAAGGGTTGCGTGTATATCCACGCCACACCTGAGACCTTGTTCGTGTTCCGTATCGTATTTAAGGAATTTTGTCAGTTTAACCGCCTAACCATTTTTACGGCCGACAAATCCCGGCGCATCTTCGCAACGAGAACTATGCGAGACAAAACGACGATGTTCCGATGTTCGTAACTTTATTGCAACTTTTAATCGACAGTTTGCTGATTGTTTATTAACTCTTTATCGTGTAATGAGAGGTACGAAGTATCGAAAATGAGGAATTTGGAATTTGCAAAACTGTTGGAAATTTTGTCTGGAATCGAAGAATTTGAAATTGTCTTAGTCACTGATGATGATTGTCAATTAACTCTTAATTGCAACCTACTTGATTTCGATATTTTCAATTTAATCTTGTCTCGTAATTAAAATACAGAATCAAACACTCTTAATTTACTATCTGACCATTTCAATATCTAATAAATACGAAACTGCGGACTCTACCAATCTTCTCCTATTTTCTCTTATCGTACACGCAATGTTTCTCCCATCGACGACGAATTTTTGGAGAGGAGGAAAAAAAAAAGAGAGAAATGCCAATGGAAAACGGCAGAAACGGCGCGCAGAGGAACAACAGTAAATAATTCAGCAGGCCGAAGAATTTTCCGAGCGAAATGTTCGAAACGTAATGAGATCACTCGCCGGCGAGTGGAAATTACCGACCGTCCGATTATTTCGTTTCCAATTAAACGGCGATGCTCTCTTACGGATGTAAATCGTTGCGAGATACTCTCGTTAAAAATTCATTGGAACACCTGTATGTATCAAGGGCATTTATCTAAAATCGGGGAGAGAAAGACGCAGGACCCAGCCTCATTTGTTATTTACATTTTCCGCGGTTCGCGCGTTCCAATTCCTCGAATACGAATCGCTGCTGTCGAAAACAGAGAGAGAGAGAGAGAGAGAGAGAGAGAGAGAGAGAGAGAGAGAGAGAAAAAGAATTGATTAACCACGCATCGCGCCCACGCGTCGAAAGAACGTGATTACACCTGGGCTATTATCATACAATCGAGATGACTGTTGCAAAGGGTCAGTTATGTCGGCTAATCTATTTTCATGAAAATAAGAGGTATAATCAAGAGAATTTTGATGGCCTTTGTGCCTCGTGGTACTTTGAATGAGCTCAGCCCAGGAGTGATAAAGAAGAAATTAAGTTTCTTTTTTTTTTTTTTTTGTTAATCTTCGCGCCTCGGAACATTTATTTGAATAACAATAATTTTTTATAGATAACTTTTATAGATATTATTGATATTAATAATTTTAATATTAGCAGATATTAATAATATATTAATAATACTATAAACAATATTATATAATAATTTTAATTTTTGTAGAAGTTGAAGTTACAAGTCACAATAGTTTAAGAACTATTTATATATTTAAACTTTCGGCAGTAGATATTTCTTTAATTTTGCAATTAACTTTCCGCATCATGGTTAACGTAACAGTGCGATCTTTTTGGCCAAAAGTCTTTAAACTTTCAGAAAATCAGCGAAAACTCTGAAATGGTCATCAAGCTGTACAGTCAGTTTCTAAATGAAACGTTGTTCAGGGAAAAAAAATATAGGAATTGGTTCCGAACGAAATTCAAATTAATTACTAACTTATAATTTAAGTTTAACCGCTATTGCTGGCACTTTAATTTATAATTATTAATTTTAATTTTCATTAATTAATAATAAAGAATTTTTTTATTAATTTTACATTATATTAATAAATTTATATTTAATTTTAATAAATTATATATAAAATATTAATTTAATTAATAATCCAACTAATCTAAAAATAATCAAAAGTGAAAATACGTTCCAACGAGTGCGAACGATAACACAAAAGATTGTCTGCGGAGCAAGTAACAATTTACGTTGTGATCAACATTATGTCCTTACAAATCGCACGAAGGAAGAAACTAACTTTTTCAATTCGACACCATTTTATCATTTGCAATGCTTCACTTTGGTTACGTTCGTTTCGTGAAAAACTGGCGATACTACTATACTACACGTCATTTTTCACGTCAACGTTTCACGAGAATTCCAAAAAAAACTTATGCTCGCTCGTTCCTCGAAATTCATTCGCGTCGAATAAATTCTAAATATTCGCGACGATTATTTAGCAGAGGTTTGCTCCATCTGTTTTAAAACCGATGCCTACAGTGCACGGGGGGGTGGGGGGGGTGGGAGAGGGTGGAGGGGCAGGTTTAATTAAAAGATAAATAAACACACGCACGCAGACGCGCGCGCAATTAAAACAAGAACTCGAAACAGCGGAAAGAAAGCGGAGGGAAATTTTCTGCCGCGGCGTATCAAATTATGGAATCGTTCGTTTCGGTTAAGTAAACTGTAGCCAGGCCGGGGCATTTTCAGCAAATAAGTTCCAGGTAAATAAATTTTTCTACTTGTTAATGCCGCGCGGCGCAATGGCCGCCCTCCCAACCACCCACCCACCCCTTCGTCGATACGCTCGCCTTTCTGTATTTACCCCTTTATTGTCTCGCCGCGGCGTATTGGATATCGAGAGAATTTCGAAACATTTATCAAAGGAACAGCGTTTATAAATGGGGGGGGGGGGATTTCATTCGCTGAACCGGCCCCTGGGTTTTTCGCCCCGATTCGAAATAAAGAAGCACTGTGTATCATTTACGAAGCTGTTTAATATCATGCAGTGTAAATAATTCAGTTATCGAGCTGAAGCTCGCTGGCCCCAACCCTTTCGCAAGTACATATCATTCGGAAATTACGAAGTAAGTCTTGGAAATATTTTCGTTCCATTTATGTTCAGTGTTGCAATAATAATTTCGTCAATTGGAAATTGAGTCAATTTATGAACAGGTCACAGGCGTTTGCCGTATATTATATTATATTTGTGCTTTCTTTTTTTTTGTTATAATAAAACTATAATTATAAGTTACAATAGAATTTGGGCTGGGTAGCCAATATACACAATTATTGTGATTACATGGAATATAGAGTTAGAACGTGGCTGTCTCGAATCTAAAGTTAAGATTTGTTAATGTGGCAATTGTGTCATAAAATACACGCAAAGTGGAACTAGTATTTTGCTTCCTTTTACTCGCAACAAATAGAAAGTGCCCTTTGATCGAATCTTCTCGAGATGAGCAAAATTTCCCAACATGATCCAACATTTTCGAAGAATGTTTTCAACTCGTGTGCAACGTACGTGCACACCAATATTTTCCAAGTCCAGTGGAACAATCTACTAATTTTCACACCCATCCAATCCAATCTAATACCATTGCACTTTAACTTCTCTGACGCACGTGAGAAATATTATTTATTAGAACTGTCATTATAAAAGTTTCATAAACAACTGTACAATTTTAATTTTGTAATTTTATTCGATGACTGATTTCAGACTTTCGTCCAAACTTGAAAGTTACGGGTATTTTTGTCGAGATTGATATTGATTTCAACTTGAACAGGAAACATAGCCGTTGACTGCAAATCTATTTATTTCAACTATCGTTTAAATCACAATGATTCACACGCATTTATTTTTGGGCACTCAAACTCAAGTATACAAACGCGTGAAAGTGTTGACGAATTAAACATGGCAAGTGGCTCTCCCTCGCTCTTACTCATCAGAGAAGCATTTGTAAAATTTTGATTCGTATCACGCATCGTACGATCGATCAAAGTGGTAAGTGGCCTAACGCTTGCAAACGAGGATGCACATCTTCGAAACAATGTAAAATAAAGTCGAGGGTAAAGCACAAGTTGACCAATAACGTGTGTTGCACCAATTTCATACGAACTTTTATGCTATTTCACACTTTCCCCCCTATAAAGTTGGCCGTGGTTCACGGCTGTTCCGGATCTGGCCGCATAATGTAAACCAAAATTAACGACCTTTACACAACCTATCCTTCCACTCTCTCTCTCTCTCTCTCTCTCTCTCTCTCTCTCTCTCTCTTCTCTTTCGTACGCGAGTAAAAACAAATTCGTACGGAGCGGGAATTTAATAACGCGGCTAAAGCGACAACGCGAATAGCAAAAAGAGTAGTACGGTAGATACTCCTTTGAGCGTGGCGTGAAGGAGAAAAGAAAGGAAAAAAATTGGAAAGAAGAAAAAATGAAGAAGACAGGCAGCCATCGTCGTCGCGATATTAATCGCGGAACGATACGAAGGTAACGGGCACCGGTGTTCGAACGTAGTGAGATGATATCAGAGGGATAAACGCGACAGGGGGAAGGAGAGAGACACGTGTCAAAGGTATTTTTAATAAATAACGCGGTCGCAGTGTCGTCGTCTCGCTCGTGTTTGACGACGCGCGCCTCTCCGCCGCGTAATTTACATTTAAAATTCATCGGCCAGTGGATGTACGACGCGTAGCGACGGACTTGCCGTTTCGAATCTCACCGTCAGCCCCCAAGAGACTCGAGAACTTTAAAAATTCGTGTCGGTTCGATTATCAGTTGCGGGAACAGTTCGGAAGAAATGTTGCAACAATTGAAAATTATCTGCTCGCGCAGAGACAATGAATAATTTAACTTTGTATAATTTACCTAATATATAATATATATAATGTAATTTATATAATACATTTTGCATGATACGTAATATAATTTGTTTATTTCATAATATATAATATATTATATTTATATTTACCTTTAGTGATACCTACAATTGCAATTATCCCGTCAAAATTACGTGTTATTCCAGATTTGATATCAAATGAATGTAACAACAAAGAATTTAATACTATTTATTTGCTTTAATATTAATTTATATATTAATATATATATATATATATTTATATTTATATATATAATTATCCATCGTTGAAGATTTTTCCTGACACGTCTGTACAATATTTTCAGATACAGGGTATCTGTTGGAGATTTAAACGATTTCTCGTAAAATTCACTTTTTGACCTTAATGCCAATGAAAATTGTTTTGTTGCTCGCATCGTCTGCCGTCGTTAAAGATTGGCAATGCTTGTGAAACGTACGGGCCAGGATATTCGAAAGGCATCGAATTATATTCGAAACGATTCGAAACGCTCCAAACGTGACGTGTGGAGGCCCACGGATTTCAAATCTGTTACGTACTATTACGGCGTTGAATCTGTTATAATTACGGTTGGATAGGTTTCAGAGAATAATTCTCATTGTGTACTAACCTCCACGAGAGTGATGAGGATGATGAAGAGAGGCGGTGGACAACACCTGTAATGGTCGGCGTAGTATTTCCGGTCCCTTTCTTCCGTTAGGAATTCATCGCCGATCATGCGGACCATCCTGCAATCAAGGACATACCTCTGTTATACGTATACTCACTCTTGTCGCTAGATTCGATCGTACCAAAGCAGACTTTGAACATTTGAAAAATGTCTACTTGATAGACATCTTTATTGCGATTAAATTATTTCATCGTCTGGCTATCGATCGAAATGTTTCTTCATTTACTCTTTCGCTGTGTTTCTCGTCATTCGTATTCGTCTTTTAATCATCATAATTTCAATTTCTCAATTGCACGTTTGTCAATCATTTCAATGTTTTAATTACACATTCATTCCGACCGAATTAACTCGAATGAAAGATCATCCGCAAACTCGATTTGCTCGTCGCTTGTGATTCGAATACTCGTTGGTTCGAATAAAATTTGTCCAATCCTGGCGTGAAGGTATACACTCGCAGTCTTGATTTAAATAAAAAAGAAAAAAAACAACAAATCTGTCACTGATTCAGTATCCTTGTAAGATTACGAACGTCAATTTTTTTGAATCGAGGAATTTTTATCGATATTGCACGAAAATATATGAAACGCGTTCGAAAGTATGAACTACCCGAAAAGTGAGAATTGAATAAAAGAAAAACGAAAATATATTTTTATAACAATAATTAATACAGAAAAAATAAAGATTAATATACAAAGATATTGAACAGTTGTTATTAACAGCAGATATTCAGGCGAGGCGAGGAGCTTTTGAAAACGCGAAGCCCGCGATTCTGCACAACGAAACAACGGATTCATCGAGGCGGAATTATGAAAATTATCGGAATCGTTAGGCACCTTTTTCTTTCGCGGCGTTTGAAAATTAATCTGTCAGTGGCCCGCAGCGATTCTGCAACTAATCACCCGAACTCTTCGCCACCCCCAGGAATTTTCGCGCGAAGAAATAGTCGCTAGCCCCCTCGTTAATCGTTGCCAGGGGTAGCGAAATAACGAGAAATTAATTTTACCGATTCGACTTGCTGCCGCGAGTAAAAACGAAAAAAAAAAAAAAGGAAAAAAAATACTCCCGCGCAATTACGACTGACTTTTGCTATCGAGAATTCCTCATTATCTCGATATTCTGTCGATGTCTGGACAGTCGTTCGACGTCGACGATGCAAGAAAGTTCCTACGACTGTTGATAACAATCACAGTTAACTACACAGTTTTAACAAACAGTGTGTTTCCGATTTTGTTTCGTCTCCGCTCCGTTTCTCTTTCAGATGATAATTATCAGTCTACGTGCGTATAAATTAAATTTATTTCAAAAAAAAGACTAGATATTAACAAATACGACAGACATTTAATTTCTAAATATATATTTATTTTTTTTTATTATTTTACAAAAATAATATATATATTTAGATCATTTACTTTCGAGATAATTAAAATTATTAAAATTAATTAATTAACCCCGATACAAAAGGTACAAAATAAATTTTACTTGTTTACTTTTAAAAAAATTCATTTTTCACTGCTTTAAACTGTAAATAATATTACTAATTTTAAATCATTACTAAAATATATTTTTATTATAAAACTTTATTAAATCATATAAATTTCATAAATTACATATATATATATATATATATATATATATATATATATATATATATATATATATATATATATATATATATATATAAATTTGTTGAATATTTCAAAAAGAAATTGAAAAAGGACAAAGAAAAGTTTTATTTAATTCATGAGCTAAATTAAATCGATTTAAAAATATCGGTAATGTGTTGTGTTCAAAAAAAACATACATACAGCAAACTTGAAACTTACTTTGATGATAATAATAATAATTTATTTTGTACACGTACATATATATATATATATATATATATATATATATATATATATATATGAATTATATAGAGTCGATTTCGAGATTTCTTCGATGATTTGAGAAACATCGTCACTTTATCAACTTCATCTACACAACTTCAACTTCAATAAATAGTTTCATGTCTATGGAGTCGCGATGAATTTGAAAGATCTGTCGATTTTCACTCGCGTAACAAAATAATTATTACAAAATATCGTTGAAAATATTTCCAGCTGGTGTACATAGTCATGAAAACGACTGATACGTTCTCGGCCGGCAACGTATTGATTTAACAAAACGTAATTTGAGAATTTCGAAAAAAATATCATGTGGGCGTACAACACGCGGAGTTGTATTGTGATACAGTTGTAAACCGATACAAATTAAACATTTCTCGTAAACACGAGAGATCAGGAAACGTACAAAATCATGGAGAACATCAAGGAGAGAATACAGTATGGTTATTAACCTCTTACAATTTTTCTATGTATCGTCTGGCACTGTTACTACGGTTATGTCGATGTAAATCAAGTCCGTGTGAACAGGTTACATTGCAAATTACAAATTACACTGTTACAAATTAATAATGATGATATTTATCGTAAGTTCTACGACCGTGAGGTTAGAATAAAATCAAGAAAGAAATATAACAGCTCCCGGGTACCAAAAGGGTTGAATATTTTATCGAACTCTCGGGAGATATGCTCGAAAACAAATGTTGGTGTGTTTCTTCGATGTTCGAGCAAGGCAATTGCGATGAAATCGTTACGAGAAACGTTGGCGCACAAGGTATGAAGAACGTTGGTAAAATATCACTCGATCGACTGTGATTTTAATTCACAGTGACACGAACTTATCGATGAACGATCGCCTCGGAATAACGAATGAATGCGAAATGTTTGCACTAATCTCTTCCGTTGGGACGATGAGGGAAATAAATGGCGCCGTTCGTATCTTTCTACCAGCGAATTTTCATTCGACCGATCGATCAAAGTATTAATTACACGTTTGTCAATCAACTTTGCCGAATTGTTTCGTTTCGTTTTAATTTCACTTGCTCCCAGCGGTTGTATCTTTTCGTACAGTTATATTACACGGTAGTACATCTTAAATACATCTTGTAAAACCTTTGGATAGTACGTCAACAACATCGAAAAACTTATGATAGCGATTGTTTAACGCTACAAACAATTAAAATGAACAATTTTATATAATTTACGAGAACTCTGATATTTATCTGCACATCTGTTATATTTCCTTTTTAATTAGCATCTACGTTTATTCGTGAATGTGCATTGATTTAAATTATAATTGTATAATTATTATGATAGTTATAATCATATAGTACAGTGAATTTTAAATTATGTTATAATCATAATAAATGTACAATTAATAAAATACGCATTAACTATGCAACTTTGAGATGTTTCGCTGTTACGTTGATAAAGAATCTAATCTTCTACCGTGTTAGAATGATGGAAATTCTACGGTCTACAATTTAATAACCTACAGCGAAGAATTTTTACTTTGACAGTCCCGAGTATCGATGATTTTAAATCATGTAACAATTTCTTTCGTTACTGCATCCGTTTTTACAACTATAGAACTATAAAACTATAGAACTCGATTTCTTTTTCCTTTTTCTTTTTGTATTTTATTGAACTTTGAATACGGCACAGCAGAGATAAACTCGCACGGCACATTCGAGGAGAGATCGTTGCGAATACGAGATTTCGATCTTCGAGGCGAGATCGTGATAGCTCTGGTTGCGAAAGCCATTTTTTACCGTTCTCAAAGACGTGTCTCAAACTTTCACGATGTTCGAGAGGAAAGTGCTATACCTTCCCGCCCGACACCTGACGTGGCATCATCTTTGGAAAAACTGAACTGCAGACTGCGAGACTAGAAGCCTCGTGCTGCTTGGAACAAAGACCAAAGTGGATCGTCGGGAGCTATAAAACAGTTTTCAATTACCGTCAATTTTTCATCGTTGCTCCGTCCCGCACAACACTCGAACGAATGTTAAAACAATAATCGAGCAAGAGGAAGAAAGAAGGGGAGAGAAGAGTATCGTAATAGAAAGATAAACGTGAAATAAGATAGATAAGGGCCAACGCAGCCGGTGTTCTCGATAGTGATCTTCCGTACACGTGGAATAATTACGAAGAAATATTGGCCCCGTAACTCAACGTGGTAACCATAACACCAAACACATTTATGGTATCGGAGATAAACCATCTTCCTTCTGTGTTTCCATTGACCGAGGGTGGAAACCGCTCGAAACGAGGGTGGACGAGGAGAGATCAATTAAAGAGAGAGAGAGAGGATCCCGTTGCTGTAAAACGCAAGGAAAGAGAAAGAAAAAGAAAAAGAAGAAGTGGGGGGGGGGAGGTGGGGGAGGGAAATAGGTGGAGAGGTAAGAATTAACGGGAAAGATGAAAGAAACGCGGTGGGGGGAGGAAGAAAGAGAGAAAAAGAAAAAAGTGGAGCAGAACGAATAAAACAGCTGGCAGACAGAGGAGAGGTTGGAGGACACAGATATTAAAGAAATGAGAGAACCACGACTAATTACGGGAATAATACAGAGATCAAGAAAGCGATGGGAAAAGTTCTGGCGACAAAAAGATCGGGAAAAATGGGTCAAAAAGTGATACTAATGGGAGGAAAGAAATTACAAAAAACGAAGAGAAACACAGAGGGGAAGATCTATATATGTATGTATTTTTTTTTTTTTTTTTAAGCGCGATTGTACCGGGGGAACGTTTGCTTTACCAACGTCGTCACTGTTACGATGGGCCATTTTCTTTTAGAGAATCGTAACTTCAAATTGCAGGCAGCGTGCCCCTTTCAATTGCTTCAAACGTGTCACGCCGACGAGGCGTACTAGAATAGATCGTTAGTAGACCACTATGCAGCAGGTTCGTGCATTTCTGAAAAATTTAAAGGAGTATTCTTTATGGTACTTGACAGATGACGCAAGAGATTTCCCACGAACTCGATCTTTTCAAATCTTACTCGTAGACGCGTAAGTTTGCGCAAACATTTATACAATGTAAAGTAATTATATTTATATATGATACAAATATAATGTATTTTTATTTTTCTAATATAATGTACTTTTACTATGTACTATATTTATATATGACACGAATATAATATATTTTGATTTTTCTAATATAATATAATTTTACTATGTATTATATTTATTTTTATATAAAGTAATTATATTTATATATAATACAAATATGATATATTTTTATTTTTCTAATATAATGTGCCTTTACTATGTACTATATTTATTTTTATATAAAGTAGTTATATTTATATATAATACAAATATAATACATTTTTATTTTTCTAATATAATGTGCTTTTACTATGTACTATATTTATTTTTATATAAAGTAATTACGTTTATATATAATACAAATATAATACATTTTTATTTATCTAATATAATGTGCTCTTACTATGTATTATATTTACTTTTATATAAAGTAATTATATTTGTACATAATATAAATATAATAAAACTTTTCAAAAAAATTTCAATTTCGTAGTAAAATTAATATCGACTCCATATGTAAAAATGTGAGCTTGCACGAGTATCCAGGCAGTTACAGGTGAAACATCCTGATTTTTGGAAAATCGCTTTGAAAGATTTAGCAGTTGCGATGCACGAGTCGAAAATACCGAAACATATGTTTTAATAGCGGGAAATTAGGGACGCGACGTGAAATTTCAGTTTCAGCAGAAATTTCCAATTTCAAATATACGTCACGGCCGTACAGTGATGTTTCATCCTCGAAAAAGAAAGAAAAAAACAAAAAAAAGAAAAAAACGAGCGTTCTTCGGCATTTTTTGAACGCTGCCGCGATACAGTAATAAAAGATTAAAACTCGCGAATGAAAACAATCCGTGAAACGGCGTTGCACAACGAGCGCGTGAAAATATATATATACACACTTTGTGGATACTTTCGTGGATACTTTAAATTACAAAACAATTAGAAACGGTATACGGTTGATGTACAGGCTAACGACGAAAAAAAAAAAAAAAAAGAGAGAAGAAAATCCTGTAACGGCCGTGTAACTACTTTACAGAGGAAACTGCGTGAACGAGATGGGAGTTAGTGTTTTATGAACACCTAAGTGAGCACGTGAATCGCGACACGTTTTATTTGTTGGCAGTAGCTGCAAACCGCAGTGTGTGGCCAGTTACCGGCTTGCGTAGTTACTCGCGTAACAGGAGAACAAATATCTTTTTCCCCCGTTGTCGCGAATCCTTTTTCGTAAAATTGCCGGCGCTTTCTTCGATGAAATATATACGTCGCCGCGTTGCTCCGCGATTGCCAACCCGGTCGCCTCGAACAAATGCATCGCTACTTGACAAACTTCGAGCTGGTTAAGCGATTTACAATTTCAATTGAGATTATAAAATCCCCGGAGGCGTGAGTAATGAGAAAAATATAAATTATTATGTATATACATTTACACAGTAACCCAATACAACATAATATAGATAGTATATCCAATACAGCTACACTATTATTTATATTTTAAGTATATTAACTACAAAATAGTTTATACTATTAATTATATGAATATAATTAAAACAGTTTATTAATATAATTTATTTATATATATATATTATATATATATATATTATATATATATAATATATATATATTTATATTATATATTTAATATATGTATAATATAATTATACAATTCTCTTATTGTTTTATTTCACGATGATTCTCAAGTTTTATTACACGCTGGAACTACCGACGATTAAACCGTATAGTTTCCATCCAGAGAGATTGAGGTAGAACAAAAGAATTAAAAAGAAAGCTTTATCATACGATGGAGTATGGAAGCTTTTATTTATCATTTGACTCTCTAAATCTACATCTGTGTGTTTTGCATCTGTGAAACTTCCGAGGAGAATTGTTAGAAAAAAATTTGCCATTTTTACCACTTTGGTAGTTTCAGTGTCTATTATTCAAGATCAACGCGACAAGATATAATCTGCCAAACCCAAAAAAGCGAAATGTGTTATGTACAATACATTTTATGTGTAATATTCTTCTACCACCAATTTCACGCTATTATCTAATTACTCTTAATTGACTCTTAATTACTTAATTTGACTGTTATCTAAAAATGCGCTCTTACGAGCTTGAGCAAAGTTTTTCATAAATGCATAAAAATAAACTTCTTCGTTATTTCTGTTATACGTACTCTCTACTTTTATTTTCACACCTTACTGACTCGAATTAAAGACGCTCAACCATCAAATTTAACAGCTTAGTCGTGTGAATGAATTATATTTTTGAAACGGCTCTAAATTTAATCAAACAAGTGCACGATGACACACTTCCTGTACGTTGATAAATAAATGGCACGCTATTCAATTCGACTCAAACCAACCAAAAACTAAGAAAACCCATGTTAACTGTTAACACTGGAATCACCGACGATCAAAGCGTAATATTTCCCTCAGAGTCGTTCAAATAAGTGAGAAAAACAGAAAATCTCTATAGTAACGACAGGATACACAAGCTGTTATTTATGTATTTTACGAAGGATCGTTCGAGTCTCCAAAGATATACTGTTTCACATCTAACAATTAAAATATTTAACAAAATCATTTTGACCATTTTGGTAGTTCTAGTGTTAATCCTGGCGCCAGGGAGGGGGGGGGGGGACAGGCAAGTAGCCGTGAAATGGAAAAGCAAGGCAAGCAAGCTCGGTGAGAAATCGGCGAAAACGGAGACGGCCAGAGATACGGTTGCGGTCGCGCGAGGAAAGAAAGAAAGGAAAGAAGAGGCAGAGAGAGAGAGAGAGAGAAAAGAGTGATCTCGAATGCAGAGTGGCTCGGTGAACGCGGCTGCCAGCTCCGTAGGCGCGCACCTAATTGCTAGCGCGCCTCGAGACACCGTAGATCGCACGAGCGATTTCCAATTAGCGATGTGACTGATATACCTGGGTTCAAGGAAACGAGAGAGGGGTCGTCGTCTACTCAGTTGCTTTCGCTTCCTCCGCGGCGCCGGTGCACAGGTGGCGCGCTTGACGTCCGCCACGCTTCTGTGCAACGCCCCCCCTCCCCCCCCCCGCCGGAACAGAGGTGGGACGACAGCCAGAGGAGAGAACGAACCGGAGAAAGCCCGCTCCGTGGATACTGATTAATTGCATCGGCTAGGTATATCGAGCCTTTCGTTATTAACCACGTCACAATGGGCCAGCAGCCCAACGCTAATTGATCGGGCATGCGGAAGAAGATCGCCGCGCTCCACGTCGACGTAAACTGCCCGACGATTTATGAGATCGTAAGATCACGTGCAGATTACGAATATAAATATCGACGAAGATCGAACGATTTGGAAAAAAAAAGAGATACTGACATGTATGAATACCTCGTCTGTGAAGCAATATCTCGTGGTTTCTTTCCCACGATTTCGGGACTTACCATTTTCGTGTCACGTCCTGCCGTACCGATTTAGACAGGTCTCGCACCGCAGCACTACCAGCGGCGAGAATTAAAATCAAAAAATATGGACAATGTTGCCACACCCGCTTCGAGAGTTATTTATTGAATCGGACGATGATGGGGGAACCGAACGACTTGAAACAGCGATCGATGGAGACTGACGGAATGAAGAATTTATTCATTGTACATTTGATGATTTAAAGGTATCAGAAAAAATTGATTGAAATGTATCTCTTAACGACATTAAATTAAACATGAATTGGACGTGACATTTAGCGTGTAAGTTCAGAGTCTGAATGAATCCTGCAAACTCGATTTTATAAAAGTTTGGAGTAAAAAGTGTGAAAGAAATGTTTCAACGAACGAGTTTAATAAGAGTTATGTATAGTTAGTTCAAGCTTGATATTTTTCTTACGTTACTTTTGTCATTGTTTGATTTGCACAACGATCAGAAGAAGATATTGAACGTTTTGCAAACGTACAGTAGAAAAAGTATTTATTCGTGTTTTAAATCAGTAATATTTTAGAAAGTCTGCGATTATAATTATTTCTTCGACAACGATAGATTATATCTGTAAACGAGAGGACTGTCCCTTTTTCTTTCCTCTTTAATTTCTCCCGTATTATATCAAATTTAAGTGGATGAAATTTATTTGAGTCGACAGGTTCTTTAACATTTTATTAATAACTTTGGAATTTTAATTTACTGCATGAAAAAAAAAATGGAAACGCCATCGTAATACCGTAAAACGTGGATAGAACTCTTCTATACAAGTTTTAAATAGAGTAAAACGATTTCGATTAGTTAGCAGCTTCACATTTCGGTACGTATACAATATTTTACATACGTCAATACTTTTCAAAAGTAAATGGACAAACATCTTCGATCCAACAAGACTCTTCACACGTGAATCGGGAATAAAACTGCTGAAATGAAACCCGCGTCCGTAAGTACCTCCAGTTTCACCGATTCTCGCGCAACTGCGAATTCCTCGAGCATCGAGTGGAAAGTCAGAGATAGACAGAAAGGGAATGGGTGATCTCGTAATCAAATTAGTTGCTCTAGCTCCCCATAAAACGGGGGAGAGAGCGGATAGTAAGAAACTGACCCAACAGCAACCTGGTGGCCACAGGTAACGACTTTAACCCAACCTCTCTTTTAATTTCACGAATGCAAGAACGATATTATTATTGTGTCAAAAAGTTTTTTCGTTATAAGACTCTAACGAGTAATTTTTTTTTTTTTTTTTTAACATCACGTATAACACAATTCCGATAAATTTAATTTTTAACTTTTATTTTAGTCAATAAACGTTATCTTTTTTTAATTTTCATTTTAATTTGCGTCATCGAGCAGTCTTTTGTATCCAATTTTTGTTTCATGCGAATTACCAATCGGCCTCTGTCTATCGAAATTTATCGATATCGAGGGTAGAAATAAATGGTTGAAACTGAATTTGGCGTAAACCTTCCAAATACTAACGTTCGATATGTCGACACCTGTATAATATCTGAGAAAGTCGAATGTCCGATATATCGACGGTCTCTTTCTTCTTGTTTTGAGTGGCTTGAGTCTTCATTTGACTTGATTAACTATGAAAATAGAGGAACTACAATAATTTATATGGAAACGTGTAAAATTAAACTTTGCCTGGCGATTTAAATCCGTCCACTAGCGAAAGGGGATTTAACCCTCGCATGACGGGCCGTACTGGCCGGTGACCTAAGCTACTGACGCACACGTTCCAGTGGAACGAATATACGCCTATATGTAATCGTTAGTTCGATTTTATTTCTTTTTTGTATTTTTATTATGACTGTTACGACAACAGGATAGTAGGAAATAAAAACCTATAAATAATATCATTTATTTTCGTTTTATCTAACACGTTAGATTGCATTTACGTTCGCTTTACAAACGAAATTGTGACAATTGCTACGTTTAGCGCTATGTTCGTTGCCATTGCCTGTGCAAATAAAACATCTCGATCGTTTTAAGTCTGGACGTTTAAAAAATGGAAAACATCGAAAGAGTAAGAAAAAGTACAAAAAAAAAAAAAATAAGAAGTACTATAAAAAACCAAAGAATACAAAAAGTGAAAAATATTAGAAAACTAAAGAATTACTACTAATGAAAAATACTGAAAACAATGCAATGAAATACACTTTCCACTGCTTCTTCAGAACTGACTTCGTTTCGTCACCGATTCGACTTCTCATTGGAAACGTTACATCGATCCCATTTTTTATCGCCACAGACTAACTTGTACGCAAAGTAGGACTTCGAACGGGTCACCGCAGACCCAGCCACCGTTGAGCGAGGGTTCTTAGAACGTTGAACTACCGTGTCAGCCTGTGTCGTCTTTAATTACTCGGAGACGTTGCTGTCGCGATCTCGTGATCACGCCAAGTTTCGCCTGTTGGGCGATGTTTCGCGGAAGCGGAAGGCAAACCATCCCACGATCATTCGATTCTTTGCTTCTGCCTCTCCCGCTTTTTGCTACCGCGACAACTTTCGCCCCCGGGTTGGGGGATTAATTGAATCACCGACCATCGTCGATTGTTCCGTCCGTGTATAACGAGTTTATTGTATCAGCCAACGCGGTGTTTTATAGATCTCTGACGATTCAGACGATATTCGTAGAAAATAACGAGATAAATGGAGAGTATTATTGAATACTACACGAGCTTTTCAATGGACGGGGGGGGGGAAGAAAAACACTGGCGCTGTAAGCTTCATTAAAAAGTATAATGTTTGTCGCCGGGGTTGGAGGAAAGAACAAAAAAAAAAAAAAAAAAAAATGGCGATTGCGCCAGGTTCGAGTTGTTTATTGTCTGGCCGTCTGCTTTGCGAAGGATTAAATTGCTCGTAGTCACAGATTTCATATTTCCAGTGCGTTACGAATTGTATTCCTAAATGCGTAAATATTCATGATTTTCTCATAGTTTCGCGGAGTGTCCCTTTTTTGTCTCGCCTTGTCACGCTTGCGACAGGATTCGCTTCAATTTAAGAATGTTTCATTACTGGCGTCAGAATTCCGCTGCGATTCGAGCGCTTAGGTCTCCTCCACTCTGTTTAGCCTTACGGTAAAAGTAATCGAACTAATTGATTATAATTAATTCGTAGAGTTAATATGGAATTGATTAATTGCAATCCACTCGCGGCAGTGATACGGAATCAATTAATTACAATTCATTCGTAGAATCGATATCGAATTAACTTTGTGGAAACGAGCTGGAATACTCGATAACGCGAACGATAACGAATACTTTGAATACACGTGTGCACGATACTCACTCGCATCAGTTATGAAAGTCTCAGTTACTATCGAAGTTACGTCTTGTGAATTTCACAGGCGCCGTCAAAGCGTTCCACATTTAAATGTATCATCCTGGATCGCGTTGCTTCTTCGATCGACGCGGAATCTATTTGCCGCCTCACTTTGGGAGAGAGGCACAGTTTCCCAAGCTTTCGTCGCAAGCGCGCGACAACTGATCGACAATTCACGATAAAACGAGAGACCGAATAACAGCGACGGCTCGTCAAGATCAATCGCGAGACAAAGGGGGAAACGATGCAACGCCAGTCGGATATCTCGATATCTTACTTTTTTTTATCGCGAACAGACACACGCCGAGAGCAATACACATCCACTGCCCTAGTGGTGTCTATCGACACGGCGATATTTATTTCTCATAACTATAAACGACGATGCCCCAAAGCGGTCGAATAAAATAAACCGCGCTTTTAAACAAATCTTGCAAGTGAAAGGAAAACGACACACACACACACACACACACACGGAGGGGGATATTAATTTTTGAAACTTCCGTACCATCCGCCGGTAAATATAAACGATCGGCGAGCAACGTTTACGTTAGACTAAACTAGAACGCCGAGAGAAACGATAGAGGCGGATTTATTGCGAGTCGCTTTGCTTCTGCACAGGCACGCGTATACGACGGGAGATAAAATGGGGGAAATAATACTTGGGTAAGAGCGGTGGGTTCTTATCCGGTTGCCGGCGTGCGTGTTCGGTAGCGAGGAATCGCGGCCAGGAGGATAAGTAGTCCTTAAATCGGGAGATTTCGCTGGTGCGCGATCAAAGCCAGCGGGAAATCGAATCTCTCGATGATCGTTCTGGCTCGCGTGCAGATTTCGTATCGGCGGAATAGAATATGTAAAGCCAGCCAATACCGTTCCTGCTCTGGTTACGCGTTACGTATCGCGGGCATCGACAGTGCATAAAAGCGGATCAACCGAGTCGTCGATCGTTCGTACGATTTCTTAAAACGCCAGCTCGATCCTCCAACGTTTCACGCGCAAGGGAAACCATCGTTTCCATCTGCCCCCGTGAGAAAGGGAGAACAAATATGATAAACGGAGATTACCGTGCAAACACCGCCGACGCGTCACTATGGGAGTTTTAACCTGAATTCTTTCACTCAAGGCGAAAAATTTCCAGAATTTTCAAAATTTTTCAGAAAATATCGAAACTGACCTGTCAACGAGAAATACACAGTATAGAAAAAGTACTCTATGTTGAGAAATTTCTAAAATTTCCAAAATTTTTCAGAAAATATCGAAACTGACATGTCAACGAGAAATACACAGTATAGAAAAAGTACTGTACGTTGAGAAATTTCTAGAATTTCCAAAATTTTTCAGAAAATACTGAAACTGATATGTCAACGAGAAATACACAGTATAGAAAAAGTACTCTACGTTGAGAAATTTCTAAAATTTCCAAAATTTTTCAGAAAATATCGAAACTGACATGTCAACGAGAAATACACAGTATAGAAAAAGTACTGTATGTTGAAAAATTTCTAGAATTTCCAAAATTTTTCAGAAAATACTGAAACTGACATGTCAACGAGAAATACACAGTATAGAAAAAGTACTCTACGTTGAGAAATTTCTAAAATTTCCAAAATTTTTCAGAAAATATCGAAACTGACATGTCAACGAGAAATACACAGTATAGAAAAAGTACTCTACGTTGAGAAATTTCTAAAATTTCCAAAATTTTTCAGAAAATATCGAAACTGACATGTCAACGAGAAATACACAGTATAGAAAAAGTACTCTACGTTGAGAAATTTCTAAAATTTCCAAAATTTTTCAGAAAATACTGAAACTATGTCAACGAGAAATACACAGTATAGAAAAAGTACTCTACGTTGAGAAATTTCTAAAATTTCCAAAATTTTTCAGAAAATATCGAAACTGACATGTCAACGAGAAATACACAGTATAGAAAAAGTACTCTACGTTGAGAAATTTCTAAAATTTCCAAAATTTTTCAGAAAATACTGAAACTGATATGTCAACGAGAAATACACAGTATAGAAAAAGTACTCTACGTTGAGAAATTTCTAGAATTTCCAAAATTTTTCAGAAAATATCGAAACTGACGTGTCAACGAGAAATACACAGTATAGAAAAAGTACTGTACGTTGAAAAATTTCTAGAATTTCCAAAATTTTTCAGAAAATATCGAAACTGACAAACGAAAGATACACAGTATAGAAAAAGTACTCTGCGTTAAAGAATTTTCAGTTTTCAAAATTTTTCAGAAAATATTGAAACCGATGTGCCAGCGAAAAATAGACAGTGTAGAAGCACTCTGTATTCACGGCTAGGGTGGTTTTTTCTTGTTAATTTCACGAATGCAAGAACGATATCATTATTGCTCCAGACATTGTGTTTGAAAAAATTTTTTCGTCACAGGACACGAGTAACTTTTTTTTTTTAACATCGCGTATACAATAAATTTAATGTTTCACTTTCATTTTAGTCAGTAAACGTTATCTCTTTTTAATTTTCGTTTCGCGTCATCGGGCAGTCTTTTGTATCCAATTTTTGTTTCACGTAAATTACCAATCGGCCTCTGTCTATCGAAATTTAGAAGAGACAATCAGTCACGCGATAAAAGACGATATCGAGGGTAGAAATAAATGGTTGAAAGTGAATTTCCAGTAATGTCGCGCGGTTATTTTTATCAGCCTTTCGCAAGTCTCGCGTACTGCGTCAAAGAAAATCGTATTTGAAAAGATCGATATCGGAGGCTGATTCAAAGCACACCGGATATACACGTGCATTAGCCGGTACCGAGGGGCGGAAAAACATTTTCGTTTCGCGAACTAAAAACACGTTTTAAATAAGAAAAATATCCGTTCGCGCGCGCAGGAAATGTGCATACAAGAAAACAACTGAAATATTATCTTTACCATCGACTGCAAACTCTGCGCAAGTTTTCCAAATACAGCATACCGCGATTTTGTAATTTCCGACAAATATCAGGCAGCGCGGTTTATTACGTTTACGTTTGAAGAAACAAAGGTGAATCTACGATAAAATCCTACGTGGTTGGACAGTTTTTGTGTAGAATCAGCGGCCGTACGTAGTCAGACACTCCGAGTGAAACAAGCCCCCACGTGGTCAGACAATTCTGATTGCCTGGAAATCTAGTAGTCTAGTCCGACGTCGACGGAATTTTCGGTGGTTTCGAATACCAAGCGTGTATTTCCAAATTTGGGAACGAGGACGAGACGAGGAAGGTGAGGAGAAGGCGAAGATCGCGGCACAGAGTGAAAGACAGAGGGACAGAAACGTCGGAAGGATGTTTGATCGCTGGCAGAGGGTGGTTGCGGGGGAGGGGTAGGAGGGCGGTGTGCGCCGCATGCCCGAGAAAGCATGAAATTGCGCTCAGCTCGGTCGCGGCATATTAGATTATTAGGAGCCCGCGCGCGCATATCCGGACGTCGTCCTCGTTGTATTCCCCCTGGGAGTACAGGGGAAATTTCGCGATAAATCAAACGTAGCCAGGCCGCAACTATGCCCGCCAGGGGGGAAACAAGATTTTCGTCGGAACGACCGTAAAGTCGTTTAATGCCCCGTGTTTCAAGGATCACTCGCGCGGATCATCCACCATCTGTCCATCCCGCGTACAATCTGCCGGCGACGGTTTGAAATTTCGTTGAATCTGATCGAACAACCGTCGCTGCCAGCAGATATTCACGAGGCGCAGCGACACTGAGAGAGATCGTGAGACGATCATTGGTGAGATCCAACTTAACACGCTTAACTTTCTCTCGTTTGACATATGTATCGTTTGCTGCAACTGTCGTCAATCGTACAATTTTATTATTCCAACTTTCTACTTCGTTCTTTTCAATTCATTGTTTAAAGTCGCTTTCGTCGATCGCTTTTGTCTTTGCAATCTGTTGTACAGATTACGTTGTTTCAGGGGGTGTGTGCTAATTTTAGGATTAATTCTTTATCCTTTAGGTTGTTGATCATGGAGGGGTTCCAAAACATGATATCTCCTCCAGATTTCAACTTTTTAACCACTTGCCCTGGCAACTGATTGCGGACCATAAAGAGCGACCAAACCGTATACAATAAATCGTTGCTTTCTTTCTCTATCGAACTCGTCGGTACGACATCACTGGATAGAAATTATTGACAAGTAATAAATTTATTATATTACTTGTTTTGCCTATTTTGTTTTACTTAGATATACTTAACGCTAGAACTATCGACGTTTTGACGAAGCTATTTCTACCAGAGCCAGTCCAAATGACTGATTTTTAATTTTCTATCAAAACCAGTCCAAATGACTTTTAATTTCGTACCAGAGCCAGTCCAAATGACTGGTCTTTAAAAAATGCGTAATAATAGAATATGTTTATTTTTATTTTTTATGTACTACTTTCTTACAAAGGAATTCCAGGTTACGTAGTACATTTTTAATTAATTTTGTATTATTAATAAAAACGCGTGAGAAGGAATACTGGTTAATCTGGTTGCATTATTCAGTTTGTATGCAAATTCTCGACGTGGCACGTCATTCCAGTACAAGAGGTTAAATAAAACCATTTTCATAAAAATATACGAACGTGACGCACTCGTGACTTCGAACGAAACAATTTACAAAGATATAAAAATCGTCGACTGTCAAATTAAGTTAACTCGAAACTGTCCATCTCCAATCGAAACAAAGAAGACACTCGTGACTTTGCTCTGTCAATCGCGGTGACTCACAATCGGTCGCACGATCATGCGAGAACGACGATTTAATTGGCAACACCGGCGTCAGAATCCGATTCAACGATCTGGCGAACCAGTCCCCGATCGTCGTCGTTATAAATCAGAGAAGCAATCTGAAGGAGGGGGGGGGGGAAGGGAAAACAAGAAAAAGAATTCGATTTACTCGTCAATAACAATATCTTCGACAAACACGTCTGGGAGGTTCGTTCAAGAAAGTTACGATCACTGTGTGTACCAACTGTGCCGGGGATAACATTAAAGAAGAAGCAATAGTTATAGCGAAAGAAAAGAGGAATCCGGCGCGGGGTGAACAAAGAGAGACGTGATCTTCCACGAAGAAGCAAGAAGTGGGTGGAGGACGAACGAGGGGGAAACCAATGAGGAAAGGAGCTTGTCGAGAAAGGAAATTGACTTCTGGCAGGGTAAGGACACGTGTTTGGACTACGTGCTACTATCTAGACTCCAGGCTAAGGGGTGTCTTTGCACGTCGTGTCATAATCTCGCAAATGGTACCTTGTTGTTCGCGCGTGTGTGTGTGTGCGTAGATACACTTTGGTCCATCTGTATTTAACAGTGCACGAACACACGAATCGACTCTGATCTGGCAATACTTTTGCTACATAATTTCTTGTTAACGTTACATTCTCGTACGTGTGGCCTTCTTCATAATACGACACTTCTCTTAAATGTAATTTTTTCGAAAAGTTTACTGAAACGCCACGTTTAAACTGTGAAAGTGAAACGATAACTAAGCAGGGGGGCAACTAAGCTATTAAAAATTAATATTAGAGTATTTTTTTTCTATTAAATATTGGTACAGAGTATTTGGATCCATCATCGTTTTGAAGATTAAAGTTTCACAATGACTCTCCAAACCTTATTGTACACTGTGCAATTTTTTCCTTTTTTTTTTTACCATCTTATAATGTTGAACATTTGATAAAACGTTAAACTACAAAAAATCCTAGCTTTGTCGTTTAATCCTAACTTGTAACCCAAGTTCAACAAAATGAAAGATAAATCATACAGAGTTTTAAAAACAAATTGCCATCTTCTAGACTTCATAATAAATTTAGTCACCCCAAAAAAGAAAAGGAAAAAAAATGTTTCAATGTTTTCACACGCTTACAATTTTTCTGAATCTTTACAATTTTCGAGAGAAACGTGTCTTTAGAGAAAGCACCTTCGAGGGGAAGAAAAAAAAAAAACTGACAACTGTCAAAGTAGTTTCACGAAAGATCCTTTCCTCACGACGTGATATCCATAATTTAAACGATCGACAATTTTTCATTACAGTTACGCTCGCCGCAACGCGAATTAGCTTCTTCAGCACGTTTCGACGAGAGAAACGGATAGACAGACGATTATGACCCTGGCGAATGAACGTCTCATGCGTCTGTTTGTATAAATGGCGATCTGGCTACTTATCTGTCTACTTACGTGCTCGAGAGGAAATAATAGCGTCGCAAGAGGGGATAAACTCGCGCGATGAGACGAAACGAGACGAGACGAGAGTTTATGGACGAGAGATCGATAAATACGAGACGTAAAGTTCCCCTCTCCCTCCCTTCTGGATATACCGAAGAAGCGACAATAGAACGGGGCATGATCCATCTCGTGCGATTACGTTTGAACGTATATCGCCCCCGCCATAACGCCGATTAGTTACGTTGTCGTTTCAGTTTGCGTTTGTGTTTTACGCCCGGCTCTAGAATGCGTTTAACCCCATTCGATATATACGGGATTACCGTCATGTGGTACACAGTCACTCGACGAAAGTGTTTGAACGTGTTATCCGCGTACGTCACCGTGGAACATTTGGAAATTTTATACACTGTTATGTACGAGGTAAGAGCGTCGCGATGGAAAGTGTTGAAATATGTATTCAAGAACGTGTACAATGACCCTTGTCGATATTAGAACTACCGAAATGGTCAGAACGACCCATTTAAAATTTTTGTTAAAAATCTGTAATAAATTGTACTCTATTTACTTTATATTTAATATATATATATATTTTATATATTAAATATAAAATATTATTATTAAATTATATTCGATTTATATGCGGTAAAAATCATGTTTTAAATACTATTAAAATGTTATATCAAATACTAAATATACATATAAATTTCTTACTTTACGTATTTCATATGTTTATATAAAACAGTATACCTTTAGAGATTTGTAAAATGTATGAATAAAAGCTTGCGTGTTCTGTTACATTGTAAAATTTTTCCGTTTCTGTTGCTTCGATATCTTTGATGAAAATTTCATGCTTTGAAACGAAGACCACGGTATTGGAAAAGTTATTGCTCCATATGGTTGTTTGTGATGTTGAACGAATTGTTTCATAATACATTGGAACAGTCACCGTAGTTAATAACGATGTAAATTTTATTCGTTCAATGCGTACCATTTTTTTGCACGCTGAATAACGACGAGGTTCAAAAATCGCATAAAATTTATATATTTAATTTACAAATATATCGCGTTAAATTAATATTAATTCTGTGTACGCGTAAATACACCTATAACGTATAAAGTGTTCGCGGATTTACTGTCCAGTGTTTTCTTTTTTTTTTCTTCTTTCTACTAATCGGTAAATGCTATGGAAAAATGAAAAAGGCCGAAATTTTTTAAACTGTCTTTTTATACACGCAACGTAATGGTGCGTAAAAATTTTTTCTAGTCATACCGTACTTTAAGAACCGAAGGTGACATTTTTTTAAATGGATTGCTATATTTTTCTTTTTTTTCATTTAGTGTCGTATAGTATCGTATATAGTATATGTATTTTGTATTTTGTGTGATTTGCACACTATCCAAATTTTAATATCGTGAGTCCAAAATTCATTTACAATTATAATATTTGTAATATTTTACAATATTTTTTTATTTATTAAATAAATAAAATTTCTACCGTCTAAAAGAATGAATCTTTTCAACGTATGAAGAAAACGATTAATGCCATAACGAAACGTTTACTCGACAATAAGATATAAATAAGAATTGCCGGAATGAAAGTGAAAAGAGAAAAAAGAAAATGTCCGACAGAGTTGAAAATTGTTAATTTCGAGGATCGATAGAACGAATGATCGCAATGCGGAATGATAGCATCCAGCGCTTAGTTTCCTGTTAGTTAATGGCGTCACGTCCATGTTTGTCCGCCGAAATATTCGTGTACGAAACATTCGTGTCGTGCCCCTCTGTTATTTACACGATAACCTGTTCATTTTATTTGTCTATTCGTAACATGCATCATTTATGCCACTCGTAAACCAGTACAGACTAGAGCAGAATATATTTTAGAAATTCACTTTATCGATCGCTTCGAATTATCGCGACAGTTTCACGATGAAAATGCAAATGAACAGCGTAAAAATTACTAAATTAATCGAACGATCGCAACACCGTCATTCGTTTCTCGTTTCTCCAATTATGCTGTGGCAAAAAAAAAAAAAAAAAGAAAAAAAAACTAATACGTACAATGAAGAGATAATTAAATTTTATTTAAAAAAACTTAAAAGTTAGTTGTAGTTAAATTTGTGAATTTTTTTACCAATAGGCTGAATTTCTATTCAGTTACGTGTAATCGACAAACTCTAAACGAGATATAAATATCCGATTTTATGTAATGATCTTCATAAGAAAAATGTGTCGAACTAACTCGTATTGTTATACTATTTTGCACGGTTTGATGAATCAGGCCTTAGTGAGTCGTACAAAAGTATAATTGCGCGAAAAATATTACAAGAGTTAATATTTTAACATATTAGGACAACCGACGATTATTAACGATTATTTTGTACTATATACTAATATATTTTACTAATATATATTTATACTATATACTAATTATCTTACGATTCATCAAAACATAAAATTTCCATTGGAGACGTTAAAAGATAAAAGAAACAGAATAACTTTATGATACAACTGACTTGACAAGCTTTTATTCGTACATTTTAAAATGTTATTCAAGTCGCTAAAAAAACACGCAGTTTTGTGTCCATAAAATCTCTAAGAAAAATCATAAATCGGTCATTCTGATTAGTGTTCTACGACAGTAAAAAACGATGCTTAATAAATTCTCATCCCGTGTCCCGAGACATTAAACCCTTCGTACGATCATACCTCGTCGGTCTCGATCAAGCGGGAACGAGTAACTTCTCGCGTGAAGCACGAGACGTGAAAAGAGAAAAAGAAAGAAAGAAAGAAAGAGAAAGAGAGAGAGAGAGCATAGTTTCAGCCATTCAATCAGCGTTGATATACCATCTTGAAAAGCATCGAGTCATCTCGAGACTGTGGCTGTGAAGGATGGGGGTGGAGGCACGTCGGTTTCGAACGACAACGAGACAGAGACCCGATCGGTCTCGATAGGATTTTTCTGATTACTCGATGTTACCGTAGGAAACGGGTCGTGCGCCGAAAGAATACAATGCTAGGCAAATACGCCGATCCTGAGGAGTAATTCGCCTCTATCCCGCGATTACTCCTATCACTCGTGGAAATGAGGGACAGAGAAACCGAACCGGAACAAATTGGAAAGAAGAAGACGGAGAAGATGAAGACGAAGAGGAAGTGGAAGAACTGGAGAAGGTGGAGGGATGTACACGGAGATCGATAGACAGACCGGCGGGGAGATAGAACGAGGAAACGATATACGATTGAGGAAATGGTAACCGGATAAAGAAGTTCTCTTCAACTTCAACGGAACTACGGTATTTTCACAGGGAGAATTTGATTTCAGCCGTTTCCCACAACTTTAATCGGCCGCGTCGAATCTGAATATTTAGGAAATAAATGGTGCTGATGTATGTATGCATAGGAAAACGCGCGCTGTTCTGTGAACGCGCACGTCGAAATTATTGCGGCGTAAATTGTGTGCATGTGTGTGTATGTGCATCAATGATTCCTTTCTACTACCTGTTACAGATATTGACGTTCAAGTTTAGTTTAGTTGACAAGAATAAAATTATTGCTTGAATAAACGTGAAAACGTTGGTGGCAGTCGAATGAAATTTCTTGAGACATTTGGATATTTTCATGACTCTGTATATTATTTGTCTCTCTCTCTCTCTCTCTCTCTCTCTCTCTCTCTCTCTCTCTCTCTCTCTCTCTGTCCGTTATCTTTTACCAGCGACTTGCAAATGCGAACAAAAGGAAACTCAAAACTGGTATTTCTAGAGTGCAATTGCCTCCATTCGATGTAATTACATTTTGTAAAATCACGACTTGCGTCTCGTTCCACTTGTCTTTTAGACTTTTCTCTGTATAACTGATTGTACGATCAATGGTAACCTGTACTACTTAAATTCAGCCACGTGAATGCAATCCAAAAAAAAGCAAAAAAGAAACACACGCATGAATAAACCATGGATTTTTACGGAACTACGAATGTTTGTGAAAAATAGAAAAAGTTGCAGAAAGTTCGTAGAAAGCACGTAATATGACGGAACATGAAAAATAAAGCGCGTGTCATGGCATTTAACAAATGCATGAAACAAATCTCTATTTAAATTTCGTTTCTCGAATCTCCGACAAAAGTACGAATTTTTATAAACAACTTGCTTTGTCATTTAGTTTCGAGTAACATCAAGTATTGCACTGCAGTGTCCAAATTGTCTGACCAATGTCGATCGCTGTTACTTAAATCAAGCTGCACCAGTCTCAAAGAAAGAAGAAATGGAAAAATATATTTTTCAACAAACATTCATATTTAAATCAAGCTATACGAGTCTCAAAAAAAAGAAAAAGAAACAGAGACACGCCCGTGAAGAAATGTACAGCTTAAAAAGTCTGACCAACGTCGACCACTGCTACTTACATCAAGCTGCACGAGCCTCAAAGAAACAAGAAATGAAAAAATATATTTTTCAACAAACATCCATGCTTAAACCAAGCTACACGAGTCCCCCCCCCCCCAAAAAAAACAGAGACACGCTCATGAAGAAATGTACAGTCTGACCAATATCGACCACTGCTACTTAAGTCAAGCTGTTTTAATATATTTTTCAATAAATGTCTATGCTTAAGTCAAGCTACACGAGTCTCAAAAAAAGAGGGGAAAAAAAAAGAAACAGAGAGAGGCTCGTGAGGAAATGTACAGCCTGAACAGTCTGACCAATATCGACCACTGCTACTTAAGTCAAGCTGTTTTAATATATTTTTCAATAAATGTCTATGCTTAAGTCAAGCTACACGAGTCTCAAAAAAAGAGGGGAAAAAAAAAGAAACAGAGAGAGGCTCGTGAAGAAATGTACAGCCTGAACAGTCTGACCAATGTCGACCGCTGCTACTTGCGCGAAGGCGCGCAAAGGCACGCAAAGAGGCGTAAGAACGGAAGAATGTACAAGCATGTGCAATATTGACAAATTTAGCGGGTTCCACCGGGTGGAACGGGATCATTCACGTATTTCGAGCATCGAGCGTGGGGGAGGTTTACTCGAGCGAGTGCGCGGCCGGTGACCACGACGCTTGAATCATTGTGACTTGCTCACCATGTTCGGATAACCGGCGCAACTGGCGGTAAGGGTGGTTAAACCGACGCAGGCCAGCCGATGATGTACGGTCCTATGGTAAACCACGCGTGCACTAACTGAACCCGTGTCTACACACCCCCAGCTACCCTTAACGACGTTTCTTTCGCAACTTTCGCGCGCGTTGGTGACTTTTGTCCTTGGATTTCAACCGCTGGCCCTCGTCAGAACGGAGAAGACACGTTTTCCTCGAGCAAAGAGTCTTCTTTTCTTCTTTTTTTTTTTTTTAACTTTTAGATTTCCTAGAACTCTGGAATTACTTTGCATGTTTCCTTATTCCGCTTTTCATTGGCGTTTATAATGGCGTTTTCGTTGTAGATCGCGATGTAGATTACGACACGATGCGGATTTCACATCGAATAAAATCCACCGTACACGCGAGACGTATTTTTTCAAACCTGACCTTCAACGGGAACCCTCGCTTTTCGCGTATTTTAGTTTCGTACTACAATATCCGATAAAAATACAGGGCATTTCTACCTCGAAAATTCATTTGAGCTTATTGGAGGAGAGCTTTCCCCTCGAAATTTTTCGCTTCGTACCGAATATCAGATTACCTTCCTTTTAGAAGTAAGAATCGTATTAAAAATAATATTACACCACCGACGCTACGAAATAAAATTAATGTTAAATATCAATACCAAAGCATCAAAGTTTCAAATTTTTGTGTCGTTTGTTTTCGTTCGTCTTTGGTGTAATAATTATTACAAACGCCAGTGGATTAATCGAGCCAATAAGAAATGATTTTCGTTTCCCAGAAAAATTGCACGCGCGTTTCCATCGAATCGAAAGCAATCTACCAATTTGACTGAATAAGTTAAATCGATCCTCCGACGCGCGAAAAGAAGCATAATAATAAGAACAAGCATCAACGCCTCGCTTCGCGTATAATGTCATTTACACAGCTCGTAAATTAATAATGATACACGGCCACGATATAACCAATAACCGTGCAGATAAACGATCTTTGATAGATACAGCCGATTGGATAACGCGCAATCAAATGCAATCAATCAAATGACCAAGTCGCCGTGCAAAACCATATATTACCGACAGACAGCGCGTCTTGATGGTCAACAGAAACTAGATCAGGGGAACGGAGGGACTTGTCACGATCCTAATTTAGTAATCTTCGTTAACGTGGTCGTTGGCGATCGTTTCATACCCTCCCTTTCGATCTTTCGCTTATCTTTCGTCGTTTTTCCAACAGAGACACTCACAGTGACTCTCGCTGATGTTCAGACAGGACAGAAACTTAGGTCAAAACATTGAAAATGAATCGTTCGTTTTAGTCTAAAGGTATTTTCACAGTACGTGGCAGATGGTGAAACGAAGACACTTTTCTTTTCGAAAATTCTGTGAAAGAAAAGTTTTTCTTCGTGATTAACTCTCACATGAGTTTGAAGAACGAAGCTTCCCCTCAAAATTCGCTGCACGATTTTTCCCCGCCAGTTTATTAATCGAATTTTGAATCTTCGATCTTTGTCTACTCGTACGAGCCTAATTATTAAAGTTCAATGGAACGATGAAAAAAAGAAAAAGAGTTCGTTGTAAAGGAGAAACTTTAATCTTCGAGTTCGTCGTAGATTCAGTCGAGAAAAAAATTTTTCGATGTTTCAATGCCATGTCCAATTAGTAGCATTCTCGAAAAGAAAAGAATCTTCATTCAAAAGCAGTTTGGAATAAAATAAACGTTGCTTTACGAAAGTGGGAGGCTTTAGACTGTAAAGTGACGTCAAGTCTGTTGTTTTACGATTTCTTTTTTAGAAAATTGTACTGATCGGTAATATTTAACGTCCGAATATTAATGGAAGCCACTGTGCACACGTTGCGCAAGTAGAAGAGCGGTAGCATTAGTCAGACAGCCGCTTATTTGCCTCCGACAGGTTGTAATCTGACATCAGAAATCAACGGCAGGAATAAATGTAAATGAAATTAACAACAGTGACAAAGTCAGACTGGAATTTCACTGAAACGAAAAATAAATCATCCAAAAGGTCCTAGCTTTTTCAATTCTACTATTTTTTCAATTAAACACAAGCTCGCAGAAACGCGCGAAATATACGTGAGATTTCAAGATCAGCGTGTCTTCGTTCACGAACGAAGGGAATATACGTGAAACAGAACGACGTGGAAATTGTTTCAATGACATAAATAACCGAACGTCTCGTTTACTAAACGCTGCAGACACGCGATCCAGTTTCACTCTCGCCAGCCGTGAAACATCATTCGAAGGAACGTTCGAATTTAATCGAACCGGGTTCCCCGGCATGAAAACCAAAAAACCAAAAAAAAGGGGCGAAAAATGTATAATAATATTCGATATATCCCAGGTAAGGGATAGAGAGAGACACCGACCCGGGATAGCGAAGCAATTACGCGCGCGAAACGAAGGGCGGAGAAAGGTATTCGAAAATTGCGGGACAGCGTGGCTAAGAGAGTAGGGGGTGGAGGGGGAAATATCAGTGCCGATAGCTCGATCTTGTAGCGCGATTAATCGAGGACGGCCGTGGTACCAGTCGACCGTCGAAATTTCCAAAATTATCGGGATGACACGCCACGAAATAGCTCGCGTCGAGTGGATGAGAGGAGAGAGAGAGAGAGAGAGAGAGAGAGAGGAGTGAAAGGGGGCAGGAGGGAGGTGGAGGAGAAACACTTCGTCGCGAGGAACAATAGCTCGTTTGGGGTCGCGTAGCTATGCAACGTATGACGTATAGCCCAATATCCTTGGTACACGGCGACCGTATGCTCTCCTCTCTCTCTCTCTCTCTCTCTGTCTCTCTGCCCCTCTGTTTTCATCCCTCCCCGATCCATCCGCCAAGCCGCACTCTGACTCCAACCCAGAGCACAACCCTCTCTCTCTCTCTCTCTCTCTCTATTCTCCCTTTCATCACACCCTACTCAAATCCCTACCCATAGCCCGTAGCTGCCATCCTTACGCCGAGATCTTCGTCCTAGCCACGGAAGCTCATACACGCGTGCAATCCCCCGCGTAGGGTGAACGTGTAATTACGTACCAGGTGGCTAATTAATCTGCCGGATCTCCACGCTCTCTCTCTCTCTCTCTCCCTCTTCTCCTTCGTTGGACGAAAAACCGACAAAGACGCAGCGACAGGGGGATATCAAATGCAAGAGTGAATCGTTTATGTCGCGACGCGTTTCCTCGAGAGAGAGAGGAAACCCACTCACCACGTACTAAATGCAGTACACCTACGTACATATTGACTGCGTGGCTTACGACCGTTTGTACGCCGTGCACGGTTGTTATACCGTTTTACGATTATTCGTATTGTTGGGAGATCAAGGGGTGTTGACTTGAGGGGTGCGCTTTTAAGGGAGGATTTTGGACGATTGATCAAGGACCTTTTTTTCTACGCGTTCATTTTGAGTGAGTGAAATGAACATAATATAAAAAAGTATACAATATAATATGATATAACGATAGATAATAAGAATACATAATATAATATAATATAAGAGCATGATACAAATGGCATATGGAAGATACAAAATTTTTTAATTGCACTCCCATGAATTTGCATAAAAATGTGCGACTGACAGTTTCGAACTTGCAATGTTCAAACACTCCACCAGACCCTTTGTCTCTTCCTAAATATCCTTTTACAAATTGTACATCGAACGTAACGCAAACGTGTCACTTCTCTTTTTGCAATTCGCCATTTTTTCCCCTTCATTTACAAAGGTGTTTCCTTGCCGTAAGTAAAGATTAGATAACGCATTTTCAAGAGTAAATTACTCAGCAAAATAATTGGACCGCGATCGTCGTCGTTGAAGCGATTTTATACAAAACCAAAGTAAATACAATTTTTCTTTTTTTTTTTCCAAATTACTTGGATCTCGAGCTTTGTTACTGTTTGACAAACGTCGCCTCCTTCCACGCCCGAGCAAATATCATTTTCTCTGAAAGCAGACGGGCAAATTTGGCACGCGCATCACGCGTGTTAATGGTAATACCGCCGGAATAATTATCTCGTATAAATATTTATTCAAAAACACACGTACGTGAAACGGTGTAACGATGATTTCCCAAGCGTAACCCGTCCTAAAATTTCGCCCGAGCATTACGAGCATTTTCCTCCCCTTTTCACGTTCGACAAACTAACGCCGCGCGTGCATTTTCACTCGCCCCTTTTTTTCTGTTTCGTAGAATTTTTCGACGCGAGATAAAAATCTAGCGTTGCTCTCTGGCGGCACGGAAAACAATATCGAATCGGCAACAAGCGCGAGAACCGATTGGCAAAACGTTTGAATTTGCATGAATCGCCGATAACAAGGTGAAGGGTTGCTTCGCGATTTAAACGTACGGGCGAACCAACAGAATGTATCTATCTTTGAGACAGTAATCACCAATCTCGTCTTCGAGACAGCCACTTTGAAGTATCATTTTTCCGCCATTTATTGAAACCTGCGAGCGTCAAAGTTTCAGCCAGATGAAAGAATATTTCTCGAAACATTTGACGTGAAATTAGTTGAGAGAAAAAATGCAAAAGCCATACACTGTGGCGAGTAAGCGACAGTCGTACTAATTTACGTTATGTCGATTGACACTTTGTATCGTGGAACTTGATAATAAAAAATTAGAAACTCCAAGATCGTTCTACTAATTCCAGGAATTGGAAGAAACTTTTTTTTTTACATAAAAGAAATTCGTTTTCAAATCGTCGAGAATCGTTTGAACATTTGCAAACGATTGTAGCTGTTGGTTAGTTGATACAAATGCAAGTTGCTGAACACCGATTTCTAGAGCGAGTAGAATTCACAGTGGAATAACCCGACGATTGGTCAGATGTCTGACAGTGGATGTACCTACGTCACTGCCAAACTTCAAACGTGCGAAATTGCCTTTGCAACCAATTGTCTTCTAAAACCTCTCCTCTAACTTTACCGCGTGTTTGATTAATTGATTTCGCCTTCTACGCGTGCAATTAAACACGCGTAGCGAACGGTTATGAAAAATTTTGATCCACTCTGTTTTTTTTTTTTTTTTCTTTTTTTTTCCCTCCTAACAACAGATGGTATTCAAAGATACATTGAAACCGCGTTTTGAAAGTTTCATCCAAGCGACTATGCAATTCAGGCGGCGATCTAGATTGGCGGTGTATTCTGAACAAACTTTTTCAGAACGCCGGTATCCAAATCGGTTTTAAAAGTTTCGTTTCGACGAACTGTCAGGAACGAAATATCTGACCGAAAATATACGCGCACGAGGAGCTTATTTGACGGCCAAAATAAAAAAGAAAAAGAGAAAAGAGAGAGAGAGAGAGAGAAGAAAAAGGAAAGAAAAGTTATCAAAGATATATAAAACGCTGATTGTTTCCGCTGAATTAACCGAATCGATTTAACCCTTATAAAACGAGACAGAGATACATTAACTTTCCGAGGCCAGTTCTGCGCCACCGCGATAAAAACGAGGAAAAAAAAAAAATATTCCGATCCCAACTTACAAAAGTTATAATTATAAGGCTCGGCCTAATTAAAGGCCGGCGTTGCGAAGCTGCGCGACAGTTAAATTATAACAGTATTTATAACAGTATCCGTGGATATACTTCGGAGCTTTATAACAGCAATAAAGAGTCAACTATGCAATTCTTAAACGAACAGAATATCCGACTTTAATTGATAAATGAAAGTTTCTCTCTGGGAAAATCTCGAGCAAAATTCGAGAAAAATAACGCTACCGGGTAGACGCTCGCCAGGGAATAAAACAGCAAATTAAAAACGAGAGAGAGAGAGAGAGAAAAGAGCTTCGTAGAAACTCGCGAACCTAACCCAAGCGACACAAGTGCAAGTCTCTCTCTCTCTCTGTCCGTGAACTGGAGCTGTTAAATCCATAAATACGTCGCGCTGATCCAGTAATTTCGCGATAACGATACACGAAGAGCAAGCAAGCTGCTCTCGCGTACGAGAAAGCACAATCGTATCGCGAGGGGGTGGTCGATCGAGTCGCGTCTACAAAGCAGTTTTCGCCCGCTCGCGCGAGATCAGCAAAAAATCGCCGTTCGAAGAAGAAGGAAAGCTGTCTATAAAGGGGAAAGGCGCCGATAGAGAAAACGAGTGACGCAGAGGGAAGAGGAAAGAGAGAGAGGGAGAAGTTGACGTCGAGTACGTCCACTCGACGTGTGGTTCGCGGCAGTTTGGACCTTCGACTGCGACCTGTCAGTAGAGAGTGCAGCTGGAAACATCCTCTTGCAGACGTACGTCCTTCCCACGGAAGGAAGGGCACGGGCAGAAAGCCGTGGTGGGACGCTGTTCGAATTTCGAGCGTTGAACGTCGGGGGAAGGAAGGCCGCGTGTCCGAGGCCAGGAAGCACACAGCCTGCGCCGAGCGACCTGACGCTCGTTAGCGCCGGTAATTGTCACTTGTTAGGTGGCAGCTTGTCCTCCGGCCCGGTAAACCCCAGTTTTGCGTCAACCACCACCCACTCCCACCCCCACACCCGGTTGAAACACCACTCGAAACGCCTCGAACGCGGCCGAGAGCTTTTTCAAAAGCGCTTCAACGCCGAAAGCTCGACCGCCTCTCGTCGACAAGTCCTTCTATTTACCCTCTTCTACGGGGCCCTCCCCTCTTTCTTCGTCTCTCGCGCGTACAGCTGCAGTCGTTCGAGGCTAGGGCCCCACCAGCTGCGACGCAACACGCTCGAGACGCCAACGTTCATCGAGAAACGGAGATTTGCGTCTTTGGTAGACTGACTGAGGTTTTTTTTTTTTTTTGTGGACGAAGAATTGGTACTGCTGGGGTTTGGCGTGTCGATCGTGTAGAGATACGAACGATGATGGAACAAGAAATAATTGAAAAACAAATGGAGAAAAGCGCTGCATGCTTTTGGCAGCTTTTACATTTAAACGTGACTATAATTACAATTACAGATTAATTGTAATAACCGACACTGACAACTGTTGGGTTGTAGAGGATTTTGAACTGACTTTGCCCCGAAATATGCAACATTTTCTCAGTTTCAAGTATATTTAGGGTACAACCCGAGGCAAAACAAACGATAAGTTTATCACTTCGTACCGACGAGTTCAAAGCGACGGCTCGGTCGCTCGTTATGGTCCGCGAACCGCGGTTGCCATCTATCGATATTCGCCATTCCTTCTTAAAATACATTTGTGAACAACGTGTACCTTCGATTTCTACGATTCTCGAGCTGTGCGATCCAAACTCCGTATCCCACAGTTTGCAATACAATAATAATAAATGCTGTCGATAGAATTTACGGTGTAATTATAAATTAAATTACGTACGTCAATTAATCTAAATTAATCGAATCGAAAGCTAAGTCGAATGGACAATCGAGAATCGATATTGAAACGTTGACGTGCAACGTACCGAATTACAAGAATGATCGATTCTCGAACTGATGTGTCGAATTCGTTCAGATGACTCGCGGCTCTAAATTCATAAACGCTGGGTTGTGGGGATTTTCATTTTCGACTGTCGAAAATCGCGCAAGAGGAACGACCACGTTTTCGCGTCTGGCTTTATTTTCGAGGGAATCGAGTTTGAAAATTCGCAGCGCGCCGCCCGGTGTCCGATAAATTGTAAGTCGATTAAATAAATTGCTTATAAAACGTATACGGCTTGCGATATATACGCGTGTTTCACGTACGCGAGCGGAATAATCGCGAAAGACATCTGCAACAATGAAATCGATCGTTTTAATGGGAAGTTTAATGAAAATTTTTCATACGAGAGGAAGAGAGAGGATTATCCTGGGGAACGTCCACCTTTTGATAACGGAGCGGATCAATTGTCAAACAGTTTCGAATTGGCTGAAAATAAATTTCAATTATCTTTAAAAATTCACTTGTCGGCTGTTTATGGCGCTTCGTGCTTCCCGAAATGAAACGTACGTTCACTCTGATGCTTTGTAATGGATGTTGAGAAAAAAAAAAAGTCGATACATTATTATATTACATTATATGAAATTTATTGTATTATTGCACGATTTTTCCATCGAAATTTGCCCCGATAACCGAATATCGGAAACACGCTTTATTATACACATCGTCGGGCTCGAGAAAACGGAAGTGAATTCAGTTTTCGCCGAATCGATCGCGGAAGAGTTCTCTCTCTCTCTCTCTCTCTGTTCGTTGAGTTCTGGAAGCTTGCTGTTCTTTTCTACAAATATTTGTGCCGAAAAAGGCAGCGCGAGCCGACGGATCAGTCAAAAAATATTGATAAACGTAATAGAAGCGGCGAATGACATCTCTCGATCGCTCGTAACCAGATAAAATCAACGTCACTGCGCCGAAGATCGTCAACTGCGAAACAACGTTCCGTTCGTTTCGACGAGGGAATAAAAAAAAAAAAAAAAAAAAGAAAAGAAAAAAGAGAAAAATCGAGACGGGCGTACGAAGCGAACAATTTTTACCGACAAAAGGGTGTCGAACGGTTGCATCGTCGATCGATTATTATACGGGGCTGAAACTCGCGGGCAGAATACCCAAGTTCTCTCATGCTCGTTCGAAAACATTTTATCGACCTTGGGAGGGTCTTCGGAGCTTCGAACGTACTGGATGTCGCGTTTCGCGCAAGCCTGTGGATAATTTAACAGGCCGATGGACGTGAAACCAACGCTCTAACCCTTTATTTCAGAAGTTGGACGAATATCTCGCCAAGTGGAACATGTATCTGTTTCAAGTTCAACTTTCGACGAATAATTTTGAAAAAAGGGAAAAAGGAAATTGGTAAAGTCGTTTGTCCAATGATATTCGTATTTTTCTGAAGAAAAAAATAAAAATAGAAATTTATCTAGTAGAAAATTATTTTACCTATATGTATATATATATAGACAAAAAAATTTTCTACTAGATGAACTTATATATATAATATTTCAATAATATTTTTATACAGTATAATATTTTATATATATACTATTATAAACTATAAATGTTATACTATATATATATATATATATATATATATATATATATATATAAAATATTATACGAAATACTTATACGTGTTTCATACATTTCCGCACTATGCACGTAGAAATAACCTACTATTACAACACAAAGTCTAATACTTGCGTCGTGGGTGTGCATAAACAAATAAATAAGTTCTGCTAATATCGCTGAAAGAAAAGCAAAGAAGGATAAAATCCTGTACATTTGCGCAACGATGGTAGACACGGAATTAACCCAAGAAAGAATTAAAGAAAGAGGATCCCACGTTAAGATTTCTCTGGAATTGCTTTCGCTGTTGCTACATCCAATTTCGTAAACGTAACTTCGCTACCCTATTCCCAACGATCCAATACATTTGACAAATAAACTATAAAGGAGCAGTACAAATGTAAAGCAAGCTACATGTCACTTCATGTAATAGTAACAATCTAATAGCAACAGTCTAGTTAGACGTTGGACATTTCCACAATGAATTTGTGTATTTTTTAATGTATTTTAATGAGTCATTGTTTTAATATGAAATTCACCGTCATTTCCTTCTACTTTATACATATAAATGATCGAAAGGCCAATTTCCTAGAATTTAGGTATGCTCTGGTTGCTGCCTTTAGCGGATGATAAATTGCATGATAGTGCAACGACCGTACACTCGTTCTTGATAAGCACTTATTTACCTTTTAAAAAACAGCAGTCTCGGGGTAAAATTATGAAAAAGAGAGGCATTAAATTACACTCATCACGCATACAGGATGTTATTAATTCTATGTCATTTCATTTCATCTAACCAGTCAAATGTAAATATTTAAGCTTAAAAATTGCTCATAATAAGCTTGATCCAAACACTCTACTAATTCAAACAATTATTAATAATAATTACCATCGTACCGATAAAAAATTTTCTTTCACGTTTCTCAAATTTTACAGTGTACAATCAATCTCCAACTTTGAATGTAAGATGAAGATGTTACAGGGTTGAACAAAAATATTCACACGCTCGACGAAAAATGATCGATATTTTAAACTGTTCAAACTACGTGAAACAAAATCGTACAGCAATCCAGTCGATTTCGTTTTAAAGCGTGGAGAAAACTCCGTTTCACCAAACTTTGAGCTCTTTTCTTCCCGAAAAGAGCAAGAACGTAGTTTTAAAAGAAAAAAAAAAACCCAAAATCAGTGAAAACAATTTCATTCATGATCTGCTATATTCTTGAGGATGAAAGTCTCTCCTCTGCATTTGTTTTCTTCTTTGCCGATTTTGTCGAAAGCCTCGAACATCAAATTTAAACGACAAAAACTCAAGAAATCCTAACTTTCGATAAAATTGTTGGAGTTGAATCGTCCCAGGCAATTGTACATTTAGTTGAGGGAAAAAATTTGTCAACGTTTTCGGAGGCATTCGAAGTTTTGCAATTTTCGAGAGGTGTCCTCGCTTTCCCTCTATTGTTCGGTGAATGTAAAAAACACACTTTGAGAAGAACTAACGTGGGGCAAAGTAGATACTTCACACTTTCAAATGAGACTGGACTCCCCACGCGATTTTCTCTTTTTCTACAAAGTTACAACAGTTTAGAAATATAGAGCGTGCGCGAAGCTTTCAAAATGTGAAATGCGTGAAACGATACGTGTAAGAAAAAAAAGAAAAAAATGTAAAATCCTGCTGCTACGCCTCGGTTGTAAAAACCGCGAAAGAACGTCGTCATCTCGGATAAGAATCGTGACAGAATTGAAAGAAGGTCGAAGGTAACGAGTCCTTTGAACAGAGGAAATTCTCTTAAAGGCGAGTACATCGATCGATCACCCTGTACTTGCAACGTAGCCTCGCATCCTTATGCGACTCGGAATAGATTTCGTATGCACCTGACGTTAGGGAAACAGCCGAGGAAGCCTCTGTTCATCCTGTTCCACAGCCACGAAGACGTAACTAACGTTTTATTGTCGCGCGCGTATATCTCATTTATGACAGTCAGTAAAACGCACATTGAAATATTCCGTTTTTATAACCGAGGCCTAAAGCAAAATATTCGTATTCCGCCTATGCGCGTTGCAAATATCTGACAAACGGATACTGTGTGTTCAGTCTCTCACATTTTACTCCGAGTCGTTCGGAATTGAAGGACTTTACGACCATCGTTCGACGATCTTATTTTTACAAGACGAACAACCTGTCATTTGTTCGTGCTCGCCTCGTTTGTTTATTCATTTCCGTCATATTCGCCATATTGTCACACATTTGTTTAACAGTCGACGAAATCGAAAGATCGTAGAAAATTTGGAATTTGTACTACTCACAGTCTGCTGTTTGTTTATTGTTGGCGTGGCCGAGGAAAAAATATCGAATCGTAGAATTTCGTGAAAATTTGGAATTTGCAATATCGTGTACAGAGTGAGTTCTTTTAATGTTGAAAAAAAAAAAAAAAAGAAAAAACGAAATTCTTCTCGCAGCGAGTTTGTCATTTGTCCCTAGAATTTCTATCATTAAATTCCATATCGTTTAACAGACGATGAAGGAATTCTGGATCGTAACATTTCGCGAGAATTTTTTCAAAATTGCCGTACCTGCGTGCATTCAAAATGAATTTATTATTAAACTTTATTGCCTATCGTTCCTAGAACCTTCGTTATGAAATTTCAATGTTTCGTGCAGTACACATAAAATTTTGAAATTTACGCTAGATATACGGAAGATGTTCTCTCTACGGCGAGAAATAGATAAACTTTGACGAGAAATATGTTCGAAGACTCGCGGGAAATTTAAAAAGAGTCAATTCGAGATTGCGTGGAACGTGAATTAAAAAGCGTCCTGTCACGAGAGTTGCAGATACGAAAGTTGCACGCCAGACAAATAACAAACTAATGTACATCATGTCGTGTCAACAGTATCAATTGTCTAAATAAAAGGTTTGAAGCGTTTTTCCACCGATAGAGAGAGAGAGAGAGAGAGAGAGAGAGAGAGAGAGAGAGACTGTGGTTCGCGATATTGACGCCTTTCAATTAAAAATTGCTCGATACGATGTTTGTTCCTCTGTTTGCGTAGGTGTTGGAAACCTTTTATTCTTTCTGAATATTTTATTTTGCATTGAAACTTTAATTTCTAACCATTATCAAGTCTGATTAATTAATACAATAGTTTGCAGTTAGTTTAACAATTTTCACTGCTCTCATTTGATTTCTTTAATTTTAATTTCTAGATGAAAAGAAAATGGCAAGAGTTTCGTTATCATTGGCGATACTCAGAATTTTCATATTGGTCTGTTGGTTGCACGAGGATATAAGAATGTCGTGATTCAAAAGACTTTTCATTTTTATAAATTCACGCGGAATAATGCCAGGAACAGTGACAAATTCCAGCGTGACAACATTCTGTAACTTACACTCACGCAACGAAACTAGTGCAGCGATATCCCCGCAACGCGAAATTTGAATTTGGACGATTCAAAGTAAAAATCCTAATCTACAGACAAATAAAAGAGATCCACACTCAAATACATAAATCCTGCTTTTACTTATTACGGACGTTCCGAATGTTTTGATACGTTCGTGTGGACACAGCCGAATAAATCTCTCTCTCTCTCCCTCTCTCTCGTAAACATGAAATATTTTGCACGTTTCTGGAAAAACGAAAAAAAGAGAAGAAGAAAACGAATAAACCAGCGGGCGAGCGTAAAGATAAAACAATCTGTCCCGCCCGTGCGTGCATTATTCAAAGTATCAATTAAAGCCGGCAGCTTAAAACTAATTGAAGTTGGAGATCGATCGAACGTGGTTTAGGCGGACGGCAATGGTACGGGCATCGGATTCATTGTTTCGTCCGTTAACTTAATTAAATCGAGCGATACGTCTCTTTCACGGCCGTCAGTCAATGAGAGGAATTTGAAAAAAGGACTGCGCGCATACCGCGATTTATAGCTTGTTTACTCGGCTCCGTTCTCCGCGGTGAAATTTCCCCAAACCGGGATTATTGCTTTCTCTCCTCGCTTTCGTTTATTTTCCGCGCTCCGGAAACTAAATGGAAAACAACGAGTCGGTGGGGGAGGGGAAAAAAACCGGCGCGTTGCGGAAGTGTTTGCATGAAAATTCAAAGCCACGTATCCGATGGCCTCGATAATGTAATGCAGAAAGGAAGAAAGAATGGAAAAGAGACACGTAGTATCTAGTACAGGATCTTTCATTTATTTTCACTCGTTCATTCGAACGAAAATGTTTGAAATGAACGATTTGTTTCTCATTTTTCTTTTTTAAACGGAGCTGTATCTTTCTTTCAACGGTATTCTCTACAGAAGAAATTATCATATTATAATTATTATATTATATTATGAAAATTATCACTTTAGGAGATGGACTTTAACTTCAACTTTTTTACAATGCACGAAGAAATGTGCAATTCTGTTTAGAGAGAACAGTGGAAATGCTTTCACCTAGAAAAGTCTGATTGTCAGCGTGAGATGTCTCTCCCTCGGAAACGGAACAAGTTTCATTTCGAACGTTTTATCGTTCAATAAATAATTGTGGAGACAATTGCGCGGACGAATTAAACATCCTGCGTATGAATATACATTTCGAAATTTGTTTCGCGAAACTGTTCGATCGAGTTATTTACCCTGCCGCAAATTTATTTCCACTTACGTTAATTGCCACCGATCGATGGACAAACAACGATTTATAAAATGCCAAAGCGACCAAAAACTTGATTTTTCTTTTATTAAAAAAAAAAAAAAAAAAAAAAAAAAGAAAAAAGTCAAAGTAAATTGTCAATAATAATCCATTCTGACTGATGGTAAACAGTATTTTAACGAAATCACTCTTGTTCAAACGATTTCAATCTAAATTTTTCATTTGTGGAAGATTATTTCGCTGATCATGTGTATTTCGAAAACGATAAAAGGAAACTTACAAAAGAACATATTTGCTGAATTTAATAATCACGATAATTGGATCATGTCGGACATAATTAATGAAGCAAGATCCTATCACAATTACTAGTAACAAACATCCACCAGAAAAACATTTTATACGATATTATTACCCATCAACTCTGCTCGTACTATTGAAATTAACATTAATCAACTGACATACCAATGAACGTACTATCAATTAATATCATGAGAGATTTAATCGTCTATGGATCTCGAAACGTTAATTAACTATCAATAACAGTCCGCTAATTTTCGTCACGGATATTCAGCATGTTGCATTCTCGTTCAAAAAAAAAAAAAAAAAAAAAAAAAAAAGGTTATATATTTCTTTCTTTTAAATTCATCGATCCGACTGTTACACGAGAGAGAGAGAGAGAGAGCGTCGCCGATTAGAAAGTATGAAAACCCAGAGATACCTTGGCAATATTTCGGGAGGCTAAAACTCGGAAATAGCGCCGGATTTGTCGTTATTACGTTAACGACGATTGCAAGAGGATTGCAGATATCGAGAAGTGAAAAGTGTCGAACGACGCCAGCGGGATACTTGTTTACCGTGCGAGCAGCATTAGCTGTTTTATCGTCGGCGCTCGCGCGCACGATAGGAATAGATAATTAAATACGAGAGGCTTAACACTCCGCGTGGGGTGGTGAACGGGACAGAGGGGAGGGGGTTAGCTTAACGAGGCAAATTATTAGACCGATTAACTCGCCCCGATGATCGAGAGCGAAACTGCAAACACGTAACATTCAGATTTCCAACCGGATACGGAAGAGCAACTTCAAAGCGAACCTCTCTCCCACCCCCCCCCCCTCTGGACAAAAGTTCGAAAGGTTGAAAGGGAAAATGTTGCAAAGTGAAACGAGTAGGCGATTGAATCGAAAAGAGACACAGAGACAGAGACAGAGAGAGAGAGAGAGAGAGAGAGAGAGAAATAATGGTGAAATTAAAATGAAAGATCGAAGTGAAGTACGGTGAAAGAAAAATGGGTTAAAGTGACGTGGATGATAGGAGGAAGGGAGAGATGAAATTTATGTGACAAGATCGAGAAGTGACTGTCGACGCGCCGATTTATTCGCGTACCGTTCGAGAATTTTTGAACGATCTATCCGACTTTCGGTAGCGCAGATTTGACGATCCCTACATTTACGACGCTCTCGCTTCGTTCCACGTTTGTTATTAACGTACATGTACACTGTATACGTACAATTTCTGGTATTAATATTGACCGGCGAGATTTATAAAATGTGACTTTTCTCATGCACAAGGGATCGATCATCAACCATGAGTTAACAAAAGTAAAAGCATTAAACATGAAAGTATAAAAAATACAATGAAACGCATGAATTTAAATTTATCGTAATTCTTCGCCAGTCATTAATCACTGAATATAAACGCAGAAAATCGTAAAGACTCTAGTAGCGTTAAACAAAATAATTTATTAATCTATCGAGAAACGAAGAATCTGTTAGAATAACAGAAACACTAATGCCACACGTAAAGATAAATTCTATAAAAATAGTTTTTATCACAGTATTTTAAAATACTCCTTTCCTTCAAACTACAAACAGTTCTACACGATCAAAGTGAAAGAAAAAAATATAGTTGTGAAGAAAGTGTTAAACAGAATTCTGCCTTACGAACTTTGATTCCATTAAAATCCTGTGAATTGATTGAGCTAATTAAAAGTTGCGAATAAAATATCGCGGCGATGCAACGTTGATCTTCGACGAGATCGAAGGAACCTAAAGTATCTCAGATTGGTTTCTATCTATAAATATATTTAAATTATTTGTACGAGAGTACTATAATTTATAAATAATTTATTAATATTTATAATAAATATTTATATTAATTATTTCAACATATTGGTGTTTTAAATTTAGAATTTAAATTAAATTATATAAATTACAATGAATAATAATTTTAATTTTAAATTATATTATATTAATAATTATAGTTATATTAAGAGTTGCATTTTTAACTTTATTCGAACGAAAAATTTTAAGTTATATACAAAATCGAAAAGGTCCTAATAAATTATTATTTAAGGGTTTATTTCAACCATTTGGTGATATATTAAAATTAATATTTAAAGAAATATCTTATTTAAGATTAAATAAAATATTTTATTATAGACCAATGTTAATGTTTTTTGTGTCATCAATATTATGATTAGTTTATCCATGAATTTATTTAAATTTGAATATATTATATAATATAATTTTTTTATTATTTATTATAAGATTAAGTGTTTATCCAATTTTAATTGTTAGATCAAAGCAGCCTAAATAAACTCGCAGAGAAACGTCGAAAATTCGGAAATTTGTCGGAAAAGATAAAAAAAAAAAAGAGCCACACGCGTACACGCATAAATATCGGGTTTACTTGGCATGAAAATCTCAAACTCCGTGTCCCGCGGCTCCTCCACCCCGTTGGGGATGCTTTTCCTCTCCCGCTCGGAATAAAGTTTCGCCTTTTCTTCGAAAGTACGTCCCACAACAGAGCCGCACGTCCAAATAGAATACCCGGCAAGTAAATACGCGAATGAAGTATATTCAATTTGCAAATCCATGAATACCTGCCGCGCCGCGGACTTTCCAAAGTGGCAATGAAGGAATTATCGCCGGGGAAAAAGACTTTCCAACCGCATCATAAATGTTCTTTGCCACAGCAACTTGGCCATTCGAATCGGCGAATTGGCTTCGACGTTTTCAACTCGAGGGCGAAAAATTTACGAAAGAAAGCAACGTGGCACACAAGTATAATAATCTCTCTTTTTCTCTCTCCCGAGATTCTGATTCGACAGTCACAAAGTTTCATCCGAAATAAAGGTAAACGATCAGTATTGATTTTTCACAACCCGCCATTTCCGGAGGAGTTCCGTCTTTCTGAAATTTTTCGAACTCCTCTTTTCTTTTTCTTTTTCTTTTTTTTCTTTTGATATATCTCCTGACGTTTCCCGTGTCCGTTGGCTTCGAGTAAATTCAATCTTGCGGTATGAAAAAAGTTTTACACAAGCCGGAATAAACGATAGCGAATGGTGAGTGTGTGCAGCGAGTACAATCGATGGAATAAAATCTCGACTAAGCTTCGAAACTGTTCAATCAAGCTTTATCTTTTTGAAAAAACGATTTAATATCCACCGATATTTTATCACTTGGCGGAAGTTTATAACAATGAATCCTTCGCCGGTTCAACGAAGTATATAAATTGAAAAAAGTAAACATACGTTGTTCGTTACTAAGTGAATCGTGTATACATATTATAATTATTCAATTTATTGTAACATACGTACAGAACGATTGTGTTCATCCAATCAACATCGATATCAACTATCGAACGATTTTCACCAATGTGTAACGATACATTGTGAATCGTTTGATAATTTCGAGCGGTTTTCTTAAACTGGCGTGAAAGAGTTTCGAATCAACTGAGGAGATGTTTGCTAATGGAACGATCGGCGACAATGTTCCAACGGAATATACCTCTAATGTTTTGTCTAAATACGGAGTAATTATTTACGAGTACCGCAATGCGTGGGCGGCTCGATTCTATACCGACTGAAATGTCGATGGTTTACCGGTAGATGTAGGTCACCGCAATAATTTCTGACATGTTTCGCATGTTGTGCCGATAATAACGTATTGTCCGATGCGAAATGGATCGGTTGGTAAACGACAAATCGACGCGCATAAACGTAATAGATTATTAGTGTCCGACGATTGTCAGCAACTCTATCATTTGCTACCAATATTACCGTAAATATACCAAAACCGTATCATCGGAAAATCACCACCTCGAAAATACTATATTCATTTGCGTTATTAAACAGCGCTTAGAAATTGACGAGCAGGCGACTCACTTTGCGTTAAATATTACGAAGATTCGATTTTGCATTAGATATTTAACCTCTGATTTCATCTACTAGTCTCGTTCAATGTTCAAACTATTTTATACGTTTCAATTGCTATTTTAAATGGCAACAGACTGAGATTTGACGACAAGTGTCAAGTTTCGAAAGAAATTGATCCAACAAAAGATACAATGACACGCATCATTACAGATTACCAGCTGTTTTCGTCTAACTTTAATCAAAGATACATTTCGAGACGCAGTTACTTTCCATTTCTAGATGCTGCAACCTAATCTTGACACGTCTGTGAGAGAACGCTGCGTAATATTTGACGAATTTTCGCAGGAAAAATTACGACGTCGTCGTTCTCGATGTAGATGATAAGCTAAACGAACCAACAGATTTACGTGAAATCGTTGTCTAGACGAGGAAAGAATCGTTACGCATTGGCAAACGCGTCGCCGTTGCACGATTCTCGTGGCGACATCGTGCAATCTCGTTTTTTCTTTTCGTAAGATCCCCCATTGTCCCCGACGACCGTGCGTTCCACGGAAAAATAAATAGAGTCGGAACCGTCGCAGGACGACCGGCCCCATTCTTACACGAACGACTCGCCTATTTGTCCCGAATGAAACGAAAACACACGCGAAGGAAAAAACTTGCTCGTTATACACGGGGTACACGTGTCCTCTCATGCGATGTCTCAACCAGTCCGAACCTCTGTGACCATAACAATTTTCTCGGCCAGCTCCCGTGTTCTCGACCCGCGTATTATTATAATTTTGCTCTTGACGCCACGAGCAGAAACCAAACGTCGTACAACGACTTTGTCGAATTCAATTTCTACTCTCGAAGATATACACACGTGACTCTCTGATTTGACGAGAAAGTAGATGTATATACCGAGCCGAGGAAAAACGTGGAAATATTCACGGGAAAATTATCGGTACAAGCATCGGGGCAAATTATCTCCGGCGCGGAACATTTTTCGCGAATATCGAAAAACGGAACAAGAGCGGAATGGCAGGTACAAGCAATGATACCGGGGGAAAATCTGGCACGTTTTGTTCATGTTTCATGGAACACGATAAAGAATCGTTCGCTAAATTCGCACCGCTATCGGACAATAACGCTACTTTACTGCAACACGTGCAGCTCTCGATGGAATCAAATTCTCCGGGCGATCTCTTCGACGTACTTACATACGTACTCGAGATGCGATTCCATTCGCCGCTTCCAATACCAGCGGGGTTGGATAATAAGACACTAACAAAACGAAACGTTGCGTCGAGCGTATGAACTTCTCGATGGCATCTCCTTTTTTTTTTTTTTTTTTCAATCTGAATACGTGCGGTGAAACAAATGGCGAAAATTATAAAAGATTTCTATAAGGCGATTTCTCCCCTTCCTTCCCTCCAAAAGAAAATTTCGTAAAAACGCCGTGTTTCGAAAATTTCACGCGAGACTTCCTCTTTTTGCAAACAAAAACGTTAACCTCTTGCCTCTCGTGCCAGCGGGTTATATTTCCGTTTTAAAAAAAAGATCGGAGAGGGAGGAACGTCGCGACGTGGCTGCTGAAAAAACGCGATAGAGAAAATGTGATTTCGATTTGAAATTGATTTTCTGATTCGTGAAGGCCGCATCTTTGTCACCAAGTTATTGACACGCCATTGACGTGATCATATACTTGTCCAGCAATAGACCAAAACCTTTCGATACCGATTACTTTCAATTCTCACGTTCGAACAATTTAATTCTTCGCTTTGGAAACTTTCTAACATCTCGGTCAGATTTAACTGTTTAACGTCGTGTCGCGTCAGGAAATATTGTAGAACGTTTGCAACTATTAAATTTCCGTTTGGACACGAATTGTGTTTGATTACAAATACAACGTCTGCGTTTTAAGATTAGTTTATAAACTGTGAGTCACGTGAGATCGGCACACAGGCTGTCGACGTTAATAAACGTTAACATCTAAGTTACATTCGGACAAAAGTTACTAAACGTTGTAATTTGTAATTTCAACTTGCTCGTTTCACTGTCTCTACAAGGGAGTATCGCTTTTATTTATTGAATTGTCATTCGCGTACTCAATATACATCGAGATACTTTACGAGTAGCGATAACGTGAAAATGTCTGACAGATCGCGACGCAAAGAAAATTTAAAAAAAAAAAAAAAAAAAAAGCGGCACGCGAGCAACGAGTAGAAGAAAAGAAACGGATCAACGCACGCCTTTTTCGTGATGTCTCGACTTTTCTAGTCCTTCAGCCAGAGAAAGAAAAAAAAAAAAGAAGATCGTTTCTCGCACGACAGATGGTGCTGACAGAACGAATGCGTCAAAACATGTCCGACCGAAAAAGAATTTCGGAGGCAGGTTCGAACACGTTTTCATCGATGCGTGTCGCGACCTCGATATCGTTGCCCCCAACGTGAAAAGACATCGGCGGATTTCAAATAGCGATTCATTTGGGCCCTCGGCTCGACGAAAACGATATCAAAAGAACGTGCCGAGTCTAACGAAACAAAACGGTGGCGAGCCCTCCTCTCTCGTTCATTTATAGACCGCAGAATGACAAGAGAGAAACGAACTGTCGCGTGAAACGAGGCGCGTTTAGCCAGCTCGACTAAAGCTGTCGATGTCATTGTATCCGGGACCACACGGGAAACAGTTTTCGCCGGCCGAAAGAAATAACGCGCGCGCGAGACAGAGAGACAGAGAGAGAGAGAGAGAGAGAGAGAGAGAAAGAGAGCTCGCAGATAATACATATTTCCGTCAGCAGCGGTGTACAAAACGAAAGCTTTGTTATCGAAATATCACTCTCTGTGAACGTGATCGAAAAAGCCCAACGTGACCACGTGGTCTATGATGAAAAGAAAAAAAAAAAAAAAGAAAAATTGCCAACAGAGAAATAGAGACGACCAATGAAATCGAATTTGACACGATAGTGTGTACGTATTTCGAACAAGTGCGAGCTGCGTGATTGAGAGATCATCTTCTCTCGTTTGCCTCACGATTAAAAATAGGAGAGAAGGAGATGATGATATTTACATGATCGACGTGTGCTGCGGCCTGTCGGCGTCACCGATGGCATTGTTCGTGCCCCCAGTTAATCCTTGCACCTGTACGTTGGTCGCGATGCTAGTCCTTGCCGGATGTCTGGCACTATCCTTCAGTATTTTTTTCGCGCTGAGCGGCGTGGCTGTCACGCACATTGTCTTGCGCGGTATCACGATCACCTTGGTAGCACGCACTTTGAGGAGCGTCGTGGTCGTCGCGTGCACAAAAACAACAAACGTCGGTCGCGACGAGAGCAGCGGGGGGCAGGGCAGCAGCGAGGTATCGGTCTCGGGCGCGTGAACGTGGATCGCGGGACAAGGCGAGAGAGGACAACAAAGTGTCGCCGGGGGCATGCGTGAAAACTTTCTTCGAAGAAACGATCTTCGACAAGGTGAATTTATCCGAGGCCCATCGCGTGGTGGTTTGTATGCACTGGGCGCGAGATGTGGCGAGAGAATCGACGACTCGATGTGACCGGTGGAGGGGCGAACGCGTCGATTCCTTCGCGGGATAAGAACTCTGTCAACGTGAAGACGAACGCGTGCACGCCGGCGGGGCGGTGCGTACGCTTCGCGTTCGTTCCGCGCGAGATAAGCCCCGGCAGCGAAGCACCACGGGTGTAAATAAAACAACTCGCGTCTCGTTCGTTCACAGATCCCACCTCATGGCGTACCGCGGGCCTACTGAGTGACTGACTGACTGAGTGACTGCCGCGAGCTTCGAGCCACGAGCCACCCTGCGTGGGTGCACACGCGGTCTCACTGCGTGGAAAGGCAACGAGCGCGCCGATTGGCCCGCTCCAGAGGCTGGTCCTCGTGGGGGGCAAGCGCCGGCCAATCAGAGCGCGCGAGTCACCACCGTACCACCGAGCAAACTCTGCTCGACGATTTTCTAGCACTCTATCGCGAGCCGTTTCGCGGTGCGTTGTGTCTTCTAGCTGTTTCTCTACCTCTCTGCCAGCCTTTCGCGAAACCGTCCTCCTGTTTCTCGCACGTCGTGCACGGTCGTTTCGATCTTCGTTCCTTTCTTCTTTTCTCTCTCTCCGATCCGGCATCCACGGAAGTTTCTCCAAGTAGCTTCCGATTCGTGTGCAAGTGACGGAAGTTTTAATGGAATTGTTAGTCGCGCGGCACCGCGGGAGTGAAACCAAGTGCTACGGATCCTACGGGCTGTGCTTCGGAAACGGAAGTCTGTGACTCAACCGGTGGGGGGGGGGGGGAAGTGATGTGCGCGGACGAGTGTGAAACGATTTTTCTCTCCCTTCTTTTTTTTTCTCCGGCCGTTCGAAGTTCAAAGCGCTTGGCTATGCGATGGCAACACGATTCCCCAGATGTTCTTCCAACGCCTTTTCTAGTGGCGCCGAAAAATAATCTTTTTTTTTTTTTGGCGCCATTATCTTCGCGCTCTCGTCACCCTGCGTATCGTGTTTCACCAAAGGATCACCGGCTTCCATCGAGTAACTTTGTTTGTCGTTCCTTCCAAACAAAGATCCATACACGAGTGCTCAAAAAAAAAAGCGCACGCTCGGTAGTAATCGCAACTCGTCTCCCGAGACCTGGCGCTTGGCTCTTTCTCGTTCTTCCCCGCGTGTCGCGTGTCGCTTGATGAAAATTAACGAGCGTCCATCACGCGTCGTCGCGAAACCGGACACTTGGAATCCACTAAACTTTCCCATTGCTGCCCGTCTTCCCGTTAAATTACGATACAAATTTCCCGCCGCGAGACCGATCGTTTCCATCGTTTAACCTCTTGCGTCGAGAATTGTTTGTCCCAAACTGCAACATTCTCTCAGTATATTCAAATGCAAAGTTCTTGTGCTCCTTGAAAGAAAGCGACGAATTATTGTATACGGTTCGGTCGCTCGTTACGGTCCGCGCCAGGGGTTGACAAATTGAATTTACTCTTGTCGTTTTCCGTCATCCTTTCGCGCATTTCTACGCGACGGAATGAAAGGGAAACAGAGCAATTCGTACGTGATACACGTTACGCCGATTGGAGCAAGTTTGTCAAAGTTCTACGCGCGGGTTGTACAAACCAGAAACGAACGAAAGGAATGCTACAAAGTTACAAAACTCGACTGCTCCCTATATATACGTACATGTGTAAAAATCGACGTGATACTTTCGATTTAACTTGCAAACGCTGAAACGATGAAACGAAATGCTGAACCGTTTTCGGGAATGTTAATTTTGTCGGCGTGCGTTGCCTGCTTTTGAAAATCAGTTCTCTCACAACTTCGCACGTTCACGACAAAGAACCAACAAAAACGTGTTCACTCGGTCCCGTTCCTAATTCTCTAATCGTATTTCGTCGTATTAAGTCGGACGAGACGTGTCGTATAGCCTGTGATTCGGCTTCAAGGTCGCACGAGCAAACGAGCCACGAGACATTTGCGATTTTTCCAAAGTGTCGCGCAGGTACACACAGAGTCCCATCTGAGAAAGCGAATTTAGAGACTGGTGGGGCGGTAAACCTGTAAACGTGAAGATTTTCTTGGTTTCGAGTGTGGTCGACCCCGTTGGGGGGTGGCCAGGTGCGTCGGCTTCTGAATGGCCGTCGACTGGCGTGCATCTAAGTGTTTTTCACGAGCCAGCAGTTTTACAACGGCCCTCTTTCATGCCCTTTTATTAACTGGAAGATTCGTCGACCTACGTGACCGGCTCGGGTTTCACCCGGATTTGTATTTCGGGATTGCTGAGGGATGGAGCGGCGACTCGATCGGTTTTTCCCCGGCTACGGAATTAACAAGATCATCGACGGGTGATATGTATATCGTGAAAAATCGTGGCCCGGAATCGAAGTGCCCGAGGGGGGGAAAAAGAGCGAGTGCCGTTCGCAGAGTTGTCCAACCAGTCGAAATTATTCAAGTATTTGAAATTCAAATATACGTATGACACCCGTATTTTTGGCAGCAGGGGGGAGGGAGATCTGGGCTTTTCGTTCTCCTTTTTCCTCTCTTCTTCTTTTTTTTTTTTGTTCCAAATCGAACCTAGCACTCGATTATCTGTGTAATACAATCGTCGTTTGATTTACATGGAAAAAAAAGAAATATATATATATATATATATATTCCTCGTGGTAGATATTTTTTTTTCTTTTTTTTTTACGCGGCAAAAGATATCGTAAATCGAGCCTAGTTTTGTGAAAAAATTGTACACGCGTGTGGTAAACTAATTTCGTTTTGTGTCATCGGTACACGTTTACATTTACATGTAAAGACGTATTTTTATAAAGTGTCGCTTACTTTTTTGACAATTTTCCACAGAAATTTACATATTTACATATTTTCATATTTAATTTACATATTTTTATCTTGGGGTAGTTACGAGTGTAAGTATAAATGGTTTCCGCAATGAGAAGGATTTCCAAAGTTGAATGTCGTCAAAACTGAAGTATTGCAATCGATACGAATGACACAAACTGATACACTGTTCTCAGCGTCACACCGGCATACACCGGCATACAGTTGTTATACTTACGTCTAACGTAACCAACTACCTCGTCGATTATCAAATTACACGTCACCGCGTATTGAATCATCAAGTTATTCAATTAACAACATCACGGCTCTTGTCGATTCTAACAGAAGCTAACCACGTGCCAGTGACTGCAATTACTATTATACGTTCGTAAACCGTTTGCCCCGCGACAATCATCTGTACCAGCGAAATGATTGACAAACTTTCGCGAATCTGCAAGAACGGTGAATACTTCGCGAAATCTGCGAGCGACTTTGTCTTCTCTCGCGAGTAACAGTGGACGAAATGGGCAAATTGGACCGTTTGATCGAACGGACAATTACACGGCTGGTAATAAGCAGCGTAATAAATGATGATCAAACAAGCCCGGCGTCAAAGGCGCTGCGAGGCCCCCTTTCACGAGAAATCCCGGAGTTCCGGTAACGCGGTATCAAAGAGCCCCGGGAATTTCATCTGAAGTTCCCTTTCTTCTTTTGCATCGGACCCGGGCTCGTTATCCCTGCAAAGTGTAGCCTGGCAGGGGCGTGAAAGGGAAGCTTGAAAAATCTGGCCCACGGCGCGCAGGGGGGCGAAAGGCAAACTTTTACGCCGACGCGGTTTATAATTCCGTTGCCGCGTTAGCGAGAAACTCAATTAGCAGATTTTACTTTGTCGCGCGTCGGGGAATTGTAACCGGTGGGCACCGGCGAAAATTTCCGCGCCAACATTGAGAAGAGAGAGAGAGAGAGAAATAAATAAATGGCAACGCTGCCTATCAATGGGATCAAAAGGGACTCCCCTTGACTTTGTACATTGGCGTAAGAAAAACTTTTTTTAACCTCTTGGCGCTGGAACGACGGTACCACGCACGTCGAGAATTCTTTTTTGTTCCGAAATTCTGACGTTTTCTCTAGTTTTAAGTAAAAAATAGGCTTATTACGTCTCAGTAATTTCGATCCAGTGACGTACCGACGAGTTCAGAAAGAATTATTACATTCGGTCACTCGTTATGGTCCGCAATCAGTTGCCAGCGCAAACACAGGCCACTTCCGGAGTAAAAGGAATCCTCATGTGTGTGTACGAAACTTTATTCGGCTTTAAATTATAACGGGACGTTTAACTTTTCAATCCTTGAATATTGCAAAGCAATTACTCGCGAGACCGTGACCTTGTATACGCTCGGGAATCGACATTACAATTTGCATCGAGAATTTGTATTTGTACGTGTTTTAGAAGAGAAAAGAAGAAAGACTGTTTCTGACTCAAGGAAATGATGATCAAGAGATCTCGTCCACGAAAGTATCAATGCTCGTGCATTATATACGTATTGTGAAACGAGAATAACTGGATTCTATATTCGGCACAAAATATACACATTGACAGTGTGCGATACTCCGAATAGTTGCGCCATTCAAGTTTCAATAATCACAGCGTTCGAGTACGAAGGCAAGACCCTGTCGACAAGTTGAAACAATCAAATATCTCTATGAATATTCCAATCAATATCTCCCAACTACATACTTCATCGAAATAGACTTTCCTAATCTCGAAAATACCGAGGGCAAAGCCGTTGTCTCGTTGGAAATAACGATTCCATGTACATACGCGCAACAACAGATCGTAAATTGCATCTAATTAATGGTGTCCAATATCGTGCGCCACGCACAATGATGCATTAACAGTGAGAAAAGTCTGTATGTGTGTGTGTGTGTGTGTATACGAGAGAGAGAGAGAGAGAGACAAAGTGGAGAAACATTTTTCGTAGCACGTCGTGTGTATTTTAATCGTCCCATTGGAACCGAATCGATTAAAAGCGACGCAACGAAATTGCAGGCGAAGCTTGGGAGGACGTTCGATTTTCGAAGCGATTGCCGACTGTGGAAGATAAGTATACAGTAGCGGAGCTGTATAGAAACGGAGGACCATAGGTTTGCAAAGCGGCGGAAACCGCATTATCGTTCTCGATCTCTAATTTGCTGTCCTCGCCTCTCGTTTCGAAACGATTTAGACGGGATAGTTAGAGACGCGAGCACGCTTTTTCAAGATAAACGGCGATGTGTAAAATACGACCGCCAAATTTCTATCCGTCGTTTGGTTTTCTTTCGCGGATGCTCGACGAGAATTTTTCGATTTAAAAAAAAGGGCACGTTTGTTGTACAACGTCTGAATGAGCAACTCAAACGATTTTTATCTTCGCGATTGGAACGACTACTGCAACAAGAACGTAACTCCTCGTGTAATTTCAGTTCAGAGAAACAATTAATGTGATTATCGTGTTTTAAACCCATGGTTAATGAACATCCGTATCAATAAACTTTTATTCGACTCCTCTCTGTTCAATTCGATTAACACCGACTGAAAGATCGAATTTAATAAATTGGGTTATGCACCTGTCCTATTAGGTTATGTACGCAAGGAACCTATTAGGTTATGTACGTAAAAAAGCAGAGCTGCTTCTTTCTTCGTACAAATTATTGAGATTATATAAATTATAATACACATGAAATATATAAATTTATATACCTAATATATCTATATTATAATATACATATACCTAATATACCTATTAATATATACCTAAATATACAAATTTAGGTATATAATAATATAATTAATTTAGATATATAATAATATAATTAGGCATATAATAATAAAAATTATTATCGTCCTTTCTCGATTATTAAAATTGGTATCATTTTTATTGAGACAAAAAAAACACGATCACATATATTTATTGCTTCGTTCCGAATTAATTATACGTAACATGTTCGAATAGATACTTGTGTTATTATAGACTGACACTTTGTCGCAAGCGTTAAATTTTGCGTGAAATTTTGTAAAGTGCGACTCGTTGTTATAGATTGTACGCAAAGATTAATAAACTTCAGAGTTATCACGATAACGTTTATTTCATTCAACAGGACATTCCTCCCGACGCTGTATCGCTTTTATTATACATATTGAATCGTCATCATCACGCCACGCGTTATTATTTTCGTTTATTATTTCGTTCTCGTAAAATATTCAACGACGGACAAAAGCAAGCGCCGTTCGCAATGACTTTTTTTTTTTTTTTTGCAACAACAACGAAACAAGTGCCATTCATCAATTCTCCCGATTGCCTCTCGATATCGTTTTATGAAAAAGCTGCCACTGAAAACAATACGAATGAAACGCAGCAGCGCGAAATAAATTTCACGTATTGCTCTTTTCTCTGAGACCGATTCGAGAAAACTGACTCTTGATTATCCCCCATCGTCGAAATGATCTTCTCGCGTCTGAATCAAAGTGCTCGATGCCGCGAAAATAATTTGCAAAATCGTGGCTGTTTAAATAAAAAAAAAAAAGGAGAATAGAAAAAAACCGCGAGACGATAATATCAAAGTTACAGCGATGTGAAATTTATTCAGCTCCGCGAAGCATGCGATGAACGAGGAGTTAATTATTAGAAATCCGCCTTTGTCCCTAATTAATTTATACCGCTTTTCTTCTAATTCGGCAAGAAATTGTCGGCGATGATGCGATCAACGTTTAATGGCGCTTGTACCTTTTCTTTTTTCTTGCGGCTAATTATCCGGAGGAAGCGAAAGAAAACGCGAAATTAACGATTTCCGGAATTTAACGATCAACCTAGTCTGCGCGAATGTGTAAATCACACGCTCGCTTCTCATCGTTCTACCTAAGAAATAATAAAATCTTTGAATGTTGCAAATATTGACGTAGCAATTGGCAAGGTGAGAGTGTAGAGCCAGTGACAGTCGTGACGAAAAAAAAAAAAAAAATGTGAGAGGCAAGTAGTCGTGGAGTCCAAGATTTCCTCAAAATCCCAGAAATGTCGATAACGTATCGGTTTCTGCTAATCGAGCAACGACCTGTATCGAATCTGTCAATTACGTCAGTTTCACTTTGCGACGTCGACTTTATCGCGCCGAGGATGCTTGTGTCGCGCGAAAGTTAAAATTCGGTACCGACAGATAATGAAGAACGTTCTGTCACTTGTCTCGTGGACAGGAATGAACGACGCTGAAATACAAAGAGACACAACTTTATTAATTCGTTGTTATTTCGATCTTTCTTTTGAGAACAGATAACCTCGATAGTCTTAAATTCAGGATAATTGTTATTTTAATTTCTTTCTTAATAACTTTCTTAATTCTCTGGGATGAAACTGGAAAGTTATCAAGCAAGAACAGCAACTAGGTTGTAACAGACAGAACTTTATTTTCGTTAGTACTCGATTAACTAAACTTGTGCCGATTGAATCCACTTATCCGAACGTGAACTCCTATTATTTGAACGAGAAGTCACACAGATAGAGGGAATCGGTAAACTGTTATTGCACGAACCCCAAGTTATACGAACTGTTTACCCCACGACGGATTCAGATAAATGAAGTTCCAATGGAGCACTGGTATGCTCCAGTGCAACAATGTAACTTTGTATAGTTGAAATGTATTTAAATATTCGAAAATCGACAAGCAATGTACTATTAAACTAGAAGCTACCTATTCCATTTTGCTTTCTCATAACAGTTTCTTCGCTATCTCCGACGTTATCTTCCAGAAAATATTGTCTCTTGTACGTTTCACAGAATCTCTAGGTTTTACAGAGATACACATTCTCAGATTGCACGTCAAATTTTCATATCACAGTGACACGCGTTATTTTCAAAAATGGCAGACAAATCGAGAATCCAACGTTACACAAAATTTAAATAGATCTAAATGCCGCGATTACCTGCGAACGTCTAAGTGTTCAAGATCAACGACGAATATTTCTCTCTTCGTCGATAGCGCAGCTCCTTCGAATAGTAGGCAAGGTATTAAATATTCCATACGTTCGGACATTTCAGAAAGTTCAGCCTTCGCGCAACCAGCTTTGCGAACCGTGATATAACTTTCAAACAGGGGCGAGATAAACGAGGAACCGAATCGCTGCCCTGGTGAACACGCTAGCAATTAAAATCACTTTCGCCGCGGATAAAGCTTGCTTTAAGAGGCGCATTTTAATCGCGAAACATTACGCCCCCGGACCGGATTAACTCGTGAGAGAAAAGAACTGGCGGCGCTGCGGCGAGAGATCGCCCCTTATTACGCGCCAAGGGTTGCTTTCTCTTCTTCTATTCTTTTTCTCCTCACGGTGGAAGAAACATCGTACGACGGGTGTGTCTGGACGTTCTCGCCGGCGAAAATGAAATCAGTCGTATTAACTACGCGCGCCGGGGCTTAACGAAAATTTAACGTGGAAGGAGGGGCCCGGATCTTTTGTTTCGCGGGATTTGCGCTTTATATCCGGCAACCTGACCACGGAGAAAAGCCCTTGGCGTCCGCCATGTTCGGAGTCAACCGTTTTCAACCGGCGGCGAGAGGGGAACGAGGGAAACGAGCAAATATTTGAATACATCGTGCGAAACATTTTGAAAATTTTCTTATTTATTGTGTATCAGCAAGCCAATTTCATTGTTTATTACTTTCAGCGAGCAGTGATTCGTAAAATTACTCGGACATTTGCCAAAACATATGCTTGAATATTTATATGTTATATGTATATATTATACATGTGAACATATTATGCGTATAGAACATTGTCATGTTACGCGTGTGTATATGAAACATTGTGAAACATTTTGTTTACTTTATTATTAACAGGACTTGAGATCCACCTGACAGTAAGATGGGATTGGTCACGTGTTATTTTCGAGGTGGCAAGTTTATTCATATTATCGTCACTTAGCCGCATTTCAGTCGTGACGCAATACATCAAGTTGCGCGTTACTCTGATTTTTCACATTAACCTTTCTCCTGCGTTGCACAAAGATATTATGCAAAAATGTATCCCGCGGGATACAGGGCAGTGTCGAAATAATTTTATGAGCCATTGCACGTTTAATGGCCCTGTTTCTTCGGGGAATTTTCCGCTCTGTGCGCCGGGGGCGAAAACCGCGATTAAAAACGTCCCTTCCAAGGCAGGCGCGTGCGCGGGAACCGGATATAAATGGTGGACAAAAAAGTTGCAGACATCGAAGACCGAGTTTCCAATTACCAGAGAGTACGTTGCTTCCAGACTGTTACTTTTACGACTGCGGGAATAATCATTACGGGAGAGGGTAATTCGTAGAGGAGAGAAGGAACGATCACGAGGTTTTATAGTTTGTTCTTACAGGGGGGAGGGGGGGGAAGGACGCGTGTCTCCTCGCGTCTGTGAGTTTATGGAAATTTCTATGAATATCTGCACCCGCGATAACTCCAGAAATTGCAGACACTCGCGAGCTGAGTCGCTCGGAACGATCAGCTTCGCCTTTTATTAATTTGCATTGTACATTTTATTATATACTCTCGATTAATCGTTCAGATCTCGGGAAACAAGTGGCCTCGGTCGTGTACAGGTTTTTGAAGAAGAAAATGCTGTGTGAACAGAGAGGATAGAAATAGATGAAAAAACTATAAAAAAATACTATAAAATACCATGACATACTATAAAATAATATAAAATATTGTAGGATACCATAGAATACTACAGAATACTGTGAAATATTGTAAAATACTGTAAAACACTGTAAAATACTGTAAAATACTATAAAATACTATAAAATAATATAAAATACTATAGAATACTGTAAAATACTGTAAGACACCGTAAAATACTGTAAAATACTACAAAATACTATAAAATAATATAAAATACTATAAAATACTGTAAAATACTATAAAACACTGTAAAATACTGTAAAACACTACAAAATACTGTAAAATACTATAAAATACTATAGAATACTATAGAATACTGTAAAATAATATAGAATACTATAGAATACTATAGAATACTGTAAAATACTATAAAATAATATAAAATACTATAGAATACTGTAAAATGCTGTAAAATACTGTAAGATACTATAAAATGCTATAAAATACTATAGAATGCTGTAAAATACTTTAGAATACTCTAAAATACTGTAAAATTATACAAAACACTATACAATACTGTATAAATAAATAGGAAATCTATATACTCGTCGCAAATTTTCGCGGTTCAACTAGATGACTGAAATAAATCCGGGTTACTCTTGCTCTTCCACGTCTCGAGAGGAATTCCGAATTTCGGCCGAAATTCAAAAAACGCGATTCGCCACGCTTTTTGAAAAACCGGTGCCACGAACGGTTCCGCCGATTGCCTTCTGCCTCCGCGTGACTCCGCATAACAAATAACAAATCAATGCTCGTCATCGTCGTGCCCGGGCACGAGCTGGCGACGGGTTGGATTCATCGCCGGCACGAACATCCTCCTTCCTTGGTTCGTTCGTTCGTTCGTTCGTTCGTTCCTCCCAGCAGGAGAAATCACCGGCAATAAAGTATTCGTAGTTTTGTCGACGCTCGAGGGGGGAGTTGAAACGGTTCGTCTCCCCGTCTCTGGGGTGTCGTCGCAGCCACTTTTACACCTCCGACCGGCTCGCCGCGAAAATTTGCATGGCCCTCGCCCCGTCGCGGTGGTTGGACCGCGACGAAAAGAGGGGTTGTCGAGAGACGACGAGGCGTTGGGTCGCGTTCAACAGCAACGGCGCAGAGAAAGAGAAAGAGAGAGAGAGAGGGAGTACCGCGAGACTTAAGGGCTCTACTCGCATCGAATTCCAAGCGTGCTCGCGCTACCTGCCTGGAATATAGTCTCGTCATATTTCCGCCCGTTTCGTTCTCCCTCGTCTCTCTTCCAACTCTGTTTCATCCTGCTCTCCGCTACTCCTGTCCGGTTGACGGCTGAGCGATATTTTATTTGCAAAGGGGCTGCCTGCCTCGTCTTATCTCACGCGCGCAGGAATGTCTCCTCCAAGATTCCACGCTATCGAAACGATGACAGCGCGAGAAAGGGGAATCAAAGGGGCAGGGAGGAGGCTGAGTGAAACACACATCTTGCTCGATTTTTACTTTCGATCCCCCCTCTCCGGTGTCGTTTGTCCGCCTCTTGGACGGTTTTATCTCTCGCCTTGTATCCTTGGCCTCTGTTTTCCTTTCTCCTCCTCCTCCTCCTCCTCCTCCTCTTCTCCCACCCATTTAACGAGGCAAAATTGAACCTCAAACTGCTTTAATGGAATTTTCAATGCAACGCCTCTCTTTTGTAACATGCGCCGCGGTCTTCACGTCTTGGGGGAAATTTCGTAGCTTCGCGATCGCTGGAGGAGAGAATATTGCAGGACGATTGCCTTAATCGCGCGGCATTTTATATATATACTGCGTTCGAGAAATTTCACGCCTCCTGGGCGGCTCGCGAACTCGCAATAGAATTTTTCGCGACTCGCGCTGAGCTTGGCGTGTTTTACTGAACACGTGGAGTTGGATAGATCGGGCATACTCTGGGACTAGCAAAGTGATCGAAATGATCAATTCCATATTTTCCATGGAGATTGTACGAATTCAGTGAATCTCTAGAGATCTGACTGATTGAATATGTATAAATAAAATGAAACGAATCCTCCCCATTTTTTTGCACTTTCGTTTGTCTGATACAAACTTCGTAAACTACTTCGATCGATCGTGATTCCAGAGTCACGTCCAAACAGTAACAAAATAGATAATTGAGTTTGAAAAGTGTCTGAAGAAAAAGAAAGCCGTATCGCGTGATAAAAACTTCCACGTGCTCGAATTCGTAATTTGATTGAAAAATTTCCAACGCGTAGCGCGCCACGATAATTAAATAGCTATTACTTCTCTATTAGATAATTACAAAGTTAACGGCGGAGTTCCTTTAAAGATATTTCAATGAAATGTACGAGAGAGGATGGTAGGTACTGTCGGGAGTATTAAAAAATTCTTAATGTAAAGTTACGTCCTCTTAAAAGTGTTCTGACGTGTTCCATTAGTATTAAAATTTCGTTAAACGCGGCCATTAATATGCATAAAACACGAAAACTTTTGGCCAGGCGGAATTTTCTGTCTAATAAAAGTCCCTTCTACCGTTCGTTTCTATCTGTCCTTTGTAGCTTCGTTTCCCGCTCCACGAGCCTTTCACCCTTTTAAAAAACTTACCAAAGCACGGCGCGGAGAAATTATAATTATATCATCCGCGATCTTGATTCTTAGAATCTCTCCCTGGGAACCTAGTCGATGAACTGAAACGACGAATTTTTATTACAGACGTTACGAATTTATGTGAAATTCGAATGCACAGAAATACGTGTAATAAAATATCGAAAGTAGAATATTTATTGCAATATTTAGACGAACGAAATTCATGCACGAAAATCATCAGGTCTCGTTCGTCGCATTGGAGGAGAAGCAAAATTCAATCCGCCGGATCATTTCAACGATATTAACGCCGCGGGTTAATAATTTAAGGTCTTTGCACCTGACGTGATTTCATTCGCGAAACAACTGCCGTATTAATCTTACTTACAGTCTTCATTTTTCAATGGGTTTTTCGGGGGAGGGAAAAAACGCACAGAGGCGGTCGGTCGCACGTTTAATTATTTATTTTGCTCTCGCGCCTCACGGTATTTTTCCACGTTCTTTCACCTCTTTGATCTCCCCGTGCGTGCGCGTTATTTTTCACGTTCCCCGTGTTTCTTTGTCACCGTTTCCCCTTGCTTTCCTTCGTGATTTTCCCCTTCGTCTTCCCCTTTTTTTCGTACCCTCCCCTCCCACCTGTCCCATTATCTCGCCACTTTGATTTCTCTGCTTTGCTCTCGTTCGGCTCACTCATTTACTTATTCCTCCAGCGCTTTCATTTTTCTTTGTTTCTCTCTCTCTCTCTCTCTCTCTCTCTCTCTGTCTCTTCGATCTCTCCGTGCCGACGATACGATGAATTATTTATGAATTGCATCCAGAAACAAGTCGAATCGATCACACTCGAGGGACCTGGCTCGATACATATCCGTGCCTATTAATCTCTCATCGAGAGTTACTCGCGGAAAGGAGAAGTGATTAATTTTGCGTCGCAATGATCCCGAGAATGCTGTCGAATTTCTCTGCATTCTTTCTTTTTTTCTTTTTTCTGTCAAGTTTTCTTCAGTGTGCACTTCGATCGACAACGTGTTTTTAAAATAATTGTCTCCCGTCTCTTCTAATATCGAGTCACGTACGAATTATGATTCTGACTCGAAAGAAAAAAAAAAAAAAAAAAAAAAAAAGCTTCCAGACCGATTGAATTCGAAATTCAACTTTTCAACTTCTTTCTGCAAATTGAACTGAAGCCCAGGATCGTTGTTTCTATTTCGATGGATATTTACTTCTAGTATTCGGTATTTGTCGTAGATGTCGAATTTTTAAACTGAACGTTACCTAACTATTGGTGATATAATATATGCATAATGCAATAATCAATAAAAAATATTAATAATAATGTAATACAGTAAAGGAATACTATAGCTGTTAATATATCAGGCTTGTTCCAAAATGTAAGCTAGTCAACCCTACCGTTTAGGTTTAAATTTATAATTTCACTCAATTACTGAAATTTCTTTCATTAGCTTTGTTTTTCTCTGATAAAAATAAAGTCGAAGCGCTAGTGTAGATATACTTTTTTTAAAATAAAATATTAATAACAACTGTGACTAATATATTAACACTCGCATTATTTAATTCTTCCAGTTTCCAAACAAACATAGTAGTACTTGTCCTAAAATCAACCCTTGACTGATTTGCGAGTTTAAATTTATAATTTCACTCAATTACTGAAATTTCTTTCATTAGCCTTGTTTTTCTCTGATAAAAATAAAGTCAAAACGCTAGTGTAGATATACTTTTTTTAAAATAAAATATTAATAACAACTGTGACTAATATATTAACACTCGCATTATTTAATTCTTCCAGTTTCCAAACAAACATAGTAGTACTTGTCCTAAAATCAACCCTTGACTGATTTGCGAGTTTAAATTTATAATTTCACTCAATTACTGAAATTTCTTTCATTAGCCTTGTTTTCCTCTGATAAAAATAAAGTTGAAGCGCTAGTGTAGATATATTTTTTTTTTAAATAAAATATTAATAACAACAGTGACTAAAATTGCCAATATATTAACACTCGCATTATTTAATTCTTCCAGTTTCCAAACAAACATAGTAGTACTTGTCCTAAAATCAACCCTTGACTGATTTGCGAGTTTAAATTTATAATTTTACTCAATTACTGAAATTTCTTTCATTAGCCTTGTTTTCCTCTGATAAAAATAAAGTCGAAGCGCTAGCGTAGATATACTTTCTTTTAAATAAAAAATATTAATAACAACTGTTACTAATATATTAATACTCGCATTATTTAATTCTTCCAGTTACCAAACAAACATAGTAGTCCCAAGATCAATCCTTGACTGATTTGCGAGTTTAAATTTATAATTTCACTCAATTACTGAAATTTCTTTCATTAGCCTTGTTTTCCTCTGATAAAAATAAAGTCGAAGCGCTAGCGTAGATATACTTTCTTTTAAATAAAAAATATTAATAACAACAGTGACCAATATATTAACACTCGCATTATTTAATTCTTCCAGTTACCAAACAGACATAGTAGTCCCAAAATCAACCCTTGACTGATCTGCGATTTTAAATTTATAATGTCACTTAAACATACCAACAAAATTGTAAACTGCAGCTCTCACGAACTTTCGTTTCTCAACACCGGCACGGACAATATCCACCCTTTCGAATATTTATCAAGGCTGCTCCGAAAATTGGAGAAATCTCGAACGTAGATGCTCAAGCGAGATCGTCAATCGCCGAGATACGACAATGCCGTCTTTATTACTATTCCACGGAAGCGCGACAGCAACCGTTCCTGTCGGAATACTCCTCGAGCGAACGTGCTCGAGAAGGCATCGGCATAATCGCGTCGTCGAAAAATTCGAAATCGACGAGAGAGAGAGAAAGCTCGTACCCCGCCCGTATTCATCGTCGGGGGATTACATTTTTTCCGTCTACGCGCAAACGCCCGACGCTCGACGCGGAATGTTAAACGAAAGAAAGAATCGCAGCTGCGACTAACCGTGAAGAAATGTTCGACTCGACTGGGAAATCACATCTATAAGCAACGACTGGGAACGATGCTCGGTGCTTGAAGCGAAAGAGGGTACACGCGTACAGGGTGTCCCGATGCAACCGGTCAGATCCTATCGAACGAGCGACAAATGTCCAAACGTTCAACGTTCCCGAGAGAACTCGAGAACGAAGGTTCTCGTTTCGCTTCTGGTTGTCCTCTTCACGGGCTTATTCCTTTGTCACCTGCGGCCTTCTCGATCGTGCCGGTAATTAGAGGGACACCCTCTGTGTGCAAGAAGAAGACGTGCTGCTGCCATTTCCTCAACATCCCCTCCAGAGGGATGACGAACGTAAAATGTAGAACAGGAACGGCAGGCAAGGAGGTCTTCGTCGTCGGCGTCGTTAGACGTTTTCAACGGAATAATAAAACGCGAAACTCGTCCTTCTCTTTCGTTTTCTTCCTCCCTTCTCGTCGTCTCCAACCTCCCTTTCTTCTTTTCTCTCTCTCTCTCTCTGTCTTCCCGATAAATAACTTAATTTCAAACTTTCCGTGTCTTTTCCCTTTCCGTTCTTTCGTCCCCGACGAAACTTTGTGTCTCGTCGGGCATCTTTGCCCGGGCTCTAATTTGCCTTGCAATCTTTTATCACGAGGAAGAGAAAGTAAATATTTAGTAAGTAAAAAAATTTAATATATATATATATATATATTATATTATAATAAACATATAATATAAATTATATATATATATATATTATTATTATTTGATATATAATTGTTACCAAACGAGTCCTCTCTAGTTATATTATTGTTATTATTACACAGCAGTAATCTTGATACGTCGTTTCTTGATACTGTACTTTACTTTATTTATTTTATTATTATTATCGCGACACGGTGGAATTTTGGATTTCTGGACGAAATGTCGGAGTATTTATGTTGTTTTCAAGTGGTCGTACCTGCGAAAGAGGGGAGGTTCGTGCACGAGCAGATGAAAGTCGTTTTCGGAGCAGACCTCACGGTCACGGTGGTGAACCGCGCATTTGAAGCTTCTAGTTCGTTTGCCGCTCATCTGTAACAGAGACAATTGCTCGTTAGTAGACATAGTTGATCGTTTGAGCTTGTACGACAGAATGTGTTGTCCATTCTTGCGAACTTGCGCGTTTGACGAATTATTTCATTTTTTTTTTTTTTAAATTAAATTCCGTTTCTAATTACTGGAAAAGGAACACTTACTCGACCGTGTAATTAATACGAAGCTTAGAGTCGGACAAATTTGACAAAACGAAAACGACGAGAACGTTCCTTTCTGTTCAAGTAAACCAACGCAAAGTTATTGCGAGATACTTAACCCGTTGCGCAAGGTAACTGGATCGCGGACCATAACGAGCGACCAATGTCCGTATATACAACGATTCGTCGGTATGTTACTGAGTAGAAATCATCAAGAACCAAGAAATTTATTATTTTGCCTGCGATACATTTCAATGTACTTGAAATATTCCAATTTTGTGCCAGCGCAAGAGGTTGAAAGATAACGTGCTATAAAATTGACCAACGTTGCGTCTCGTCTATAAAAGATCTATCTTCGTGAACTATATTCAAAATTCAAAACCACGCAAAAGTGAAAGATTTAAAAAAACAAGAAAGAAAGAAGAATCGAGTCGGTGTTCGAAACGGCAAGACGAATCTTTGGACACGCGCAGGTGCCATTATCGAGGAGAAACGGTGAAACACTGACTCGACTCGTCTGGACGGTAAGGGAACGACAGGAAAGGCGGGTATATGCAGTTTCTTGGCACGAACCTCGGGAAGGAGGGCTCCGACTCGATTCGACGCTGCTCGAGCAGCAGCAGCGGTGTCTGATATTTGGATCAGGATCCGTTAACGCGGTTAGGCAAATGCAAGCGGGAACGGTAGCAAACTCCTTCAGCTAAGTCGTGTACATAGAGCGGGGCTCTGTACCACGAGGACACGGACAAACATCCACAAACACGAGTGCCGCCTTACGCGTGCAGTTTGTACCAACATGGAAGGAAGAGAGATGTGTGCACAGTGGCGTAAGAGCCTTCTACATTACTACCCATCGACCACGGAGCCTGCTCCCCTATTGTATTTACCGACGAGTACCAGTGTCGTTTTGCGACGCCGAGCCCGGAGAGTCGATGAATTTCTTGTCGGTCGCGCGAATTTAACGTAATTCGTTAACCCATTTAGGTGCAAGGGATCGACAATTCTCGGTACCTTCTTGGGTACACGAGTGCTACTATATTTTTAGCATTTTATATATTTTTCATACTTTAAATACTATATTAAATTTTGTATTTTTAATATTTTATGTATTTTTAATACTTTAAATGTTATATTAAATTTTATATTTTTAATACCTTAGATATTATATTAAATTTAGATTTTTAATATTTCATATATTTTCAATACTATATTAAATTTTACATTTTTAATACCTTAAATATTACATTAAATTTTGTATTTTTAATATTTTATATATTTTTAATACTTTAAATATTATTTTAAATTTTACATTTTTAATATTTTATATATTTTTAATACTTTAAATATTATATTAAATTTTATATTTTTAATACCTTAGATATTATATTAAATTTAGATTTTTAATATTTCATATATTTTCAATACTTTAAATACTATATTAAATTTTACATTTTTAATATCTTATATATTTTTAATACTTTAAATATTATATTAAATTTTACATTTCTAATACTTTATATATTTTTAATACTTTAAATATTATATTAAATTTTACATTTTTAATATTTTTAATACTTTAAATATTATATTAAATTTTATATTTTTAATACCTTAGATATTATATTAAATTTAGATTTTTAATATTTCATATATTTTCAATACTTTATTAAATATTAAATACTATATTAAATTTTACATTTTTAATATCTTATATATTTTTAATACTTTAAATATTAAATTTTACATTTTTAATACCTTAAATATTATATTAAATTTAGATTTTTAATATTTTATATATTTTTCATATTTTAAATGTTACATTAAATTTTATACTTTTAATATTTTATATATTATGTTAAATCTTATATTTTTAACATTTCAAATGTTTATTATATCTTCAACAGTTAAAATTAATAACTAGAAATTACACACCATGTGCCAGGCACTTTTCCGACGAACGTCTTTTTAATTTTGGTCACTTTGCATCGTTTCACACGTTTGAGAATAATTCAATTTTTACATATGTTTTTGCTAGAATAAAATTTCCAGCTTGGGACGTTTTCTCTATTACGAAGTAAGTCGTGTTTCATTTGCAGACTTTTCAAATTTACATTCAATTTACAGTCAAACTTTATTCTTTCACATTGTAATTATAATTTCAACTCAACGCTACTTGATCGTAATTCTCAATATATCGTACGGATGAATAACAATCGTATAAATTTACGTGACTTCTCCACGAGCATTCTTTGCGTCTTTTCACAACAAAGTGACGTCACGTAAACGTACACGCGTACGGATTATGTTCGATACGAGCACGTGTCCTCTCTCTTATCAAAGTAGAATATAAATCCTCCCAAATGCTGTTGCTACACGTTTAAATCCGGGTGAAATCTCGCAAAAATTTCCCAAGGCGGCGACAGTGCGCGGCCGTGATTGGCCGAAACAAAGCACGATGAGGCAAGTTCTGCCCGCGGAGAACCAGCTGCCGGAAGCCGCGGTGTTTCTTGCTCTTGGTGTTTGATTGCCAAAAAGAAGTGGTCGTGGAACGTCTAGTCGGCGAACAGAATTAAATTTGCCGTTGCTGTGAACTCGTTGGTGAACTTCCTATTTATTCCTACACTCCTCGGATCGTCTTTTTTCCTTTTCTCATCTCGCCGCCATTAACTTTAATAAACTATCTAGTTGATTTAATTCGCGACACGAGTATATTCTCGTTCATAAATGACAGACAGTGAGAACTTTTTGCTCCAAGATTGTAATATTTTTCTCAGTTTTATTTCACTAGTATTCAAGTGAAACGAAATAGGCGAAGCAAATGATAAGTTTATCACTTCTCAATGATTTCTGTCCGGTGATATCGTACCGACGAGTTCGAAAAGAAATTGTATACAATCCGGTCGCTCGTTATGGTCCGCAGTCAGTTGCCAGCGCGAGTTGTCAAGAGTTCTCAGTTACACGTAAGAATTTCAGTCGAACATAAATACGAAGGATGCGTGTCTGTGTCAACGTTATATTTTTACATGAAAAGTGGTAAATCGAAACAAACGGAACCCAGGTTATCGAATTATTTTACTTACAATACGGAGGCGTTGGTTTCTAAATTCTTTTTCAGTAAATTTCACATTCAGAGGATGAAGATTCTAACCTTGCTCAGCAATGCCTCCGAGCATTTAAGTCTCCTTTAATCAGCCGAGATCCACCCTTGTAATTAGTAACTTCCACGGTTCCCGCCAATTTGCAGAATCAAAGTGAAAGAATGGGGTACGGCAAGCGTGGAACAGTTTGCTCGCCAATGAAAGGGCAGGGGGCGGCTGTTTACGTTTAAATATCCCGCTGGTCACGTGTTACATCGCGGGAAGATTTTAGTGGCAATGAAGCGAGGAAGATTCGTTGCCGGACTACGTCCGGCTAAGTAAGTAAATCTTCGACGTGAATTTACTGTCCCGCAGGGAGTTCTTCGTGTATTTGTATTTGTGTGTGTGTGTCTCGTCGTAGTATAGCCAGGATCGATAGTATCACGGGAAGGAGACCAAGGGCCTCGTTCTATTAATCTCGATCGTTTGTTCGGGTTTTATCGCCCGGCAACCGCCCGATGTATACCAGGATATTTAGAAGAGCTTGGCCACACTCGAAACACCGGCAGAGCTTTTTGCCGGCGACTTGTGGATTCCAGCGTGAAATTTAATCTGTTGTTCGTCCGCTTATCGCGGAGATGTGGAAGCCCTACGAGCATCGTGTAAGAGAAAACCGAGCGTGGTACAAAAGGCTGAGTGAGCAAACGCCAGCCGAAATTGGAGCGAACCGCGAAACTTCAAAATCTCTCGTTCGGGATGGTCCAGAGTGAATTCTGTTTGAAGGCTAAGACTACTTGTGGCAGAGTACTTTTCAATTACTTTCCGCAAATACCATTGTATTTCAAATATTTTGTCTGATTATATGGAAACACAGGCAATATTTCTGCCAATCCTGTTAAATTATAATTATAATTTACAATACGTACGTATACTCGAAATTTAACAACTTGTTTCACATTTTCACAAATTCCAGTGTACTGGAATCTTTGATTTCGAAATTTTATTCACATTATTTTATATGTTATTTATATATAAACATAATTTTGTTGTATCCTATATAACATAATATTTACGGATTATTTGTATTTTAAAATATTATGTTACACATTTATTAATATTCATTTAAAAATGATTATTACAAATATGTGTCTTTGATTTCGAAACTTTATTCACATTGCTTTATATATTATTATATATTATTTATTCATAAATAAATATTATATATAATATAATTATATATTGTTATGTCCTATATAACACAATATTTACAGATTAGTTGTATTTTAAAATATTATGTTACACATTTATTAATATTCATTTAAAAATGATTATTACAAATATGTGTCTTTGATTTCGAAACTTTATTCACATTGCTTTATATATTATTATATATTATTTATTCATAAATAAATATTATACATTGTTACGTTCTATATAACATATCTATGTATTGTCTATATTTTAAAATATTACGTTACACATCTATTAATATTCATTTAAAATCATCACTATCCGTAGTTAAGAATTACAGAGGATGCAGAGTAACGAGCGAAAGAAAATTTAAAATTACAGGCATACCTAATAAAGAACCTGTCAAAAATGTGTTGACATATCATGTCACGGAACAACGTACGGCGTGTAATTTAAATATAATCATCAACGATAAATATCGGGCATTAGCTCCCTAACTCGGTAACCAATTCCAGCAAAACTTCCACGCTATAGACGTCGCTCTAATTTCACGAAATGGAGTTAAATGTTAACTCCATTTTGTGAAAATTATGCACCGTCGGCGGCGAAAGTACCGCGAAAACACAGGAGGTGGGAGGGGGGGGGGGAGTTACAAAGTTGACGATGGAAGAAATTTGCTCGGTCGATGAACAACGGGGGATTGATACGCTTTGGACAAAGTCTGGATAACGTTGCTCAAGGCAAACGAGTTTGTGGAATGTCGACGGTGCTATGGTTTCAATCGAACGATAACAGAGATCGATGGGAAACGCGTGATCCAACGCCTTTCGTCGAGGGTTGGTCAATGAGGGCTGAGTGCACGCGCGCAGCTATTATCGCGGGCGAGCATTGGTGAGCGCAAACCGACGAGTCAGCTCGTCGTAAACACTGGTACAACCGGGCAGTTTAATTCGATTAGGCCGCGATCATCGGACTGCTCGATCGTCCGGCAGCGAATTCCCCCTCGCTAACTTCGCGCTCTCGCGCGCTCCGCGGTCTAATGATTGCCCTATAAACGATATCCCGCACTCGATCGACCGACTTGATAAACGCAGCGAATTCTCTTCGAATCGTTCAGTACGGTTCAACTGACGAGCGAAATACCTTGGTGCTGGGGCATCAAAGGCGAGGTGAAAATGAAGACTGCGTGCGATGAAATGAAAACAATGTACACCCGACGTGCCGGTGAAAGGACAATTGAACAAGTTTGGAAGTGGTGTTTTCAACAGTGGGATTTTTTTCTTTTTTTTTTTTTTTTTTTTTTTTTTCTTCGCTTTAACAGCATTCGTGAAGGTTAAAGCGAAACGCTAGGTAATATATAATATAGTATAGTATATTGTAATATATATAATATATAATACGGTACAGTATATAATAATATAGTAATATATAATATGAGTAATATATTGTGAGTAAAGAAGTTTGTTGAGATAAGAGAATATTTAATTTAGTCTAATTTTTATATATTTCGAATATATAGAATAATAGAATATTGAATATGTATAATATTATATATATATATATATATATATATATATATATATATATACATATATAATATTATTGAAATGATAGAATGTATTTTTTGGTTTGGATTAGGTTTGGATTAGGTTTGGATTAGGTTTTGGTTAAGGTTAGGTCCTATATATATATATCTAAAGTATTATTGAAATGATAGAATGTGTTTTTTGGTTTGGGTTAGGGTTAGGTCCTATATATATATATATATACATATATAATATTATTGAAATGATAGAATGTATTTTTTGGTTTGGATTAGGTTTGGATTAGGTTTTGGTTAAGGTTAGGTCCTATATATATATATATATCTAAAGTATTATTGAAATGATAGAATGTGTTTTTTGGATTGGGTTAGGGTTAGGTCCTATATATATATATATAATATTATTGAAATGATAGAATGTATTTTTTGGTTTGCATGATAAAAAGCACCCGTTACATCTGTTTATCAGACAACCTGTTTCCACTAATTAATCGAACACTCGGGATTATTTAATAATTCGGAAATCTAACTTTTATACTCTTCACACATATTTTTTTTTTTTCTTTCGGTTTGTATAATAAAAACATCTCTCACATCTATTACCAAATAACCTGTTCCCTATTATATTATATAATATAATATAACTCTATTATATTATATTAATACAACCCTATTACAAATTCATCTCAAGTATTATACCAAATTAATTACCTACAAACAAATTACAACACTACAATATTTGAACCATTTTCGCATCCAGATTTTTACAAAAACAGGCCCATCGGCAATTCATATTATCCCCCTGTCGAAGTAATGTTTGTCATCAGTAATCGCGTATGTATATCTGCCAGCAAAGGTAGTCGAAAAGGGAACGAGAACGAGAAAGACAAAGAAACGAGACGGCGATCGTTTCGAGTAGTATAAACGGCCGTACACGTAGGAACGAAGAAGGGACGCAATTCCCCGTGGATCCAGTTCACGTGTTGCAACGGTTCGCGTAGGAAGGGCACGGCAACACGTATACGCGCGTGGCCGCGTAGAGTGAATTTTCCGGAGCATTGTCGAGAGGCACGGCTCTATTCGATTTCGAATCGAATCGAATCGAATCGAATGAGCCGAGGCGTAGCGGGGCGGTTTGCAACGTTCGGGGGGTCGAGCGGGAAACCGACGTTTGCGCGAGCCTGGAGAATTTACCCCATTGGCCAGCCTAATGGCACGGATTTCATTATGCCGGGTTTACACGGGGGCCGGGCCTACATTACGCGGCAAGTCGGACCTCCGACGATTTGGAATGCAAAACTGTTGCCTGCGCAAATTTGCGCTGCCGGAGAATATTGGTCCGTGGAATGGTTTAATCGTGTTGACGGTCCCATGAGAAGAGCTTCGTCTCGTGAAACGTCGAAACAGCCCCCTCCCTCTGTATCGCTCGTCTTCCGTCCTCTCTCGTAGAAAATTCCCAGATGGTGGTATCGATCGATTGTTTACGACGAAAATTCGAACGACTATCGTTTTATTCACGTGCAAGTAATCAGTCGACGGTACAACATGTTGAACAAATATGGAGAAATATATATTTAAAAGTGACTGTACCCTTAATTTGTCACACTGCTTGAACTTTTAGACTGTTGGTCAATTTTGAGTTAGATGAAGCACTCAACGAAGATTATTTTTTTACTGAACGAAACACAGACATTGACAAGTAAACAACAATTTCTTACAATATTATAAATACTTCAACTCCGTGAAATTTCGTTCGAAATAATAGAACCTAAGTTGAATGCGAGATAAAACATTATTGAAACATAGAATTTGGTAATATAATTGATTGAAACGAACCGTAAGAACCTCGCAACAATTTAAAGGAGTTGTAATTTGAACTTTTTACGAACTTTCAGCGGCTAGAATTTTTGCTCGAAGATCAGTGAAACGTTTATTTGTCATTTTGTACGTTTGTGGTACTTTCTCGTGCTTAGTCGAAAAATGCTTGAAAATATCACGTTACGAGACGATGTGCTTCTACAGAGATCTCTCGTCGAACGATGTGCGAATTTAGATGGTACAAGTTTCATCAAAATTAATCTCCTGCAGTTGCTCTTCAATCCAATTGCGTGGAACAGCCTGTGTTTTCCACCGTTCGTTCGTTCACCTTGTTTCTTCGCCAATGATCACATAAGACCGGCGAGAAAAATTGTTCCTCAGGCAAAAGGGTAAATGGAAGATCGAGCAGGCTCCGTACAAGTTAAAGAACGTGCGAGATTTTTCAACGAGGAGAAAGATATATCTCTCCCTCTCTCTCTTTCTTGCCCTTTCCTCTTGATATTCCCTCTCTCGTTTATGGCTATGATCTCAAAGGAGGCACACATCATTTTTAGGTTTGAAATTAAGTTTGGCGAGATTCCAGCGTATCGACGTGAGAATCCCCCCCGTTCCCCCTTCCCCCCCCTCTCTATCCTCGAGTACGCTCACGTGCAAAGGTAATCCACTAGACGGTACGCTTGAAGCTTTCACGATAATTGGACTGGTTTATGCGGGCATAAACAACTCACGACAGATTTAGCCCATAAAATTTGATTAACATTCCTCTTCCATGGAACTAATAAATTTGATTAAACCTCGTTGCCGCGTCTCTTTTCTCGCGTTTTCTTTGATTTTCCTCCTCCCCCCCTCTTTTTCTCTCGTCTCCTCTCTCGTTAACGAAGACAATTTTTACTTTCTTTAAACTATTTTCGTGAAAAATTAACTCTCTGTATCGCGATGGCACTTGAAAGTATTGCTTTCAAACAAAATGTTTGATGGTGTTTGAAGATAATGTACGGAAATTAATTATTTGATCATTTTTCCTAGTAGTTCATTATTAATTTAACAATAAGTTTGTACATTTAATGTGGAATGAATATACAGTGACTCGCATTAATGTTATTCAGCTTTTTCGTTTGAGCAAACATATTGTATAGCAAAAGTACATAACCTATAAATGTCTGCAAGTTTGTAAATTACGTATGCATTTATATATCCAAATTTTGGAGTTTACTTATATTTCATCAATATACAATTGCAAAAACGCGTGGCGAATTATTTGTAACAATTGTTCGTCCTCCAAAGCTAAAATTGCATTAAATATAATAACTGCTGAATAGTAACGACATTTTAAAAACTTCATACGTGATATTAACTTTTCCAAAAATTCGTACGTAGCAACACGAAGATTTAACAAAAAGAAACAGGTCACGAGCAATTCAGTTGCAGAATGTAAAAGTTTAAACGCGCGTTGTACAACTAGCAGAAAACTTTAACCTATAGTACATGTTCGAAGTTGTTTGAGAAACTATGGATCGGCGAGTGAATCGAAGCGTTTATTACTCGTGATTTTATTAACCGGAGTTTATTGTTATGGAGGATCCAGGTAAGGAAACGAATTCACTTTGGCGGAATTAATTCCACATGTTAGGCGGAACGCTGTTTGCATCGCAAGCTCGTAAAAAATGATCCTTCTCCATCGCGTAATTAGATTCCCCGGGCTTTCCACCTTTTTATACACGGCTGGTTAACGCTTTATACCTGTATATCGAACTCCCCGCGCGGATCTCTGACAGAAGTAAATTGCACTTTTTGTGCGTCGGTGATTTTTGTATCAGCGTTTTCTCACTCAGCGTCTTGCTCTATTCCCCACCCCCCGAGACTGCTGAAGTCATCGATTCTTTCGTTCTTCCTGCAAAAAGTACTTTATTCCTAATTATTTGAACGTTGTCTAATATTTTTAATAATTTATTTATTATAGTATTATTAATATTAATATAATACAATATAATTAATAATATTACTAATAATATTACATAATATTATATTATATTATTAATAATATTATATATATAATATTAATAATAATATTACTAATAATATTATATATATAATATTACAAATAATATTAATAACAATATTACTAATATTACTGATAATATTATATAACATTATATTGTATTATTAATAATGTTATATATATGTATAGTATTACAAATAATATTAATAACAATATTACTAATATTACTGATAATATTATATAACATTATATTATATTATTAATAATATTATATATAGAATATTGCAAATAATATTAATAGTAACATTACTAATATTATTAATCACAGCAACATACATTGACGCACGACGACGATACAGAGGATTTTCAATAAAATTTTCGAGCGGGAATATTTCGAAAACGGGAAATCGTATCTCTCGCTGAAGATTGAAATTTTTGCATTTCGACGTTGGTCGAGATATTTTCACAAATTTGATCACGAAAATAGGTCGTTACTCGGTACGAAACAATATGAAACGTTAAAGCTGACTGAACGCCACTGTTAAATTAGGAAACGGTGAATTGATATGCACTGAGGGAGGAAGATGGAGGAGGGGTAGCGCAAAGAAACGTTGCCTCCAATAATCGTACTGCCTTAAAGGAAACGAATAATTGCCTTGTTTCAATTGGCAAACGTATTCAACAGTTATTGCCATTATACAGAAAAGTGCATCACTGTCGAGGCAGTTCTTTCTCTGAAGGAGGAGAGGACTGCTCGAAGAGTGAAGCCGGGTAAGTCGACGGAAATATTGAAACGGAAATTGCGACAATTCGTTGCGGTGGAAAGAATTGTTTCAAAGGACAGCGTTATTTTAAGCGTATAAAACGTTTAAATTGTATTTCCTTCGGCGAGTTTAAACCTGTTATTGTTCAAAGTATTCGTCGAAAGTTATATTGTACCAATTACTTAAACATTTACTCCGTCCCCTTGGTGTGGATATTGTACGTTTTAAACCGTGATATCGTTCTCTCGTTTCAGCGACAGACGTGTACCTACAGTTAGAAAATTGTTGGAATTTTGCAGGTGCATTTAATAACGCAGGTATATTTCTATATAGGTAGAACGCTCTTATTTTTAAAAGAAGAAATATAACGTAATTTCTTTTTACAAATTTTAGGTGTGACGTTGAATTATTTTATCGTGCTCTGTTGGTGAAAAATTTTCTTTCCGAGGAGAGAATTGTGCACAAAAATGTTCGTCAAAATTTTGTGCAATAATCTTGTGCAATGATGTAATAACGTTACATTATTTGTATCATGTTATTACACGCAAAATAAATGATGCTTTAATACATATTTATAACATATTATGGTACAGGCACTTGGAATATCTAATTTTAATTCAATTTTTCAATGAAATGATTTAAATTGTTACGACGATCGTAATCATATCGAAAAATATATCTAAAAATAGAAAATAATTCGCGAGAATTAAAAACTCTAAATTCAGCTTCACGAGTTACTATTTACTAATGATCGAAAACTTTATTTACACTGTTACGTCTCGAATCTCCAATACATTTAACAAAAATAGATTCTCGTATAACAATAATTATTGAAATATTTCACATTAAAAAAGAGAAGGAAATCCCTCGATAGGGATTGATTTGGAAAGTGTTATACGTATTGTCGAGAGGATAAAACGACCGAATCGTCGGGTGTTTGATCTGTTCGGAGGCGTTAATTGCAATTTTAAAGCGATCGAATCCCTCGGCGGAGTCGAACGACGTTATATGCGGCTTCGTCGACCACCGCACAGAGTTTCGAGGTTACAGCTTACCCGCAGCTGGTTATCCGCTGTTCAATTAACAATTACGAATGAATATTAATTGCAGGCTCTCCAATTTTCGGAAGTGACGCGACTGAATGCCGGCTAGAAACGTTGCCGGTGATAATGACGCGCAACGCGTTACATAATCGATTAGACGGTACTTGCGGCTCTCTCGAACAGAATCCGCCGTCTCGATTTCTCCTTTCTCAATTTAAATAAACACAATGTAATCTCTCGTTTAATTCCACGTCGGACACGAGAGAATTATTCACTCTTCGAATCGAATACACGTGCTTTTTCCAAAATTGTCGCGCAAGGGCTGGTTTTCGAAATGAAATTGTCGACGCCTTGAATTTATGGTTTTCCCAATTTGAAAGAGAGAGCAAATTTCTACGGGGGATTTGAATTTGTAAACGTTTGCAAATTCCGCGTGTCCAGTGCGATGCAATAATTAATGCTTATCTGAGAATTTGATATAAAACTTTTTATGATGTTTATTTTTAAATATTTATTTACTTCTTTTAGATATCTGTTCATTTACTTTAAATATTTGTTTATTTTTAAATATTTATTTGCTTGTTTTAAATATCTGTTTATTTACTTTAAATATTTATTCACTTGTTTTAAATATCTGTTCATTTGCTTTAAATATTTATTTACTTGTTTTAAATATCTGTTCATTTGCTTTAAATATTTATTTATTTCTAAATATTTATTTACTTGTTTTAAATATCTGTTCATTTGCTTTAAATATTTATTTACTTTTAAATATTTATTTACTTGTATTAAATATCTGTTCGTTTACTTTAAATATTTATTTATTTATATAATACTTATTTTAAAATTTAATACAAAATACATTACGTATTTATAACGTAACAATATCATTAACAAAACCTTGAAATATTCTTCATGGCGATACACGCGCCAAATGCGCGCGTGATCGTAAATTTCCCCTCCCCAGGATATTTTCTTCGACCTGAGTGTTGATCGATAACTCGTAAGCGAATCGATGCTAATTACCCGAGACCTCGGCAGACAGGCGATCGTGTAAGCCGATCTAGTAATTCCAATCGGATCAATCGAGATAAGGCTGATCCGGTCAATTCGATTCGAGAAACTGGCAGCACCTCGAGTCTCCCTCTTCGACCTCCACCTCGTGCCACGTCCCGGCGAGTTTGCTTCGGTTACGAGCCGCGTGAAGTTCGTTACGTCCGTCGCCCCCTGCCTGAGATCGGGTCTCACGCGACGACGACGACGACGACGACGAGAGAAAAGTGGCGGCGGCACGAATCGAGACACGAATTGGGAATCCTGTTCCCGTCTCTTCTCGTCCGCGGCTCGTTACAAAGGATCGTTAGACCCCGTGGCTCCACGTGGCCATCGCGCCTCGTTACCGGTTATTTCGCCCGGCGTACGAAATCCCGGGACAAATCATAGAAATCAGATAACAACAGAGATACACGCCTCTGTGAATTTGTCGCCTCTGTCCGGATCGTCTCCCCTTTGGCTTCAGCATCGGCTCCGCCTCCTCCTCAACGTTCCCCTAGGCTCTCATGCCTATTGAGGAAGGGATCCTTCGTTTACATATTCTATGCGACAGCCACCCCTCCGAGGCGCGCGTGACCCAACAACGAGATCTCGTATTCGGTTCTCCGTAAGCGCGATACCCTCCGTTGTCTGAATCGGGACATCTGGATGAGAACGTGTACGAATGCGTATATCCGGTTCGCAGGTTTTTGCGTGAGTCGAATCTTGTCGCCTGTCTCTTGACACATCGAGCGTCAAAGTAGCTGACCATTGTACCGGATAATCAATAATAATCAATAATAGAATAATTGGTTCGCTTGTCGGAGGACACAGGGTGTCGCAATACGTATCGAACGATAAGATTCGTGTTTGCGCTGGCAACTGATTGCGGACCATAACGAGCGACCGAGCCGTGTACAATAATTCGTCGCTTTTTTCTTTTTTCGTTTTCCTTTTGGAACTGGTCGGTATGACATCGCCGGATAGAAATTATTGAGAAGTAAGGAATTTATTATGTCATTTGTTTTGCCTATTGTGTTTTACTTAAATATAGCTAACACTACCGACGTTTTCACGAAGCTATTTCTACCAGAACCAGTTCAAATGACTGACTTTTAATTTCCTACCAGAGCCAGTCCAAATGACTTTTAATTTTGTAGAAAATGTTGAGCGAAAAATGTTTTGTTTTTTTAATAAATTTTTACCGTCTAGCATTTAATCCTTATACTCTGTGTAACGACACTGCGAAAGGCGCTTCAAATTTCTTTGTTCACTGGTGCATCTAAATGTTCTTGAGTGGATTTATATTGCAAAATAGTATTTTACATAAAATGGTATTATATTGAACAACGTGGCATTCAAATACGTATAAAAATTTTTCTTAATTCTCAATTTCTTTTTTTTTCGTTTTTGTAAAAATAATGAACGACAAAACGCTCATTTTATTTCGATAAATGTAGCACTGTGTCATCACCAATGTCGCTTTGATTTCGATTCTAGAACATAAATTTCAAGTTATTAATTCATTAGCATCGAGTATATTACAATTTCCATCACCATCGACCCCCAACGTTTCAAATACGTTCGAACGTGAAACGTAAAGTTTTGAAATCGTAAATCGAGTCTATTCGCACATAAAAACGTATATAAAATATATATATATATATATATATATTCCACCATCTCCTCTCCAACTCGCCATGAAACTTGTAGACACCACTTCCTGAAGTTGCCCAGCGTCAACAACTGTACCAAGGGAACGGAGAGTAACGAAGCAGCTTTTCCATTCGACCTTCTCGACTTTTATCCCTGTAGCCGCGAAAATTCATCGGCGCCGAGCAGTTTCGTTTAATTTAGAGCATTTAGGAGGAGCACCGAACTCGCGGTAATTAGACGAGCCAGGTTGCGAAAGGCGAGGAGTGAAGCAGCGAAACTCGAGATTCTATCTTCTAACGATCTAATTCTCTCTCTCTCTCTCTCTCTTCCTCTGTTTTCCCTGTTTCGTAGCGATGCGTGACCAGAGTCAGGATGGCACCGTTAGAAACTGTTCTTACGTGTGCTCAGCCACTCGTGGCGGGACACGTACAGCCGCGAAAATAAGCTGCTGGGGTTATAAGCGTTCCTCGAGGCCACGTCTCTTTTCGTCTGGCGGCGTCAATGCCCGCATATGCGAATTATCCAGGTCATTCATTATTTCAACCTGATCGATTCGAGAGCTTCGAGCTTATCTCGTCGAGTTGTCCGGATGTAACAGAGTTCTATGCAACGAAACGATTCTACAGGGTTGTGCCGATTCAGTTTGAAGGGTTTTAAGGAGAAGTATGTGTGTTACCTACGTATCCATATATTTATATTTTTATTTATTTACAAATTATGATGAGGATGGTGGAAGGATGTCCGGATGTTCGGAGTGTGGGTAAGGTGAGGAAAGGTTATGCGTTTCGTCTCAGAGTCGCTGCCTAGACTCATAGACAGTGGGCCTGATGGCAGCGACCCCTTAAGCCTAGACGCTTGTTGTCATAACTACTCGCTAGGCTGGACGGTCACCCATCTTAGCGGTGTTCTGCTTGCTTCACATCGAAGATCGCTAGGCGCAAGTTTTTCGTATTTATTGATACCTAGTTTTTTTAAAAATAAATTTAATTTATATAATAATTAATAAAATCTTAATATTTTATTAATTTTTTTATATAAAAAATTTATGGGATAAACTTTAAATTTAATATGTAATGTATAAAAATTATTTTTAAAATTATGATTTTAGTATTAATTAATAATGAAAAAAATTTTATAATTTATTATTAAATATTTAAAAATTAATTTATTTTAAAATTTTATATATATATATATATATATATATAATTATTAAAAGAAAAAATTTTTGAAATTATTTTATAAATGATATAATGATTAAATTAGTAATAAGTTTATATAAATTATTTAATTGTATTATACAAATATAAGGAACTAGGCAAAATAAATATATTCACCTGTTTATCAAAAACATGTGTTATTGAAAATAATTTTAAGTCAATCTGACCAAACCACTTGCGGCTTGTACGAGTCGGTGTTGGAGACTATAGGCCGCTACAAGTTCGGCTGAACGCGTTCGCGGACGGTAAAAATTTTATCGAGCCGCAGAAAAAGAGAGAAAAGAAATGAGGATGATTGTGATATCCAAATTTTTGATTAGTCACATTTCGTCCGAGTGCTCGGAATGAACGTTTATTTATTTGTTTATTCATTCATTTTTCACGGATAACGAAAAATACCCATTAGTACGAAATATCACATTTTAATGGCCGTGTACAATGAAGCATGCTATATCATCTAAATTCGTGTCATAGTGCTATCAGTGTTACGAGCGTGTCTCGAGTGAACTATTGTTTAATATATTTTCGTACTTTTGTGATTGTTAGGTTGAATTATTAGGTTGGTTTAAAAATTAATTGCGTTCTTTTCCCCCAATAAACGAGCATATAATTAATATATATAATACAGTGTAATTGTATATTTAATATAATACACAATATTATATAATTAACTTCATTTTAAGTTCACTCGTAAGTTCATTTTGTAATTTGGTAGCTGACTGTTCAAGCTCGTTCCAAAGAAAGAAAATTCACATTTCGTTAACAATTGCTCATCAAAATGAAAACTCAGAAAGGAATATTTTCGTCACATTTTACTGTACTACTTTCTTAGAAAGGACTACAAAGATTTCTAAATTCTTGTGAATTTGTACAACACATTTGCGATCGCATAATCAGAGAATTGACACAGGGAACACGAAGTTGTGCATGACGCGTGCAATACGTTTCTACGTACGTTTTGATGAAAAATAAAAAAAAAAAAAAAGAAAACACATGCACGAAACATGCACAATTTTCGTCCAGATATGAAAATATACATTTCCATAAACGTCGGCGATTTATTCGCAAGTCAAATCATTCCGCGAGCTAAACGACACGTAGATGAATTCGTTGCGCAATGTAACAACCCGACAGTAGCATCAGCGTGTTGCTCGAATCGTGGCTGAGTATGTTCGTCGCACTCACGTCAAAGCGATCGAACGGATTATGGCGAGCAGGACACTGCGTCAATTAAACGTACTTATCGAGACAATTGTACGGAATCTTGATAACAACTTGACCCTTCGACTGCCTTAACCTTACCGACGTTTCAGCCGGTGTAATCCTTGTTAACGAAGGATTAGGATAATCGAGACTTGTCGAGAAATTTAGCACGTCTTAGCCGCGGTGCAGTTTAGCACGAAACGAATGTTACGCGATGTAAATCGAACCGGCCAGAAGCGGGATAAGCTCGCTATCTGGCTAACGTTTACTCGACATTTGCAATTGCGATCGAGGCATTTTTTCTTTTTTTTTTTTTCAAAAGCACAAGTTGCACAATTTACACTTCACTTTGATTCGTTTTGAAGCTGCTGTAATTGGCAAACTGCGCGCAATTTTATATTTCTGACATGATTTAAATATAAATTTATCATTATTTTATTTATTTAGTATTTTATTATATTTATTTGTTATTATTTTATTTATTTTGTATTTTATCACATTTATTTATTATTATTTTATTTATTTAGTATTTATTTAGTATTTATATTTATTTATTTATTTAGTATTTTATTAGATTTATTTATTATTATTTTATTTATTTAATACTTTATCATATTTATTTATTATTATTCTATTATATTTATTTATTATTTTGTTTATTTATTTCATTTTATTTACTATTATTTCATTATTGAACTTATTTTATTATATCTTTTATATAATTTAAAAGACAAAATGATGGAAAATTCTTTTCAGGTAGTTCGAATATCTTTCACTGCAATTTTAAACTTTGAAATTTCCCGCGAACGCATGAAAACTCGCCGTCTAATGTATTCCACGCAACATTAATCAGCGTATTAATTATTACTAATTGAGAGATTTCTCGTCGAGATATTTCCGAAGAATGTTACGCGATTTAGACATCACGCTCTTTCGTCCAAGTAACACGATAGTTCAGTTTCTCAACAACGGCGATTAAAATTCAGAATTATTCGTCCGCGTTGTTATTTGGCCTATTCAACGGCTGTACGACATTTCTCTTCTTTACCCGCGCGTTCACTTGATGAAGAAACATTGCGCGAAAGTATAAGCGCGTTTAACACTCTGGTGTATAAAATCCAAATTGAAACACAGTATTATTTTCCTCCCGTGTGCCATTCGTTAACTTTTATTTCTTCATTTCTTCGCATTATCCCGGCGAAGGTCCGTACTTTTTCATAATACTCGCCACCCTGCTACTTCACTTAGGACTGCTCGACTTTTTTACTCGCTCGTCATTGCCCGTACGGACCTCGCGAGTGAAATTCATTGAAAACGAAGACAAAGAAAGTAGCCGTTTCTCGCCAGAAATCAATTTCATCGAGTCTCGTGGATATGAAATATTTATCGACGCGGTTTGTAGGAATATAAACGATATTTACCCAGAAAGCAGACATTCGACCAAGGCAGCGTCACTTTCCACAGGTGGTTCGAGAAGTCGAGATTTGTCACGTTCGCGATCGCGGGATCCCGCGACGACGATTCTCGAAGCGATCGCGAAAGCGACGAAACACCGATGAAATATTCAACGATCCTCAAATTCGTTTTCGCGAAGCTACGGTTAACGAAATTCTATGGTGGGAATCGAGCTCGTGTCGCGGAAGTTGACGCGGTTGGGTATAAAACGTTGCCTTTGAAATTATTTGCGCCTCGTTAAAAATGTACTTGGTGATTATTGAGCACGTTGTTACTTCATTATTCGTGCTACGTTTTTGCCATTTGTTTAATTTGACTCGCTGTAAAAGTCTTGCTCACTACAGTCTCTGAATTATTTCGTGATCTCGTAACTGTCGATAATTTCCGTCTGTACAGATGGCATAAAATTACGGACGACGAGCGAGAGAGAAAGAAGGAGAAAGGAAGGAAAGTAAGACGCCTATAAATTACAGCCGTAGTCGTCGCTAGATCAGAACAGTCGAGTAGAACCGTAAGAACAGTATAGATCAGATCAAAGGATCAGTAAAAGTGAAACTGAAAAAGTGAAAAAATTAGATTATTGCGCGCGCCGTTCGTTTATAGTTACAAAATTATATTAAGCCATTATTCGTTTAATTTTCTTTCGTACTGTACTACGTGTAATATATATCAGTGAAAGTTATCAACCAGTGTCGTCTTAAAACTGACTCCAAATTCATAAATTAAAGGGTGAAAACTCAACAGTAACGATTCACGAGGATAATTATTATTGCAGTTCCAAATATTAATTAAATTAGCAACCATATCGTGAATGTCGGTGGAAATTAAAAATCACAAAAATGGAAGCCGATCAGAGGTTATTTATGTATTTCTATTTGCACGTTGCAAATCCCTCGTCTAACTAGAAACTTCGAACATTCAGTTCTTCTTCTCTGAAAATCGACAAAATTTACAAAAATCCCTACAAATCGCACCGCGATCCCGCAACGTTGTCGAAGAGAACACCGGTACTCCAGTGTTAAAAAATTTCACCAGTGTTGAAAAACACCGATACCTGAATTTCTCATTATCGCTGTTAACATCCAGATATTTCATCTTTCGCCCCTCCAGGCGATACACGAAGCCCTGGCCGGAAAATCGAAGCAAAAAGGACGGCGTTGCACCGTGGAAACATCGTGGAGACGCGATACGAAACACAATGGTTACGCAGAGTCATTTACGTTTTTTGTTAATGTGCTGCCGCCTCCCCCAACGATTTTTGTTTGCCGTGTTATCAAGACGAACGAATGTGCACGGACGCGTGTTCCGCGTCTCGATCGCCTGATCGATCGCGGCGCCGCGCAAAACAGGAGGAAGGAGAGAAACGACCGACGATGGAGCAACGTCCGTTTGCTCGTTACCGGAACTGACGAGTCAAACTACAACCTGATAATAACACGCTACTTTCATAATTGCCGATGTAATTAGAGGGATGGCGGGGTGGAGGGGGGAGTCGTGACGGCACTTCCGCCGTGGAACGTACGATTGCGTTCGTCCTCGCTCTGGAACAGCCGCTTGCCTATTGTTCCCAAGCTCTACGATTTCGTTTCTTTGCCAGATCTGACAAGTGCAATCTCTTTCTCCTCTGCGTCGTTCGCATAACTGTTCTACAGGGTGAGAGTTTTTAATATTAGAACCGATTTTATCTCTGCCTGGGGTGAGGGGAAAGTTTAAAATACAAAGTGGAAATACTTTGAAATTTTAGCAATCTAATCTGAAGCGAGTGTCTTAATTTCCTCCAGAATGATCTACGGTAATTATTAGATCTCAGAATCTTTTATTCTGCGTTAATTGAAATTTTAAATTTATAAATATATTATTTATATACATATATGTATAAATTTGGTTATTTTATTAATTTTAAATAATATATATATATATTTAGTTGTTTATTTTATTATATATATATTAAATCTGTAATGGTGGTTTAAAATTTTTTATTTTGCATTAGTTGAAATTTTAAATTTATAAATATATTACTTTTGTACATTGGTGTTGAATTATATGTATAAATTTAGTTATTTCATTAATTTTAAATAATATATATATATACATATATTTAGTTGTTTATTATATATATATATATATGTATTAAATCTATAATGGTGGTTTAAAATTTTTTATTCTGTATTAGTTGAAATTTTAAATTTATAAATATATTACTTTTGTTTATTGGTGTTGAATTATACGTATAAATTTAGTTATTTAATTAATTTTAAGTAATATATATATTTAGTTGTTTATTTTATTATACATTTTATTATATATGTATTAAATCTATAATGGTGGTTTAAAATTTTATTCTGTATTAGTTGAAATTTTAAATCTACAAATATATTACTTTTATATATTGGCGTTGAATTATATATAAATTTAGTTATTTTATTAATTTTAAATAATATATATATATATATATATTTGTTATATGTTAAGTTTATTTTATTACACATCAACATGTGTGTGTCTGTGTGTGTGTCTGTGTGTATTAGATTCTTTCAAATCGAATTAAATAGTTACAAAGCTAAACAAGTGAAAGAAATTCCGACCAGGGGCTAAAACAGATCTCTGGCGCCAGCATATCAAGAACAGATGTGTAAGATGTAAAAAAATGACATATATATTATTCGTGACATTACATTATTTATAAAAATGTTTGAGTCAAGGATTTTTTTTACACTCTGTGTCTTTTTTGTTTTACTTTTTTACCAATTTCCACTGTGAAAATTCAGGAAGAAAGGATTTAGTACTACAGAAAGATCGATAGAGTATTGGCAAATGTTTGACGAATTCTTCGTCAAAGTGGTAATCTTAAAATGCCGTAACACTTTGGCTGATGACGCTTTAGAGGAGATCGTTGGCCAGAGGAATTTAATACGACTCGCGGTTATCGAGGAAATTCGTGGTTAGAACTAAAAGGCAAAGGGAGTAATTCTAGAAAAATGTGAAACGAGAAAACAGAGGGTTGACGAGAGAAGGATAAAAATTTAATTCCGATGATTCGAAAGTGAAGAGACAGTGAGTGAGTGAGAGAGAGAGAGAGAGAGAGAGAGAGAGAAGCACAGAGAGAGGAAAAATAGGAAATAAAAAAGTAGAGAAGGAGAGGAAAATAAACAACCTTTGCGCCAATTTATTATTTCAAACTGATTCAAATGAATTTCGTATATCTGACTATTTGTCGTTTGATTTTAACGTTGAAATGTCATTTTATTTTAGCGAAATTGTTAAGAGAACGTCGAATACAATTTTTTTCAAATCTTCCTTGTGCGAAAGTAGAGTTGGAATCGACTGTTTTTAATTTGAATGAACGAAAAGAAGAAGATTGAAATTCAATAATTTGGCAACTTTGAAATCTACGAGATTTTGAGGAACGAAGAAAAAATAACCCCAAGATAATCGAGACATATTTTACTTAATTCGTCCCAAAATAAAGAGCACGATGCTTAATGGCCAGTGTAACGTCAAATACAAATACAAAATTCTGATTTATTTTTTTTTAACGAGAAGAAGGATTCTAACGACATTAGCGAAATTCAACGATTATAATTTAGCCGCTTCGGCCGGGCATCGCGTCATGAATCACGTCGTGAATTACGAGCGTCCATGATTATGGTGGTTTCTCTGAACCCGCTGTTGTATGCGGTTACATTGTAATCCCATTATCAGTTCAATTAAATTCACTGTGATACAAATTGCGACCAACTGCGCGTCCAACTTTTCTCGCTTCCGCGCAAGAAAATTTAACGTACGTTTTTCACTGTTGTTCCACTGCTCATTTTGTTAATTAATTTCTTTCCGCCTTGTCCGCGTTACTAATTACACGCGACCCGGAATTTGAGCGACTGATACTTGTCCGACATTTATTTAAATTACCGTCTCTTCGTCCTTCTCTGTTCTTTACACTCGCGATAAAAACGTACAAGCGACTACAGAAGTGTTTCGTCTCACGCAGTATGGCACACCATCATCGTTGCTACACTCGTCTCGCTTATATCTCACACACAAGCACGCACACTACACTCCAAGCCAAAAGACAGTCGACAACGTTTGAAAGGTTCGAAAAAGGGAATCTTTCGAGACAACAGCGTCACACACTTAATGTATTAAATATAACACTAATAAAAAAAAGATGTAATAATATAGACAGTAATGGTATAAAAAAGAGGCAACCCTCCTAAGACAAAGTCATTGACACTTGAACTAGTTAGCATTCGTAAAGGGATACTAACGCCGTGGTCAGTAAATTTCATCTTGGAATTCTGGTACGGAACAAGAAGTAAAGAAGTAATTGGAAAATTGTTGAGAAAGAGGATTCTTAGCTTTATCCGCAAATTCCAAAACACGCGAGAAAAAAGAAAAATGGGAAGGTGTAACAATAGTTATCGGCAATGTAACATCACCGCGCCGTCTGCTCTTTCCCATCTTCGAGTGGTTCTTCTATTTGTCCAAGTAATTAATGCGCCAACTCTTTCCTCGTCGGATCGACTCGTTAAATTGGAAAAATCGCAGTAATCTAGAGTTTATTATGACCGAGAGCAGTTAAAGTTCGCAGCACTTTGAGTTTAACTCGATGCTAATGTAATTTGTAACCGATTAAAGTCAAAACGTTGTATTTCACGATGAGAAGTGAAACGTGGTCTCGAGTAACTCGAGTAACTTTCTCCTTGAAATCGTATAAAAATCAATAAATTTCATCTCCGGCCGATGAAAAGTTGTAGGACTCGATGGAAAGTTTAGGATCCAACAGGATTCAATAAAAATTGTTTTCACGACAGGATAACGCAGCAACTGTGTAACTTTTAAAGACCAAAGTGTCTTTGCAATCAGAATTTTTCAATCTTCGTTTTAACACAGAACTCTAACGGTGAGAACTCCTCTGCCAACCTTCCAATTTTCCGATATTACACACGCGACAGACGTCACTTCGACGTAAGAACGGATGAGAAACTTCATCTTGGTATCTCCTGGTACCTTGCAACTTTTTCTTTTTTATATCGTCTAGAACTACAAAACGTGTCGAAACAGAACGTGTAAAAGTCTCGTGTGAACGTACCTTTTAGTGGAGACATTTTGTCAAAACGAGGCATCAGTAAAAAAAAGAGCTGAAAAATGTGCAAAAATTTCAAGTGTTCAAAGTATTAAAATGAGACAAAAGTCACGAGGCTGTTAGATACTAGAAATTAAATAAATTACCATTTATTGTCCTTTTATTATCGAGCTCTTAAATTTCCTAATTCCCATATTACATGTTAAATTATAAATACACTATATGGATTGAATTTGCACGAGAAACCTCATGAAATGCACACACTATGTAAATTATACATTGTACAAATTGAACTTCTATATTAAGTTTAACGAAGTAAATATACACATTGTACATTGTATGCATTGAACTTTTATATTGATGTAATTATACATTGTACTACATGTTATACAAAATTATATATTGTACTTATATGTTGATGAAATTATACATACACTGTACGGATTGAACTTGCACAATAAACCTCATGAAATGCACACACACTATATAAATTGAATTTGTACATTATATTCAATGAAACATATACAACATTGTACAAATTGAACTTCTATATTAAGTTTAATGAAGTAAATATATACATTGTATCCATTGAACTTTTATACTGATGAAATTATATATTGTTATATACACGTTATATAAAATTATATATTGTACTTATATGGTGATGAAATTATACATACACTGTACGGATTGAACTTGCACAATAAACCTCATGAAATGCACACACACTATATAAATTGAATTTGTACATTATATTCAATGAAACATATACAACATTGTACAAATTGAACTTCTATATTAAGTTTAATGAAGTAAATATATACATTGTATCCATTGAACTTTTATACTGATGAAATTATATATTGTTATATACACGTTATATAAAATTATATATTGTACTTATATGGTGATGAATTATACATACACTGTTTGTATGGACTGAACTTGCACAATAATGAAGTGCACTATACAAATTAAATCTGACGAAATGTGTACGTTGTATGCATTGAACTTATTCGTTGTAATCACAGTCAAATGTACATGTTACATTAAACTTGAATTTTCTATGAAATGAGCACATTGTCCAACGGTATGAAGCACATTGAATACATTTTCACTCTCGAGTGGTATTTGAAACCGACGAAACGAAACTTGGATATCGGACCTGACACGGATTCGTAAGTACATATTGTGCTTGATCCCATCCCTGCGGACGGCTGGCTACCTTTATTCCCTTGATTCGAGAAGGATTCGCGGCGAGTCGTGCTCTCGTGTCCCGGGCACTCTGAGAAACGGGCGTGCCAGTTACAAAACAGAGAACGAGAGCGAGATCGCCTGGAGAGAAGAGCTTCTCGCGAGTCTCTTGCCTCCGTGCACTTCATCGGGACTTAATTCACGTCCGCAAGAAATTTCTTTCGCGCCCCGAGCGAAAAACCCTTCGTCTTTGCCTTGCTGATTGTGAGAAACTCGGCTGTCACCGGCACGATTACGCGATTGAATCGTTTGTTTCGTTCGTCCCTTCGTGGTCTTCGTGGAATTCGTTCAACGAATTCATCAGCATGATTTTCAAGACTGTCGTGAAAATAACTATTGTCGTTGTTGTTTTACAAACAAAAATTGCAGAACGTCGCCCTCATCGGATGTCATTCGAAGACGAATATCAGGATTTCGTTGTAACGTTACACTATGCCGGGAAACAATCATGGAACAAAATATGGAACACCTTCAAAATAACAAAAACACATGAACGCAAAATTTTTACCAAACAATGCCTACCAACAACATGAAAAGAAAAGACAGAATAGTTGTGACAAGGCTTAGAACAGGACACTGCAAACTCACACATGAGTACTTGTTAGAATAAACAGAATTCCCAATGTGGAACAAAATATGGGACACCTCCAAAGAAACAAAAACACATGAACGCAAGATTTTTACCAAACAATGCCTACCAACAACATGAAAAGGAAAGACAGAATAGTTTTAACAAGGCTTAGAACAGGACACTGCAAACTCACACATGAGTACTTGTTAGAATAAACAGAATTCCCAATGTGGAACAAAATATGGAACAGGACAATGCAAACTCATACATGAGTATTTATTAGAAAAAACAAAATTCCCAGTGTGTAACGAATGCAACCAAATAATATCAACTCATCGTCTGCTATTTGAATGCAGCAAGTACCACGCCCAAAGGCAAAAATACAAAATAAGCAGCCCTGACTGAAACACATAGAAAATGTCCTGAACTATTTAAGGCAAACTAACATCTACTATAAGATATAATCGTCTAGAGAGGAGAGAAACAGCATCAAGCCGTCACTAATGACCAGAAGGTAGATGCGACGTTAACCATAAATTAAAGAAAGAAAAAAAGAAAATTGCAGACTTTTGTTCATTTCAGGCCTTTTGACTTTGACTTTTAAAATAACAACCGATGTAGACTTTTGAGAATGCCAAATACCAGCCTACTCTGGATAAATCAATCCCGATCGAACGATTTCTTTCTAGTTGACTACTTTACCAAATATTTAGATATCATGTGAAATAAATCGGATGAAAAATATACAAATGTGACAATTAATTTGTGGACGAAGTGAGCAACACGAAACTTAATCCGAATGAGAGGAAGAACGAAGCGAATTGATTGGTCGACCGAGTACCCCTATCGATGTATGTAGCCGGATATTAGTAATTTCGATAAAAAAAAAAAAAAAAAAAAAAGAAATAAGAGGATCTCTGCGTCTTGAAGAGAAATGAAATTGGCTCGCCTAAATGGACCCTAAAAGGGGTCGTACGTAGGTACGTGTGTGTTTTGGTAATAAAATTGCGTTACATCGGGAGAAGAAAGGAGAGAAGTATCACGATAGGAAATTGCTCGTCGTTCGGTAATTGGACCGTGGACCGTATTATGAAAATAAAAGATGTTGGGAGGCGATGCCGCGGCTCGAGGGACCGTAATTAAAGAAAACGAGAAACCGAGCCGCGCGATGGGAGCCAAATTGAAAAATTGACCATCACCTGCCGATGGAACGGATGCTACCTCGCCCCCCCCCCTCGAACAAATAGCGATAATTGACCCAGTGAATTGTCGAATGGATATTTCGAGAGGGGTGAAATTGGCGGAACTAATAGTCGCACGAAACAGGTGCTGTTAATTCGGTTAATGCGATATTAAGCGAAACTCCGATGAACCGGACAGAAACTCTACCACTCGTCGCGATTTCGATCGCGCAGGGTACGATGATCCAGCGATTATTCTCGCCGTTTGTTTCTACAGTTTTTTCAATTACTTAACGAATAGAGTTGCATGTGACATTTTTCTTGTTTTTGTTAAAGAAGAACACTTTCTCCATTTTTAACACTCACTGTTTACAGGTGATCGAACTTCTTCGACTGTACGTTCAATTTTCTCTGTTAGGTTTCGAGACTAACGTGCTGCGAGACTTTCGAATGAGTTCAATCGTAAGGAGATCAATCGAAGAAATTCATCGACAATTAAGAAAGAATATGTATCGTAAAGATACGCTTGCAATCTTTTATCGAGTAGGCGTACTTTGCAACTAAAAGAATATATAAAATATGTAATATATAAATTATAATATAATAAATATAATATATAATATATAAATTATAATATAATAAATATATAAAAAATACTGCAACTACAAATATTCATTTGTCTCTATTTCAGTCATAAACTTATTCTCAAATGTTACGAAAGAATCTTTTCCAAAGTAGCTTTTTATTTTATTTTTGACAGCAATTCCTAACTCACGCGACGAACCCTTTAACGTGCAATTCTCTTGTTTTTCTTTTTCCAACTGGTAAATTCAGACATCAACGATAGAGAAAAGTTGGGAAAAGTTCAAAGGTTCAATAAAGGACTGAAAGGGCTAGATAGTCTAACATTTCGTGAAATCGTCGGCATTTCACTTGGCTCAGTCACTCTCGTTGCTCGTTAGTATGGCGTTCGCCAGCGGGTAGTACAAGGAGCCACTTAAGCGGCTAATTCGCGAATTTCGGCGTAGACGAAGTCTTGGCCGAAGGCAAAAGTTAGGTAAACCAGCGTTGAGTGAGCGACGGCGCGCTGTGTATAGTGTACGTGTACACGCGGAAATTTATACGTCTACGTCTCCGTGTCTCGATATCGGTTGAAAGTCGTCTAACTTGGGGGGTATAGTCACGGGCATGAACTTCCGCGGGAGTCTGGATGAAGTTCGTCGAAGGGTTTACTTTGACCCTGGCTGCGCATTTGCCACCTCCCATGTTGTCCAAACGCAGCCTCAAAACGCCGCTAAACGAACTTCCGCCCGACAGCGGCGGCAAACAGGAACTCGGTTTACGAGCGTTGCGTTTCCCCGGAATATAACTGGAAATATATTTCGCCGCACAAATATCGATTCCCCTTGGTTTCAACTTCTCGTTCCCCCATACTGCGTGTCTTTTTTTTTCTTTCAACAAATCGTTTTTCACTTCCCATTTTCGATTTTTCATTCGTCCATCAGCGGGACACGTGTCCTTTCGCTCGTCGTTCAAAATTAATTCCGACTAATCAAAGTGCCTTATCAGCCTTTTCTTTTCAACAGTTGTTGTTTTTGGATTTATGGGAGTTGAAGTTGTAGTCGATGCGTTTGGAATTTAGTTGTAATGTTACGTGTATATAGTTGTATGTAAAATTACATGTATCTGCTGCGATAAAATCAGGGACTAAAGTTGCATTAAAGAGTTTAAAGTGTGTTTCATGTATTTCATATATTGAAATACTTATGGACGACAGTGTTCGAAACTGAACACACACGTGGAATTTTGACATGAGTGATATTTTATCGAGAGTTTGCACGTGGAAAGCAAACAAAGTAAATTATATTATATAATTTTATATATATATATATAAAATATAGTATAAGTAAATTATATTGTATAGTTATATATATAAAATATAATATAAGCAAATTATATTGTATAGTTATATATATAAACACACACACACATATATATAAAATATAGTGTAAGTAAATTATATTGTATAGTTATATATATATATAAACATATATATGTGTAGTATAATATAAATAAATTATACTGTATAAACACACGCACACACACACGCACATATATATATAATATAATTATTAGATTTTTAGATAATTTTATTTTCCGGCTTCACAGCCATAAAAGGACTCTCTCACTCTCGCTCTTCATTCTTCATATCTGTTATATACTCTACCCACCCTATACTTTTGTGCTGTACTCAACAATTTAACACTAACCTACACTATACTTATATATATATATAATATAAGTAAATTATATTATATTTGAGACTTTGGCTGAATTGAACAGCTGTGATTCACTCTTCTTCCAAAAACGAAACGAAATTCCGACCTTCTTCTCCTCTTTCTTTGTTTCGAGATCGCGAGGTACGAGAAGGCGCGCGCGCGCGCGGAATCTCGTCGGATTCTTCGTGCGGAAGCGACGTGCTTTCGAACGTAGTGAAACGCACCACTTCCTCGCCGCGTCGCCGTGAACCGAAAACGAATGGTGAAAGTTCTGGCCGTGGAATGGAAGACGAAAGTCGGCGAAGGGCTCGCAACACCGGCAGGGGCGAGAGGGGGGAGAAATTTACGGTCGCGGCCCCCGGGGCCATTGAAATCCGGGGCTGGAAAACCGCGAAATCGTTGAAATAACGTCGCGCCGGAAATCTCGCGGAGATTCGATATCCGGCGATCGTAAAGAAACGCCGGACGTGACCGAAAATTACTAGAAGACGGAAATGCGAATTCCACCGCGAATTTATACGCGTTGCTCGCTTTGTCCTCGTGCTCTACACCGTCGTCTCCCTTTTCTCTCTCTCTCTCTCTCTCTCTGTCTCTCTGTCTGTCTGTCTGTTTCTATTTCCCTCCTCCTACTCTTTCCTTCCCTACCCCCTTTTTTTTTCATTGTTTCCTTTCTCTTTTTGCACGGAACAATCCCGCTCACTTCCGGTAACCGCGATATACTGTCTGCTTTGCGCGGACATCAATGTTTCTGCCCTTCATGCCGAAGGAGCTTTGGAAAAAATAAAAGAGATTTATCGGTCGCGTTGAAAACCGCGCACTGTACGCTGTCAGAATTTTTATCGGTGATCTCTTCGTTCCGCCATGCACGCACACTGACGTGAATATTTGCGGTTTTTATATATTTATTATACAATAAATATATAATTATTATTATACAATCTATGACATGCATTCTTAACTTTCTATTATTGTTGTATTATTATTTATATTGCTAGTATTATTATTATTATTGTACTATTGTTTATATAGTTTTATTATTGTATTATTGTCTATATCAGTATTATTGTTTAATCTACGATTATTGTTACATTTTTTTTTGTACGTGTATTTTAAAATTGAATTCAATAAAATGATAAATAAGAAACGTATATATTTAATATATATTTAGACACGTATGTTTATAGAATATACATATTCGACCAACAATGCACAGTAATTGGATGTATATGTATATAATATCCAACAATTGTTGCTCAAAAATATATAGACATCCTTTTAATTCTTACATCAAAATGTAGAATTTTAAATTTTGAAGATCGATACGTCTTCATATACCACACACGCTTGATTCATAATTATCGAGACTCCTGCTTGAAAAATAAAAAAAAAAAAAAAAAATTTCTCCTCGTCGTTTTCGTCAAATTTTCTCCGCTCCATGAATTATGAGTGTACGTCTCACTACTGAGGCGAGCCACCCGTTTCATTTCCGAACAGAAAATGGAGAAAAACTCACGGTAATTGAACGAACAGCGGCAATTGAACGAACCGTCCCGCGATCGGAACGTTCAATTAAACGTTTTATCATATTTATGCCGAGTCTCGTAAAATCGTGGACCGGCCGGGAGGTAGGGGCCGAAGGCTGTGGAACTTTATCAATTTAATTTATTCGCGGGACGGCCGCCGCCGCTCCACGGTTCGCGGGCGGATCTCAAGACGCCATCGAACGCCTTCGTTCTTTTCCGTTGCATTAATTTCTACTTTAGTTAAGAGATTGAATTACACCGGGGGTCCGAGGCCCGGTGGAAATATTCATACTCGGAGAGATGAAAGTAATTAAGAGCGAAGCGGCGGCGCATCGCTGCAAATTGCCTTTGTCGAGGCTTGTCCCTCCCCCCTCCTTGGCGTTGACGTTTCGCTTCTCCTTTACCTTCCGCTGTATTTCTCTGCGATTGCTGCTCCTCCCGCGTTAAGACCGATTCGCACCTGGCAGAGGTGAAGATATCCAGCGCGTGCTGTGTCACGATTCTCGAGCAAGTCGAATGGAAAATCTGTTGACCGTGGATTCGCTAGAGATCGAGGGGTGTGGGCAGGATTTGAGAACAATTTAACTGCAGTGATTTTAATAGAGTTATTTTAAGTTAATTTCATGGGGAATTCAATTGAATTCAAGAGAGTTAATTTAAGGAAATTACACGGCGAACGATATGATTTCAGTTACTGAGCGCTCCGATTCAACCTAACCTCGAAAGTTCCAGGACATTCATTCGACATTCAGGACATTTTTAATACTCAGTACTTATCACAGTGGATTATCGTGTGTACATTTTATAATATGCTGAAATACTTTTACAACAATTTTATATACTACTACTATATTTGTAATATAATACAATATAACAGTGAAACACATATGCAACATAAATACATAAAATACATATACATATACAAATAAATACATAATAATATAATAGCACAATATACAGTGTAATATATTAATATAGTAGCAGAGTCTTTATTGTATAAAGTATTTAATTGGCTTGTACATGTTGTATTTGTATAATACTAAATATTAATGTATGATTTTTAATATTCGTAACGTGAATTGTATTTATATAATACAAAATATTTTAATATATTGTAATACAAAATATTAATATATTACAATACAAAATATTAATGTATTACGTTACAGTACAAAATATTAATATAGTAATACATCACAATACAAAAGATTGATATATTACTTTCTTGTACATGTTGTATTTATATAATACAAAATATTAGTGTACTAATATATTATAATACAAAATATTAATACATTAATATATCACAATACAAAAGATTAATATATTACTTTCAGCCTTTGAAACGTTAACGCGAATTATATCTATATAATTCAAAATATTAATATATCAATATACTATAATACAAAATATAAATATGTCACAACACAAAATATTAATATATTAATGTGTCGCAACGCAAAATATCAACATATCAATACGTTACAATACAAAATATTAATATATTAATATATATCACAATACAAAACGTCAATATATATATATATATATATATATATATATTTCTTTCAATCTTTGAAACGTCAGCGTGAACCAGGCTTTACGCGCCGCCCCGTTTCTCATTACTGTAATCATCGTCCCGGACGAACAACAAACCGCCGGACGGATAATAAATCGAATTTTATAAGAGAATGCCATCTTGGCGTAAGAACGAGAGGAATCAAGAGAAGCCAGGTGGCTTGAACTCTGCCCCGTTGCCTTTTGCTTCTCGTCCTAGTTAGCAGCTAAGCCAAACCGACCGACGAACGCTCAATTGTCGAGGGCAAGACAATGCCGTTACCGCGGCCCGGGTAAACGAAGAATAAAATTTATGCTTTTCACGCGGGCTCTCTCGCGGTGCTTTAAAATTGCCGCTTTGACTTCTTTGACCCCCACCCTCGCTCTTCCCTGGCCCCTTTGTTCCACACCGCGAAGCTTAATTAGAATAAAACGTGTTATAAATGCGTTGGGCCAACACGGGCCAGCCTCCCCTCCCCTCCTTCATTTTTCGTCCACTTTCTCCACTTCGACTTTGACGTTAACAATTCCTCGAGCTTTCGTTTCGTGTACGTGTCTCGGCGGAAGCTGTCGTTTATTAATTAGCGAATCCATTGCACCGTGAAATAATAAATAGCCATTTTCAGGAGTTTGGCTCGTTTCTTCTTTCGAATTTAAATGTTTCGAAGTTCAGGGGATCCGAGAGTGAATTACGAGTTGTGAATAATTTCTTGTTTTTGTAAGTGAAAGAGTGTGAATCTCGTAATTATTGTTACACAGTGTCTGCCGTCGATGTTCGGACATGCAAGTGTAATTAGACTGCGGATCTTTTTCAAGGCATGCTTTTCACGTCTTTTAAACTTGAGAAGCAGAATTTTCGTAGACTCACGTATGAGATAATTTGCAAAAATCGCAAAATGCAGTGTAATTGTAATAAACTCGGACTCATTTTGAAAGTTCAGAGTGCCTCTGTTTCCAAAATGCAATCGTTCGTTTTATTCGTCGGTTACTTTTGCACCTGCATTTAGCTGAAGTCGCAAATGCCATACATTGTACATGAAATATTGAATAATTCTTTTTCAAGACTGACAGTGACTCTACGATGAATTTGTAGATTCTTGAAGCCCCCTCTTTGCAATCAACTCTCAGACGTCTTTTCGTCGATTTATCAAAGTTTGAACATCAGGCGAAAAAAGTATTACACGATTTCTTGAATTTTCGTCGTCTAAGCTTAATATCCAAAGTAATGTTCGATAGAACGGCGACGAAAATATCATATATCAAGTTCTACGGGGGCCGTTTTAAAGAAAGGACTTTGATTTTCAGATCCATTGTAGAGTCAGTCACGAAAAAAATTTATCGACGTACCTGCTATGACAATTTATAGCATTTTCGGAAAGAAAAAAAAAGAATAAACGGTATCTTTGCCCATCCATCCGCTACGCGATGTAAAAACATTTTGGAACAATAAATCGAATTTATTTATACGATGCATTTTGGAAGCAGAACCTTCAAGCTTTAAAATGAACGCAGATTTATAAAGTATGATTCTTTTTTCCCTTTCGCAAAATTTACTGTCTGAATTAAATTTAAATATTCAGCGTGTGGATATTAATGTGTAGCTTTTGAACGCTTTGGTTGTCACGGTGACTTAATTTTTTAGTTTTGTTTAATGTTTAACGCTCTGCCGGATAAAAAAAATGTATTTTGGAAAAATTCAATTTTACGATATTCCAATCTCTCGTAGTATATAAAATTTATAGAATTAGATTTGGATAAAAATGTAGTATGTGGTAAAATTCAATGTTACGTTATTAAAATCTTTTATGGTATATATATATATAGATATGGTATATCTATATATATATATATATATATATATAGAATATATAAAATTCAGTCAGTGTCATAATACATCTGTGAAATGAATCTCGAGTATCATTTGTGAAGTAAAAGCTTGACGTCAGACGAATGAGACAAAATTAGCTTGAAGATAATATAATTCGTTTGACCTTTTGGGAATGAATCATACTCTCTCCTCAAACTGAAGACGTTAAAACAATATCGATGAAAATCATTGTCACGTTGTACATCCAGATAATTAATTATTATCTATTCAGTACACGTTTGTGTCACTACGAAATTTCATCACACTTGACAATATTTATCTATTTTACTTTTCGATGGCCAGACGATTGTAAAATCGTGACACGAACGAACAAGTTATGATATCACATCCACTGTATGGGATATTACTAGGATATTCCCACGTACGGTAGTATAATAGCATTTCAGTGAATGTTACTTATACGCAGCGTAACTGTTTTCTGAGTTGAGCAGCCAATCCTTCACGAATTCAAAGGCACTAACTACTGTGGAAACACAGTTATAAACGTCCTCGTCTGAAAAGCTCGTGACAGCTTCACTCCACGCTCGGAGTAAATGCAATATGGTTTGATAGGGATTAGTATTAAAGCAACACTTCTCGTGGAACGTTCTCTTTAGAGTTCGGTGTAATCGTGATGCTTGGAAAGCTAGTTTCAACACAAAATTTGAGGTTTGATAATATATATCCCGAAGTAATGGAAACCTGAATTCTTTGGACTTGAGTGAGAGAGAGAGAAAGAGTGGAAGCTTGAAAACATATACAGTGAGTCAAAAAACTTTTTTCTCCTTTTGACAGTAACCAAATGACACTTATATATTTTGTTGGACATTGCTAAGTGATAGAAATGTGAATCCTTTGGACTTGAGTGAAAGTGAGAGAGAGGAAGCTTGAAAAAATATACAGTGGGTCAAGAAACTTTTTTCTCCTTTTGACAGTAACCAAATGACACTTATATATTTTGTTGGACATTGCTAAGTAATAGAAATGTGAATCCTTTGGACTTGAGTGAAAGTGAGAGAGAGGAAGCTTGAAAAAATATACAGTGAGTCAAGAAACTTTTTTCTCCTTTTGACAGTAACCAAATGACACTTATATATTTTGTTGGACATTGCTAAGTAATGGAAATGTGAATCCTTTGGACTTGAGTGAAAGTGAGAGAGAGGAAGCTTGAAAAAATATACAGTGAGTCAAGAAACTTTTTTCTCCTTTTGACAGTAACCAAATGACACTTATATATTTTGTTGGACATTGCTAAGTAATGGAAATGTGAATCCTTTGGACTTGAGTGAAAGTGAGAGAGAGGAAGCTTGAAAAAATATACAGTGGGTCAAGAAACTTTTTTCTCCTTTTGACAGTAACCAAATGACACTTATATATTTTGTTGGACATTGCTAAGTAATAGAAATGTGAATCCTTTGGACTTGAGTGAAAGTGAGAGAGAGGAAGCTTGAAAAAATATACAGTGAGTCAAGAAACTTTTTTCTCCTTTTGACAGTAACCAAATGACACTTATATATTTTGTTGGACATTGCTAAGTAATGGAAATGTGAATCCTTTGGACTTGAGTGAAAGTGAGAGAGAGGAAGCTTGAAAAAATATACAGTGGGTCAAGAAACTTTTTTCTCCTTTTGACAGTAACAAAATGACACTTATATATTTTGTTGGACATTGCTAAGTGATAGAAATGTGAATCCTTTGGACTTGAGTGAAAGTGAGAGAGAGGAAGCTTGAAAAAATATACAGTGGGTCAAGAAACTTTTTTCTCCTTTTGACAGTAACCAAATGACACTTATATATTTTGTTGGACATTGCTAAGTAATGGAAATGTGAATCCTTTGGATTTGAATGAAAGTGAGAGAGAGGAAGCTTGAAAAAATATACAGTGGGTCAAGAAACTTTTTTCTTCTTTTGACAGTAACCAAATGACACTTATATATTTTGTTGGACATGGCGAAGTAATGGAAGCTTGAATCCTTTGGACTTGATTGAGAGTGAGAAAGAGAGGAAGCTTGAAAAATTGAAAAAAATATACAGTGTGTCAACAAAACTTCTTTTTTTCTTTGACAATAATCAAATAACACTTATATATTTCGTTGGACATGGAACAACGTGTCTCCAAAGATTTAAATAATAATTTTTACAAATATAAAAGCTTGTGTTACAAAGTTCCCCCATTTCTTCGACTACAGTGTCTCCGATGGAAATTTTAATTCGAAGATCGTCCGCTTTCCGAAGCTCGTGGCCGAGCCACGAGCTGAGAGACGTTCGACGAGGTTCTTGCGCCAGTTCAGGTGTACTCGAAGGTGTACTCGACGCACCACCTGAGCCAAACGACTGCACACCAGAGCCTGGCCACCTACCAAATTAACTTTTACCACCATCTTCCCAATTAATTTACAGGCTGCCGCCGCCGTCGCCTAATTGCGCGCATAAATTATCCGCGCGCCCTCGAAATTGTCCGTTCCGAGCCACTCTCCACGAAGACGTCCTCTCTCTCTCTCTCGTGTCCTATCTCTGACTTTTCACGTTTCTTCATCTCCTTGCGTCCTCATTTCCTTACGTTAACCTTCGCTGCCTCATAATCTGACCCTTGATTTCGCCAGCCACCAGATGACGATGGCAAAACAAAGTGTACCAGTCACTCGACTCTTCTTGTCGAGATCGGTCGTCGAAACGACCGAACGGGGGGTTGGTATAAATTTCTGGCTGAAGCCTCGAGAGCAGGGTCAGCCGATAACTCGCACGACGTACTCCGCTTGACATTAGGCGTTCCATCCCCGTTAGAATTCGTTGCAGGCTACGCTCGCCCACTTGGTTGGCCCTTAATGCACCGGCGTGTTCTATCGACACGCTCTATTAAACCAGGCGGTTTAACGCCCGATCATCTGTCTCGTGTATTATCGACGATATCTCTGTCTTGCCACGTATGAGCGGTTTCACGTATTAAGGATGTGAAAGAAAATATGTTTATGCGCGCGAGAGCGTCGATGGATCATCTCGACGATTGCTTTGAAATTATTATACATTTTCGTCAATGTTTCATTTTTAAACAAATTCGCTACTCCGTTTGCTCCACTTCTTTGTGACAGATGAATTTTAGCTGTTTATCTTTTCGAAGTTAGTTATCCAAGGACGATGAAATTGAGAATTTTGCAAAGAGGAAACAAGTCTATTGCTTTGGTACTAACAAGATAGGTATTCAACTCAAACATTCGTACCTGTTACCATGTGATATAATGCTTCTAAACTTCTGCGTGATCCAAATGCATCGCGAAGTGAAATATTCCGCGAGTAATTCGCAGAATAAAGTAATCATCAAGAATTCTCACGTTCGTTAATATACAAAAGGCTTAGAAATCAATTAGCATAACTGACTTCTTATTAAGAACTGCTTGTATCGTGCAAATGTTTTTTTTTTTGTCATTAAAACTGTAACAGTTTAGTTATTATTTCTAGTAATTTACTTTTATTTTAATAATACTTTTAGCCAACTACAAGCATTAAGTAATAATACTTTTAATTTATATAATAATATTATTTTAATAACAAATTCTGACAATTGTGTTACAGTGATCACGTAACAACATACTAAACTGTTCTGTCTTCACTGAAGAATCCTCGCGAGATATTTTGTCCTCAATCGAAAGCAATTTTCACCGATTATGAATAAACTCTTCGTTGCAATGTTACTTGCTACTCTGTCTCGCATTCTGATATTCCCTTTGTAATTAGTATCAGTGGATAATAGGCAATGGTAAATGTTTAAATTTCAAACGATTAACAATTAAAGGTGTAACGTTTGAGTCTGATCGATACGTGTGTGCGGTCTGCAAGTTGTGATGCAACCGGGGTTAAACGAAATGATTACGCGCGAGACTGAGGGGCAATTGGATTTAAATCGATGCATTAAATGTTTGAGTCCTGTAGATTTTCGTTAATTTAGAATGAGAGGGGCGAGGGGGAAGTAGATTCCCGTGGAACGACGCGGTATTACGTGGCGAAAGGGTTAACGGGGATTAGAAACTCAGCGCGAAACGCGTCGCGAATTGTCCCGGATCGAACGTTATTTGACACAATGGTACGTGGTAATTTGGACTTGGCTTCGGGTAAGATGAACAAAATTAACGGGGAACCGCCGCCGGCGATCGGGAAAGTTTGACTTCGAATCTCGCCGCGATTCAGAGGGACTAATTACGCGGCACGGTTTCTGCTCTCCAGCCAGTCTCTGCTAACGCGAAACCAGCGTAACCCTGCAAATCGTTCCTTTCGCGTTACGCGAATTACTCCTTATTGGCCTGTCTCGATCCCAACGAAAACGCTTTGTCCCGGCGTTTCGGGGTTGTCGTAATGAATCGATTGTCGCGACTGCTTTCACCCGCAGAGTGACGAGTTACGTGCGCGAGAATGCCTCTTTCATTGGCTCTTAGGATTTGTGCAAGTTGCGTGTGTTTGAACAGTGGTTTATGAACACCAAGTGCGACTATTTCTACAAGTGTTCGAAATACGAGAAAATAATTTGAATAAAAGTGAAACTAACGTCTCGAACGTTGTCTCAATGTCGAGCAATTATCGTCAAAATATGTTCCATTCTTCATCTGAAGCATTGAAGAAATAATCGCTTGAAACAGAATTGGAATTTTTGTGCATTTAGGAAAATTATATAAGAATGCGTGTAATGTGCAAAATATTATTAGGTATTTATTACAATATACAATGATTCTATCTCTTCAATTATGTTCGTAAAGATTTAAAAATTTTCAGTTCAGTTGTAAATTACATATTTTTAGCGAATCATCATTTTTACGAGTAATCCGTTACTTATGGGTGCATCGTCAATTTTATCCATCTTTCCAGTAGCGAATAATCGTTCTAACACCTATTTTCGACGAGGTTAAAATTATTTTCTGTAAATTGAACATCTTCTCAACAGGAAACAGATTTTTCTTCTTTGAAACTGATTTTTTGAAAAGTAGACCACGATTTCAGAAAGAAGTATGAACCTGAGAACATCAGCGTCGAAGAATCTACCATTCGTTACAAAAAGAGAAAGATATTCTCCCATCAAATAGTATTCTCATTAATACTTTCACACTGTACTTGATTTTGATTATTTTCGGGCCAAAAATAAATAAATGAAAATATCTGTCAACGCCAGAGCAACCGTATCGAAATATTCCATAAATCGTTACAATTAAAATTAAACGATAAAATTAAAATAAATAAATCTACACAATTATATTGTAATTTAAATCTACACAATTTCTTGTAATTCCAACGAACGTCTGAAATCAAGTACTTCCACATTATAGTACGTTAACAAAATTTAACAAAATTTACGTTAATAAAATTGTACAATTATTTAACGACAGATAATGCTTCTTCTCAGTGTTAACCAACTTGCGCTGGCAACTGACTGCGGACCATAACGAGCGACCGAACCGTATACGATAATTCGTCGTTTTCTTTATAAACTCGTCAATACGATATCACTGGATAGAAATTATTTAGAGAAATAATAGATTTATTTTGTTTTACTTAAATATATAATTTTACTTATTATAACATGTTGTGCTGTAATATATAATATATAATAACATAACCTATGTTATGCCGAATATAACCTATATTTTAGTTAAATATATTGACATTTAGTGTATTTATTGTTAAATTATATTGCAGATTAAAGCTGCATCAACTTTTAGATAAAATAAAATTGTCTACAGTGTCAGAAAATGACATTACTTGTAGGTATTCTTAACCACTTGCGTTGGCAACTGACTGCGGACCATAACGAGCGATCGAACCGTATACGATAATTCGTCGCTTTCTTTATAAACTCGTCGGTACGATACCACTGGATAGAAATTATCGAGAAATAATAAATTTGTTATTTGTTTCGCCTATTTTGTTTCAGTTAAATATACTTAAAGCTGAGGAAATATTGCAATTTTGGGACAAAAGAAAGTCTCGACGTGCGTGGCACGTCATTCCAGCGCAAGAGGTTAACAAGAGGTTCCCTTTTGTTCGATAATTTACTTTAATAATAAATAAATAGTACAGACTTTCCAATTGAAAATTGACTCCATTGATCGACTTTAATTTTTCAATTGTAAAATATTTATCACTTTCAAACTTCAGCTTGGTTCTTTAACCATTTGCGCTGGTAACTGATTGCGGACCATAACGAGCGACCGAACCGCATACGATAATTCGTCGCTTTCTTTATAAACTCGTCGGTATGATACCACTGGATAGAAATTATCGAGAAATAATAAATTTATTATTTGTTTCGCCTATTTTGTTTCAGTTAAATATACTTAAAGCTGAGGGAATATTGCAATTTTGGGACAAAAAGAAGTCTCGACGTACGTGGTCTGACGTGCGTTCGTACGTTCCCAGATGTCGGGCTTGGCGATTCCGCCAGTTCGAGAATCGGCTGGCAATTAAGGATAAACCACGGAGAAGAAGAAGAGGGACGGTGAAGGATGGTGAACAGCATCCCCCGTGATAATTCATTCCGGGTATTTTCCACGCGGATGGACATAGTCCTACATTTTCGTCGCGCGTTGTTCGCTTAAGTATTCATAGACGCGAGTGTGCGCGACACGACGTGCGTGTGCGACAATTTATTCGCGAGAGATCGTACTCTATCCACCGCTTTGGAGTGCCCCTCCCTCTCTGTCCTCCCCCCTCTCCCGGCTAACCGAATTGATACACGTATACTAACGACCGCGGTGAATTTAAAATATACCCTCTTGAAAACGAGGCGAACGCGGATTTCCTGTCTCTCGCGTGGAAACGAGCCGCGGATCGGCGGGAGACAGAAAGCCACTAGTCGGCGGAACGAATGTGCATTTGCCCCGTGTAATTATCGACGATGAATATTTATACAATGGCGTACCAAGTACCTACGCGCCAGTTCTTTCTGTCTTTTTTCTTTTTTTTTTCTTTTTTTTCCTCGACTCGAAGGTTGCGCTCGTACGAAAGGATTATTATAGGTCGGTGGAGGTTTCAGATTTGCAATTGAAATGAAACGAGATCGATTCGCGAGGTTCGCGGAGCCGTAGAAAAATTCGGGCGGATTCTCTTTAGTTAATTTTTGAATTTCGCGCCGTGAAATAATCTTCGATTTAGAGACACGAGAGAGAGAGAGAGAGAGAGAGTTTACGATCTCTGCTCGTGACTGGAATTATGTTTTCTAGCTCGATGTTTCTTTCTATTTGCTCATTTTGCATTAACCTCGTTGCACGCACGTACGTAGCTTGTAATATTTTGATTTAATTTGAAGTTTATTCAGGTTTCCGTGGCAAATGTTTTCACACACGGATGACTGTACAACGGCATGATTTTTTAATTGCTCGCAAATTTCTCCCACCCCTCCTCTGTTGGAAATTTTTCTCGAATGATTTTTTCCCCATCCTTTTTTTGTAAAAAAAAAGGAGAGAAAAAAAAGAATTGGAATGTTCGAACAGTTCGATAGTAATTCCACAGCTTGTTAAGCAGCGTTATCGGCTCTTTTCATTTCCATCGATCACGTGTTATGGTACCTGTCCAAACAGAATGCGGGTAATTTTCAACTGGAATTCCTTCTATTTTTCAACGATTAGTTTTGCAACAGGATTTTTGCAGCTACAATTTTCTGACCCTTCGATTTTCTCATCAGCGTGCACTTTTGGTATCCGCGAGCGTATGTTGTTTGCATTGTTGAACATAATCGAAACAACTTGTTTCGAAGCGATTTGTAATAGTAATTTTGCTTTGAAAATAAATTCTCGATGGTGCGAAGAAATTAAACATGTCTCTTTCTGATTAACACGCCGCCTCGGTAAATATTTTCATTTATCATCGAGTCGACAGATTATAATTAAAAATATATCAGTCTAAATTTCATTTCGACGAATTCTATTTGTCTCTCTCGGTATAACATATTCCCCCCCCCCTTCTCGTTACAAACACTTTGCATTTCAACGATGGTACTCGACACTTCGTATTTAATATCAATATTAAAACTTCACGTTTCATTTCATATTTCATTCGTTCGTGCGTTAATGAAATATTAAATTCACGGAAGCAGCAATAATTTTAATAGTACAAAATTGGCACGTTGAAGTTACATTTACGAAAACGAGACGTCGACCGGTGTAGTATAAAATTATTATAAAGAGCGTGTTACGAAAGCAATAGTAATTGTTGCCGACAAATTAATACAAAGTTATTATCAAGCATGTCGGGCTGTTAGTGCTAATAAATGACGTTAATATCCAACTGGATAGTACATTTTTACGGAATTGGTCGAAGCGAAACGAATATTGCAGAAATGGGTAAATAAAATTAGCGACGGCACAGACGTGTGAAACAAAAAGCAGATACGCTGCAGGAAAAGAGATAAATTCTTTTGAATTTTAAAAAATTCTTTCTGTTAAAAAGATTTCCCCAAGATTATACTCGAGACACGTCCCGTGTATATTGTCTAGTACCTGTACATGTGAAAACTATATAGTCCTACAAGTGTGACTATCTTTATTATTCATCACTCTTTCCTTTAACACTTCCTTCTACATGCACTTGGAACAACTGCATGCTTTGTACTCTGCGTATTTTCATTTATACAAATTATATAATTAAAGTTCAAATGAATAGGAATTGACTTTACCTGAAAATAACAGGAGCTCGCATAGAACATTGACTTTTAGTTAAAAAAAAAAAAAAAAAAGAAAAGAGAAAAACACATTGAAACCCACGTAAAGTTCTACAAACCGAATCAAGTAATTTCAATTAACAAATTAAACAACAATTTTAGTTAGTAAGAAATTACTAAGTAAATGTGAAATTAAACAAGATTAAATTAAATTAATTTAACGAAGTATAAATTACTATAACCCATACTCCGATACTACTCGAGCTCTCGATTTTCTTTACACTCGTGTCCAGCTTGACTTTATCTCTGTCCGTCGCATAAAATATTTAATTCTCGCGACACAGAAAGCGATCCCCCCCGTGCAGCGATTACAACGCAGTCGATTATTATAATCATCGATCCGTCTGTATCAGTTTCCACTCTCTATTGTCAACGCTCCTCTTCTTCTCTCATTTCGTGTCCATTCCAAGTTTGTTCTCGCTCTTTCGTTGACAATTAACGCCGGTCTCGTTCACGCTGTCAATTCTCCGCCTCGTCCCGGTTTCTTCTCTCTTGTAAAAAAAAAAAAAAAAAAAAAAAAAAATAGAAAAAGAAAACAAAAGGGTGATTCGATTCGAACCGGCGCGCCACTACAGCGACGATCCGCGCCGCGAGTTGAAATTCCGGTTCTCGCTGCGCCACCTTTCACCCCCCTTGTTTTTTCCCGCGCTTTCACGCGACGCGCGGGTGATAAATCCGCGTCGTATAAATCAGCCGCCATTTTCTGGCCGGAAAACTTTTTGACAAGGCAATTGGGAATTGTTTGGTAAACGACGCCACGGCGCGGGGCTGAAAAATCATGAGGTGCCGCGGTTTGCAGCGGCAGTGTATACTCGCCCATTCAATCCATGTCCCTGGCCAGTCCCGGGCCTTTTTATTTATCGCGATCCACGGAATTTTCAGCCACCGGCTCTCGATCATGGACACTGATTTCTCAACCTCCTTCTGTCGTTCCACGTTCTCCGCTGATCCTCTGCAAACCGATCTCAAACCTTTGCCCACTCCCTTCGTCCACCCTTTGTTTAACATTCTTTTGCGTCACGAGACTCTTTTGTCCCCACGGTTGCAACATCTCCTCAGTTTCGAGTATACTCGAGTATAAGCCAGGCGAGGCAAACGATAAATTTATCACTTGTCAAGAATTTTGAGTTGAAGGAGAGAGCGACGATTTGGTCACTCGTTATGGTCCGCAATCAGTTGCCAGCGCAACGTGGTTGATAATCATCCGTGAATTATATATATACATATATATATTGGAATTTTTACTAAACAAAGATAAAATTGTGTAAATAAATTTGAATTTATTAATGTATAAAATATTTAATATTTCTAAAATATAAAAATTTAATCTAGGAAATAAATTTAGTGAATTAGATAATAAATACAATAATGGTGAGAAAATATTATATATATATATATATAATATAATATAATAACTATAATACTATATAATATTATATAGAATATATAGTAAATACAAAAATGACAAAGAAAATACTAAAGTATAAAATGAAACGAGGAATTAAAACGAAATTCACTACATTCTCATTTTATAATTATATTAAAAAAAACTACTAATAAACTAGATTCAGATATAAAATAAAATAATATTAAATTTATTGAAAAAAGTTGTATATATATTAAAAATACTAAAATTAAAGTTAATAATGTACGTATATTTCTTCGTCTTGCTGTCGATCTTCGGAATTGGAAATACGTCAGTCCTTCAGATACAAGACATGAGATTAATTGAACCTATCACGTTTAAAAAAAAGTTTCTCGAAACCTTTCGAACGTAGAATAGCAAGTGAAATTTATGGAGTATTTCATTAATTGCGATTAAATGCTGTATCGTTGTCGATTTTAAAAAAATTGGAAACGAGTAACTAACTCGAACTATATTTACCGAGTTCTGTCGCTATAGATTATATTCGTCGCAAGGAGGATTGAACAGCGAACTGAAACATCGAAAATAAATGAAATTCCCACCAAACGATACGATTTGCGTATATATTTTATGATTTTTAAAATGTTACGTTAATCAAATGCATCTGTAATAAGACACTTTACAATAATTAATTTACAATTATTAATTTGCATCTAACTTGTTCGTTTCGTAACTTTGCATCCATGAACGCTGAAAACGATATACCGTGAACTTGCAACTTGCCAATTTTTTACGTCTCATTCGCGAAAATTTTCGCATGAAAAATAAAAAGTCATTTTATTCCTCCCGAAATGGTTGCTATTATTATCGTTCGCCCGGTAAATATTAATTTTTCAATTGAAATCTCGTTGTGTATTTTCACGCGAGGGTTCAAAGGACACGCTAAATCACTCGCCGTCGATCACGCGACGTTATATTTACGCGTCGAAAATTTTCCGCAGGTTTGCCGCTCGTATTTTTACGAACGTCGCTTACCACGTAACGTATATTTTATTTCATTCTTATGATAATGCTCGGTGGGGGATTTGCTCGGCCGATTGAATAGGTGGTAACAAGCGCGACGCGATTTTATTTCTCGCAATTCGGGGAATTCTGACGGGACTCGGGCTTCAATCATCGCGCTCCCCTCCCCATCGATTCTTGCCGCGCTATATTCAGAGAGCAACGAAATTTTCAGCTGCTCTTTGTTTCAAGCCCGAAGAATGCAAACAGATAACGACGCTATTTTCGGATGGCTGAAGTAAATTATCGGACCCTCGGGCGCCACCCGATTTTTCCCCGGCCTCGCTGCAAGAAACATAACGACGAATCAATCAATCGCCCCGAAAAATTACATGCTCATTCTCTTCCCGAATACGGAACCCAATATCATTGCCTCGATCTATTTTTATTTCAAAGAGATGCGCGCGTTTCGTGTTTGTAACTCGAACCGACAACCGATGAAAGATACATCTGGACGATGAAAAATAAAACAAAATTGGAAACAAGCTATACTTACTAAAAATAACATAAAATTTAAAAAGAAAACTATACTTACAAAATTACAGTAAAATAAAATTTAAGAAGAAACTACACTTGCTAAATTAGAATGAAATTAAATTTAAAAAGAAATTACACTTATTAAATTAGAATAAAATAAAATTTGAAAAGAAACTATACTTACTAAATTAATTAAAATAAAATAAAATTGAAAACAATCTATACTTGCTAAATTAAAATAAAACAAAATTAAAAAGAAACTATACTTACTAAATTAAAATAAAATAAAGTTAAAAAAAAACTATGTTCACTAAATTAAAATAAAATAAAATTAAAAAAAAACTATATTTACTAAATTAGAATAAAATAAAATTAAAAACAACCTATACTTGCTAAATTAAAATAAAACAAAATTAAAAAGAAACTATACTTACTAAATTAAAATAAAATAAAGTTAAAAAAAAACTATGCTCACTAAAATAAAATAAAATAAATTTAATAAGAAATCATACTTGCTAAATTAAAATAAAGTAAAATTTAAAAAAAACTATATTTACTAAATTAGAATAAAATAAAATTAAAAACAACCTATACTTGCTAAATTAAAATAAAACAAAATTAAAAAGAAACTATACTTACTAAATTAAAATAAAATAAAGTTAAAAAAAAACTATGTTCACTAAATTAAAATAAAATAAAATTAAAAAAAAACTATATTTACTAAATTAGAATAAAATAAAATTAAAAACAACCTATACTTGCTAAATTAAAATAAAACAAAATTAAAAAGAAACTATACTTATTAAATTAAAATAAAATAAAGTTAAAAAAAACTATGCTCACTAAAGTAAACTAAAATAAATTTAAAAAGAAATCATACTTGCTAAATTAAAATAAAATAAAATTAAAGAAAAATTATACTTATTAAATTAAAATATACTTACTTTGTTGAACTTTACCATAATTTATTAAACTACTATAATTTATTCGACAGTATTTTCAGAAATGTATAACCAACGACCGAATAAAACATCCAACGCTAATTATCTCCACTATTCTAAAAAAATTCCCTTCGAACTTGTGCGATACATGTTTCATCGTCCAGACGAAATTTGATTGTTCGTCCCTGAAAAGCGGAAAACGTTCAATCTAACCTGGCTAAAAATACATGGAAAAGCCTATGCTAGAGAAAGAGGTTGGGGGAAGGGGAGTGAATATTAGTAATTCAATTTACGTTTTCGGCAAATCAGTCTGTAATCCTTTGGACGACGAAAGAAGCGGCGCTGGTAGAAAAGGAACAACGGGAGCAGGGGGCGGGGAAGAAAAGGAAGAAAGGGAAACGAGAAGGGAAGGAAGAAGAAGATTAGGTAGGTATACGATTTGGGTTAGCGCCAGCGTGGTTGGCAACGTCGAGGGTTCGTCACTTGGCGCCGCAATTGCTACGCTATGGCCCCCACCCCCTCCCCAACCCTCGTAAAGGGCAATTCACATTTGCCTGCTCGCTTCTTTTTAAAGACAAGACTTTTGGCTTCTTCAAGTATCTCTTAATCGTTGACCTTCAGAGAATGAAGAAAGAAAGCAGCTCTACTCTCGAGTAATTTTGGCAAAATGAATTGTGGCCAATCGACACTCAAGTTGACACAATATGTATTTTCAAGCTGATAATTTTTTCTCTTTTCTTTTTTTTTTTTTCTTTCAATGAAACAGAGTTTACCACGAACGTAAATATCCGAAACTCAGGCGAAAATAATACTTTGAAAGTTACTCTTGGAAAGCATCCAAAGCAGAGCACTTGGTTACAATATCTAATACTTTGAAACAAATTTCTGAATAAAGTTGAACTCAATTCTTTTGCTTACGTGTGCTAAGTAAAATTATTGCCAACTTTGAACGATTGCTTTTTTCCATGTAACACAAATTTGCGTCAACGTGAATGCCAATCAAGCCAAGTTATTAATTAATCTTCAATGTGTATATCATCGTTGGAAAGAATTTCGAGAATCGATCAGAAAGATCACGGATGCTTCTGTGATTCACCATACTTGGAAGGACCTTTCTTCTCTCTCGTTCGAACTCGTCGTTTTTCAAAGAGTAATTAGGAGGGTGAAACGCCACTTTTGAGTAGTTTAAAAAGATACGTTATCGTTACGCCAGGCTCAGCAGGAATTTATGACGTGCATTGGGATAAAGATCTGCGTGGACGTTGAAGATTTACAGAGTACCGTCAAAGTGCCATTATATCGATCTTTTCAGCTGAAACTGTCGCTCTTCTTTCAAGCCACTCGTTACTGCAATGAAGAAATAGTTCTTCCCCGATGTGATACGCGACACTTCATCCAATGTAACATTTCGTCATTAGCGCTCGAGCGTATCAGTATTTTTTCATCTTCAAACAGTGATTTACTCGTTTTCTTTTTTTTTTTTTTATTTAGAACGCATTGCACGTGTTGCACAGCGATTTGATTGTCGCTAATTTCGAAAGACGTGCTTCTAGAAAAACAGGTGAGAATCTACAAGCCTGATAGACACTGCGTTGGTTCCTAATTGCTCTTAAAAACGCACTAGCCTGCATCCAATCTTCAAACTCGACTGAAATTAAAAAAAATATCAAGTATTCGGAAGTGATGGCAATTTAGACCCTCGAAATTTCCAATCCAGCCCCCTGTCGGTAAAGTTTTGCCAATTACTTTGACACGATCGAGCAATAAAACGGACTGAAAGTTTGACAGACAGCTGCTTGAAGAACAGAGCAGTTTTACACGTGTCGGAGTTATCGCTGATATGAAAGATCCCGTTCGACGTAGGTGAATCTGCCTTAATTCGAGCGGCGACTTCTTCTGGTAGGAACCGGGAGGAACAAGACCGCGAAAACCACGCCGCTATAAATAGCGCCGGCATCGTCTGACTACGTGTCTGCGATGTCGTGAAATGTACGACGGCCGAGTTCCTTGTCTGCAGAGGCGTCTCGACGCCTGTAACGATACCGATCGAGATAATTCAGCGGGGCGAGCCGTCGTTAAAATTAGCGAAACGGCGCTCCTCCTCCTCCTCGCGTAGCAGCGAACTCGTCGAAAATTCGTGGACTTTGTCGTTTCTCTTTCTGCGTTTTCCTTTCCCACCGCCCTTTCCCAGGTCTTCGTTTTTGTTTCCTTTATTCATCATCTTACGTAGGGGCAACAATGAGTGAAACATTTAAATTTTACTTTTTTATGCGAAAAGAGGAAAGAGAAATGATCTTACACGGTTTGGAAAGAAAAGTTCTTGTCTTAACTTACATGTCATTTAATAATTATGTTTAATTTTAGTAAATTTTTATCAACTGATAAAAAGAATTAATTTAGAAAGAAAACATTCCATCTGAATGCGAATTTAATCCAAAATTTATGTTACCCTTTTTTTTTTTTAAATTAGATTATTAATCCCTATATATTTTCTATATAAATTCTTACTCTATAATTAATATAATTTTATTATTTATATTTATAATATCAATTGCATTAATTATAGAACGAATGACAGAATATCTGTATTGAATATTTTAATTGATTTTATTAATTTATGAGATTAGGTACTCAATCATTGCATAAGGCTCATATGAAGTTTAATCATTTTTAATAATTTAATAAATACAACCCTCTGACCATTAATATTTACTATGAGATAAATGCTATTTGCTGTAATTGGTAACAGGTCTTCTTACGAAAAGAAATGCAGGTAATTGTCAATTTAATAGACGACATAAACTTTCGGATAATAAAAAAGAAATTGGGCTGTTTCATTTTCTCAAACAAAAGTTAAACGAAAGAATAGAGAAATTTTTAACCATGGTTGGTAGACGTTTAATGAAATATTAACATATTACCGTATGTATGGTTCAATTAACAAAATATCTTATGACCAGAAGACCTGTCTGCTTGATTTCGTGAATGTGACTTGGTGACATTAAAGAACAATGAAATGTAAATTACAAAAATTATAGAATTATCACATTATTCTTAGCAAGAGATCTCGTCTCTGCCATTTCGCTCTGTATAGACTGCACGATACGATAAATAATGTATAAAATTAAGACATTTCTCTGTGCGACACTCTTTCTGCACTCGTGGGAAACGACTTGCATTAACTTACATTAAATGGATGGTAGTCTGTTAATAGAGAGTGGCGAAGCAAAGATTCTCGAGAGAGAGAAAGAGAGAAAAAAAAGAAAAAAGGAGAAACTGTGTTATATAGCGATATAATTTGAACGAGACATCAAAGACCACATTGGCCTCGACTCGAATTTATACCTGACGTTCTCTTATATTTCTTCCTCTCTCTCTCTCTCTCTCTTTTTTTTTTTGCTATTTCCTTTCTGCGAGATTGAAGACCGAGTACGTTTATTATGTTGCTCCAACGACAGAACAACGCGTTTATCGGTCCTCTTTCTTCAAGGAGCACGTGTTATACGAGATTTATAAGACCGCTGCTAAGCCGAACGTTTGATTGGAAACCGTTCAAGAACGGCAGCGTTTCGTGAAAATTATTGCTCGTATAATCGTACAGCGTAAAGAGATCCTTGGTCTTTCCTTTGGTGGTTTTTATCATTATTCGTTACAGTTGGTTTGACATAAACTTTAATTCTTCTCGTGTCTTCTACTCGCGAAGATTGGAGAGACACACGGTTCGATTAAAATTTACTTTGAAAAATTTGCACATGTATTTTCAAAAAAAAAGTATTTGCATGAAATTCTCGACTAAAAAATCGAAACGACTTCAACTTATCGTTACAATTGGTTTGGCATAAACTTTAATTCTTCTCGTGTCTTCTACTCGCGAAGATTGGAGAGACACACGGTTCGATTAAAATTTACTTTGAAAAATTTGCACATGTATTTTCAAAAAAAAAAAGTATTTGTATGAAATTCTCGACTAAAAGATCGAAACGACTTCAACTTATCGTTACAGTTGGTTTGGCATAAACTTTAATTCTTCTCGTGTCTTCTACTCGCAAAGATTGGAGAGACACACGGTTTGATTAAAATTTACTTTGAAAAATTTGCACATGTATTTTCAAAAAAAAAAGTATTTGTATGAAATTCTCGACTAAAAGATCGAAACGACTTCAACTTATCGTTACAGTTGGTTTGGCATAAACTTTAATTCTTCTCGTGTCTTCTACTCGCGAAGATTGGAGAGACACACGGTTCGATTAAAATTTACTTTGAAAAATTTGCACATGTATTTTCAAAAAAAAAAGTATTTGCATGAAATTATCGACTAAAAGATCGAAACGACTTGACAACGACTGTTAGAAAATTATGGGAAACTCTCAGCTCTCCCATTCCAAAGCACTTTTTGCCATCTGCTCGATGACGTTTAGGCTTTTCTCGTCCTTTGACCAGTCGCTTTCAATTAAACCGCAAGCTGAGCTTACAATTGAAACTACAAGCCGAACCAACAACCACATGTTAGAGAGCAGAGAAATTTCTCAATGAAAGATTTAAGAGACGCTCGGATGTTAGTGTCGACGATTATTGAGATTTCCAACAATCATTGACAGTGTGATTGATACCGAGGTTCTTAATATTTTCGTGGATTGCCGTTCGTTCAACGTCAATCTCGAGCAGGATACGCGCGTAAATGTAACGATTGCAGTACATCCATCTTCAGTAAACGAAATAACATGATAACGCCAGGCGAGGTGAATTCAAAATTAACGGTCACATTAATTCAATTATTAAAGAAACTCTGGACGCGATTTTAATAACACGAATATCCGTGTCCATTGGCACAGCAATTATTAATTAACGCGGAGATATTTAATTAAAGAATTGTTCATTCGTTGTTAATTATCGGAGTCGAGATTTATTTATTGTTCGTTACGTAATGAAATAATTATTGCCTTTCAATACGAATGCGAAGATTTATGCCTGAGTGGGTAACGAAACTAATGCGATAATGTGTTTAATCTGTCATATCTAAATTGGTAAATCATTGCTACCGTATTAATTGTATTACACCGTGATATGTTAAATATATTATTATTACTTTACTTATATTATTATTACACTGTGATACATTACATATATTATTATTACTTTTGACATGATCTTGACTTTCAACAATTTTTCTCGATGAAGAGAAATGTAACTTGTCTCATTCCCATCAAATTACATCAAAATGTCCGTCATGCGTATAAATAAAAAATGTGTAAATTGAGCATATCTTGTGCAGTATTGAACTATCTCCATATTAACTATTCAAATTTTCGTAAATGTGTTACGGCTTTGTTCAATGATCAGAAATGTTTTGAAAATCATAACGATTGTACACTTTACGTATTATCTTCAGAAAATTTACTTTATGCTAGTAAATATAGGCAATTAAATAATTACGACTCTAAAAACTGTGAATATCTTTATAAAATTTACTTTATGCTAATAAATACACGCAATTAAATAATAACGACTCTAAAAACTTTGAATATCTTTATAAAATTTACTTTACGTTAATAAATACACGTAATTAAATAATAACGACTCTAAAAACTGTGAATATCTTTATAAAATTTACTTTATGCTAATAAATACAGGCAATTAAATAGTTACAACTCTAAAAACTGAGAATATCTTCAGAAAATTTACTTTATGCTAGTAAATACACGCAATTAAATAATAACGACTCTAAAAACTGTGAATATCTTTATAAAATTTACTTTATGCTAATAAATACAGGCAATTAAATAGTTACAACTCTAAAAACTGAGAATATCTTCAGAAAATTTACTTTATGCTAAAAAATGCAGGCAATTAAATAGTTACTACTCTAAAAACTGAGAATATCTTCAAAAAATTTACTTAATGTTAATAAATACACGTAATTAAATAATAACGACTCTAAAAACTGTGAATATCTTTATAAAATTTACTTTATGCTAAAAAATGCAGGCAATTAAATAGTTACAACTCTAAAAACTGAGAATATCTTCAGAAAATTTACTCTATGCTGGTAAATACACGCAATTAAATAATTATGACTCTAAAAACTGTGAATATCTCTATAAAATTTACTTTATGCTAATAAATACAGGCAATTAAATAGTTACTACTCTAAAAACTGAGAATATCTTCAAAAAATTTACTTAATGTTAATAAATACACGTAATTAAATAATAACGACTCTAAAAACTGTGAATATCTTTATAAAATTTACTTTATGCTAAAAAATGCAGGCAATTAAATAGTTACAACTCTAAAAACTGAGAATATCTTCAGAAAATTTACTTTATGCTAGTAAATACACGCAATTAAATAATTACGACTCTAAAAACTGTGAATATCTCTATAAAATTTACTTTATGCTAAAAAATGCAGGCAATTAAATAGTTACAACTCTAAAAACTGAGAATATCTTCAGAAAATTTACTTTATGCTAGTAAATACACGCAATTAAATAATAACGACTCTAAAAACTGTGAATATCTTTATAAAATTTACTTTATGCTAAAAAATGCAGGCAATTAAATAGTTACAACTCTAAAAACTGAGAATATCTTCAGAAAATTTACTCTATGCTGGTAAATACACGCAATTAAATAATTATGACTCTAAAAACTGTGAATATCTCTATAAAATTTACTTTATGCTAATAAATACAGGCAATTAAATAGTTACAACTCTAAAAACTGAGAATATCTTCAAAAAATTTACTTTATGTTAATAAATACACGTAATTAAATAATAACGACTCTAAAAACTGTAAATATCTTCAGAAAACTTATGTCACTAAATACGCGCAATTAAATAATTACAACTCTGAAAACTGAGAGCATAACGCTCGTCTGAATAATCTCTGGCCAAAGCCTCGCGTCTCTACACCGCGATAATAAGAACTTATTCCTCGACAATGGCGGCGCGGCGGCTTGACACGACAGAAAATAAACTAGCACGAATCGATAGGAACGCGAGCGGCGTAAGGGGGTAGCAAATCTTCTACACGTTCGGCCGTCGTCGGCACGGAGAAAGAAGAGAGTCGAATCCGTTTTCGAGAGAGTAAAGCGGAAATTAGAATTTTCACGGCGGAAGGGCGAAAAACAGAAAAAAAGAAGAAGAAGAAGAAAAGAAAAGAAAGAAAAAAGAGAACGTGGACGAGAGAAGTTCCCTCGTCGGATGAAGAAAGCGAATCTTCGGCCGGAACGAGTTGGCGTTGATGGAACGACAAGGGGGATTGGAAAGGTGGGTGACTTTAGGCAGCCACGTCAAATCGAGAGGGAAGAACGTGGCAGGCCACTCCTCGAGCTGGCAGAAAGGTCGTCCAACCCCTGACTGTCGTGACACGATAAAGGACGAAAGTCTACCACCATTCTTAGCCGTGGCAGTATGTCTTATACGCGCGTGTTTTCTTTTTCTTTTTCTTTTTTGTTTTTTTCACGGGAACCTAGTTAACCTAGTCGATTTCTCGTCTACGCTCGAGTCGACTTTTAAAGAAATGGAATCACGAGTTGACATTGTTCTTACAACCTGCCCCATCATTTCTATTTTAATTCAGTGTATTTCGTGGATGGACGCAAAATTTGTTTTGAACTGTACATACGTGTGGGTTTCTCTCTCCTTTTTTTTTTTTTTTTTTGAACTGACGTGTCAACGATTTTTCGTACGAAATGATTACTTTAATTTTTATCAATTTCTAAATGACGTGGTCGTTTGCTGGAAAGTAGAGTTGGATTACCTCTGGTAAATTATTGATGATATAGGTGTAGGTATCTGACAATTATAATTGCACTGATGTTCTAAAAAGATTGTCGAATAGTACCGATAATAATAATTGAAAACAACAAAATATTCCTGAAAATTGTATAGTTGTCAAACAAATGTCATTTGTGACAATTTCGGAACATTTATCAATTATAATTTATCGTTAAAGTAAACCCTTCACTTAAGCTTACTAAAATTAACGTTATAAAATTCATCATTATAATATCAATGCTACTTTGTTATCAATATGTTACAATTATTGTCACTTCACGTTCATTTTTCAATTACATCTCAAATAATCGGGGATCTACATAAATTGATTTACAGAATTTTCGCACAGGAACACTTGCACGATAAAAGAATGTGTACACGTGACGCGATGCGTCTCGTTCACTTCGACAACTATTTAAATTCAGCAACCTCTGTATCGTGGAAGCTTCAAGTTTCAGGAAAGTGTCAAACAGATATAACTTACATAAAATGTCTCGGAGGATGATCCCTTTAAGGGAGACGCTTTAAGTAAGATACATAGAGTTAAGAAACTCCTGCCAATATCATATCAAGTGAATTTCATACGTGAACTATAAAAAGAAATTCCTCGAGGACACGTGTCGTTATGAATTATCAATTCATTTTCACCGTTGAAATATCGAATGTTGTTTCATCTTTTATTCTTGTTTATAACGTTCTATACAATAATTTCGAGTATTTAGATCAGCGTCGATTTTTGTCACGACTACGAGAACGAATGGAGGTAATCTTCAGTTTTTTTTTAAATTTATCTTTAATTTGTCACTTGTCGCGCGCTGCTTTCGAGAAAGAAATCATCGTTATCTGGAAAAATCGTCGCTGTCCACGACAGACGTCGTTAGTCGATCCAAGGACTCGAAAGCAGAAAGGGAACGACGCGTTTAAATTTTTAACATGCGAAGAAATCTCTGCCGATAAATATTCAAGATCAACTGCAACTGACAGATTTCTCAACACTAACGATCCTTCAGAAACTGTCTCAGTCCCCGAGTGACTATCGGCTCGAAACAATCGTTCAGAGTTTACAGCCTTAGGAGCCGTTTATGTGACTCGTTAAACCAGGAATTTTGATTACGCGCTCGTATTCAGAGCGTCGCAGAAGTTTCTCTGCCTGTTAAAATGCAGGCATAAACCAAGCGGCGGAATTAATTAACAGGCACCTGAAAACGACGAGCCCTTGGCAAACATCCGCAAGTGCTTCTCCACTTCCGGCTCGCGTGTGACGCCCGTGCAAGTCGAGGCAAGAGAGAGTATCCATAAACTACTCGCCTAACCGACTGACGTTTGTCTCGAACGCGAGCATTTCACCGGGCTTTTTGTCGGAGATTTTATTCAAAAATCAAGCGATTCGCTCGCGTAACAATATACTATAATTAAACAACGCGAGACGCTCGATTATCATTGTCATCGTAGTCCATTTCGTTATTAACAGTGTCGTCGGTACACCGATGGCTGAAATGAATTAAAAATCCATTTGGCCACGTGTTATCAACGAGGTGCGTGAAATAAAAACGCTTGGGAATTGTCTCGAAGCGTTTTGCAACTAATACGCGAAGTAATTGGGAAACTTATAATTACATAATTAAGGTACATTAACTTCGGTTAATTATACGGTATACAAGTTGCTAATGAAGTCGCTATAGCGCTGCGTGGAATTATTCCGCCGAAGTTTGCCGGTTTGTTCTTTTTCCAATTTTTCTTTTTTCTTCTTCTTTTTCTTTTTTTTTTTTTTTTTTTTTTTTTGTTCAACGTTGGAAATTGAGGTTCAGCGAGAGTGTCTTTCAGTGCCTCGGTAATTCTTCGGTTAAGTAGGGAAAGAAGGGATTTCGGATGACTTTGTTACAGTAAAATAGTGTTCATAATTATGACCGCTATAATGTTGAGTCCTCGACGGCCAAATTACTCCGTGTAATTTTAAACAACGCGTGTATAATAAAAAAAAATACGTGCATTTTAAATAATTTTATATAACGCTTTTAATTCGACATTTCATATTTCGACGAAAGTGGAACATCCCGCATTATGGAAATCTCGCGTAACAAGTCCATTTTCAATTTCCCAAATTATGTCATTTGTGTTTTCACACTCTACGGTGAAACGTAATCTTGTGCTTCTCTGCGAAAGTCTTGTGGTCGTAATACTATGTGCGAAGTTCGAGCTATCGCATAACAACAACGTGGACAAACTTATTCGAAGAAATAGAAACTTTGTATCCGAGAAATTAGATTAGACAGAAACGAACAAAGTTATTTTCAGTATTTTCTAATAACAGGGTGTAACGTCTCTTGTCGAGCCATGAAATCATATTTTTCAATTGTTTAACGAGGTATGTAATTTTAAGCACGCATTTCTTTCAATTGGGTACGCGTTGTAATTTGGGTTGCAAGAGAAAATGTAGATTTCCAAGAACTTGTATTCTTTTCAAAATTTTCATTGGTAACAGATGTCTAAACAATTTTCTAATCAAACCAGGTTATGTAAGTAATAAGCAATATCTAATCTATTAATTTGACATTTTAATAATACTTAAAATGTTACAATATTGTAACATTATACAATAAAATATTATAATATTATAAGATTATTATATTATAAAATATTACAGTATTATAACATTATTATACTATAAAATATTATAATGTTATAAGATTATTATATTATAAAATATAACAGTATTATACTATAAAATATTATAATACTATAAGATTATTTATATTATTATATTATAAAATATTACAATATTGTAACATTATTGTACTATGAAATATTACAATATTATAACATTATTATATTACATTTATAGTAATAATATTATACGTCAAAGCATTACTAAATAATACTAAATTAAATTTAAACAACATTAATAATTACAATAATAATACGTTATACTATAATACAATACTAAATTCAAATAATATTCAAAGTACTACGATATTATAACAATTTGATATTCAAAATACCATGTTTAATATTTAAAATGCCAGTCGGCAACAATTTTGGACACAATTTTCCATCGTCAATCGAATTTTTCAGTCATTAAGGTTAACTCAGACTATAACGCAACTCTCTTCTGTTTGTCAAATCACAGTGTCCCGAAATGTGATAACGGGACGCGATACTTTCCGTACGATCGACTCGCCAACCGATAAGATTCCAGTTAGTGTTTCCCGTAATATGGTTCCGAAGTAATTAGTAGTTTTTGGTAGCCCCGGAGGTGAAGAGAGCCACCCTCCGTGAAATTCGGCGTCTCTTCGGAGACTGCCGGTCCAACTGTTCGGCAACGTAAACTCATTTCTCGACAGATTCCCCCCCCCCCCCAATGTGATTTATTCGGATTAAACGCGGCCCCGCCCCCTTATCTTGATCATTATTAAAGACCAGCCTGAAATTTTCCCCCGATCGACCTTACGTACTCACGTTCCAACGTTATCGGGGAAATTCGAGGGTGAATTCAGCGGAGACCGATGAGGATTGTGGAGAAAGAGACGAACGAGAGAGAGAGAAGAGGACGAAAGAAAAGGAGGAATTAAATTACGTCCTTGAGAAAAATTTCCTTCGACGATCAAACGATCGTGAAATAAGCGAAGGAAACTGTGTTTGACAAACAGGCGACGGGGTTCTCTCCTTGCAGCTTGTTGACAAGACCGGCAGAATGTGTTTTCTGCTCGTTGTCGAATTTACCTTACCGAGATTCGCGAAATCTTTTTCAAAGGGAGTCGTCCGATGTCTCTGTGATTTGCTTCTTTTTTTCTTTTTTTTTTTCGAGGGGTGTTCGAATTCGTTCGAAGAGCAAAATCAGAACTGCGTGTGTGAATAGTTTTCCCGACGTGTGATTATTTTGTAAATTTGTTGTTATCGCGAAGATTGACATTTAGAATTATATCATGCGAATATTTTTATGAAAAATCTGGTAAATACAAGACGATGTCTCTTTGTGATCACGGAAATTTTCAAAGACGCAGAGAAATTTGAAAAGGTATACATGTACGCGCACTTTAGTTTTTCCGACGTGTGATTATTTTGTAAATTTGTTGCTGTCGCGAGGAATTGACATTTGGAATTACATGAATATTTTCATGAAAAATCTGATAGATACAAGAAGATATCTCTTTATGATCACAGAAATTTTCAAAGACGCAGAGAAATTAAAAATATATATATATATATATATATACATACACTTTATGATTATTTGGAATTATTGAACTACAATTGAAGAAAGTCCCAGTTCGATGTACTCTGTAATTTTTATTAATAAAAATTTTAATTTTTACTCTGTAAAATTACAGAGTATACCAAACTGGGACTTTCTTTAATTGTAGCTCAATAGTTCCAAATAATCACGAAGCGTATGCATATACAAATATATTTCCTTTTTAAATTTTGAAATCTTTTTAGCAATATTTATATTCCCGTAATTCATATGTTTCGTGATATTCGTAATCACCCATTTCCAAAATATCGAATCGCCAAACCTGCTCGACAAACATCGCAAAAATGAAAGCGTTTTCTCATGCGAAATTTCCAGGGTGCAAGCCTCGCTCGGCAACATCAACGCCACTTTTCACCAGGATTTCACCTTTCACTTAGTATCTCGCGTTATCGCGAATGTGTCTCGTTGATACCCGCGGGTGAAAAAAAAAAAAAAAAAATATTCGTATCACTCTGTCACACACGAGGTCGAACAGAGCGACGCGCCACGATCTGGCGTTAGCTTCCTCTCGCTTCGCCACGTTGCAAGACCATTTTACGCTATATTTATCGAGATCGTTACGGCTCGTCGACAGTAAGGGCCGACAAGCATTTTCCAGATAAATGTTTTGCCATAATCTCGCCGCCACGCGTGCAACGCGAGCAATCAACCATCGTAATAATGTCCCGTGACGCAAGGCTGACGATATGTTCGATGTGAGAGTTCATTCATATCGCGTCCGCCATTATTGTCGCCGAATGCTCGACATTCCTGAGAAATATACAAGTAGACACACTCGTCTCGAGCAGACACTTCGTTACATGTCACGGTAATGCAAATCACGTACGGTTTCCCACGAAGGATATTTCTTTTTACTTCTTGAACTTCGACACGAGCTATTTGTGAACATTGCGTTACGTGTACAGTGTAAAACATTTTAAAATTTTATTAATACCGTACGTATATGATTAATATTAATATATAACGTACATAATATAATATATATTAATACTAATACTGTAGACTATTTAGTAATGCTAATACTTTCATTAACCACTTGCGCTGGCAACTGATTGCGGACCATAACGAGTGACCAAAATACAGTATATACAATAACTCGTCGCTTTCTTTTCAAACTCGTCGGTATGACATCACTGGATAGAAATTATCACTGGAGAATAAATTTATTATTATTTATCATTTGCCTAGGTTATACTTAAATATACTTAAAACTGAGAAAATATGGCAATTTTGGGACAAAAAGAACAGTCTCGACTGCGTGGCACGTCATTTCCAACGCCAGGAAAATACAGGAACTACAATATACTTGATTGTTCATTAATAAGTCTTAACATTCAAAGAGTCTTGAATATGACTTGAAGATTGGAGACTCGAGTGATTATGTATTTTCCATGTACTCTTTCACCAGCTGTCGATCCCTGGTGAAAAATTGCTCGAATGAACGATTTGAAAGTGAAGACACCGGGTTTTAAAATAAACACGGCACTATTGTCGTGCGTTTGTAACTGTAATTCTTTGAGATGAAAAAGACTTGTAACACAGTCGCAGTGACGTTCGATATCTACAGAAATACTCAAGTAAATCCGAAAAATTCATGCGTATCGCTGTACGCGTGAACCGTAAGAAAGAAAAGGTAGCAAAATTTACACTCTCGAGTTACACATACCGAAAGAAAACGACGACTCCATCGGCGGTTCCATCAGTTTTCCACGCCCACGAGACAGAACAGAGAGGCGTAGGCCGAGAAACAATTAGGACAACGGAAAGATGTCATCGTTTGTAGAGGTAGCGTAATAGGGTGAACATTAGCCACGACCCTCCGTCGAGGGTCAAACTGCTCGTATAAATAAATTACTTTCGCTCTTTATGTTTTTTGCCCGGCCCGATAAATGAGGTCGTTTACAGTCAAAGCAACCGCGCAACCCCGAGACCGCAATCTTCAGCTTCTCCTTTTGTCTTCGCGCCGCGACGGCCATTTTCCATTCGATCCCGCAGGACGTTTCCGTTAAGCGCGCTAGGGCCACGATCTTGTTAATGAGCCAAGAAACGGAACCGGTGCTGGTGTAATGGCTGTTAAGTGCATTCACCTTTTATCCTATTCCCTCCCCGTTCCTCTGTCTCTCATCGCGACGGTTATATCGCAAATTGCCGAATTATCGCGAAATTTTCGCAAACGAGAACCCATTGCCCTGGCAACTGGTTCGCGGACCATAACGAGTGACCGAAACCGTATACAATGATTCGTCGCATCCTTTTCATTTTGAACCCGTCGGTATGATGTCACTGGATAGAAATTATTAAGAAGTAATAAATTTGTCATTTCTTTCACCTGGGTTGCATCTAAGTATACTTAGAACTGAGAAAATGTTGCAATTTCGGGACAAAAAATCCTCGACGTGCGTGGGACATCGTTAACAAGAGGTTCGCATTTGCTCGATAATTTACTTTAATAATAAATGAGTAGTACAGACTTTTTAATTGAAAATTGACTTTACTGATCGACTTTAATTTTTCAATTCTAAAATATATATAATAATTTATATATATATATATAGTAAGTTATAAATAATATTAATAATAAATTATACATAATAATAAATTATAAATAATTTATAACGTCAAACTGCAGCTTGGTTCTTTAACCACAAAGCGCCGACAACTGATTGCGGACCATAACGAGTGACCGAACCGTGTACAATTTTTGAACTCGTCGGTATGATATCACTGGATCGAAATTATTGAGAAGTAATAAACTTGTCATTTGTTTCGTCTGGGTTGCATCTAAGTATACTTAGAACTGAGATAATTTACTTTAATAATAAATAAGTAGTACAGACTTTTTAATTAAAAATTGACTTCACTGATCGATTTTAATTTTAAAATATATATAATAATTTATATATGTGTAATAAGTTACAAATAAGTTATAAATAATATTAATAATAAGTTATAAATAAGTTGTATATAATAATAATATAATAATAAATTATGTATAATAATAATATAATAATAAGTTATAAATAATTTATAACGTCAAACTGCAGCTTGGCTCTTTAACCACAAAGCGCTGGCAACTGATTGCGGACCATAACGAGTGACCGAAACCGTATAATTCGTCGCATTCTTTTCATTTTGAACTCGCTGACGTGATGTTACTGGATAAAAATTATTGAAAAGTAATAAACTTGTCGTTTGTTTCGCCTGGGTTACATCTAAGTATACTTAGAACTGAGAAAATGTTGCAATTTCGGGACAAATATTCTCGACGTGGGTGATACGTCATTCCAGGGCATGAACGTCCGCCGATGATCGACAACGTAATCCCTGTTTCCAGTGATTATCGTTCGAAACGCTTGATGATAATCAGCTTCGTGTATCTGCCATTGAATGTTCGCTCCGAATTTCGAACTGCTGCGAATCCTCTGCGCCGTGATATCTTTTCTGGCGGGGAGAGAGAAGGGTGTGCAGCGATTAAATTAACCCTGGATCAACGAACGCACGGTTCGTTCTCTTTCATGGTGGAGATTTAATTTCTCGTGACTATCTCGTGACTAGGTAGAATTGTCAAGTAACTGATCACGAAATTTTTACGAATTCTTTTTTGTATTGCCTCACTTTCGTTATATATTTACAACGCTAATGAAATGTTTCTTAATATTTCTTTCTATATAATTTAATATTTATAATAATTTGTGTTTCATATTCTGTGTAATCGAGAAATGGCGGCGAAATTAAATCAAATGAAATCAAAAATTCCAGAAGCAAGCAATTCAAAATTTCCTAATGTCCAAGTGAGTCAAATGTTAAACAATCTACGTGGATGATCTTTGTCAACAGACATTTTCGATTTTATTACGTCGCTCTGGTTTCTTCGTTACAGTTACGACAAAGTGATAACTTATAATAACTGTATTTTTAATAACAATCAATATTCAAACGTTTCGAAACTTGCATTTCGAAGAGCCTGTTGAATGATTCGCTGTCGCTCTCGAGAAGTATGTTGGAAAACTTTTCTTGTCGTCTTCATACTTCGTTCGTGTAGATTCATAAAATTAGCCGCCCGATGCATCAGATATTTTTTCTGGCACTTAACATTAACGACAGAGATTTCAGAGTAATTGCCAGGTCGGTTTAATAACAGTTGGAGTATACGTAGAATTATATTGTATATTGTTGTAATGTAGGATAACCACAGGCCCCTGTTTCGTTATTAATTTATTTATATGCATATTCAAATTTTAACTGCCGCCAGCGAAATGGATATACGGGGCTAATACTTCGGCCGGGTCCTGCTGGTATAAGTTATAATTATTAAGGCTGAGCCTAATTGGAGATTACCGTGATACTTAACGTCATGTGTTATTTGAGAGGGAAATTATGACGATATTTATTACGTCTGTGGTATTACGGGTCCTCACTGGTAGCTCCCTGTTCGGGGTTAACTGGGCGATTATTATAAGTGTAAGTAATTAAATTTGATTTACACGAACGTGGTTATTGCATGTGCGTATATTGACAGTGTCGATGCAGTATCGATGACATGATTGAAAAGCGAAAGCGATGTATCTAATTTCGAATTCGCTCGGAAATCATACACTTTTTATTTCTAATGTTATTCAATCAATTTTAGTTACTTTAGTATACATTTAATTAGTATATATTTAGTATATATTAATTTAGTATATATTTAGTATATATTTAGTATATATTAATTTAGTATATATTTAGTATATATTTATTTAGTGTATATTTAGTATATATTAATTTAGTATATATTTAGTGTATATTTAGTATATATTAATTTAGTATATATTTAGTGTATATTTAGTATATATTAATTTAGTATATATTTAGTGTATATTTAGTATATATTAATTTAGTATATATTTAGTATACATTTATTTAGTGTATATTTAGTATATATTAACTTAGGATATATTTAGTATATATTTAATACCAAATATTTTATACATTATTTCTATATAGTATTATAGCAATTTTATTTAATATCATTTTCAATATTTTATAGACATCAGATTTGAAATAAATATATAATGTAGTATACAAGTACAAATGCAACAGAATTTCTAATCGATGGTACAGAATGAGAAAACGAATTAACAAAAGGCTAGTAATCTTTTAAATTCATTCGAATCTCGAAGGAATATTATATTGAAAAGAGTCTTTACTCGGTAAGTGAGAGTATCGACACGTGTAAATGTCAAATTAAAGCGGCGAACACGTCGCGTCGCGAGGATGAATTTAAAACGCGGATCTCTTTGCCCGGGCGAGCGTTTAGAGGTACACGAATTAACATTCGAAGCGCGACGAGCAAAAGGGGCGAGGAAATAATCGCGAAATGATTTATCGCGTGTCGGAGCGCGCTACATAAATCACCCGAGGAGCAACGTTTTACAAATACAATAAGCGAAATCTCCACCTCCAGGCTGGTAAATCGGCTCGTTCATTTTTTCAACCGTTGACTCGCACCCGCCGTGCCAATGGGATATAGCAATCACCATTTCCAGCCTCTTTGACGCGAATATCGCGAATATATTGGTAATGTCGTGTAATAGTAAAATTATTCGAACATTTTACGTAGGAGAAATTTTATATTCGCGTTATATGAAACATTTTAGAATATCATTATTACAACGAGAGACGACAGTTACAACTATATATAGTTTGGAACCAATCTGTAAAAAAATGTTAGTGAAAGGTTGAATCATGTAGAAGATTGTATGAGAATGTTTTATGTCTGTGCACACTATGTGTGTTATGTAAATCATTTTAAAATTTTATAATTGCAGTGAGACAACAATCACAATTATATTGGTATAGTTTGGAACCAATCTGTAAAAAAATGTTAGTGAAAGGTTGAATCATGTAGAAGATTGTATGAGAATGTTTTATGTCTGTGCACACTATGTGTGTTATGTAAATCATTTTAAAATTTTATAATTGCAGTGAGACAACAATCACAATTATATTGGTATAGTTTGGAACCAATCTGAAAATGTAAGTGAAAGGTTGCATTATGTAGAAGATTGTTTGAGAATGTTTTACATTTGTACACATCATGTGTGTTATGTAAATCATTTCAAAATTTTATAATTGCAGTGAGACAACAATCACAATTATATTGGTATAGTTTGAAACCAATCTGAAAATGTAAGTGAAAGGTTGCATTATGTAGAAGATTGTTTGAGAATGTTTTACATTGGACACATCATGTGTGTTATGTAAATCATTTCAAAATTTTATAATTGCAGTGAGACAACAATCACAATTATATTGGTACAGTTTGGAACCAATCTGAAAATGTAAGTGAAAGGTTGCATTATGTAGAAGATTGTTTGAGAATGTTTTACATTGGACACATCATGTGTGTTATGTAAATCATTTCAAAATTTTATAATTGCAGTGAGACAACAATCATAATTATATTGGTACAGTTTGGAACCAATCTGAAAATGTAAGTGAGAGGTTGAATCATGTAGAAGATTGTATGAGAGTGTTGTACGTTTGTACACATCATGAGTGTTATGTAAATCATTTTAAAATTTCATTATTGCAATGGAATAATAATCACAATTACGTTGGCAAAGTTTGAAACAAATCTGAAAATGCAAGTGAAAGGTTGAATCACGTAGAAGATTGTATGAGAATGTTTTACGTCTGTACACATCATGCGTGTTATGTAAATCATTTTAAAATTTTATAATTGCAGTGAGACAACGATCACAATTATATTGGTAAAGTTTAGAATCAATTTGAAAGTGTAAATAAAAGGTTGAATCATATAGAAGATTGTTTGAGAATGTTTTACGTCTGTACACATTAGATACATATGTTGTATAAATCATTTGAGAATTTTATTACTGCAATAAGAGACGACAATTATACTCGTGCCGATAAAGTTTGAAAATGTGTGTAGATGGTATGTGAAAGATTGTATAAAAATACTCGCGGCACAGGAGGGGGTGTAGCTTTATTCGAATGTTCGCGACGCGCGCTGCGACCTCGTGCTCGTTCTATCGAGCTAAAACGATGACTCGTCGAGTTTACTCGCGAGTGGCCGGCGTTTGCCGGAACGGTATACCAAAATGCGGAAGGGACGGGGACTCGAAGAAAAATGTCCGCGTTTTTTTTTCGATACAGTCACAGCGACAGAAGCGGGATGCAGAGGCAGGGAAAGCACGCGGTTAATAGCGAGTCGTAAATCAAGCTCGCCGCCAGGAATGCGTTGATTCACCTCGATTTAACTCAACTCCGTCGATCGTGACCATTAGTTTTGACGCGTTTATTATTTTTACGCGATCGGTCACCCTTTTCGCCACGATCGATACGCCGCGCGAGATTTAGAAAAGAAAAGAAAAGAAAAAAGAAGAAATCACTTACACACGTGATAAAATGGTGAGGAATCTTTTCTTTTGATAAGAGCAAAGACGAATTTAATTGGACAATCTGGCGATGACAACAATTTGAGAAATACGTAGATTGTAGATAAATTTAAGAAAGCAGAGAGAAACTGCAGAGAATGATCGTAATACACTTTCATCTTTCTTAATGACATCTTCAGAAATGGTTCACGAATAAACATCTACGATCTACTTATCTAGTGATGTAAGAAATTTGATTATTTATTAATTTCATTAATTTCTCGAGCCACGTACCTACGTTATAAAACGATCATCGTGCCAGCTACATATTCACTTTTACGTCGACGAGCATTTTATTCTGTAAGAATTCAAATACCTGCGCGGATCTCAGCGCGAAATATCCAAAGAATGAGATTCCAGAGGACAAATTTCTTAATTATTACTCCACGACGTAGAGACGTAATATTTCAAGAATTTTCAAGACACGAAATACAGAAACGAGCATGTGAATGTTTCGGAATTAACCGAGAAGAGCAAAAAAAAAAAAAATTGAGACACACCACCTCCGCAAATTAAAGAAGCAATCGCATCGCCGACAGTCCTCACAGCACGACCACGTGTCTGCTTGCCTACAATTAATCAAAGAGCCGCATATTCAAAAAAACGTCGCGGTTTTGAATCGTTTGAAGACCGCTTTACCGCGATTCGCCTGGCTTTACGCCGGTTCTCTAGTTAAGTCGTACGTTCTGTTTCAATTGCGGTAAGTAATGGCGAGAGGCACAATAACAGCAGCGTGGATTTTTTTTTTTTCTCAACAAACGTGCAAAGCGGCCGAGTTTTTTAGAAAATTGCCATACCGCGCGACGCCGCTCACTCATGTCACGTTGCGTTTCGAGACAGGAGTCTAAAGACGGGACTTTCTACGAGCGTCAGACGCGTTTGCACCGACACAATGGAGAAACGTGTTTCTCTTCTTTTCTTCTTTTCTTCTTTAGGAAATTTAAGAATCTTTCGAAAAATCGTTCATCGAAAGACACAGAGCAGGGGATGACTCCTCGCGAAACAATAAATCGAGAGCGTAGAATAAAATTCTTTTCATTTAAGAAAGCTTAATTTTCCGAGAAAATTTAATTTAAATATTTATCAAGCGTCGAGTGTATTTTCTTCATACAACTGGAATTGAACAAATTCAAGTATACCAGACAAATTTCCAATGTTTCTCGAAAACGAAGCACTGAGTGAAACAACTTTGTTCTTTCTCGAGAAAATTTAATCTAAAGATTAATATTAAGTATATTTTATATATTTTTTTCATCTGTTTCTGCATGTGGAATAACTTCTGTTATTATTCTAACTTTGTTCTACATTCTCGACTTGTTTCCTACTTTCCACACGCTACGGAACATCCCGTGTTACCAATTACTTTTGAACATTATTTAATTGTTAAATTGCAGTCTGTATTCGAAAGAATTTTAGCAAACATACACAAAGATAAAAAGAACGAGAGAAGTCTCGAACGTTTCACTTCAACTGAGCAAGAATAATAAAAATGGATACCTACGTGTATCTCTGTAGCAAAGATAAATTTATAGACGTTTGTAGACTAATAAAAGTAGATGCGAGAATGAACGAAGCATAGACATAAAACTAAAGGGAATGAATGTTTATAGATGTACAGAGATACAAATGAAACAAATCACGAGTGAGTCAAATATCTCTGAGGAAGATCTCTAGAGGCTCGTGAACGATCATGCTCGGTGCTCGTTGACGCGTATTTCGCCGACAACGGAACGTCAATCTGCACGGCCTGCAAATGGCCCGCAGTGGATCATGGTGCAGCATGGTTTCGCATCTGCTTGCAAACAAGGCGACGATCGCTCTGGTAAGATGAGTTCGCAGATACGTTCTCGTGCCAATCAGAATCCGGGGTTTCGTTGATTGTTCACCAGATATTACCTTGTCCGTAATCATCGTCCTTGCGAGACGAGATGGTCACGATCGACGACGTGTCGCCACTGTTTCATCCGATTGTTGCTCGATGATCTCAATATCGATGTGTCTGCAATGTATTTCAACTTTTCTAGTCTAGTTCATGACTATACTATGGTTTAAGATACAAGTTTTATATTAGGTAAAGACATTTTAAATATTACAGTTACCATAATTATTTACTATGGTTTTATATATTATGGTATACTATGGTTTAAAATACAAGATTTTATATATTAGATAAAGACATTTTATATATTATGGTATACCACGGTTTAAGATACAAGTTTTATATATTAGGTAAAAACATTTTACATATTATGGTTTACTATGGATATATATTATGATACACCATGGTTTAAGATACAAGTTTATGTATTAGGTAAAGACGTTTTATATATTAAAGTTTACTATGGTTTTATATATTATGTTATATTATGGTTTAAGATACAAGATTTTATATATTAGGTAAAGACATTTTATATATTATGGTTTACTATGGTTTTATATATTATGGCATACTATGGTTTAAGGTACAAGTTTTATATATTGGGTAAAGACATTTTACATATTATGGCTTACTATGGTTTACTATGGATATATATTATGATATACCATGGTTTAAGGTACATATATTAGGTTTATATATTAGGTAAAGACGTTTTATATATTACATTTTACAATGGTTTTATATATTATGTTATACTATGGTTTAAGATACAAGTTTTATATATTAGGTAAAGACATTTTATATATTATAGTTTATTATGGTTTTATATATTATGGTATACTATGGTTTTATACATTATGATATACTATAGTTAATATACAAGTTTTATATTATAGGTAAAGACATTTTATATATTATGATATACTATGGTTTAAGATACAAGTTTATATAGTAAAAACAAGTTTATATAGATAAAGACATTTTATATATTACAGTTTACTATGGTTTTACATATTATGGTATACTATGATTTAAGATACAAGTTTTATACATTAGGTAAAACATAATCCGATAGTTTTGTGAGCAATCATACACAATCTGTAGATCCAATAACGTAGGGAATTTTAATGCACATTTTTTACTCATGTCCGCGTGTACATTACTTATAGGACTAAACACTGCCTAAATATAAATAAAAGTATGACGAATGTTATTATTAAAGTAGTATGACAATTTCGCAAATCTCGCCCGTAAAATAGACGTTGTTCTTCGAAACGAGCGTCTACGTTTCAGTTGATTAACTCGAGTTCTCGGCCAGGCTTTGACGAGTGGTTGGAACGTATCCATCGACAGGTTGTTTCATAGTCGAAAATTAACGACGCCATGACGACACGTCGACTTGCATTCACTTGGCGATGTGTGCATCGACGTAACTGCGGCTGCACAACCGGTCAACCAGGGCTGATGAGTGCGTATATACGTACATATATAGCGGAATGCATGACGGTGGAACAAGGAGAGAAGGAGAGAATGAGGGGGAGGGGGCGTAGATAGCAAGGCAGTCTAAATTGCGCCCAAACTGCCCTCGGCGATACGGGCGATTGCTCGTCAAATCGATTCGTTGAATTGGCCGTCGCTTCATTTGCAAACAAACCGATCGATCCAAAATCCATTCCTGCCAGCCTTGATCGCGTTCTAATTAACTTTCTCCCAGCCCCCCCCCCTCACTGGTTCTCTTTTAATGAAGAGAGACTTCAACACGATCTTCTAACCTGATCTGCAGTTTCGTTCGTTGTAATAGATTTACGATGGTACGACGTTAGAAACTGAAATCCCTAGCCATTTGGTTGATGTTGCTTGTCAAAATTTGTCCAGGGATTTGGGATTTGTTTGAACCGATCGTATTGGCAATGATTCGAGCTTTGAAACTTCTGAGCATGAAATTAACATTTAAAAAAAATAACACGTACATTTTATTGTATGTTATTTGTTGATTGGTAACTGCTAAAAATTTGAGTTAAGGTATATATCTCTGTATATATCTCCGTGTGACAATTATTCAAAGTGAATTTTTTTAATTTCGAGAGATAGCTACTTCGATTTGAGTAATTAATTTTTTTAAAACACGGTAGTTACTCGAACTTGAATGTATAATTTTCGTTGCGAACTTGCAACTCTTTCGTTAACAAAGAAAGAAAGGAAAGAGAGAGAAACTGTGGGAATATTGCCGTAAATTTTCATTCAAATTAATTCGGTAGCCTTTCAGACATGTCTGATACCGATTTTCGAAAATTTCACTCGAAGAAGGAGACACGGTTGCGTTTCTTCAAAGTTACTCGTCACCATTAGATACCGAAAAAACGTCGAATTATTCTCCAGAGTATTCTAGAGTACATGATTCTTAGAAAATCGATCTCTGACTTCGCGAATGGCACGTGAACTCCGAGACGGATCGATGCTTCGCGCGACAGAGAAATCATGCGGCTTGAGAATCGGTCGCGAGACAAATGCCGAGGAATATTGGTAAAAACCGAGAGGCGTAAGGGGATTTTCTTCTTTTAGCGTATTCGAGGATCGATCGATCGTCACGTGCACAGATGGAAAACGTGGCTGGATTTCGATGCAGGTGACACGCGGCCGTTGAAATATTTGACAAAATGTTCGCGAAATATGGAAGGAACTGCGGAACGTTTCGTAACGACGTTACGCCTGTTGTAAAAACGAAGTATGGCTATTTTTGATTTGAAACTGGGTTAGTCAAACAGTGACCGTGGGCCGCGGAACACTTGCCGCCATTACGCGCGTCCTTCGTAGAGTTTAATCTAGAATTGCTTCTGCTTTCAGCCCGACTGAATTCGATAAACACGAATACGATATCGCCGCGTGCACTTCCGAAAATTACGCTTCCCCTTTCAAACGCGCGGCCGTTTCTTCTCCTCCTTCGTTCTCTGCTTGTTTCGTCACGATGAAATTGCCCGGTGATCTCACGCTGATCAGCATGAAACAGTTCGAACAATCTGCAATTGCCGGAAACATTAATAACTGGCTGTCGCTATGTTGGTCTCAAGTTTCAAGTAAATTCAAAAATGTGTAAAATAAATATAAAATACAGTTACAAGATTACTACACTATTGTAATAAATACAGTATTCTATAGTATCGCTATACTATACTAATAAGTACAGTATTCTATAGTGTTGTTATACTACAGTGATAAGTACGGTATTCCATAGTATTGCTATACTGTAGTAATAAATACAGTATTCTATAGTATAGTAATAAATACTGTATTTTATAGTGTTGCTATACTACAGTAATAAGTACAGTATTCTATAATACTGTTATACTACAGTGATAAGTACGGTATTGCTATACTGTAGTAATAAATACAGTATTTTATGGTGTTGCTATACTACAGTAATAAATACAGTATTCTATAGCGTTGCTATACTATAGAAATAAATACAGTATTCTATAATGTTGTTATACTACAGTAATAAGTACAGTATTCTATAGTATTGCTATACTGTAATAATAAATACAGTATTCTGTAGTATTGCTGTAGTAATAAATACAGTATTTTATAGTGTTGCTATACTATGGTAATAAGTACAGTATTCTATAGTACTGTTATACTACAGTAATAAGTACAGTATTCTATAGTGTTGCTATGCTACAGTAATAAACACAGTATTCTATAGTGTTGTTATACTACAGTAATAAGTACAGTATTCTATAGTATTGCTATACTGTAGTAATAAATACAGTATTCTATAGTATTGCTATAGTAATAAATACAGTATTTTATAGTGTTGCTATACTATAGTAATAAGTACAGTATTCTATAGTGTTGTTATACTACAGTAATAAGTACAGTATTCTATAGTATTGCTATACTGTAGTAATAAATGCAGTATTCTATAGTATTGCTATAGTAATAAATACAGTATTTCATAGTGTTGCTATACTATGGTAATAAGTACAATATTCTATAGTACTGTTATACTACAGTAATAAGTACAGTATTCTATAGTATTGCTATACTGTAGTAATAAATACAGTATTTTACAGTGTTGCTATACTATAGTAATAAATACAGTATTCTACAGTACTACTATACTAGAGTATTCTATAGTAGTGTACTATATAGTATTCTATAGTAATACTATACCACATTATAGATACATATGAATACGTATACATGTGCGCATATAGGTATTAACATTGTGCATCTACTACGTACAAATCTCCTAACGTCTACCCTAAGATCGACACACAACATTCTACATCAAATTGAGAATAAAATTACAGCGGGGCCTTCTGTATGTTATTAACTTCATAATGATATCAGATCTCGTGAAAAGTAGGCTGCGGACGTGAAACCAGGGAAAAAAAACCCGGCAAAGCCTGCATCTAGCCCGATGGATTTACGCAAAGCCTATAATGAATACTGAATTACTTGGCGGATTAATGTTAAAATTAATACGTGATTATTAATATTCGTAAAATGCAAATACCAGCGACGGTATTGAATTTTAAATGTTAATTTAGTTAATTACCGCGCGTTTTCGATATCGGGCAGTGGACGACCGCGGTCCGAAAATTTGTTTTGTGCATCGAGGCCGATAATTAAGGACCGACGTCGATACGAGTAAGCAGAAATTCCGAATAGCCACGATCTCGAGTGAAAAGAAACGGAAAAGCCTCTTACGAGCGACGAGGAGAGAATCTTCCTGTTAAAAATAAACGTCCAGAGGTAAGAGGTTAAAGCTGTACGCGAGCTTTAACCCGATGCGCGTCAGAATTCAAGGTATCGAGCGAATAACCTTTCAGTTGGAGCTTAAGATCGATCCATCTGACAATAAGCATAAAGTGGTTCTTTATACGTCATTTCGTTGTTTTCGTCTCGATTTTTCTTTTGCATTATTTCGCGTGTCGCGATGGAAATAATCAGTCATTGCACAGCTTTTGTTTAACACCATCATTGCTGTCTTCAAACTCTCGTTGTATTTTGTTTTAAAAGTAAAGAGAATTCTTTTGTGCTTCGAAGGAAATTCGATACACTCTGATCCTTGTAATTTAACACTATAATGACGTCGATATATTTCTCTGAAAATAATTTTTTTTTTTTCTTCATAAATTAATGTAAACGACAATGATCTTTCGTAAAGTATGTAATGTAAAAGTTTCTGTCTTTTAGTGTACTATTAATTTATAAATTAATTATATAATTATTAATTTATAAATTTATATTGTATATAAATATTAACATAATTGAACTTTTCCCTGTAATTTTAATTTCTCTGATACAAATGTTACAAACGATACTTCTATGATACAAATATTTCAACCGTTGGTAGGTCCATTCCCTCGAAGTAAATTGATGAATCTCAGCCTCAACATTCACGATATAATTTGTACATCCGATATAATTATTCGATTCCTTCAGACATTAAACTGGCAGTCAAACTTTCGAGTTCGATTAAAATGTTTGACGAGCTCGTGTCTGAGGCAAATGTTTGTGGAAGGGGCGAGAGATCGTTCGAGTTACTCGTTTTGTAATATTAAAAATAGAAGGGAAACTTATACATCGACAGAGTCGCGCTCTCGAAAAGGTTTTGAATTCGACTCTGGCAGTCGCTCGACTCGAGTTTGATCGATGGTGACCACTTCAAGAAAAGTTATACCGTTCGGGGTTCTGCGAACTCTGCCGATAAGGATAAGTGACTCGAGTGTTTGGCAACCCTGGAAAAGATACTTGAAGTTTTGCCGCGCGGATAAATGAAAAAAAACCTCGTTTTACATACGAAATTAAAAGTATATATGTATATAGTCATCGTGCTCTGTACGATGCCGATTGTGAAGTTGTTGCTTCGCGGGAATTTTCTCCCAACTTGCAAACGTTAAATTTTATTTCAACTCGCGCCGGACTCGATTTCTTTTTCAACGGAACACTTCACTATTGTAACTTTATGTTTCACTCTCTTAGCAACGATATCGTACGAATGAGTGAAAATAATTTGTCGAATATTTAAAAAGTTTCAACGACGGACATGTAATTTCTAATGTTACAAATGAAGTATTCAATTGCTCGTCACATTTAAGACGGAAATAATTAAAAAAGTTTCTTTCCAAATAATAAGTAAATTCACGACATTTGTGTATTGTAATAACAACATTGAGAAGTTAATAAAATATATGTGTAGAGATTAGTATTAAATCTAAAATACTAAATTATCATTACTATTAGTAGAATTTAAAGCCACGAAAAAATTACAAAGCAGTCCAAATAATCAGAAGAGTTGAGAATGCAGAATAAAATTGAAAAATATTTCATATTTCACAAGGAACAAGCAGGTATTACCCTCTCGTAATGCAATTATTTCGCATGCAATTGAACGGAACGATAAACTAGGGGAAAGCGGATCGAGGAAACTTTTCATTAGATCAAAAAAAGGAAAGGATCAGCCGGGAGAGGAATGAAACTGCAGCGAGACATGCAATGGGAGCACGAAGCACGGGAGGAGAAAAGTCCATGGGGGTCCGCGACTGAGCGAGACCGCCAAGAATAGAAATCCGTGCTTATAGTTGCTGACTTAAGTTTTGGACTCTGAGTCAGCCGTGAGGATTCCGTCTTGAAACTCGCGCCTCTTGCCTCCCTTTCTTTCTATCTTCCTACGGCCACCACCTTCGTCATCGCTTTTAAACGACCTTAGATTAAGCTACGTTCACGACGAAAGCAGCGAGATCCGCCAGCCATTTCGCGGGAACTTTCACGCTTCTACCGCCGGTAGGAATTTTTATTAATTTCGAGCATTGTCCTCGCGTGTTGCTCTCTCTCTCTCTCTTTCTATTATTAAATTTTCCCTTTTGTCGGAGGGCTTTGTGATTCGGTTTACGGATAAAGTATTTATTCAATGGATATTGCAATCTTTTTTTTTTTAAATAAGCAAGTACATCTAGTGAAATCTGACGATCTATAAAGGGGAAAGAAATTTTCTTTTCTTGTTGTTAATTTTATTGTTGTGTTATCGCTACTGATAATATTGTTGGATTCCGTGTAATGGAGTCAACAGGCTTATAATTTTATTCCTTGTTCGTGGTCGTGTATGATGTAGGATGATATAGAATGATATAGAATGTTTTATGCTAGGCTCAGCTATACTATGCTATTCTATGATATTCTATTCTGTCTATATATATATATATATATTTGGTTATCATCGTCAAGTGGAAGGGGAAGGAGCATAGATGACCAAGTACTGGATCTTGCCCTTGTGACAAACTATTCACAGTCCACTTTTATGTGGACTGTTGCTAGCTCGTTGTCATTATTTGCATAGATCCAATATTGTCTGGGTTGGTCATCCAACAATATTAATATTATAACGAATGCTTGGTCAGAGATTGACAAGCGTCGGTGAAAATTTCAAAGGTAATTACAAATCGATGAATTTACAATTTTACGTTGTGACAAATGTCTCACGATATCGCTGCATTCGTGTCTTCTTTAAAGCTTCCTTCACACTGAAGCAGTGGCGTTTGAAGCCGCCTAATTAAAATCGTGCTTCAAATCATTCTTCAAACTCGACGAAAATCAGTTATTCCAGCCGCTCTCGCGTAAAAATCAAAGGGAATCAAAAAATTCCCGTCTCACTGCGGTTCAATACTCTTTCCTCGCCGCAATTACCCGCCCACCAAGACTCGTGTTTTCGCGTTTCCATTAAACTGGGGAAAAACCTCCTCGGTGCCTCGTAAATATTCGATTTGCACGAACGAAGGGAAAAGAAGAAACGAAACAAAAAAAAAAAAAGAGAAAAAAATAAAACCGATCGATCACGCTTCGATAAGCAGCTCGATGTACAACGAAGCGAGCAATCGAAACGCTTCTCCTCTATTTGCCATCAATTACCTTATTCCTATAACGTTTCACCGCCGAATAAAGTGGTTGGCGCCGCGAGCAACGGAATTATAGATATATACATAGAACAAAGGGTTTATATTTCTTGCCGTTTCAGCATTTAACGAGCGTCGGCGCAGACGCGCGCGCATCGTCAAAACACGCTTCCGCTTTGAAAATTCCCCCCCCCCTCCCCCCCCCCCGTTTCTTTCGACAAGTAAGGGTTGGCGCGTCGCGACGACGATTTCCGTAACCGTTCTCGCGCGGCGCATTTAAACTTTTCCAATTCCGTAGCATTTCATTTCCCAAATGGTCGAAGCTACTGTCCTCCACCCACCCTCTCTCTCTCTCTTACACACTCTTCCTCTTTTTCTCCTCTGTTTCACGCGGACGACTTTCCTTTTTCCCCTTGCCTTCGCCGCCATAGTCGCGTGCGCGTTGAATGAGCGGCGGGCGAACGTCAGGAAAGTTTCGGAAGGTCGTTTCTCCCCGTTTGGCCGAGAAGCTTTCTCCCGTCTGGAAATCATTCGCAGTTTACCGCGACGACGAGGACGACGAACGACGGGCGAGCCTGTTCCCTGTGGGGAATTTAAGTTTGGAAGAAATCGCGAGATCGGCTGAGAATGGGTGTTGGTTCAGCTTAAAATTCGTCGTGGAGACTGTTGCGGATTAAAGAGGGCCGTGAATATTCAGATGGTCGCTGGGATTACACTAAGAACGCAGTGTGGCGAATTGACAGTTACTCACGTAATAGAAGTAATTTTCGTGCGTGTTGTATAAAGTATTTAATTAATAATATATAATAATTGTATAATAATACACTAATATACTAATATTATATACTAATATACTAATATACTAATATACTAATATAGTAATATAGTAATATAGTAATATAGTAATATAGTAATATAGTAATATAGTAATATAGTAATATAGTAATATAGTAATATAGCAATATAGCAATATAGCAATATAGCAATATAGCAATATAGCAATATAGCAATATAGCAATATAGCAATATAGCAATATAGCAATATAGCAATATAGCAATATAGCAATATAGCAATATAGCAATATAGCAATATAGCAATATAGCAATATAGCAATATAGCAATATAGCAATAGAGCAATATAGTAATATAGTAATATAGTAATATAGTAATATAGTAATATAGTAATATAGTAATATAGTAATATAGTAATATAGTAATATAGTAATATAGTAATATAGTAATATAGTAATATAGTAATATAGTAATATAGTAATATAGTAATATAGTAATATAGTAATATAGTAATATAGTAATATAGTAATATAGTAATATAGTAATATAGTAATATAGTAATATAGTAATATAGTAATATAGTAATATAGTAATATTATATATAATATAATTATATAATAATATAATAATACTATTTTATTTTATATGATTATTATATAATTATATAAAATAAAATAATACAATATTAATTATATAATAAGTAATAATATATAATAATATATAATAATTAATATAAGTACTTAATTGTTATATAAAGTATTTTGAAATTTCATTAACAGTGTCAACTATTCTGACTATATTGTTTAAAATTTGAAATTTTGTCGATGTAAATAATAATTACGAAATATTGACTATTATTAGTAAAAAATTATATATATGTATAATACATCGAATTTTTCACGCCCATAAAATGCCCTTATATCACCTATATTATGTCTTCTTGTATTCACCTATGTCTTCACCAGAATCTTTGCAGTCTCCGACTTTCAAAATCAGAGTACAATTCCTTGGTTGCTGCAGCAAGTAAGTGTCAATGAAAATTTGTTAGAAAATGTATTGTTTACGAATTTGTGGGATTAACATTATCGAATAATCCCCAATCATTGGGCGAGGATTAGTTCACTAGACGCATAATTTAAGAGTTGCTCGAGGCGTGCAAGTTACCCTGCAAATCACCCTGTACTTCTGACACTAAACACTGTAACGAGACACGATCATTACGGTTGTATTTATACAATTTATACAAACTTGCTGCTAAGAGTCAATAATTACCAAACAATTCCGAGATGAACGACGCTTAAAACTTTTTACGCGCGTGCTTTCCTTTTTCGTTTCCTCTTCTTCGTCTTTTGCTTCGTCTCGTTCGGACGGGGTTGTCAACCGTGTTGGTGATTTTGGCATTGGCCCTCGGTTACTCCAGTCTCGTTTCGTCTTGCCACGAATTTATCCACCTTCCCTCTTTCCTTTTCATCCTCCTCCCTCCGTGGATTCTCTTCGTTTCATCATCATTAAACGAAGCTACACCTTCGCAAACGTACGTATAATTACGTGGCGCGCGAGTTTTATCTTGACACGTTTACCAACGTGGCACGGTCGTTCGTGATCGATGAGGTTCAAACAGAGAGTTCCCTGTTGGTTGGTCGTCGACGGTGAATGTTAATGGAATTCATTGTTTGAACAAATGAAATTCAAACGCACGAAGTGTGCCGATGCGTTTCGTTAATTTCGTTTCCCGGCGAACGGCTCTTTTCACAAAAAAAAATCACGCTAATCCGCGTGAATTTGATCACGCGATATTCGGTTTACTCGAAAAACGAAAAAAAAAAAAAAAAAAAGTTGTATCGACCTCTAGTTCGAAGAATTTGGATCAGTGACAACCACGTTCGTCAAATCGTTCCGTCGAGATGTGTATTCAATATAAACAGTAGAATATTTAAGAATTGTTTGTAATTTCATTGTCACCATAGAAATGTTTACAGAGACATATAAATACTGCAATCGTTATATTAAATATTCATTCGTTATTTAACTTTTTTTAATATTTATTATATATTTTGTTATATTGATGATACATTGGTATAAACTACTTAAATTAAATACGGAGTTACTATTTATCTGCAGTATTGTGATGTAAATTTATTTAACACCATAGTCACTACAAAGTTACATTTCACGCGACATCACGCGGCAAAATCTTCCAATCGGTGTCGATTTCCCGATCGACGTCTCTCTCATCGCCACTGTTTCGCGTGGTTTGTCGCGATACTTCGAGTGTATTACCTGAAAGAAGCACAGCTATCGAACGAAGGCGTAAGCCATTCCCGTGGCCGTCAAAGTTTCAGCTGGCGCGGGTTGTCAACCGTTTCGGTGCGTCTCGGAGTGCTTGGCATTGGCCCTCGTCTCGTCTCGTCTCGTCTGGCCGCTTTTGCAAGAACCGACGCCCTCCTCTTCCCGCGTCCTCGCTCGACGCTTGATACCGAACCGACGTTTTCGTCGATTTGCATAGCTAACCGAGGCCAGTTTCGTCTCGGCTATTTCCTGTCGCATTTTCCACGGGAATAGAACACCGTGCGCGATCGTCGACCGCATTTCTCGTGGGGCCGCTTGAAACTTGGCGCGCCCGGAAATCACCCTCGCGCTCTGGCGAACCGCCGACCCGTGGCGAAAAGGAGGGGGGGGGGAGGGGGCATCCGATACCGACCACTTATCCGCTTTCTTACCACTATTTCGCACCGTCTTCAAGATCCGCTAGCAACGATCGTCCAGTCGCTTTTTTCCTTTTTTTTAAATTTATTTATCTATTTTTTTGATTTTGACTGTCGAGAAAATTGTCATCTTTCAAGTTGAAGATGACGACGAAGGTTTATATGTTTATTCAGAATTTCGTTCGATTGTGATTCTTGTTAGATTTAATAATGATAGTATTTTTATGTATTTTAATATATTTTTGTAATATTATTATTTATATTATATTTAATATATTTTTGTAATATTATCATTTATATTATATTTAATATATTTTAATAAGATTGCAATCTTATAATATTATTCTTGTAATGCAATATTTTATTTATTTTAATATATTTATATATTTGTAAATATTTTTGAACTTCTATGTTCATAAATATTTTTCGATTCACGTTTTTAAAATTTCTATATTTATAAATATTTTTTAATTCATATTCTTTAAATTTATACATTTATAAAGTATCCCTGCTGATTCGGGAAGAGAGGAGGACCAATTTAATAACTGAGACGAGAAGAAAATCTTTTCTTAATAATAATAATGATTCGCAACGTTATGTAACAATATTATAATTAATAACGTATGTATATATATATCTTATATGATTAATGGGACTGTCCTGAAACTATTTATTCACTGTGAATTATTATTACTATTATCATCTAGAGCAAACACTCTTTGGCAAGATGAAATATAGAAAACAGAGAAAAAGTTATAACGTTTAAAATGCGGCATCGTGATTTAAATAAAACATCTTGTCTCTGTTCCTCGATTAATAACCATTTGTTACAATAATAAATCATTTACGTTTTCCCAATGACATTGCCTTTATATAACTTTCGACGCATTATTTCGCCGTTCAATTACTAATTGGCTGAAACGCTATTATTCATTTCAATTATCTGAACTCGAGTCCAGTTCGCATTAACAGGATTACGCTGTTTCACTCGGAGCTAATTTAAAACGTGAAAAGAAACGAGGAGAAACGCAACCAGTTTACCTGACTCTATAAATGTTTTATAACCAGCTGTGTAAACTTTTCGTTCTTATTGAGATACAATTCGTAAAATTCGAGAACAGCTTCGGATAAAATTTTAACCGCGATTACAGAGATTAAGATGCCTGTGCAAAAGTTTCGTTCCAGTGGTTGGCGAAACGTAAACTGGTAGCAGCCAAACAGGGTGGGAGAAAGAGAGGACGAGAAGGCACAGTGTGAAGAACCGTGACCATTCAGAAACAACCCAATTATGCAATTTAATGATGCAGGATACACTTGCCTTTTACAATCGTCTCGAAATAATCTGCTTCGAGCTAGTCATTTCTTTACACTTCTTTTTGCCTGTCGCTCGTTGCCCTTCTTTTCTCGACGACTTTTCCACGTCCCTTTCACTGTTCGACACGTTGTTACGTGTACATTTCAAGATTATAAGTCACTTGGCGAAGCAACTATAATTAATTAACGTATGACGTGTTGTACAATTGAATCGAAAGAAGCTTAGTACTTAATCCAAACGATGTGTGAAAGCGTTTACTAAAAAGAGATAAATTTTATAATCCTACGTTATAGTATATGGACTGTATTGATCAAACTATATGTTAAACTCTTTAAGGAATAATTTGTTATTTCATTTGTTTTAAAAGATGTAGTAATGAACAGTTATAAATAAATTACCGCTCGAAGAATTTCATTGTCAGCGACGTTCAAAAATACCGATTTTCTTATTTTTTTAAAGTAAATATATATTCTAGATTTCTCTATAAATATATAGATATTTTCTATATAACTGTATAGAAATATTATAGATTTAATAATAATTGTACAGAATATTCTAATTTTCTGTATATTATTTTCTATATATAATTTATATTGCAATTTTATTTCTATATATTATTATTCTATATATTTTTCTAAATATATACAAATTTTCTAAATATTATAGATATAATAATAATTACATAGAATATTTTAAATTTCTCTATATTATTTTATAAAAATAATATATTTTATAATTTATATTATAATCTTATTTCTATATACTATTAGTTTATATATTTTTCTAAATATATACAAATTTTCTAAATATTGTAGTTATAATAATGATTATATAGAACATTCTAATTTTCTATATATTATTTTATAATTTGTATTATAATTTTGTTTCTATATATTATTATTCTATATATTTTTCTAAATATTATAGATATAATAATAATTATATGGAATATTCTAATTTTTTATGTATTATTTTATAATTTATATTATAATCTTATTTCTATATACTATTATTCCAAATATTTTTCTAAATATATACAAATTTTCTAAATATTATAGATACAATAATAAATATACAGAATATTCTAATTTCTCATATAAATATATATCCTATATTTTCTTGAACCACGATATTGCGGCGATATTTCGCTGTCAATATTGCTCGGTAATTAATCGCCGTAATTTTCGAAAAAGGGGCACACGTGCGTTTACCTTTGCTTTGTCGTAAAAAAAAAAAAAAAAGGAACATCGTTCGCCAAAGTTACGCGCGCGATATCGGAATCGATCAGAGAGACCCGGCTGGAACTGGTTCTACAAATTTACCATATCGTGAAGAAAAATAACGGGTATCGAGAAATATGACGGCGTACAGTTTCTCTTAGTCACGTTCGAGTTATCGTTAGCAGAGCTGTGGGCCGTATGCGAGTGCAAGCTAGAGATGGGTTCAAGTCTATCGTGTGCTTGCGAATCCGAGTCAAGTTCGACGTACGCCCAAGTTCCGTCAAGTTCAACGTTCAATTTCAATCTGCATCAAAGTATATACATTTCGTCAATGTTTAACGTTGCATGCTCGTTCCTTTACATATCAATAAGTATATTTCGCCGAAAATCGTCCACCTGCGACGATCGACAATTCTCTCGAATACAAGAAGAAAACTTGCTGAACGTGTCACTCGAAACAAAGTATATTGCGTTCATCAATACACTTGCGATATACAGTGCTCGTGAAACGATCGACCCTGAAAGTGTCATTTTTTGACAGAATTGCCTGTAAGAACGTCGAGTCGAAAATCGTCCACCTGCGACGATCGACGATTCTCTCGAATACAAGAAGAAAACTTGCTGAACGTGTCACTCGAAACAAAGTATATTGCGTTCATCAATACACTTGCGATATACAGTGCTCGTGAAACGATCGACCCTGAAAGTGTCATTTTTTGACAGAATTGCCTGTAAGAACGTCGAGTCGAAAATCGTCCACCTGCGACGATCGACGATTCTCTCGAATACAAGAAGAAAACTTGCTGAACGTGTCACTCGAAACAAAGTATATTGCGTTCATCAATACACTTGCGATATACAGTGCTCGTGAAACGATCGACCCTGAAAGTATCATTTTTTGACAGAATTGCCTGTAAGAACGTCGAGTCGAAAATCGTCCACCTGCGACGATCGACAATTCTCTCGAATACAAGAAGAAAACTTGCTGAACGTGTCACTCGAAACAAAGTATATTGCGTTCATCAATACACTTGCGATATACAGTGCTCGTGAAACGATCGACCCTGAAAGTGTCATTTTTTGACAGAATTGCCTGTAAGAACGTCGAGTCGAGGTGTTTGATCCCATCTCTGGCGCAAGCGCGAAGAAGGGGGTGGATTTTCAGCCGCGTCACGGGGAAAGAAGCGCGATCTCGAGCGTCGGGAAAGAAACTGAAACGTTTCCGGATCCTCGGTTCGTTCGATTAACGATTTTCAAGGGGTATATCCTCTTCTCGTATAGCCTCGCCCTTCCCCCCGCCCACCTCACTTTCTCTCTGTGTGTGTCCCTAATAACCCTCGCGAAATTACGGCCGCCGCCGTTATTGAATCGTAGAGCTGCGAGCTCGATAAGAAGCGCGAAGGGGTGATTAATGACGAGGCGGCACTCGAAGAGAGTGCCGTTACATTTTCCCTCACTCGAAAGATTAACGAACTTTCAACGATCGTTCATTTTTTCGATTTTTCCCCGCAGCCGGGGATTCTTTCTGGCCACCATTTCGCCGATCGAATTTCCCCGCGAACCCAGGTTCCATGCTGTTTCGTTTATTTCTAATCGAGCTCGCTCGTACTCGGCCGCTCCCCCCTTCGCCCCTCGCACGTTTAATCCCTGCGAAACGCCAAATCCGCCGGGCACACGATAACAAATCCGATTTCCTTCGATTACCTCGTTTCCTTCTATCTCGACACACGGCGCGACACGACTCGAGCACGATTCCCAAAACTCGATCGTTAAGCCAGGCTGGTTGAAACGAATTAACGTAAGGCGAAGTCGGTGGAACCTTTGCACGACACGTCGAGTCGATGGAGATTTAACGAGTTGATTCCATCGAGCCGACGGAGTGGACATTTTCTTGGACATTTATTCATTAATATAGAATATTTTTATAATTTATAACAGAATATTTTTTATATTATTAATACTGTTAATATTTTATTATTTAATATTATTTACATTTTATAACAGATTATTTTTAATGTTTATTTATTCATGTATTTTCAATGGCATATTTTTGATATTATTGCAATATTTTTAATAGTTATTTATACATATAGTAGCATATTTCTAATATTTATTTCTATATTTATAATAGCATGTTTTTAATATTTATTTATTTATATATTTATAATAGATTATTTTTAATATTTATTCATGTATTTTCAATGGCATATTTTTTATATTTATTTACAATGGCATATTTTTAATATTTATTTATTTATATACTTGCAATATTTTTAATACTTATTTATACATTTGTAGTAGCATATTTCTAATATTTATTTATATATTTATAATAGCATGTTTTTAATATTTATTTATTTATATATTTATAGCAGCTTATTTTTAATATTTATTTATTCATGTATTTTCAATGGCATATTTTTGATATTATTGCAATATTTTTAATAGTTATTTATACATTTATAGTAGCATATTTCTAATATTTATTTCTATATTTATAATAGCATGTTTTTAATATTTATTTATTTATATATTTATAATAGATTATTTTTAATATTTACTTATTCATGTATTTTCAATGGCATATTTTTTATATTTATTTACAATGGCATATTTTTAATATTTATTTATTTATATATTTGCAATATTTTTAATACTTATTTATACATTTGTAGTAGCATATTTCTAATATTTATTTCTATATTTATAATAGCATGTTTTTAATATTTATTTATTTATATATTTATAATAGATTATTTTTAATATTTACTTATTCATGTATTTTCAATGGCATATTTTTTATATTTATTTACAATGGCATATTTTTAATATTTATTTATTTATATATTTGCAATATTTTTAATACTTATTTATACATTTGTAGTAGCATATTTCTAATATTTATTTCTATATTTATAATAGCATGTTTTTAATATTTATTTATTTATATATTTATAACAGCTTATTTTTAATATTTATTTATTCATGTATTTTCAATGGAATATTTTTTATATTTATTTACTTATATATTTGCAATATTTTTAATACTTATTTATATGTTTATAGTAGCATATTTTTAATATTTATTTATATATTTACAATACTTACTAATTTATATATTTGTAATAGCATATTTTTAATATTCACGAATTTTTATATTTACAATAGCATATTTTTAACATTCATTTGGAAAAGAATATAGTATATTTTTTTAAGGAACGTACAACTGAAATTTGTTTCACTGTTACTACATATGTATGTGCATATTACACGCATTCTGATAGATTCTTGAAGAAGCTTGAATCCTGGATTTTTCCGGATCTTGACATCCTTGAATCCTCCTAAATTAAATTGCAGGGAATAGCAATTTTTTTTTTTTTTTTTTTTTTGCAAGACACACTTTCTCTATTTTCCAATCAATATAACGATCCGATTTGAACGCCACCGAAACGCGATTGAAATATCGAGGACAGTCGCGCGATCGTCGTTTGGGAACTTGCATTATTAAATTCCATTTACTCCCGACTGTGGCGCAGCAGCGGTTATTAAAATTGTACATTCTTACGATGCTAATGCGATCTGATCGGCCAGGGCCCTCTCAGACGCAAGAGATTACACGTATCGATTATCGGGAAAGTGCGGATTAAATTCAGCGACATTATTAAAATGGCCAGGTCCGGGATTATTAGGTTTTAGGCGGGCACTACCACCGTTCCGGTTTAGTATTCATAAACATGCACGGGAATCTTTCCACGGGCATTACCATACCTTGGCATCCGTTCAAGACCAAGAGGATCTAAAACGTTGGCTAAGCACGAAAACTCGCAATTACATCCGTACGAAACTGTGAGTTTACCTTTACGCTACAGGGACTCGTTCTCGAAATCTGCTCGTGAGTTTGAAACAATCTGGAAATGAGGAACCTTCGAGAGAATCGGAGATTAATCGAGTAGAATAAATTTTGTAAAACACTCGAGCACAAAATTGGCGAGATGCTCAGACAATCGTGCAATTGCGAAGCAATTATTTATTAAAAATAAATTTCTCGAACATATCGTGCAACTGTTAGAAATTTCTCCAACGGACAGTAATTCATTTCGATTTCTCAACGATGACAATTTTCTTTGACGATATATCACAACGAAGTATGGCATTCTTGCGTCTGTCAGTAGAGAAATTTCGGATTTTTCCATCTGGCGGAGGCTTTCACAGAGTCGCGAGAAGGGAAGAAGTCACTTATGCTTTTTACTTTCGCCGGATCTTCGAAAGTTTTGTCATTAAGGGAATTTCAAAGCTAACCGTAACAAATGGAAAACTGTCAGTTTAATGTCTCGTGAATGGAAATCCTGGGCGAGATTCCTCCAGAGTTAACCTGTTTGACTTCAGCTGCGTCGCCATTGTAAAGGATAATGCCTTTGTGCTTCGTACAATATGAACCTTATTCTTTCAAAGTTCGCAGAGGATTGTCGCCGTTGTTATTACATGCATTTGAGTTCCACATTAAAAAAAAAAATCATTGTGCAAAATATTTCCAATTATCTTTGACACAGTAATGATACACGACTGTCGTGATTGTATTGTTCGAGTTTTCGAGTGAAATCTATATCTAGTACAAGTACAATTTTCGTCATTTTTAGTATTCAAATATTGTATTTAAATATATATTATATTATATTATATTATATTGTATTATATTGTATTATACTACATTATATTGTATTATACTGTATTGTACTGTATTATACTGTGTTATAGTGTATTATACTGTATTATACTGTGTTATATTGTGTTATACTGTATTACACTGTATTATACTGTGTTATACTGTATTATACTGTATTATACTATATTATACTGTATAATATTGTATTATATTGTATTATATCGTATTATATTGTATTATACTGTATTGTACTGTATTATACTGTGTTATAGTGTATTATACTGTATTATACTGTGTTATACTGTGTTATACTGTGTTATATTGTATTACACTGTATTACACTGTATTATACTGTGTTATACTGTGTTATACTGTATTATACTGTATTATATTATATTGTATTATATCGTATTACATTGTATTATACTGTATAATATTGTATTATATTGTATAATATTGTATTATATTGTATTATACTGTATTATATTGCATTATACTGTATTATATTGCATTATATTGTATTATACTGTGTTATACTGTATTATATTGTATTGTACTGTATTATACTGTATTATACTGTATTATACTGTATAATATTGTATTGTATTACATCGTATTATACTGTATAATATTGTATTGTATTACATCGTATTATATTGTATTATATTGTATAATATTGTATTATATTGTATTATACTGTATTATATTGTATTATATTGTATAATATTGTATTATATTGTATTATATTATATTATATTATATTTAATATATTAAATACTGTACTTATTTCCAGTAACTGAAAAATCGTTATTTAACAGCAGACATTTTATTACAATGGTATAATAAAGAGAAACGAAATGAAAGGATATTCCATTGAATACCACGTTATGTCAACGAGCCTCAATATACAATGGGGCCATTTCCAGATTGAAAGTTCCAAATTTTTCCAATACACATAATTGACTGTAATAAAACACGTTTTACAATACAACTGACTGCCACCGCAAGTGACTTATTCTGTAAACTATTTTCCCAAGACATCAATTCGTCTCTCGTGATTTTCGTATATTATTTCGTATCGAATTTGCATCAGACGCTGATAAGTATACTCCTTATATCTTTAGTCATCGACGAAGGCGAGGAGCGTTGGGAAATTTTCTCCAACTAAATCCAATCCAACTAATCAATTTTGACATCTTTAAGTCTCTCTGTTACACCCTCCCGCGAGACACGAACAGAGACGCAATAAAACTCTCGAGTTCGATACCCCTAGGTCCCGATACCGCGGGAAATGAGATCCGATTATCGCCAAAGAGCATGTTTCGTCGTCGTTTCGACGAGTCTCGGCAAATATTAACCTTTCGAGGGCGGTGGGGAAACGATTCGACTTGTAGCGTTTAGCAGTCTGAACGATCGGCGGAGTGCCTCCCCCCCCTCCCCAACCACCTCTCGTAGGGGGGTGGTAAATCTTCGCGAGACCAACGTCGACCTATCGGTTAGAGAGTGGAAGAAGAGAAGCAGGCTTCTAGACTAGGCTCTGCCACGTTCGCCGATGAAAGCCGCTGACCCCAATTCCGATTCAGTTCGCTCGAAGCACTCGGCGGCCACATTGTCCCAGGATCTCGAGCGCCCTTTGTACTCTCTCGTCCACTCACCATCGACGATATCCTCCAGTCGTTCGAGCCGCTGTAATCGTCCTCGGTGGCTCGTAATAATAACAGAGACGAGCCACACTGTCCTCTGCCCCCGGTATTTCCACGTCCGCCACCCACCCCCTGCGCTCTTTCTCTCTTTCTCTCGCCAACCCCGGGACCGCCATTAATTGCCCTTCTGATTTAATTGTGCTTTAGGCAACGACCTTTCCTCCCCTGTGTAGAAGCGTGTATGCTCAAAGAAAACGGTGGATATTTCAGTGTGGACGATGATGTCGGACGTCGTGACAGCTTCCTTTCGTAACTGGTGGTCTTGGGCAGGAATATCACATGGGAACGTTTCCGCGTGTGAATAGTTTCATGATGGTTTCGGGAGAATATTAATTTTCGGAAATTCGTATACGGATTCGATATCGGCCAACGTTGAGATCGCGCAACACAATGTAAATGTAGCACAAGTTGGAAAATACACGTTTATATACACGTTCTTGTTCTTTGTCTGTTTCAAAATTAATAATTTAAAGTAATTAAAACTGAAACAATTGGTCATTAGTAATTTTAAGACGTAACGAAAATTTTGATATATGGTCTGCCTTTGAAATCTGCCGGCTGTTCGTGGATTAAACGTACAATGTGGTGGCTGTCGAATGTGATCTGAACCAGGCTTAAAATTAATTTGTTAGTTAAAATTAAATCCTTTCCCATGTCACGCGAAATTATTAAACTCTCGAACGAATGAATTTCATTATTATTATTATTATTATTAATAAATCATAAACAGGTCACAGTTGGATAGAGAAAGAATCCAGTTTGTTTGCCGATTATTTCTCGCCGTTTTCATTAGGAGAAGGACGATCGGATCTGGGCAAAATGATTTACGATTTCGCCATCGTACGATTTACACCATTTGCGTGGAAATGTCCTTGCATATTTCCCTTATTGGCATGCTGCGAAGTGCACTTTGCGAAATTGCCCGGCATTCCGAAAGTTAATTCAATCCAAAGTCCAAACAAGTTTCTGTTCGCGAGATCTCACCCCCACCGAGCACGTTTCTTGACTTATGCGAGGCAAAAGTAGAAGAAACAAAGTAGCAGTCACAAAGGAACCGTTCCTCAATTTTTCTTACAATATTAAGTACTTGTTCTCAGGAAAATTGTATGCACATAATTATAGTATAATTATAGTATTATGTACAATATACATAACAGTTTGAGTATTTTAAATAACGAAATTGAAAATTTTTTTGTAACGTAAGAATAAATAAAAAAATATTGTGTGAAAAGAAATATAAAGGATCTTTGGATTACATACCAGAAAATTTAACTCATCTTCTTTGAAAGTTCAATTGTCCGTTAAAATTTCCTCGGAAACGAAGACTCGCGAGTTAGAAAATTTTTACACATTTATTGTAGAATCACTTTCCAGCCATTCGGTTGTACCACGAGTCGCGTGAGACACCTTGTACACTCAAAGCTTCTGAAATCTCCAGAAATCTCTTGCGACTTCTCAGACATGGGGGCAAACGAGAAAAGTGTTAAAAAATCCCCCCCTCCCCCCTCAAAAATATAACGGAGATCAATTTTCCCGCGAGCAAAAATTTCCACGGGAACGGTCGTCAGTTTACTTTGAACAAGGATGATCCTTCACCCGGCTGGTATCGCGGACACGACCCCCCCCATCCTCTTCCAGCATCTCTTCGATCTTACCTGACGCGGTTCTCTCATCCGTCGTTTTACCCGGTCGCGTCTAATATTTATCTCGAAGCCCTTCATTATTTTCCCACTGGCTATCGGTCTTTGTGTACGACTCGGTGTTCGCGTCCCTCGTGATTAACGATGCAACCGGGATTACACGACGGCCGAAATGAAAGGGAGGCTCTCGTTCGGCCGGAGATACGATGGAAACGACGCCATTGACGTCGTATGATGTCGGGATCGGCAGCCACGATGATGGCCAAGTGACAGAATAACGAGCACACGTTGACACAGCAGCTGGGATAATGAATGAAACAGAGAAGATATATGAGCGGCGGGAAAAACAACGACAAACCGACTAGCCGTGGACACGATAAGAACGTTGTAAGACGAAGGTGAAGCCCGGATGGTCCAAGTTGAGCCAACGACGAGGTTAATGAAAGCAGGTACGTGCGGGTATCTGTTCACAGGTATGTGCTAATCAATCGATTGTGCTACGTACAATCTCCGTTCCGTCGAACGTTCTATCATTCAGACTTTTCTCTTCGCTTCTGATGACGCTTCTCATTCCATTTCGGCCGTTCCTTGAATATTCTTCGTGTTATAATAATATATATATACTGTACTTTGTAATACTTGATAATAATAATACTTTGATATACTTTAATATTAATATAATATTGAAATATTATAAATATTATATAATAGTATAGAAATAGTATTGAAATATTGTAAATATTATACAGTAGTATTGAAATATTATAAATATTATATACTAGTATTGAAATATCATAAATATTATACAATAGTATTGAAATATTATAATTATTATACAATAGTATTGAAATATCATAAATATTATATAAAACTATTGAAATATCAGAAATATTATATAATAGTATTGAAATATCATAAATATTATATACTAGTATTGAAATTTCATAAATATCATATTGAAATATTATAAATATTATATAATAGTATTAAAATATTATAAATATTATGAAATATTATAAAATAAAGTACTAATTACTAATTAATAAATACTGAAAAGTATAATATTAACAATACTTTATAATAATTATACATATATAATACTTTACTACAATATAAATAATATTGTATTATGATATATTACCGACCAAAAACTCTCAAAGATTTTTTGTTATATATTAACAATCATTTCGTTGCATAAAATATAATTCAGTATTTAATTATATTATTAATTTAGTATTTATTTAGCATTTTATTTATAAAAGTATTCATAAATCACATTACAAACATGTCTGTCGCCATAAAATATACAAGAATTAACATTAGCCAAGTGCAATACAATTAGACTCAAACTTTCAGCTATCGTAACATATGTCAGTTATTATTTAATCGGTCAGATTAAATAATATTACCAGATTTAAAGAAAAAAAATGTAGTATCAGATTATTATGAAAGAAATTAAGCTACAGTAATGAAGCAAATTTCTGTCGAAAATCGTGCATTTTCTTTTCCTGAAACAAGCTCGAACAAATCAGTCGTCAGATTACACGATGAATTTCAAGTGAAATTAGACTTCAAGATCTATTAGAAAAAAAAGTGCAATTATCTTTCAGCCAACCCAATATTCAAGAACAACGTTTTTATTCTAACGTCTCAAGCCTGAGGAGTTCGAACACTTTCACAACCCACGTGCCTATCATCGCGTTACCTTCTTCCTTTATCAGATTCCTTCTCGACCTTGTTACCCTATTACCATCGTCCAACTAGAAATATGTCGTCGAAAGACGCGTTCACCAGGCTAGACGTCACCTCGACTTAGACAGCGGGGCCATTAGCGAACCGACCGACACAGGATCGAAAGAGGGGGAGGAGCAGGGAGAGAACAGGTCACGAGTGAAAAAAAAAAAAAGAAAAATGGATAACAAAGACAGAGAACAGAAAGTGCCAATCGGCGCGAGAGCGAGGTGTGTCGTCTAATCAAAAAATCCAAACGCGGAGGAGACGAATGTTGAGACGAGTTGACGCGAGCGGATGCGAGTGTAATCGGCGCGTGCCAACGAAGGACGTCAACTGTTTCGCCGTTTCATTGTCCTGTGGCCGTGAAATGGAGAAGAAACGAGAGAGAGAGAGAGAGAGAGAGAGAAAAGGAGGGAGGTCGCGCGGGACAAAAAGGTCGAAGGGTGATACGTCAGTGAGAGTAGAGATGGGGATGAACGTCGGGGAAAAACTAATTTCCCGGGCGAGGCTGTAGTGGGTGGAGAGGGACGCGGGTATTAAAAGCCCTCCGGGTTCGAAAGCGGCGGCATGCGAGTCAGCAAAACCTTTTCGGCGATTCGTTCTCCACCGCGAACGGAGCCAGCGTCGTATAATTTATATTCTTTCATATTCAAGCGACCTCTTGCCAGTTTACAACGTCACCCTGCACACTCCGCCTGTAAACATCCAGCCGTGCCGTTTCCCCGTTGCTGGAACATTTCGACGATAGGGAAACGTGATTTACAAGTCGCGTAATTATTTACTCGATCAACGATGTCATTCGTTTTCTGTTCTGAACGTTCGTTCGATGAATTCGTCATTGCGAGAGGACGAGGGAACGATTCTTTGTGAATGTGGTTGAGAAGCTCGAAGCTTGACCGACAGTTATCGAAATCTGAGCTAGCTTATGTGTGATGAACGTAAAGATACAAAGTTCGTAATAAAAGACTGAAAGTGACACTTACGTTTTATATATTTTGCTCGTCCTGTGCAATTTTGTACCTCAAGTTGTTCGCTGATTTTGACAGGTACGTTTTATTTTCATTCGCGTGAATACGAATTCATTGAAACGCAGGAGAGATTCCTAAGCGATGAAAAAAATTGAAAAAACGCGATAACAATATGAAAGTTTCTTAAAAATTTCTCGCGAGACTGATAATTAATACGAACGAATTTGGGGAAGAAAATTACTCGTAGAACTGATCGATACTCTTCTAAATATAGCGCGTATGCATATTTTAAAGCACACGTTACCGTTGATACTCTCTGCGAATATTCTTTTAATCGTCCCCATTTAAACTGATGTTAATTATCAAGTGTATCATTACAATTTTAGTATTTATATTATTTGTATTCGCTGCGATGAGTATCCTCCGCATTCGTACAAATGTAAGATAACGTGGCAACCGGGGATTTAAATTTAAAGTGCAATTTATCCCTCTTAATGTCCCGTGTTTCCTATAAATCAGTGCTTTCCGCATTAAATCCCGTCGTCTGGTTGCAGAAATTTTGCCACTTTGCCACTTTCGAGTCTCTCTCGATTCGGTTCATAAACGAGATAGTTTAAGCATGGTATAAAGTTTATGGATGCTGGGAAGCGAATGGTCTCCGAAACATAAGCGCATTACCATTCGCGACACAATCTTCGACACGATACTCGACTTCTGTTGCTAATTACCACTTGGTCCCTATTCTATCTTTCACTCGAAATTTTGTTGATAGCCTCGAGTAATTGAATCGCTGTAATTCCATGATTGTGTTCATCAAACACTTTGATTTTTACTCAATTGCTATTTAATACAAACATTTGCTTTTGTGATTATTCGTACACATTTAAAAGAGTCTGTTTCTCTATAAATACATATGTTCCGTGAGGAATATTAATCGAGTAGTATTTTTACATTTTATAAATAATTTTTTTAATGTCTACGATACTATTAAAATATCAAACAGAATTTTCTCAATTTCAAACTCCTACATATCTCCTGGTTAAATGTCATTATTTTCAATTTACATTTCTTCCAACAGTTTCACACCAAATCCAACAGTCTTCCGTTTGAAAAAGTCAAACAGAATATCTAATTTTTTCAAATTTCAAATCGAAACCTGATCATGCATATCTCCTGGTCAAACATCATCATTCTCAACATACGTTTCTTCCAACAGCTTCATACCAAATCCAACGAACTCTCCTACTAAAAGAGTCAAACAGGAATTTTTTCAATTTCGAATCAAACACCTGCATATCTCTTGGTCAAACATCATCATTCTCAACCCATATTTCTTCCAACAACTTCATACCAAATCCAACGAATTCTCCTACTATAAGAGTCAAACAGGAATTTTTTCAATTTCAAATCAAACAGCTGCATATCTCCTGGTTAAACATCATCATTCTCAGCCTATACTTCTTCCAACAACTTCAAACCAAATCCAACGAATTCTCCTACTAAAAGAGTCAAACAGGAATTTTTTCAATTTCAAATCAAACACCTGCATATTTTCTAGTCAAACATCATCATTCTCAACCTATATTTCTTCCAACAACTTCATACCAAATCCAACGAATTCTCCTACTACAAGAGTCAAACAGGAATTTTTTCAATTTCACAGCTGCATATCTCCTGGTTAAACATCATCATTCTCAGCCTATATTTCTTCCAACAACTTCATACCAAATCCAACGAATTCTCCTACTACAAGAGTCAAACAGGAATTTTTTCAATTTCAAATCAATCTACATATTTCCTGATTAAACATCATCAATCTCTATCTTCGTTTCTTCCAACAGCTTCACACCAAATCCAACAAACTCTCCTATTAAAAAAAATTCAAAGAGGAATTTTTTCAAATTCAAATCAAACACCTACATATTTCCTGATTATAACGTCATCAATCTCTATCTTCGTTTCTTCCAACAACTTCACACCAAATCCAACAAACCCTTCTATTATCCCAGTCAAACCTAATTTTTCCCACTTCGAATCAAAACCACTACAACCATCCTGGCTCCACTATCGAAAAGTTATTTCAGCCGAGTGGGAGAAGGGAGGGGGTGGGGGAGGTAATGCCAAAATTATCAGCCAAAGCTCGTACGTTGAAACTTATCTGAAAGTTTCCATCGTTGGTCGAGCAGCTCGTAACACGCTGGGGCCAGGGATTTTCCATCGGGATTTGCCGACGAATTCGCGAGTAACTGGGTAACAAGTGCAAGGTACAAAGGGAAAGTTGCCGGGGCCTGCGAATGACACGTGCGATCGCGCAGTTGGCGCGTTCTCGATGACAAGCGGCTGTTTACCAGCATTTTCTCCCTCCTGAGAGAAAGATATACCGGGGACGCGCGTGACGTGGTAGGGTGCGATGGCATGGCCGTTCCGGGCAACCGAAAATACTTTACGCTGAACTTAGTTTACGCCGTGAGCGTTATTGAAACTCCGAGTAGGATTACTCGGAGCTGCCAGAGATACGAGGCGCGGCCCTTAAGATCGCGGGGGCGAAACACAATATCTGCAAGCTTATTTATGTGCCCTACGGCACGGTCTCCACCCTCTCCTTTTCTACGCGTGTTTGGAAACTTGAGGCGACCAACTCGCCCCTATGCAGACCAGGTCTCTCTCTGCGAATTACCAATGAGTTTAATACACGTACACCGCGGTACGTTTACAGTGACGAGCAAAATTGAACACACGTATGGATTTCTTTTAACGTCAATGATGTTTCATCGAGCGTGTGGAATATAAAAAAAGATGTAAAATTGGGATGTTTCGGCGATTCGAAATATCGTTATCGTTAATATTGCTACAGTTCGAACTTTGACTTCAGTAACGAGCACTGAAAACGATCTCTTTGGATATTACTTTGAGAAACTGTATCGAGACAATGGTCTCTTGTTTAAACGTTAATAACGCGTCATCGTTGCCGTTATCGTTGAGCCGCAGCATGAAATTTAAATAACGCGAACAAGAAAAAGAAAAAGAAGAAGAAGGAAAGAAAGAACGAGGATGGCGAGTTGCAAATCGCGAGAATAGAGTTTAAAGCGGGAAGTCTGAGAAGAAAAAAGGAAAGGAGAGCGTGGCCGAGGGAAGACGCGAGATTGGCGAGTTTAGTCTCGTGTCGAACGCGAGTTGAGGAAGGACAGACGTGAGAGGGGAGAGGGTAGTGAAGACCTGGAGAAAGAAAAGAGCGACGAGAGGCAAGAAATAGAAAAAAGAAAAAGAGAAAGAGGCGGTGAGTGGCAATGGAAGAGGTGGGATAGAAGCGAAGACAGAGGAGTCAGAAGGAAGGAGTCTTCGGGGTTGGGTAGATGAGGTTTTCGTCGAGTGAGATAAAAAGCCGCTTCCTTCCGCGTGGCGACTATTAAAACCGTACCATTATGGAATACGTAGCAGTGTATATCCTCGGTCGCCGCTTTTATTTCATTACATCGTTTGCCCGGCTAACGGAATTACCGCAATTTCGCGGCGTGCCGGCCGCCACGGAGCCACTACGCTTCGTTGCTCTACAACTCAACACCCCCTCCCCCTCCCCCCTCCCCCCTCCCGCAGACTAGCAGCACCGGCAACCCCTTTCGCCCGCTTTGGCCGCCGCTCGTTCGAACGACTTCCTCCCGACGGATTCCCAGAGCACGTAGCCAAACCAGGGGAGAATCTTCTTCTCGCCTCCTCCGGGCGGTGTCTCGATCCACGGCACTTTACTATCGAATGCTCGTTAATTACGGTTATTACAGCGATCGCGCGGAAGGGATGTGCATCTCTCTCCAAGGGGGGACGGGGTGATATTGCTGCACGCTGTCAATCGTCGACACGATGCTTGGCGTGGTAACGATTTCTATTTGTAACGAGGGGGAGAGGGGATAATTTTAAAGAAAATTACGCACTCGAGTGTAACGTCGTTCGAGTGTAGTTCAGTGTCTCGTGACTGAAACTGTCGAATTGATCGTCAACGTCGAAACGATCAATCTGTAATTTTTCAATTTTGCAATTTTAGAGATGTGTTTCTCAGAGATTTCAGTGATTTTTTTTGGGGGGGGGGAGGGGTACAAGTAACAGTGGTTAAAAGAAGTGCACAGTGCATCGTATTGTATTGTAGCGTTTGTACATTATAGTAATTAAACTCGGGTACATTGAACTTTTTGACATTTTTTGCTTTTATTAACATTGAATTTCTGTAACTTTTGGATATTTTCTGAAACTGCGAAAGTAAAGCGTAGAAATTTGCTGAAAAACCGTTCTTCTATTTTCTGTTAAAAAAATGAAACAAAATCTTTGTATAAATCAAATCTCGTGTTTCAATTATTGTCAATAGCGTTAAATAATAATACTAGAAGCTCAAACAAAGTAACGATTAAATTAAGAAAGAATAAGTAAAATAAAATACTATTAATTTCGTAAAATCAGTGTCAATACCAACAAATATTTATTATATCACAGACTCCTTATTTCTTGCACTTTAATTGTCGATACTTTTAATATTCATTAAAAGAAGTATCGTCAAAAATGTGAATCAAAATATGCATGAAAATTCGAATTTGTAAGATTCCAAGCCAGTTACTATTTAACTAAATTTAAATTCAAGAGGAATCTAGTTTAAAAGAGAGAGAGAAGAAAAAATTACTCTCTTTTGAATTCCTTCGTTTCAGCTGATTGAACGGTAAGGGTGCAAATAAATTTAGCGTCGACGGACGGAGCGGAATATCGAGTGCTCGTCGAACAGAGGGCAGAGTCGATTCGAAAAAAGAAATTCCAAACAGCCAAACGGACGCGCCTTTGAATTTATGTTACGTTTGGAGAAAGTTGCCGCGCTATTCAAAAGAATCTTCAAAGGGAAGTTCACAACGAGAGCGAGATTTCTAACGTTACAAAAGTCTCGAGAAGGACGGGAGTCGCGTATTAGAATTGTGTTTCTGTTCGGGGCAACGCTCAGATCCCGAAGACTCCTGCCTGCAATCGTATTGATAGCTCTGCTCGAGATATTTCCAAGGATCGAATCTCTTTCTTCACTCAAGGTCTTCAAAGTGGAAATATCCTTGCGAATGGAGTAACGAAGAATGGAAGAACGCGCGGCAAGTCCATTTTTTGAGAATTTTTTTTTCAAGTTTTCTCGGGCAGTGCGAAGATCTCAAAAATGGGAATGTGAGCGTACAAATGGGATAACGACGTATGAAAAAAATATCGGATAATAAATCATATAGTAATATGTGTAATATACAATAATTTAATATAATTAATTTCATTTTGTTTTCATTTTAAAATAGTAATAAAATATTCCGGACAATTTTTTTCACTTTTGTCACGACTCGCAATACGAGCTGTTCATTGATCCACGAAACTAATGTTTTCTTAAATACTCAGCAGAGCGACTGGAACTCGTACAAAATTTTGTTCCAAATTTGAAAGAACAAGAACACGTTGTTCGAACTACGAAGGATCTCTCGTCTTGAAGAATATTCCTCGCCCTTCATATATGTTAGATCTACCTTATAGATCTATTATAATCGCAACATCTCGTATCGATTAAGTGTACAACTAGTATGTATGTGATATGCGTGTATGTGTATGTATTATTTATATAAGCAGCTCGTATTGTCAACGTTCATCCTTGTGATAAGAGTCCGCTGAACAAAAATCGTTATTCCTAAGCAAATATCAAAGTGATTACTATCTCGTTAATTATTCTAAAGCCACGCTGCTCTACGAGCTCCAACAACATGTCGACGATATAACTATTCGAAGAAGAAGCTTGGAGTATCCGCGTGACTTTGATATTTCGCGTCGAGTTCGCGTTCGAAATTGAAGAGAGGCGCGAGTGAAATGATTTTTCACGGAGCGAGGTCGAAGAGGCGGAAAGAATCAGTTGTATCGACACGTACGGGCGTATCGATACGACAACCTTACGCACGATTTACAGATCTTCGGCTGTAAGGGTGGAGGAGGGTGGCGGATGGGAAACAGAGGGTCGTATAGTAGTTTCGCAACGATGGAAAAGATTTCGTGGGCTGAGGGGGTGGTGAAAAATGCAAAGCCATCGACACGAGGAAAAACGGATGTTCGACCGTGCGGAATCTGTAGGAGACGCGTCGTCGAGCATGAGACATTGTCTGCCAGCTCGTGCAACGCTCTCCGCAATAATAGAATTTTCAAACTTTCCACCAACGCCTCGCGCGCCGGCTCTTCATTGAAATTCTAATTTTTAACGGCCTCGGGAAATGTCTTTTCTCACCAATTAGGTTCTCAGGCGACAGAGACGTCTTTCCTTTTTTCCTGATTTGAAATTGTATTTGTTCGAAAGTTTAGAGTAGTTTTCATCAGGAATCAAAAGTTGAGGGACATTTAGATTCAGGTTCTATCTGAAATGACTGGAATTTTCTTTTTCTTGCATTTCACATGTTCGAACAGGTGGAAATGGACAATGTTTTTGAAAATAAACCAAAGTCATTTTTTTAATTTTAAAGTCTTTATGATTACATTAATTACAATATATATAAATATATAATTACATATATGATAAATTAATTAATTATATATAAATATAAAATATATAATTGTATTTTTTATTTTAAACTCTTTGTAATTATATTACGTCTTCTTTGTTTTAAAGCCTTTGTAATTACATTATGTCTATTTTATTTTACAGTCGTTATAACTGTATCATGTCTTCTTTATTTTAAAGTCTTCAAAATTATATCATGTCTTTTTTTACTTTAAAGTCTTTAAAATTATATCGTGTCCTTTTTTATTTAAAAGTCTTTATAATTGTATCGTGTCTTTTTCATTTTAAAGTCTTTATAATTATACTAATTATAATATATATAAATATATAATTATACATAAATATGAAATATATAATTATATTTTTTATTTTAAACTCTTTGCAATTATATTACGTCTTCTTTATTTTAAAGTCTTTATAATTACATCACGTCTTTTTTATTTCAAAGTCTTTATAATGACAAGGCCTTTCTGTCCAAGGAACGGATAATTCGTTCATCGTAATATTAAAAAAAAGAAAGTTCGAATATTATTCGATACGTGTCCTTTCTTCTGCAACTTTCTGCTGAAAAGTGTCATCCGTCAATTTTTCATAGTCACGTGTTTTCACGAACGTTTTGCCACCGAATAGCAACTGTTGGCGTTGTAAAAAAAAAAAAAAAAAAAAAAATAGAAAATCTACGGGCATTTAGACACTTAAAAGCCCGGTCCCCATTAGACGATGGGTGAGTCTGGAAAGAGTCGAGCGAAACCGAAGCGTTCCCTCGTCGAACGAACGGCAGAGAGTGTCGTTCTCCGCGCGACGAGAGGCAATCGAGGAAAATGGAGTCGGCGCATTATTTTGGCGGTGCATTCACGCGGGCCACTGCTATACACGGGTGCTCCATATGCGAGGATGCGCGTGCAAGCACGAGCGAAGCGTGTTCCAGCGAGAGCGTTCGCGTGTACGCCTGTTTCCCTCCAGCGCTACGTGAATGCGGGCCCGTACGAATAAAACTCGACCACGAAGCCGCGATACGCTTTCCAGAGACGAGATAAATCGTCCAGGATTTCTCTTAGACGTTTCTCGCCTCGCTACGCGTTGCCATCGAACAGGTTAACCCGGCAGCCATCTCCACGTGAAATAAAATCCCGATGACTCGTGTCATTCCTCTCGATCGCCTACGATCGCGAATTTCTCTACCCAGATTTTCCACCCGTCCACGCGACACTTGCGCTTTTTTCTCTTTGAGCGCAATTCTCGACACAATGACATGGTATAAATCTCTGCCATCCTGGAAGCCATTAAATGCGTACACTCAAATCAATAAAGTCATATACATCGACTTCATGAGCGTTACAAAATCCTTAATGGAATCACATGACCAAGAGAGCCAATTAATAAAACCACCATTCGAGAACTAAATCACAGCCAGTCTAATACAAATGCCACGGTCATCTGGATTCCAGCTGATCAAGGAATAGAAGGAAATGAAAAAGCCGACGCAGCAGCGAAAGAAGCCACAGCTACAAACTGATCCATTGCAAAAAAAAGTAGCAAAAAATAAATGGAACAATACATGAAAAACAACTGAAAGCATCCAAGACAAAAGTATCCAAGAATTTCACCAGGAAAACACGAAACTTTAACAACAGGAAAGGAGGAGTGATTATCACGGGTCATACTGACACGTGAACACAAAGTCAGGAAAAACTGCACCATCCACATGCATTCGTTGCAATAACCATCCATTAACAATAATTCACATACTGCACGAATGTCATACTACAGAAACCCAAAGACAGAGATGCGGAATCAACGCAAACATAAACCTGACCTCTCAAAATGACATACAGAGAGTATTAAAATATCTGGAAAACTACTACACGCATATCTAATGGCACCGTCGTCGCTAATGACCTCGTTGTCGATGCGACATTAAAGAAAAATAAAAGAAGAAGAAGATATGGTATAAATTTCTGTTTGTTAACATTGACCGCGAAAAGGAATTTTTGAAACTTGACGAATAAATACTCGAGTGACATTTGCTGGATCTAGAAGAAATGGCGTCCAAGAAATTTCTTCAAAGACGTTTGCCACAGAGTTGCAATGAAAAATTGATATTTCATTTACTACGTTTCTCCGAAGTTTTGAACAAACTCTTTCGAGTGTGCTTTTGTCAAAATGAAAGATGAGAAAGTTCTTTCCGTGGCTAAGAATTTCTCTGTGACGAAATACATAATTAGGGAGAAAAGAAGAGACGCAAATTACTTTTCGGCCAATCCAACAATATCGTATCCTAGAATACTATTTTGACAAATATCGCAATACATTGTGCATTTTTGCTCTGATTTGATAGTCGTTGAAGCTACGCGTTGCTCGTAACGACGCGGCCACGTCTTGCCAAGGATGGCTGGTGAGTAGGCAAGTAACGAAGCGTGAGTAACTAACGATCGTAAAAGCACGAAACAACGTAAGTACAACGCGGCACGCTCGTAAAATGTCGGCACGTGTTCGGCCTTTTTCTGGCCACGCGGTGCCGTGCAACTTCAGGCCAACAAGATGACGAACTTCCCTCGCAAACCGACTATTCTTCCAACTATTCGCAGAACGACGAATTTCTCGTTGTCTGCGCGCCCTTCTCGCGCGAGAAAAAATTTCGAACAGTCGCACGAACTCGAGTATTTGGACTAGTTCTGTGAATATTGTCGTGATTGCACCAACGTATGGTTGTTTACGAATGTAACGAAACGTTTGTAGGAAGTTTCCGTGAATACATTTTTTTTATATATTTTATATATATTACGTATATTTTATATTATATATATTATGTATATTATGTATTTTACATATATTATATATATTATGTATTTTACATATATTATACATTTATATGTACTATGTATATTATGTATTTTACATATACTATACATTTATATGTACCATGTATATTATGTATTTTACATATACTATACATTTATATATACTATGTATATTATGTATTTCACATATATTATATAAAACATTTTGTAACGAGATGATTAGTGTCGAGATGAGACACGTTACAATAACTAGATACGGATTTCTACCCGAGTTCATATTTCTGAAAATATAATTAAAAAGGTAGAACCACAATGGAAAATTGGTCCCCCTGAAGAATATTATATAGTACTTTATGCAATTCTGCTTAAGACGTGCAAAGCTCCGCGGTGAAATGAATCTAAAAATACTTGTAATAATTAATTGTAATTATATTTACAATTAAATATTTGTAATAATTAATCAATAATTACAAGATATTTAACGGAAGCATATGTTTCGTAGAGATACTTAAACAGCCAATCATCTATTATATTAAGCGAACATATAAACGTTCATTGATCTTTGAGAGAAGAAGAAATTCTACCCCTAAGAAGGTGAATTTCTAAAATAAAATTATATTCTTTTAAATAATTATAATAATAATAGTAATACTTCTAAATAATTGTAATAATAATACTACTACTTTTAAATAATAATAATAATACTTTTAAATAATTATAATAATAATAGTAATACTTTTAAATAATTACAATAATAATACTACTACTTTTAAATAATCATAATAATAATAATAATACTTTTAAATAATTATAATAATAATAGTAATACTTTTAAATAATTACAATAATAATACTACTACTTTTAAATAATAATAATAATAGTTTTAAATAATTATAATAATAACAATACTACTACTTTTAAATAATAATAATAATAATAATGCTACTACTTTTAAATAATTACAATAATAATAATAATAATACTACTTTTAAAGAATTATAATGATAATTATGCGCCATGTAATTTCGCGTCAACTATCAAAACTGAAATTCTCTTCAGTCACCTTCAAAGAAAAAAAGAAAAAAAAAAATGAAAAACTAACATCTTCTAAACTAACATTTGATTACAAAATAAATTTACAGTTATTTTACAATTCGTAAATAATTGTGCCAGCAATTTCACTTTAGATGCACGATTGTAGCAGTGAGTTCAATTCGCGACAAGCGAGTGCCGAAAGACGTCGTCGAGAAGATTCAGAAATGACGCTGGTGAACGCGTGTGTGTCCGTTTGTCGATTTTCTCGCGACGACGAAGTCTCGATCCGTGTGCACGACGAAATGAAACTAGAAGTCGAACGACGAACGTTTCAGCAAACAATTTCACGTAGCAGTAAACGTATTATGCGGCAACTATCGAGGGCGGGAGAGCGAGAGACGGGGGCGAGTTGGACGGGAGAGGTAGCCATTCGTGCTGCCGGAACCTTAAGAAAGGATTGCCGAGAGAAGCTGCCGTTTATCAGAAACGACCTCGGTGCGGCTGACAAGCTATTACTGCACGTGAGATCGCCTTTGCATCGAGATTGAATAGATCGAGACTGGCTGGAAAATAGGTAACGGAAGGCCAGTTCCCGGCTTCTTCGGTAAAGAGAGAGAGAGAGAGAGAGAGAGAGAGAGAGAGAGAGAGAGAAAACGAGCCACCGTTCGGATCATGTTAACCTTGTTGTTCGCGGGCTTGCTAACAAACGAAAGCATTCGTAATACGCTCCCTTTATATCTCGATCCGCACGACAGAGGCGAACCGAGTTGAATCGAGTTTATTACGGAAGGTCTGTCGTCTAGTTTCTTTTTTTTTTTTTTTTTTTTTTTTTCTTTTGAAAACCCATTTCCCCCCACGTGAGCTTTCTTCTTCTCTGTTGCAAACTCTGCGATAATTGATCGCGAAAGTACTCGAACCCTTGCGAGGAAACGTTTACGGTTGCGTGATATTATGTGTGACACTTTGAAATTTCATTGACACGAGTTCTGAAAAAAATGTAATATATATATAATAAAATATATAATAGATAAAAATAAGAATAGAAATAAAATGAATATAGATATATGATAGAAATGAAAATAAAATAATTATAAATATATAAATAAAAATAAAAATAGAAATAAGTATAAATATATAATAAATAAAAATAAAAATAGAAATAAAATAAATATAAATATATAATAAAAATAAAATAAGTACAAATATATAATATATAAAATACATAATAAAAATAAAAATAAAGTAAGTAAATATATAATAAAAATATAGAAAAATATATGGAAAAAAATATATAAAAATATAATATATATAAATAAAAATATAGTCGTAATTTATTACATTTCTCAATAACGTTTAAAACAAATAATCCTGTGACATATCTCACAATAAATAATCCAATACATCGATATTTCTCAACAGCCAATGGAACACTTAATTTCATGCTTCGGACACAATTCTCTGCTAAACACAAGTAATTATAAAATCAGTTCTTTACCAACATAATCGCGATATTCATCTCGTATCACAATGTTGACGAAATTTCAAAATGTTTTACACAATTCGCGTGCACGAGACTCCTACTTGCAATGTTTATAATTGTACTTATACTTGTAGATTCGGCGCGCTACAATGCCTGCACGCGTTTGCAGATTTAGCATCCGCGTTACGATACTCGACTGTTTAGGAGCTTTGTAATATTCGTATGGGGAAACCGCAAAAAGGTGGAATACATTATATAACAATGACATAACGAAACGGAGTGATTTTTGCAAGTAAAATTTAATTCGCTCGGCATCGAACTCGGCTGTATATGATAATGTAACAGGATTGGGGGAGATCCTCCGATTGCAAATATTAAACAAAACAGTGGGAAAAGGAACGAGATTGACAGAACATTGGAGAATTTCTGAGAAATGCTTTCGCGGTTTCCAAAATGGTAACTTTTACCATTCTAGAGATACGCGATGTGGAGTTATTCGACCCGTTCCATTTTATCCTTTCTGGAAATTGCACCGGAAGTCGAGACGTCCCTTTTTTTCGATTTTTCCTCTTAAAATTTTACATTGGCAAAATCGATACTTAGAAGATTGCGATAAATTTGTAAACGCTGTTGCAGCGCAGTGAAATCCTAACTTTGTCTCGTTTCTGTTTCCCTCGTGTTTCATCGCCGTCATCGAATCTTTCAAGTCAAAATTGTACCGTTCCCTTTCAGCAACTGCCTTCTCACCAAATGTAAAATTAATATTTCGATTAATTTAAAATTACACCAAATGTGTACGAATTGAGATAAATTTCATTTCGTAAAGAGTTTGAAAGTCAATTGAAAGAAAAGTGTCACCATAAATGGTGAAATTATTTATTGCTTTTTAGCTTTTTAATAACTTCAAGGACTTTTCTTCATCTTGAAACTGAAGCTACCGTCAATTATTTTATTATTTTTATTTCTATTATTTTATTGTATCATAAAATTTGTTTCTGATGGAAAATTCTACGCTTCGCTCGTCGATAATTTCAGTGTCAAATACAACGCCATTAAGTGCAGAGTCGAATCAAATCAGTCGACTACGTGTTCTAATTGAACTTGATTCAAAGCGATAGCGCCAAGTATTAGTATAAAATTAACTAATTGAGCAATCAACCTCGCCGGAACGATTACTCTGAGAATTCAGCTCAAATGCGATAACTTGCACGCATTCGTTCCAATTTACGTGGCCGCGACTATAATTAAAGAAGAAAGACGTGACTGCTACGAAAGTGGCAATTCGCAAATTATCCGAGTTATCCAATTACACTGTGAAACGGGGTTTTACGTCGCATGGATACTTCGGAGGACAATTGCCAACAGCTGTCGTTCATCGTTCTCTCGGGGTAATTGTAATCAATATCAAATTGCAGAGAGCAAGCACTCTCTGCTGCTGAAGATAAATGGTTCAGAGTCACGAGCGAACGGGGGCCGACACGAGTGGCAAAAATTTGAATTTTCACTAGACTAAGGCAAATGTTTCTTGGTTATTCCGAAATCTATTTGGAGTTGAGAAAATATATCAGTTGTTACACTATTCTATCGTATAACGTAATATTATAATACGAATATACAATATAATAATGGTGTAATATAATTATATTATATTACACTATAATTATATTACACTCTATAGTTATATTGCAATTATATTGCACTCTATAGATATATTGCAATTATGTTGCACTCTATAGTTATATCGCAATTATATTGCACTCTATAGTTATATTGCAATTATATTGCACTCTATAGTTATATTGCAATTATGTTGCACTCTATAGTTATATTGCAATTATATTGCACTCTATAGTTATATTGCAATTATATTGCACTCTATAGTTATATTGCACTCTATAGTCATATTGCAATTATATTGCACTCTATAGTTATATTGCACTCTATAGTTATATTGCAATTATATTGCACTCTATAGTTATATTGCAATTATATTGCACTCTATAGTTATATTGCAATTATATTGCACTCTATAGTTATATTGCACTCTATAGTCATATTGCAATTATATTGCACTCTATAGTTATATTGCACTCTATAGTTATATTGCAATTATATTGCACTCTATAGTTATATTGCAATTATATCACACTATATAGTTATATTGCAATTATATTACACTATATAGTTATATTGCAATTATATCACACTATATAGTTATATTGCAATTATATTACACTATATAGTTATATTGCAATTATATCACACTATGTAGTTATATTGCAGTTATATTACACTCTATAATTATATTACAATTATATCACACTATATAATTATATTACAATTATATTACACTCTGTAATTATATTATTATCATATTACAGAAATATAATTATACAATATAATAATAGTTTACAACATTAATTCTTACAGTTGTTATTATTTGCTTGTCTTTATCCATTAACGATTAATTAAATTATTTTGAAACTGCAATACAGCAGATTCTCTATGCGAATCCGTAATTTTTTGATATTATGTTCACATCACCAGAGTAGAATCATCTGACAAAGTGACATTCGAATATTGAAACATTGGAAAAATGGAGATCGACCCAAGAGAGGACGTACTCTAATATATTCTGTACTTCTACTGAACGTTTAGTAATTTACAATTAGAAGCATTATATTTCACATTCTTTCCACAAAATATAAATGAACACACAGACTAAAGAATAAAAGAAACGTTCGTCCTCGACTCGTAACAGAAAGACACATGTATATTTTTGTCAATAAAGTTCAGAAGTGACATATTTCTGCAGTTTCAAACAATTTGTCCACAAACGGATAAAAGTCTGCAATCTTGCAAATTACAAAATAGAAAGAAATTTTATCTAGAGATAATTTTTAGAATGATATTACTACCAATAATAACAGTTATTGATACTTTTACCATTGTGCAACACGACAATAAAAAAAAAAAAAAGAAAATGACATTCCTCTTGTTCAACATGGTCGAATGCTTGATGAATAAATAATCGAGATATCCAGCTAATAGATCCGCGGCAAATTGGCTGCGTGTCGCACGAAATTCCGGCAAAAACGTATAATTGGCATGAGGGAAGTAGGGGATGGTAGGGCCATCGTGACGGCCTTGAAAAGACAAACGAGCAATGGTCACGAAGTTCCGGCCGGTGGGTCTCCGCGCGGAAATGAGAAAACGTCTGTCTTGCCCGTTATCGGAGATATTGCTCTTACGAGCAGACCCTGCTCTTATCCTCTTTGCTTTCCATCCCTCCAGTTTCGGCTCGTTGAATTTATTTCTCCCGACCACTCGCGACTGCTACGTGACGCGAAATTTTCAATCATCGTGCCTGAAGACGTGTCGAGGAAACGAAACTTTGTCTATTTCGAAATCTAGTCTTGCTAATTGTCCAGTGAGAAATTGCGCTGCGGTCAAATAGTACTTCAGCAGAACTTTTCAAACGATTAACGAACGATTAAACGAACAGTTAAATAATTAGCTAATTTTTGAGATAATTAAACAATTTTACTGAGCCAATGGTACGGCATAATTTTACAAACACTTCGATTTTCTTCAAATTTCGTCAAACCGGAGAACTCGGATGGGAGCAAAAAAGAAAAAAAAATATTAAATAGATACATTGATTGAGATGTACAATTTTCTACTGCTGTTATACTTTTCGATCGATGAAATTTATTTTATTCCGACAAATAACGTCGATCATCGTGGCATGCTTTGACAGATTCTTGAAATTCTCTTTGGTACTTAGAGAAACATTAGATTTTGACAATATAAACTCATCTTTTTCTTCTATTTTTCTTCAATATCGCATCGACAACGAGGTCATTAGCGACGACGCTGCCATTAGACATGTGTGTCGTAGTTTACGTTTCTGAGATGTTCTATTATTATTAACTGTTTGACAAATAATATATAATTACACAAATAACACAGCAGAGAGCACATCGAGAATGAAATGTCAAGGTTTCTCGAACTTCTCCACTTTTCAAGTTCAACGAAACGACGAGAGAAGGAAAAAAGGATATTCAACAAATTTTACACATCTCCACCGTTGTAAACTTACCAGCGGAAAGAATAGTTCAACGTTCCTAGGGACGTTTAAATTTCAACAATTCTCGAGAACGAAGTTCCTTCAACCTCCGCACGATGTGAGAAAAGAGACCTTTGCATTCTATCGCAGAGTGAATTCCTAGGTGGGATCAATCTCAGCTGTTTCAACATCGAAAGACCTCCTGACTCGTGTAATTATAATTAGGTAGCGTGATATAAAGGACGAGCAAGTATTTCCAGTGCATCCTTCGCATTTGACGGTCAATGATAAAGCTTCCGCTTTGTCGAACCGATCCGCGAAAACAAGTATCTCCCACCGGCGGTGAAAATAGACGCTGATAAGCGTGTGCACGTGCGCATCGACGTTTTTTGATATTACGTCAGGCTGATTGGCATTTTAAGAATTTAACGAGACGCGGCCGCGCGAAATCGATACACCCAGGCTACGTAAAATCGCGACTACTATTTGTCGGGTTACACCGGTGACGTTAAATCATTCATACTCGTGGCAAGGGTTCGCTGCAAAAACACACGTGTCGATACCTGCGTCGCGTTGTTATTTCAAGAATGTGTATAAATAGCCGGCCATTGAAGAGCAACAACAGCTTCTTGAGCCCTTGGTTAACTCGAGTGACGTGAACTATCGATCCTGCTGCCGTTTATCGTGTTGCGAAACATTCGGATCGAGCCAGAGCAAGTATCAGTTAATAGACGAAACGGACATTTCTAAGTATAATTTTAAATTCGATTTCGTCGCCTCCCGCCGATGAAAGTAAAAAATCTAAATCTAATTGCGAAATTGTGAATATTTAAAGAGGATAAAAATTATATTTAATAGGATTGTCCACATGCCAATTGTATATGTATTAAAAATTATATTTAATAGGATTGTCCATATGTCAATTATATATGACTATTTTAAGATAGCCATTCGTGGTGTATATCAATTTTCTTATCCATTTAATTTTTAATCTACTAAATAGGCATACATTTGCAATAGATTTGGTATATTGATGTCATTTCCGACCAGTTTGGCCATTTTGACTAATTTGATCAACTGATCGTATTTAATAGGAGTAACAATATTAGTTATATATTATATATTAAGATAGTCGTTCGTGCTGCATATTAATTTTTTATCTATTTAATTTTGTAATAGATTTAGTGGACTGGTTTCAGATTTGACCAATTTGATCAGTTGACCATAAAAATTGTATTTAATAGGACTGTCTACAACATTAGTTATATATTTAAGATAGTCGTTCGTGATGTATATTAATTTTTTTATCCATTTAATTTTTAATCTACTAAATAGGCATTTGCAATAGATTTGGTAAATTGGTGTCATTTTTGACCAATTTGGCCACTTTGACCAATTTGATGAATTTGATCAACTGATCGTATTTAATAGGACTGTCTAGAATATTAGTTATATATTTAAGATAGTCATTCGTGCTGTATATTAATTTCTTTACACACACACACATAAATTCTTTATAGCAAATTTTTATAGTAGACAATACAGAATTGGTTTCAAATTTGACCAATTTAACGAATTGGCCAAGAACAACAAAAATCATATTTAATAGGACTGTCTGCAATATTAGTTGTATATTTAAGATAGTCATTTGTGCTGTATATTAATTTCTTTACACACACACACACACACACACACACACACACGCACATATTGTTTATAGCAAATTTTTATAGTAGACAATACAGAATTGGTTCCAAATTTGACCAATTTAACGAATTGGCCAAGAACAACAAAAATCATATTTAAGATAGTCATTCGTGCTGTATATTAATATATATATATATATATATATATATATATATAAAATATATATTATAATAATATAATATATTATGTAATAATAATATATTATATAATATATTATAATATATATTATATATATATATATAATACACACTTGCAGCAAATTTTTATGGTAGACAGGATTATTATTTCAAATTTGACCAATTTAACCAATAAAGAACAGTAAAAATGATATTTAATAGGGCTGTCTGTGATACTAATTATATATAAATATAATATAATTTAATGATGCTATAAATACACACATATATATATATATATAGCAAGTAAATATATTTGCAGTAAGTTTCTACAGTATATTGGTCTCAAATTCGACCAATGCAATCGCGGCAACCGCGTCGCGTTATATAACGCTAGCAAAATCCCCGAAATGTGCACGCGGGAGATGTGTGTAAAATTTGTCTAGCGCGACGAGTATTCAAATACTTGCAAATACAGCGACCGTGGGAAACATTATGCTGAACAGAGCGTCGCGTCGTATTTCTTTTTGCTCGACTGTTCTTCGCGTCGCTTCTTGTCCGTCGGTGAGCCACGTCGGGGGGGGCGGGAGGGGGGAAGGGCGTTAAAATTTCACAAAGAAAAAAAAAAGAAAAGAGGAAAGACGGTGCAGAGAGAAGAAAGATGAAAAGAAAAAGGAGGAAGAAAATGAAGGAAGAGCACCGCGTTGGAAAATGCCTCGCGATTTGACATTGTTAATAGAGGACGCGCGCGTTCGCGATGGCGCACCATGAAAATATAATAACGACGTTACTTTTATCAGGATGGAACTTACACACGTCGCGTTTAACAATGCAGAGGCGCGCGAGCGCGTTAAAAGCGGATAACGCTGCGGAATAGTTGACGAAATACTTCTGGACTCGCGCATTCCCGCCGACGACTGGGAAATTTTAATCACGTTCCTCGCGGTTACGTGTTTTCAACATGATTGTGGAAATACGATAAAAATGCTGAAAGAAAAAACCGGTGAAAACTATTTCTTACTTGAGGCGCTGTAACCTGGTTGAAACGCTGTGTAATAACTGGGCTGTATTTTCACGAAATTCAAATTTACAAACTTGCGCGAAACTGTAGAAAATATTCAAAGTAGAGTGATCGTTAATCCTTGCACGTCAATCTGACACTTTTCTCACAAAGCGCTACGCTATTTCGCAGTTACAGAACGTAGGTACATTTACATGTATAAATATATATATATATATATTTTTTTTGATCATCTTTTGGCTGCAAATAATTCCAAGTTCAACTGGCAGAATGCATGCAATTATGTATTCCAATGAGTATATAAACGTTTACAGTTTTGAATATAATTAATCATATCTGTGAATTGTAGTAGAAATGTAAACCATTTATTATTAATAAAAGAGAGTGCGAGTTATTTATGTTCTCGTTACAAGCACCCGCTCTTTTACCACTGTAAACTGATATCTTCTACCAATCTTCAAGGGATCGAATCAAGTTAGAAAAAGAAGAAAGGAGAAACAGGATATTCAGTTAAACGTTATTTGAATTACGAGCACGCTCGTTCGATTACTATAAACTGATCGATGGTTGTAGGTTACGCTCGATAAAAACAGGGATGAGTGGGAAACGGGTGCGCAGCGCGCAGGGTGTAAACGTAGCGTGCAACGAGTGAACGTCGCCGGGATCAGTAATCGAGATACGTGACAAAAAGCAGCCAAGGAATAAGCTTACCGGCGATTAATTCTCGGTGGACGTTCCATCGCGATTATTATCTGGAATTAATATCGCGAAAGAATTAAAAAGAAAAAAGAAAAAAGACAGAGGGAGAGAGAGAAATTCGCGTGGCTCGCATCGAGCGATCGCCCATTGCCATGGGTGTAAAAGCGTGATCGATACGTCGTCGCATTTTATAAATTACCGTGCGCATCGCCCTTTCGCCCGTTTAGATCGCCGCCACAGGCGAACACATTCAAGTGGCCAGGCTAAACGAAATGGAATGCCGATACTCACGCGACCCTCCTATCTTCCCTGAGAGTTTATTTCTTTCGTAGTCACGCTCGCATGAAAGTTCATCGCGTTTTCCACTTCGTTTCCAATGAAATTTCCATAAAATTCACGCGCGGCACGCGACTCGCCCGCGCCCTCGTTATCGTTCAATTTCGTTTCCTATCGAGTTTCGCTACACGCGGTACGTCTGCGTCGGTTCTCCTATTTAGAGAATATACCCACGTACGTGTTTGGTCGACGTTTGCTCGTGTCGGCAGGCTTACGTGAATGATACAAGGGAAACTTGTAGAGAAGATCGGGGAAGCGTTCGAGAGGTACCAACATTTTGTCGTCCGGCTGTTTCGACGATTTAAATAAAACTAGGAACTTCGAGAAATGTGTGCGTAATTGTTTCGTGCGATGGAAGTGGCAAATGTTTGAAGAACATATTTTACGAGTTTCTTGTTATTGATTATAAAAATTGACTTATTTATGAAACATTATTATAAAAATTTAATAATTATAAAGCATTATTATGAAAATTTATTAATTACAAAACGTCATTATAGAAATTTATTCAATCATAAAACATTGTTGTAAGATTTAAAAATTATAAAACACTATTATAAAAATTTATTAATTATAAGACATTATTGATTTGAAAACATAATATAAAGAAATAAATAATGATATAATATAATATAAATGAGATAAAAATGGATAACATGACGTAAAAAGTTAATGGTATTAGAACACGTAAAGAGTGATAAAAAGGAAATATAATAAAAATGATAAAAAGATTTAATTGAAACAATAATAACAAATTAGTCGTTAATAGCAAAACAATATATTCCTCCTTTTACTTCTCTGCAATTCTAAATGTAAAAACATTGTTACATGCAAGTCTATGATCAATGAAAAGAATCTGCTCAACGATCTGCCAATTAAACAATTTTCTTGCCAATCAAATGCGAGAGATTCACTCTCAATATACGATCGCGAATTAAATACATTCAGTCGTATGAAATTCAGATTCATTCAACGCGCGATCGTAACACCTCAAGTGTAAGAAAACGAAATATAAACACCGTGACAACCGTTTTCGAGTTGTCGAGGCGCGGGTGAAAAGATCATTCGAAGACAACGTTGAGTCACGGGGCGTTGGAAATTTGGACAATTCCTCCTTTCCTTCCTTCCTTCCACAAGCGTTTTAAGGCCTCGCGCGACGAATGCCGATGATTCTGAACGCAGCGTTCAAATATTTGGATCCCACGGCACGTACGATTCGAAAAGGAGGCGTATTCCGCTCGAGAGAGCGAGTCGAGGAGAAAAGAGGCCTAAGACGGAATCGTCTTGTGGAGGATGAAAAAAAAAAAAAAAAGGAGAAGAGTAAAGAAGAGTAAATCGAAGTGCGTGGAGGGAACAACGCCGCGCCGATATGATTACAAACGCTGGAACGACCAAACCCAATAAACCTCAATCCAATAAATGGATTTCAGATTTCCTTTCTTGTTTCACAATTGCTTGAAAGAATGCGGACACTTTTGTCGGAGACGTAGACTTTCTTTTAGACACAGACACAATTTATTTTAATTGTAACGATTAACATTCTGATACGTTTGGTCGGAGATTATGGTCATTCTGGTGTTAACATATGGAACAGTTGGAAATTTTAGGTATCAACAATCTTTATGATTAATTTGATTTATGACTTGACTGTTGTAGAACTATTTCATTAAAATTGTAGAACTGTTTTACAAGAATTGACTGTGATAGAATTGTTGTAACTGTTATGGAATACTATGCGTGGAGTAATTACTATATATAATAGAAATAGAGATTGTACTTTGAACTCGAGAAACTCGCTCCTATCAGTGTCTTAAATATTTAAAAGCAGTTAAACGATAGAGATCCTTTCTTTGATAGAGCGATACGTTTCTGTTTCTAACTTGAGAGTAATTTATTATCATTGACGAGTAGCAATCCTTGTTCGAAAAAATTAGCGAATGACTTCGTCATTTTGACATTGAAAAGAAATTTAAATCTAGTCAGAAACATTGAAATTCGTCATTCAACGACTACCTGCCTTGAGAACTTTATATTTGATTTAATATTTTTATCGACTTATTTTTGAACAATTCAGGTGCTCTTGAATTGTTTCTTGGACGCAAATACTGCAATTTTTAGTAAAATCTCTGTTAAATGAAACGTGAATTTAGCATCTATATGTATATAAAAAAGATAAGTTTGATATCAATTGACGAAATTGCACAAATAAGCGTCGAATCCGACTATCAGCTTTATCGCCGGATGAACGTAGGTTTTAATCCATCGATTCGGTGAATTACTTTAATATCGGTGAATAACTTTAATATTCGAGATAACAATCCAATCTACGAACCGAAAGGCAAACTCATACGATCACGTGATTAATATCTTAGAATTCAAAGCGTGATAATCTTATACAAAGCTCGTGTTATCTTGGCTGAATAAAGTCAAATTTAATTCTGCGTTTGTAACGAAACTGTGTACCAATGTATTATAAAACAAAAAAGAAAAAAGGACGTGACAATATAAACGTTTAATATTTAATGGGAATATTGCGTAATAAATATTTAAAAGTGAAGAAAGGAATATTTAGTGTGAAATTTTTTATTATTAGTTGCAGCTACGTGCTCGATATATTTTTGCAAAAGGTATACTATCCCATATCGTTTGCCAAATACAACAAAGCTGCAACTTGCAATTAAGTGCAATTTAATAATTTAATCGTTCAATAATTTTCATACGCTGGAATAATAAAAAAAAAAAAGTTTCGAAATTAAAATATCCTCGAAAGTAACGATTAAAAAAGCGCGGAATTTCGAGCAGAGAACTTCAATTAGCCCGATATTAATAAAATGGTAAAAAAAAAAAAAAAGAAGGAAAAAGAGAGAAACATTTACATTAAATTTCAGATATCAAATATCAAATTAGCCGGGATATTTGCATGCAAGCTGTTTTCTCATCAACGAACAAACAAATGAACATCCAAACAGGATAATGTTTGTCCCGTGCTTCTTTTTTTTTTTAAAAAAAAAACGTACGCCGTGCAAACAGGGCCAAAAATATTCGTCAGATTAATTTACCGTTGTAAAATGTTTTCCCGAACCCGGGGGTAGCGTTCGCCGAGCTTTCTGAAATTTCGGGAGTGGGAACGGAGAAAAACAGCGGAAAATAAATCACCACACTCGGCAGAATGTTGAAACTCATCAACATTACTATCCTTCGTTAGCAGGATCCCGTCTCTTTTCCGCAACGAATACCGTCATTGGTATATTCGTGGTTTTCACATTAAATGAGAAGGATTTAACAGATTTTTCTTTTGGTGAAAAAAAAAGAAATTGGAAAAATTAAAAAAAAAAAAAAAGAATCCCCTCATCCGCCAAGTTTGGATAATAACCGGAACTCGGTAGCTGGCCTACAGCTTCTTTCGTCTCGATTGCGAGCGCAATTCCTTCGAAATTTTCGCGGAGGGAAGAAGGAGAGAAGAAAATTACGAGGGCGAGAGAAACGTCGGCGGCAATAAAGTCGAACGCGACGAATTTGCGACTCAACCCCCCCCCCCCCCAAGGATTCGATCTACGCCACCGTCAACGCCACGTGTTTCCCATAACGTGTACGTTAGGCGTACAAACACGAGGCTGATAAATAATACGCACGCTTGATTGCTTCAACAACGAGACGAGATTCATTTAGGGGATGTTTGAAAAAGAAATGGAAATAGGACGATAACAAGTAAATGAACCAGTCAGATTCTATATTTCAGGCGTGAAAGATTGCACCCGAAAAATAGACTGGAGAATAATTTCAGAATGAAGAGAATTATTTCAAGGAAAATGTAAGAATGGAATTTATATGGAATTTATTTATATGTATATATATATATATATATCTATTTATTATATAATATTTTATAATATATTGAATTGTAACTTGTATTATTCATATACAATTGATGTAATATTTTATTTTTAGTATATAAACTACAGAATACGATATTATACAGTTGTATACAGTAAATACTTTATACAAGTATTTTATATATATATATATATTTATTATATAATATTTTATAATATATTGAATTGTAACTTGTATTATTCATATACAATTGATCTAATATTTTATTTTTAGTATATAATCTACAGAATACGATATTGTACAGTTGTATACAGTAAATACTTTATACAAGTATTTTATATATATATATATATATCTATTTATTATATAATATTTTATAATATATTGAATTGTAACTTGTATTATTCATATACAATTGATGTAATATCTTATTTTTAGTATATAATCTATAGAATACGATATTATACAGTTGTATACAGTAAATACTTTATACAAGTATTTTATATATATATATATTTATTATATAATATTTTATAATTTATTGAATTGTAACTTGTATTATTCATATACAATTGATGTGAATTGATTGGTGAAAAATCGTCGTCGGATTCTTATTTATGGAACGATTGTTCTATTTGTAGTATAGATATAAAAAGTTTTTGCTCGAGGGATAAAATGAAAATAAATAGCGCGCATGTTCGACTGTTTTAAAAATTATTTCAGAAAAAATTAAAATGACAGTCCAGAAATTTGTGAAACGATTTTGTCTTCTTATTTCAGAGTGAAAAAATTCGTTATTCGAAAAAATGCATCTAAATATAATGAAAGAGAATATAAATGATACACAAAGATAATATAAAAATGAAAATAAAGGTGATATAAATATTAAAGTAAAAAGTAAAATCTGACAAGAAAATAGTTCACATCAGATAATTAAAATCTACGGTATTTGGTTTTATTTTACATCCTATTTTTGCAGGAGGGTATCGCCATATTTCCAGGGACGGTATATAAAGTTCGGTTGAAATTAACACGTAAGTCAAACATGAAAGTCTGTATGCTGTTTACGTTCAATTACAAAGTATCAAAGTATTACGGGCGGGGCAAGTTATTTAAGAAAAGCAACTTTATACGAGCAAGAGACGCGTGCGTATCATTACGCGAGTTGAAAATTAAAATCCTCTTTCAGAATCGTATGAGAAATATTCAGCCTTCCATTACAAATTAAATGACACACTGCGATTTAATTAATTTAAATGGACGATTTTAATATGCATATCAGCAAATTGAAACGCACTCGTCATTATAACTCTTTGATCCATAATGTAAACGTACAATTCATCTGCCTAATAATTATAACATCGGTGATTAATGACACGAAGTGCAGGGAAATAATTGAACGGAAGGCAGAAAATTGGCAACAGCCGTGCACGAGTCGGCTAATTTTGAAAATCGGGCGAAAGAAAAGAAACTAGAAAATTTAAAAAAAAAACTTCCGCCATTAAACGCGGCATAAATTAAATTCTGCATTCACCGCTGAATCCCGGTGTTTATGCAAATTTAGTTCTGTCGCGAGTTGTCCCCGTTAAAGCTTATTATCTCTGTGCAGGGAGGATCACTGCAGGACAAACAAAAAGCAAAGTAACAGAAACAACAAAAGAGAGAGAGAGAGAAATTTTATGGTAAATATAAGGTTACAAGAGCGAATCGTTGCAAAAATTACGAAGTATTACAGACAGAAAAATATGGCGTGATATCGACTGACGTTCTCAGGTAAAATGGCACCGAATCTGATAGAGGGAAGTAATAAAGAGACGAAAATGGAACGTATTGACGGGTTTATTGCGACCGACTGTACATTATTCGAACAATCAAACGTAATCAGAACTCGACGACCTCGCCGGGCGAGGAACTTTCCCTCAACTTCGGACGAAGTTATAATCGAAGTCAACTTAATAGAGCTTGGGGATGGAAACTGATAATTAGGACATCGGCCCTCGATACTTTGCCACCCCCTAATCGAATGGCACTCTGGTAAATTCTTCGAACGATGCCTCTCAGTTTACGTCACCCAATTGCCCCTCTTGCACGATCCATTCTCTGACGTTCGAATAAAATTGTGTAACAATTAAAATGTATAACCTATGTTAATAAATTATATAATTGTAACACGTATATATATATATATATATAGAAAAATTATAATTATAACTATATAAATTGTATAATTTGTATAATTATAAATATATAAATATATAATTGTAACGCGTATATAAAAAAAATTATAATTATACAACTATATAAATTGTATAATTATGTAATTATAAATATATTTATAAATATAATTATCTAAATTATATAATTATAACACGTATATAAGGGAAATTATATTTATAACTGTATAAATTGTATAATTATATAATTATAAATATTTTTTATTAAAATTATATTTATAAATATAATTACCTAAATTATATAATTATAACACGCATATAAGGAAAATTATATTTATAACTTGTATAAATTGTATAATTATATAATTATAAATATAATTATATAAATTATATAATTGTAACACGTATATATATAAAAGAACTATAATTATAACTATATAATAAATTGTATAATTTATATAATTATAAATATAATTATATAAATTATATAATTATAACACGTATATAAGGAAAATTATATTTATAACTATATAAATTGTATAATTATATAATTATCAATATATTTATAAATATAATTATCTAAATTATATAATTATAACACGTATGTAAGGAAAATTATATTTATAACTATATAAATTGTATAATTATATAAATTATATAATTGTAACACGTATATATATAAAAAAACTATAATTATAACTATGTAAATTGTATAATTTATATAATTATAAATATAATTATATAAATTATATAATTGTGACATGTATATGAGAAAAATTATATTTGTAACTATATAAATTGTACAATTATATAATTATCAATATATTTATAAATATAATTATCTAAATTATATAATTATAACACGTGTATAAGGAAAATTATATTTATAACTATATAAATTGTATAATTTATATAATTATAAATATAATTATATAAATTATACAATTATAACACGTATATAAGGAAAATTATATTTATAACTATATAAATTGTATAATTATATAATTACCAATATATTTATAAATATAATTATCTAAATTACATAATTATAACACGTATATAAGGAAAATTATATTTATAACTATATAAATTGTATAATTATATATTTATAAATATAGTTATATAAATTATATAATTATAACACGTACAAAAAGAAATTACATATTTTTCACTCTGTCACATGTTTGTAACAATATCGCGTAAGTTATTTATCTAACCTTGATCTTCGCTTTAATTCACACTTGTTCCATCAATTAGGGGAGAATTACAGAAAAAAGAAAAAGAATACTGAACTTTTGAACTCGTCATCGTAGATTTCTCCTTTTCTTTTCATAATTAAACATTTGCTCGTTTCACATTTAAATTATAAAATTTCGTAGAAACAATCGCGTGACCAGTACGTTGCACGAACGGAGCATTAGCTGGAAGACAATAAAGATCGAATCGCAGATATTTCCACCAGTTTCAGAGTATTATATTCATCCACGCGAAACTCACGAAGAGAGACATTTCGAAATATTTTTAAAAGAAGAACGAGTCCCGGTAAAAGCATACTGAATTTGTCTTTTCGATTTCGACGATTCGAAATCTGTAAAACTATCGAACCGTCGATTTTTGCAAATTCGTGGAGATTTGGTAATTCGGAAAAATCCAAAATGGACAAAATGCCAGAACGACGTCGGTGTCAGTTCAACAGGCGAAACGAATCTAATGGTTGAGTCCCTCCTTGGCAATTATTTTCAAAAGGACGTAAATTTGCGTAAAAGTGCACAGCGCGGCGATTACGCGGGCAGTGACGTTTAAAAGTGGTCGGATGGGTAATTTAGCAGGTAAACCGGTGGCCGCGGTAGACACGCGGAAGGTGTTAATGGGAAACGATCCAGCGGCTGCGTCATAGCAATATATATATATATATATATATATATATATATATATATATATATATATATAATATATATATGCGGTATATTGAAATTGTCACGTGACAGGATATACACAACATACTGGCGGCGGAATACGCCACAGGGAGGCACGTGAAACGCGGCAGAGCGTGAGTGTGCGCCAGGAATGGCACAATGGCAACGGCACTCGACTGACAATGAGCACGAGTGGAGATGTGCTCTCCCATTGGAGACCGTCTTGACGTACTAGACACCACCCGACACTACGAGCATTGGGTTAATGCGCTATTGTCCAGCGTGCGTACCTGCCGAGGATTACACGCGTTTGCTCGCGAGCGAGCCTCACCGTCTCCCCTAAGGTGCTTGCATAATGCACGTACACGCGAATACCTGCACTCCACCGGATTCTGCCATATCCTTTCAGCCGACACGTGACCCTGGCCTCCAATCACTGTCGCTTTTGTCCACCGTTTGTTCGGTGGAACTGCTGAAAGGTGCGTATATTATTATTTGGCCACGTAGGCACGATACGAAACGCTCGTCAGCCAAATAATTTCATCGTCGGCTGATGACAAACATTTTTCTATAAACCACTTGTATATATGTTTCACGTCGAGGACATTTATGTGACATTGTTGACAGTGACTCCACTTGTCGCTCTAGGAATTTGAAGCGTTTGTTGAAAATTTAAATAAAATAAAAAGATGAGCAAACAATGAACTCCTCGATTGTAAATCAAAGCTACGATTGTAACGTTTCTGCTTTTCAGGAATATAAATTATACAGATTTATATTATACATGATATTACATGTATATTCGAAAATTCGAAGCACGTTAAAATTGAAACGAAGGGATAAATAAATAATGAATTTTTTTTCAGAGAAAGAGTACGTGAGAAGTTCGTTGCAAATAAAAATTTCCCATCGAGGAAATTTACACGCGTCGAATTTACATTTGTCGCTCCAGAAGTTCGAAGCACGTTGAGACTGAAACGAAAGAATAAATAAACAATGAATTCTCCAAGCAAATTAATCACATTTAAAAATCAAACGTTTTTCTGCTTCTCAGAGAAAGAGTACGTGAGAAGTTCATCCTCGTAAATTTGGAAGACTTGTTTCGGAGCGAATTACAATAGATGAAACTGCTGTTGGTGCACGTATTACAAAACACGATCCTGATACCGATAGAGAAACAGTTCCGTATTATTTTCAATTAACGGCGTTGCCCGCGGCACATTCGTCTCCGTTATCGATCAGCTGTTTCCTCTTCACTGTGCTTTTCTTCGGGACGTCCGGCTAATACGGGCCGTCGACATTCACCTAGGGATGGGCTCGAGTCCAACACGCACTCACGAGTCCGAGTCAAACTCGACGTTCGAGTAAATTTCGTTTCATGGACATCGAACGTCACATACGGAGATCGACATATTTCACAAAGCGCAAATTTTATGCAGGCTGCGTTCGAATTCTGGAAATGAGTAGCTGCAAGTTTAGAGCACGAGATGTTGGTAAGATTCGAAACTTTTACGAGTAGTACGCGAATCTTGGAAATCTTGTTTCCCACAGAATCCAAAGGAGAAACTGGAGGATCCGACATGGAAATGACACCACACGTGTTGCGTATCTGTGATTCGTATAAAATAAGATTTCTTTTCAGTCCACACGCCGAGTGAAGCCAATTGAAAAGTAAAGAATTTCTTTCAATAAACTTCAAGTGGATTAGTGTCCAGTGTAGAAAACAGACATCAACTGAACGACATAACCTAAGAAGATAAAGAATCGATCCTAAAACTGATACATAACCTCCTAAAACAGTCTAACCTATACAACAAACTGTCGATTTAATTATAAATTGCTAATGATTCACACAAGCATTTGATGCTAAATAATGAATTTAGCGGTTGATTGAAAATAATGAGTTTCTTTAAATAAGTTTCAAGTGGAACATATTATTATCCAGTGTAGAATGTAGACGTAAATCCTTTTTTGAACGACGTAACCTAAAAAGATAAAGAATCGATCCTAAAACTAATACATAACCTCCTAAAACAGTCTAACCTATACAACAAACTGTCGATTTAATTATAAATTGCTAATGATTCACACAAGCATTTGATGCTAAATAATGAATTTAGCGGTTGATTGAAAATAATGAGTTTCTTTAAATAAGTTTCAAGTGGAACATATTATTATCCAGTGTAGAAAGTAGACGTAAATCCTTTTTTGAACGACGTAACCTAAAAAGATAAAGAATCGATCCTAAAACTAATACATAACCTCCTAAAACAGTCTAACCTATACAACAAACTGTCGATTTAATTATAAATTGCTAATGATTCACACAAGCAATTGATGCTAAATAATGAATTTAGCGGTTGATTGAAAATAATGAGTTTCTTTAAATAAGCTTCAAGTGAAACATATTATTATCCAGTGTAGAAAGTAGACGTAAATCCTTTTTTGAACGACATAACCTAAAAAGATAAAGAATCGATCCTAAAACTGATACATAACCTCCTAAAACAGTCTAACCTATACAACAAACTGTCGATATAATTATAAATTGCTAATGATTCACACAAGCAATTGATGCTAAATAATGAATTTAGCGGTTGATTGAAAATAATGAGTTTCTTTAAATAAGCTTCAAGTGGAACATATTATTATCCAGTGTAGAAAATAGACGTAAATCCTTTTTTGAACGACATAATCTAAAAAGATAAAGAATCGATCCTAAAACTGATATATAACCTCCTAAAACATTCTAACCTATACAACAAACTGTCGATTTAATTATAAATTGCTAATGATTCACACAAGCAATTGATGCTAAATAATGAATTTAGCGGTTGATTGAAAATAATGAGTTTCTTTAAATAAGTTTCAAGTGGAACATATTATTATCCAGTGTAGAAAGTAGACGTAAATCCTTTTTTGAACGACATAACCTAAAAAGATAAAGAATCGATCCTAAAACTGATACATAACCTCCTAAAACAGTCTAACCTATACAACAAACTGTCGATTTAATTATAAATTGCTAATAATTCACAATTAACTTTTTAAAGTAATAAATTTGAAATTTGAAATTTTTTAAAGTAATAAATTTGAAATTTTAAATTTTTTAAAGTAATAAATTTTAAATTTTAAATTTTTTAAAGTAATAAATTTTAAATTTTTAATTTTTTAAAACAACAAATTTTAAAAAAGTACGCAGATAGATGGAAACATTGTTTTCGTTCGGCGCTTCTTGCGAGGCACTCGATCCCATCTCTACTTGCATTCAACGTGTTTCCGCATTGCGGTGGGGAATAAAGTCGAGCGTCGTCGTCGTCGTCGTCGTCGTCGTCGTAGTCGTCGCGGGTTAAGGAGAGAGCTTTCGTGGCTACCTGTCAGAAGGGCAGCTTAATGAAAGAGCTGAGGGGCGTCTCTCCTTAATGGTCTCGACTTATCCTCGAGACAATCTTCTCCTTCGCCGTCCGACTGCCGGCCCGTACACTAGCAGAAGGCACGCGATTCTTTCGCGCCCAACGCGCCCACCTAATGTCATTACACGCCGCGCGATCCTCGATGATCTACAGTCTCATTTCTGGCCCGTTTGCATCGAAAGCTGCTCCGCTGCGGAACTGATCCGCCATTCACCCTTATCTCCCTCAAAAACCGAGATCTAAACTATTTTTCTCCATCCCATCTCGCTGACTTTATTTTTTCGATTAACTTAAACCCTAAAAGTGATGATCCTGGGAGGGACGAGGGGAGACGTTATTGTATCGAGGATCACGTGGGTTTGCTTCTTTCAGCAAGCAATTTTACACTGTTTTACATTGTTTTGCGAATGTTGCGTCGAATTGGTTTGTGAAAGTGTTTGTTTAATTTACAGAAGTAGAAGTAGCTTTCTTCTTTCTTCGTGGAGTACTACACTTTGACATTTCCCTCTAACGCGCGTCAAATTCGAAGCAACGTCATTTAACACTGGAACTACCGACGACTAAATATTGAACCACGTGTAATAATTGCAGCAGAGAAATTAAAGTGTAAGGTGACAATATATTATAAAGAACGCAAGCATCTATCGATATTATTAAAATCTATCGATTTTACTAAAAATCAACTCGAGTATCTAGAAAAAGCACACTGTTGCAAATATACAAAATTTCCATAGAAAGTTATAATAAACTGGTCGTTGCTACTTTGGTAGTTTCTAGTGTCAAGTATACACGACAAATCATTCTCTTCGAATCTAGTTGTACCTCGATCAATTCAACTAATTCAGCAAAATGCACGAATTCGAGGAGAATGAATAAATTTACAAAAATCGTTCTACGAATTTTCCAAAGTATACATTTGAACGTTTGTGTTCAATGTATTTTCGATTAAAAAAAGGTCGAATGAAAATTCAATAAAATAACCGATCGAAACAAATGATCGTAATAAACGTTGAACAACGATCCGTCAATTCCTCCCCTCGGGGTAGAAAGTTGTTTTTACTCCGGCAGACACACAGTTCGAGTTCCAAGTTCGAGTATCCGGGCGTAAGCCGAGAACAAGACTCTCTCTCTCTCTCTCTCTCTCTCTCTTGATTCAGGCTTGAGTAAAGACGCGTGGAACTACCACGGGGGCCAGGTGGTTAACTAACTGCGAGCCGGGGCCATTAGCATTTATAGTGCAAAGTTGTTCGGGCGTTAAATCCACTTTACGTTTTATACGTTTTTCTCTTGGCACGCGCGATCCCAATCTGTAATTACCCTCATGGAACACTTTCGAATGACTTTCGAATGGCGGGCGGCGCAATAATTTGAACGGTTAAATCGCGCTGATTAATTTTGCCGGTTAATTTTCTCCACGGTCGCTCTGACCAATTACGCTCACGGCCAATTAACAGCGAAAGTATATCGGCGCGTGTCTCTGTTTCCTTTTTCCCTTCTAACTTTGTTTTGTGTATTTGTCGAGATGAATATTTATTTATTTATTCTTTGCTAATTATGAGAGATTAATGTGCCATTAAATCGGCACAGAAATTCAGCGTGTATGGAATCAAGATACGTTTGTTCGAAGTGTTCGAGGACAAATTTTAAAAGTTGTAAGAGTTATGCTGCGACTTGTAATAATATCTGATATGCTTGTGCAAGTATCTATACAATATTTAACATTGCATAATATTTATTTAATATTTAATATTGTATATTAATATGTATTATACATTCTATATTAATATAATATTAAATATATTATATTTTTATATTATTTTATATTAATGTACTGCAATTTTATGTATAATAATTATAATAAAATTTATATTATTATATTTAATATTATGTCATATCATACAATATTTGACATATCATAGCAATATCTTCAACTAAAATGTTTCGATTAAGAAACGAAACATTACAAGTAACTAGAAGTTTTATAAACGTTATAAACAACTAGGCTTATACTACAAACGACTATAAATAAAATCATTATAATCGAGATTTCTTTTCCACTAGTTGTCAACAAGTAATTATTTCGTCTGGATTCGAATTTCGTTCCCACTCCTCAAATCCCCCAAAATTCCCAAAAAGGAATTTCCACCGTTCATAATCGTTGTTTCCAAGTGTTCGAGACAATTAAACAAAAAAAAAAAAAAAAAACAACAAGGCGCATTTCGTCCGAAATTTTGACAGAAGCTCGAATCACGCCGGGAGCGCGCGAAACATCCGGCGGTGTATTAATTACCGGATGGGAACAAAGGGGCGCGGAGATAAGATTATGTTCGCGTGTGTTTGCACGGGCCCCTTTGTCCGAGGAGTTTCGCGTGTGTCTGGCTTTCTACATCTGCGTAGGGTGCAATCGGAACGCGGTCGTGTCTCTCCCTTCGGACGGCGGTGTTCTCCTCCTCCTCCTCCTCCCACCCTCGCTCGCCACGTTCGAAAGCCCGCGAAACAGAAAGTTACCGAGAGTGACGAGCCCGCTGGGAAATTTCCAAGTTTCCTTTTAATGGAATTATAAAGAGGAGCGGGCGTGACCGTGCGACAGCTGACGAACTCGTGGAAATACCTCACGGGAGGCGTACACACACACACACACACACACATGCACGCACGCACGCGGTAACACACATGCCCGATAATCGCCAATTTTTCACCCGTAATTATCTCCGTCGACGTTCCACCCTTATTTGATCGGCTTCATCGAATTACCCGCCGGATGGTAAACAGACTTGAATCGGGCAAACTTTCACCCGAGTCTTTTTTTTCTTCTCGCTACTCGCGCGATTTTCGAACACGATTCGAGTAAGACGTTTGTTTAATTTTATTGACGATCTTGCCTTGTTTCGTAGGAATTTCACTTGCACGTGTCGATTTTCAATGTCACGCTCCGTTCTGCGTGATTTTGCTTTTCAAAGTTTCCGTTTTGTTTTTGTTTTTTTTTTTTTTTAAATAAACGCAGTCTGTGCTGTCTGTGATAATTAATTTGATTACCGAACTACGGAGATCTATCGGAAACTTTTGTGAGCTTACCCTATTCGAATAGATTTGTACAAAACTTACACACTGCGAGATACTTTAATATTTTATACACGCACATTTTTAAAAATTAATAGAATACATTTAATTTAAATAGCTTTTTAATTTAGTATTGTAATAATGAATTATTAATTTTAAATTGTATATAATAAAAACATTAGATGTCTCATAAAAGAATTAATCTTTTAAATTAAAATATAATAATAAATATTATTTCTAATGATACTTTAAATTTATTTATATATATATATATTTGAATTTTTAGTAATAATATGAACAAATTATATATAAATATTCTATCAAAACATATCTTTTTCAAACATGTTATTAATTTTTTTATAATATATATAAATAAATAAAGGATTTCAGTTAAAAGAAGAAAATTAATTTGCAAATAATAGATAATAAATAAATTAAATCTAATAATTTATAAATAGAATTATTAAAAATTTATTTAATTATATATTTTTTAAATTTATCGTTAGGGATATGAACCTGAAAGCTTATATTAGCTTATTATATATTGTATTATATATTAAAATATTTTTATTAAATCATATTAAATTACAATTAAATTATTTATATTATTAATATTATTAATTCATTTAAAATCAAAATTCAATATGCAATTTTTCATTAAATATAATTTCATTTATTAACAATTTAAAATAAAATTTTATATATGTAGATGTGTATTTTATATTTTACATCCTTTCATCTGAATGGAACATTTGAATAACAATTGACTGCAACCGTCATTATGAACAAATTGTAGAACAATAATCTCCTGAAATAAAACGAAGGCTTTTTACACCCTCTATTTCGATCTTAATAGGTTTGATCCATTTGAAAGTAACGTCAATGTTTCTCGTGATTATTTACAGCGAATTATTCTCGCGAAAGCGGGGATTTACCGAACCGAAGTCTAAATTCAGTTTGGTATAAGCAGCTTTTAATAGCACGTTCAAATATATGTACACATATACACACTAATCTGTACCAGCTTTCCAAGTGAAGTCACACTTTTATTTAACTCCTTAATTATTTCGTATTCAGTGTGCTATAGTTATACTCTTCCCTACGCGAAAAAGAATCCACTGTTAGAACGTATTTACGAACACACACTCGCACGCTTAATACGCGAATAATACACGAGCGTTAATTACACGGCGTTACACGGGCGCGAATTTTAAACGAATCGGCAAGAAGTATCTGACTGAAATCAGCAATTTCATGTGAGACTTAATCGCTCGATGGCCGAGCTTTTAATTAAAACCGCCACTTATTTTTTTTATTCGACAGACGTGTGTTGTTAAACCGAATTATGCACAACAGGAACGCGCCGATCGAGAAGGAAGAGCAGACAGGAGAAAGAGAAACGGTACGAAACAAATTCAGAATTAACACGAATGTAACCGTTTCGTTGGCGAGACGATGTACAATTCTGCATCATCAACGCGAAACGCCCCAGAGGCAAACGCTTCCTTCGCTTTTTCCGCGCTGCGGGTTTTCGTAGGCGCGTAATGTTCAACGAGATGAATCGAGAAACAAGAGACGCGGCAAACGACACTCGTTTCAACGCGGTGACGCGTGAAAAGTCATTCCTTTATGTAAATATATTTGCCTGTTTATTATCGTTGGCCACGTTACTTTGAAAAAAAAGAGAAAAAAATAGTCGAATAATATTCGAACAATGAAACGAACATTAGAAGCGTTTATCTCCCAGAAGAATTTTACAATTCAAGTAGAGCAAGTGTAATTCCTGAGAAGCTGCATTAGGCTTGTTGCATGTAAGAATCTCTTGTGCTGTGATAATTGTTTCTATTGGTCTTAGGTATCTTATTTTTCACAAATTCGTGGACATGTTGTAGACTATTTTATCGAATAATTATTTAACATTGTTAAAATCTTGGATTATAATGTTATATATATATATTATTACAATATATATATATTAGATATATAATTAATGTATTAAATATACAATATATATCATATATATAAATTAATAAATATAATAAGTTATAACGATATTAGTATAATATTAATAGCATAATAATATTAGTATAAGTTATTAAATAGCTTAAATAGCCTAAATTAAATTTTCTCAGTTCTAAGTATAATTTAAGTATAACCCAGGCAAAACAAATAATAATCATAATAATTCATCACTTCTCAATTCTTATCCAATGATATAATACCGACGACTATCGAAAGAAGAAGAAAGCGACGAACTATATTATATACGGTTCGGTCGCTCGTTATGGTCCGCGAACCAGTTGCCAGCGCAAGGGGTGAAATCAAATGGATGTTGCAATTCAAGCAACGTAGAATCTGAAATTTCACAAATTACTTCACTTCGAAGCAGGACACGCGCAACGTACTGCAAATAAACATAGCGTTTGTCACTGGTCTCCTAATCATTTTCTGCCAGGAAAGAACACACGTGCAACCTACCTCCCCGCCCCTGTGTCAGCTTTCGCAGTGTCCCTACTGACTGCGCAAAGCTTCAACAACCTCTCTTGGTCGAACCCCTTGGGATTGAAAGATTAACACTAAAATATAAATAGTAAATACAAAAATAATATAAAATACTAAATACTAAATACAAAAATAGTATAAAGTACTAAATACTAAAAAAAAAAAAATAATGCAAACTATTAAATACTAAATATTAAAATACTGAAACAATAATAAAAACACTAACATATAAATAGTAAATACAAAAATAATATAAAATATTAAATACTAAATACAAAAATGGTATAAAGTACTAAATACTGAAATACTGAAACAATAACAAAAACACTAACATATAAATAGTAAATACAAAAATAATATAAAATATTAAATACTAAATACAAAAATAGTGTAAAGTACTAAATACTAAAAAAAAATAATGCAAACTATTAAATACTAGATATTAAAATAGTGAAACAATAATAAAGACACTAACATATAAATAGTAAATACAAAAATAATATAAAATACTAAATACTAAATACAAAAATAGTATAAAGTATAAATACTAAAAAAAAAATAATGCAAACTACTAAATACTAAATATCAAAATACTGAAACAATAATAAAAACACTAAAATATAAATAGTAAATACAAAAATAATATAAAATATTAAATACTAAATACAAAAATAGTATAAAGTACTAAATACTGAAATACTGAAACAATAATAAAAACACTAACATATAAATAGTAAATACAAAAATAATATAAAATATTGAATACTAAATACAAAAATAATATAAAATACTAAATACTAAATACAAAAATAGTATAAAGTACTAAATACTGAAATACTGAAACAATAATAAAAACACTAACATATAAATAGTAAATAGAAAAATAATATAAAATATTGAATACTAAATACAAAAATAGTATAAAGTACTAAATACTAAAAAAAAATAATGCAAACTATTAAATACTAAATACTAAAATACTGAAACAATAATGAAAACACTAAAATATAAATAGTAAATACAAAAATAATATGAAATACTAAATACTAAATACAAGAATAGTATAGAGTACTAAATGCCAAATACAAAATAGTATAAAGTACTAAATACAAAAAAAAATAATACAAACTATTAAATACTAAATACTAAAATACTGAAACAATAATAAAGACACTAAAATATAAAATAAACTTTGAAATAAAAAATTGCTTCGATTTGCTGCACAGATCTTTGTTCCTCAGAACGTTACTCAGAAACTGATATTTTTCGTCGTCACTTTGGCAATTTGGCACACAGCCGCATGACACAAGCAGCTCCCATCGCTAACACAGTACTCCCAGCACAGGTTAAAAATCTGTGAGCCCGGCACAGTAGGCGGAGGGTGTAAAAAATCAACAAGAAAGGATCAGAGAGGAAGAGGCCTCGTCGCCTCGGCCAGTGCCGAAAGTCTCGACCTGCTCGACGGTTCTTCTTCTTACCCCCTGGAATGGACAGTGGCTGGACTGGCAAGAGGGTCTGCAGAAAGTAATATTAATAGCTCGATATAAAGGGGATAATCCAAGCGGCTCTCCTCTCGCGCTATTTGTAACGATCAATACGGCTGGGCTGTCCGATCGCTCGTTTTTCAAGCAACGGCGTCGGGCATTTTTCGCTCGCCTAATAATCCAGAGGAGGTAGGGGCGTTGGGGGGAGGGGGTGGCCCCGCTCCCACCCTCCTCGTGAAAAACTGGCCGGATACCCTGCTTGATTCATTTAAAGGGATATTCATATTGCGCCGATCAAATGACCCGCCATTTTTCATCCGACCGGTCGCCTTCTATTTTTCTCTTCTCACCACCCCCTCCCAACATCCCTTTCTGGGAAAAAATTATACCCACGGAAGAGGGTGTAATTCAGGAAACGCGTCAACCCGCGTGTATAGAGTCTTTCGATCTTCTTTTCATCGAGCGGTGAAATATTCTTTGACGCGGGCGACAGGTTACTGGGCTTGATAAATTTTCTGCGAAGAACGAAGTGCTGCGGAAACGGGGTGAGACACGCGTGTATACACGTATGGTGACGATAGCAGATCTCTATGGTGTTTGAAAACTTGCACGAATACGTCGTACGCGTGTTGCGTGGGAATTTGTCAAATTTCGCTGGGAGACACGACTCGTCGTAATTATATTTGATGGAAAATTTTAGACACGATCTGGAAATCGTGCGTACGTATAATTTCTAATTTCTTGAATAATGAAACTATGTTATATATCTGTATATTTCTTTCTTCCTTTAAAGTCGTAAAAGTCACAAAAATGTTGGCCAAGTTTTCAAACGTACAGTTAATGCTGAAAATGACTATGATTATTAAATTAATTTAAAATTCATATTGCAACAGTAAAGTTTCCTAAAATCACAGTGATGTTTTTCTACGTGTTCTGAACAATTCAAGAAGATTCTAAACAGTTCGTCGAACTCTACAATTTTTAGTCGTTTCTTTTTCTCTCGACAGAAATTATTGCATCTTCAAAAAAAAAAGGAAAAACAAAAAAAAAGAGAAAAGAAAACGGTGTCGCGTGATTACAGTGAACGAGGCAAATTTGAGGATCGTTGAATAAACGAATAGGCAATCAACGTTGAACCTTCTCTTTTCCACGATGATGCCGATTCACGTTCGATTTCAGAGAGCCTCGTCAGAGGAGACGGTGTTGTCGAACCAGAGACGCGAGACAGCGTCCAAGGAACGCGATATATAAACTTTGCGCTCCTCTCTACTTTTATATATCAAAGGATGCTGCATCTCGTTTATCTGATCGACGTAAGGTTAAGCGTAATTACACGCAACTAATTGCTCATTTCTCACGACCGATCGTCCAACTCCTCTCCAACGCTGAAGTTTATTTCTATCTTTCATAACAGAATGGTAAAAAAATAAAAGAAAAAGTTTAAACAATCGGAAATTCGCTGCAGTCAATTGAAGGATAATTGTGACAGAAATGATTGTCATTGTTGTTTGTTTTCTTTCTGTGAAAATTCGTGGGACCAAGAAATGGAGAAAAAAAGCAGTGTCTCAGGTGAATAAAAATTGGGAAGAATTTAAGGAAAATATTTCCCAATAATTGTGAATCGCCATTCTGAAGATGATCGCAGAGACGTGTTCGACAAACGAAAAGTTAATTATCGTAAATATGCAGGTAAATTAAATCAATAAAGTTGTACTACTTTACGAGCAAACGAAAATAAACGATAGAAGACAAAACAGAATTCCTACTCTGTTTGTTACAAACAAAAACAGGAGTTTCTTTCCACTGTTTTACTTCTTCAAAGGTGCAATTTGAACACGAATGTATGGAACGTGAAATTTTACGTTTCGTTTCTCGATGTTAAAAAAAAAAAGAAGAGAAAGGGAGACATTGAATTTACGCCGATCACTACCGAATGCAAAATGCCAGTGTCGTCGCGTGAAATAATCTGTCCGTGAAATTGATATCCAGAAACAGTTACAATGTTGGCTGGTAACTGGAAATTTCGACAAATAAATCGCGCGAAATATCGGTACTCGCTGGCGCATAACGATCGTAGGTAAAGTATCCCGCCTACACGAAAATGCAATTAAACCGGCGTATTTCAAAATTAAACTCGTCTACCCTGCTCTAGATTAATACCAGAGATGAAGTTCATTCCCGTGAAACACGTCGTACCGGCGTATTATGCGAATTCCACGACGCGCGTATTTTACGTATCAACGAATCGATGTAAAATTTCGCGCTAAACGATCGAAAATTACTGGCGTCACATTTTACACGCATTCCCCGCGATTTTACGAAGTCGAGTTATTTCTTCTTCTTTTACTGTGTATCTCGTGTTTAGAGCGTGGGACAAAACAGATTTTTATCATCGAAGCGACTCGATATTTTATTTCTGGTCATTTCACGCACTGACGAAAGTTTCACTTCGTTTTTATCGCAGGTGAAATAATCGATCGTTGATTGAACATACTCGTGAATTAAAAAGAAAAAAAAAAAAAAGAAAATTGCGGCGCTATTTTATTTCTCGACGAATTCGACGTCTCTCGCGCGCAATTTTTCGGAGAAGTGCATGAATATTGTAGATTTCTATGTGCAATTCAATTAGTACTTGAATATCTCTCTTGATTTTCGAAATGTGACGAAACTTTGTTAACAAAAAGTTGTTCGGCACAGAGGGGACTATAATATGGCGTAACATTTTTGCCAGTCGGAGATTTTCACTCTCATTGAGATCGACGTATCCTCGTACGTTAAAGAAAAAAGAAATCATTCGTCAAAGTAAAATTAATTATTTTGGTAAATAAAATAGTGCTTTTCTACATTTCCATTTGTCCAATATTTCTTTTCTTCCAAGAAATTCTCAGCAGAAATGCAGGATGCGTCAGATGAACAATTCAGAGTAAATATAACAAAAAAAAGAAAAAAAAAAACGAAAGGATCGACTTGTCTCTGGAGGAAAAATGCTTCGAAAATTTATCGAACGCGACACCGATACACTTGCACGATGAAATCAACGTTGAGAATAATATTCAATTGTACAAAATTGTTTTACACGCATGACCACGTCAAAGTCCAAAGCTGTTCGAGTTACAGGAAGTAGTAATTTAAATCGAGACCGTATTATAACAGTCTCTCTTTCGTTTTATAATCCGTGAGAGATTTTTGCTTATAAATTACGCAATAAACGTCAGAACATGACGAAAAAAAAGTTAACGAGGTCGTTTCTTCCCGGGCGTTGGACGAAAGATTGTTTTTCTTTCGCTGCGACGACGGATGTCCAATGGTACGATAATTATGCAAAAATGTTCGACGTAGAACGTTATCATACTTCACCATCTGTTCACTTAATCTCTCCTCGAGCTATTCTCCGCGTTGAAGAAGACGTTTCTTTTTTTCTCTCAGAAATGAATCCGTGACTAATTGTGCAAACACTTATTATTACAGAGTATAAAGACATGAATTTTACACGATAAATTTGTGATACATCAGGGAATTGAAGAAGTCACAATGATAAATTATTGCGTGATTCTCAATCGAATCGATGAAGATTAATTCGAAGAAAAATCTAAAGGACATTTCTAAAGGAAACGGACACTAAATGTTTGACGGTAAGAATTAGTAATACTGATAATATTATGTATGATAAAAATTAATAAACCTAATAAATATTTGTGTATGAAAATCTAATAGATATTATGTACATAAACCTAATAAATATTATATATAAAGATCTAAGAAATATTATGTATATAAATCTAATAAATATTATGTACATAAAACTAACAAATATTATGTATAAAAATCTAATAAATATTATGTATATAAACCTAATAAATATTATATATAAAAATCTAAGAAATATCATGTATATAAATCTAACAAATATTACGTATACAAATCTAATAAATATTATATATAAAAATCTAATAAATGTTACATATAAATATCTAAGAAATATTATGTATATAAATCTAACAAATATTATGTATAAAAATCTAATAAATAATATATATATACATCTAATAAATGTTATGTATATAAACCTAACAAATATTATGTATCAAGTCTAATAATATTATGTATCAATAAAAATTAATAAAATTAATAAACATTATTATGACAGAATTAATGAGTAAGTAAAATTTAGTAATTCTCAACTATAAAAAGAATGTGGGTAACACGGGTGGGAAGTTTGAAAGAAAAAAAAAGAGAAAAATGATTCTGCGGAAGCGTAAGCGCATCAATGTCTACTCTTACTTATGTCGGAACGACGTGCGTTCGTAAAATAAACCATCTGAAGGGGCGATTAAAGCCCGGACGAATTACTCCGGCGTCGTTTTCACGATCGACGTTAATGGGAGTTCCGGCATGAGAAAAAATAAACCTATAAAAGTGCTCTTTCTCCTTGTCCCCTTTATATCCCGATGCTCTCCTTTCTTTTTAATCGTTTTCCTTTTTAATCTCTCGCCTCGTACCTCTTCATTTTATTACGTAACATCTGACGTAACAGACAATATCGGCGACACGTTAACAAATTGAAAAATAATAACAATCGGAAGTAATAATTTAGAAATGTTAACTCAACTGCTTTCGATCGACTCCGACGTTGCTCTTCGAAAGTTTGCCTTTCGAAGTTTATGATTTTTTTTTTCTTTTTTTTCTTTTTTCGTCGAGCGAAACTCACGAAAACGAGCAAGGAAGGTTGATCAGTAACTACGTCTCTGGTTGAAAAATTGAATTCCAGAGGCTCGATTAATCGAAGTAAAGTGTCGTTGCTTCGTCGAGGGTTATTCTTGAGAAACTATCCAGCCGTCTAAATGTCACGTGGCTTCCATATTGCAACAATTTCGAATTTCACTAGAGCCCAGGCCGTGTAAATTTAATACGCGACGAACGCGAAGAGAATACGAAATGGTCACCGGTATCAGTTACATCTGGCTCAGTTCCGCGATAAATACTAAAAATTCGTCCCCCGAGCATAAATGCAAACACTGCGTCGAAATAAACTTGCGATCCCGCCGTGCGAGAGCAGTAAAACTTCACGATGGTTGCAACGGTGAACGCAGATAGCGAGAATAGGGCGCGCATTCGTGCAATAATTTTTACTTAAAAACGACTTGCCAGATAATTTCTCGAGAAGTTTCTCAGCGAGGCGAGGTAACAAAGTGTTGAAGCAATGAAAAGGAATTCGGCGTGGATCAAAGGGACGATCAAGCGACGAGACATAATTTTTATTGAAATTTCAGATTCTTCAGTTTCTTGACAACTCGTCGAAAGTCGAGGACAGATTTTCGACGACGAGGGAAACACATTTGGCGAATCTTTGTAGGTAGAATTTTAGTCGAGAGACAAATTGTCGTCTCTAGAATTTTAGATCTCGAATCTTGGGAGTGGAACTCGATTAAATTCAAACGAAATTCTGACGATAACGAGTCGGAAAAGTGACAGCAGGTGTAAATAATTTTCACGATGCGTGAATTCTCTCGAATTCTCTCTTCGTAGTTTCTTTTAAAATAAGGGAAGGAAGGAGACGCTGGTTTATGTGACCTAGAAACAACCTAGACCACGAAGACGGGGCCGACTACTTTTGATCTCTCTACCGGCATTGAATAATAAACGTTTGGCCGCGGAACGGGTCAAGGGGAATGTATTCCCCGCGGAAGGTGTATTTTTATAGAGAACCACTTGAAGAGCGACAAACGGGCGTGCCAGGAACGTGTACGATATTTATTTATAACCCTTGTCGCATGAATTTCACGATATGCAGACGAAAGCGCCCCAGAGAGAGAGAGAGAGAGAGAGAGAGAGAGAGAGTGGAACGTGTTTTCATCCAGACTACACACCGGATCGATAAATAGGAACCCGCAAAACCGTCCACGGAATCCACCAGTGCTCCTCCTCCTTCTTTTTCTTCGTCGTCGTTATTACGGGTTCCGGTCCGAGTGATTGCCCCTCGCATGCCAAATTCTTTACCGACCGTTCGGGATTTTTGCCAAGCTCTCGATCAAAATGCGAGAAACGCGTACCATACTCCAGTCTCAATACGGTGCTCTCGGTGTTTGAAGCGTCTCGCACACATATTTTTATCGCGAATTTATTTTGTTTTTTTTTTTTCTTTCTTTAATTTACATATCGCCTTTTGGTGTGATTTTAATTCACGGAATATGAAAACGCAAAATTGCACTTGAACATTTTCGTGGGACGGACAGTGACATTTCAAGTGTCTCTTTTTTTAACTATATTCTGAAGAATATGAATTTGGATAAAAATTGTGAGATCTTGCTGATATATTTTATCGCGAATTTATTTCTCTTTTTTATTTCTTTTAATTTACAAATCGCTTTTTGATACGATTTTAATTCACGGAATTTAAAAATGCAAAATTGCATTTTGCAACATTTTTGTGGGTCAAATAGTAACATTTCAAGTGTCTTCTTTTAACCGTATTCTAAAAAATATGAGTTTGGGTAAAAATTGTAATATCCTGCACACTTTGTTTCTCTTTTTTCTTTTTTTTAATTTACTTTTTGCTGTTTGGTATGATTTTAATTCACGAAATTTAAAAATGCAAAATTGCATTTTGCAACATTTTTGTGGGTCAAATAGTAACATTTCAAGTGTCTTCTTTTAACCGTATTCTAAAAAATATGAGTTTGGGTAAAAATTGTAATATCCTGCACACTTTGTTTCTCTTTTCTCTTTTTTTTAATTTACTTTTTGCTGTTTGGTATGATTTTAATTCACGAAATTTAAAAATGCAAAATTGCATTTTGCAACATTTTTGTGGGTCAAATAGTAACATTTCAAGTGTCTTTTTTGAATGTATTCCGAAAAATATGAGTTTGGATAAAAATTGTGATATCTTGCAGATATATTTTATTGCGAATCTAACCCTTTTATTTTAATTTTTAACTATTTAACTACGTTCTGAATAATATCAGTTTGAATAAAAATCATTGCAATATCTTGCGGACTGTATTTTACTGCGAATTTATTTTCCTCTTAACTTACAGTGGCTGCTATTAACGTGATTTTAATGCACGTGAATGCAAAATCATATGAAACACGGGGAATAATACCAAAGACTATTTCAATTGTATTTCGAAAAGTACGAATTTGGATGAAAGTCGCTGAAATATTATGCAACGTCATCCAAATAAAGTATTAACTATGTAACGTAGCCGTTACAATTATATGACAATAAAAAAAAAATTAAAAAAAATGTCAAGAACGTAGACAGACGTTGACAATGTAAAGAACCGTTTCCACAAAAAATTTCCATTATTTTCCCGCACGTTTTCTCGTGCAGTGCGCGGCGGCCTTGTGTAAACGGTCTTAATCGAATGATCAAGCACGTAGACGTCGACGTGCGAATGCCAAGGAGAGAGAGAGAGAGAAGCGGGAGAACGAGAGAATATTTTCTGCCACCGGTGTGAAACGTGGCGGCGTAAGATCGCAGATGCGAGCGACGGAACGAGGGTATTCGATGCACAACCTCGGATAAAGGCCTATTGGCTTGTATTCTCTGGCGATCCTAAAACGTTCGCTCGATTTTCGGCCCCGGATACCGCACAGCCCGGGGCACTGCGCAACATAAACGAGCTACCCAGCTACCCACCGATGGCCCGAGCAAAGTGATCTAAAGCAGCAACAGCGGGATTATTCCGGCGTGTTACATACCCGGAAACCGGGCTGTTAAACAGGCCGATCCTCTGTTCTAATATTCGATTCTTTCTCTCTTCGTTCCCGGCGGCGACTCGATTCGACACGCGGATTTTTTCACGCTGCATCGCGCCCCCTACTACTTTTGACATTACTCGCCGAATATTCGTCGAACGGACCAACCTGAAACCCCTCGAATAGTGCAAATATAAAAACCAAGAAGAAGAAGAAGAAGAAGAAAAGCATCCACGTTGGCTCTCGCGAGCAGAAATTTCATTTCGAACGCGACGAGAGAAATTCAGGAAACCTTGCAAAGGCCAGGGGAACGCCGCTTTGTTCCTCCTGGGAGGGGAGCAAAAATTTACCAGAGAGAGAGAGAGAGAGAGTAAATTTGTAGAAAAGGCGATGGAAGAGTCGCGCGCACCACACCCCGTGCCTTTGTTCCTACGCTCGCTATTTTCGACCGAGCGTATCCCCTTCCGGTTCACGCGGTCATAGAGGGAACATCGAGCACGTGCTCTTCTCTCTCTCTTTCTCTCTGTACCCATGAATGAGCGTCGTGTGGCTGGCGTAGTTATACGTTCGTACACACCTGCGTTGCCGGTGTCGCCTGTGTGCGAAAACGAACGCGAGACCGCAGCGAATGAAACGAAAAAGCTACGCCTCCGCGTATATACGTGCACGCGCGAACGACGATGATAGAAACTCGCCTCTCGAAAGCGACAAAAGCGATGCTCGTTACACGTTACGCCATTCAAACGTTCTGCCACGTTGATCTGGTATTTGCTTGAATGAATTTCGTGGCTACAACGAACATTGACAAGTTTCCATTCGACTTCTCTCCCTCTATCTCTCTCTCTCTCTCTTTTTTTCATTATTTTTGTACGAGCTACGAGTCGGAGAGAATCGTCCGTTTTTTGTAAATATATTTCTTGTTCAACTACGTTTTTAATCCACGAGTTTGAAAATTTTTTTTGGTCGTCGGGAAGATTCGAATTATTTACTTGCGACGGAATTGTTCAACATCTTGCGCTGGATTAACGTGGAGAATTTTTTTCCTTCCTTTGGTCCCAAATTGCAAACAAATTCTCAGTTTCAAGTATATTTAAATGCAAAACAAACGATGAGTTTATTACTGCTTAATAATTTCATCCGTGTGATATCGACAAAAGAAAAAGAACGCGACGAATTATTGTGCACGATTCGGTCACTCGTTATGGTCCGCGAACCAGTTGCCAGCGCAAGGGATTAAAGAGTTAAATATCTTCCCGAATTGAAGTCACGTCGACCACAGGATTATTTCTCTTCTTAAACAGAAGCTTTTATTTCAAAATCATGCGAATAAATTTGTTCTTACTATATTACTAATAAATTTATCTATATATTAGATCTATATATTTATCTTATATTACTGATATAATAGAATTATAGTAAAGTATTATTTTACTATAATTATAATAAATAATATACGTTATATATTATAATTATAGTAGAATAATATTTTATTATAATACTTATATAATTTTTATACAATAAATAATATATGTTATATATTGTAATTATGATAAAATAATATTTTATTATAATTCTTATGTAATTTTTATATAATAAATAATATATATTATAATTATAGTAAAATAATATTTCATTATAATTCTATTATATTAGTAACAAATATATAGATCTAATATATAGATAAATTTATTAGTAACATAGTAAGAACAAATTTATTACAATGTATCATACAAATATTATTTAGTATACAATAATATATATTATATTAATATAATATATAAATATGTCATAATAAAATAGTAAATTTATCTATACATTGCCTTATTCCATACTGCATCGTTGAATAATTATACATCTTGAAGTACACCTTAAGATTCACTCATAGTTACAATCTTAATGTCTATAGGGTCATTTGGAATTATCGATCAACAGCAATTCGAGTTGAGCCGCAAAGACAGTGACTTTAGACGAAACAGGGAACATGCTAAATCGTACCGACTGTTCGCGCCACAATGTCAGCCCTTACTTTATTAAACTGATCTTCAGGCTCGTTAAACGAACGCGTGCCACGTACCGCCACGTGCTTCAATGCCTACTAACCGTTTACTTTGATTCATTTCAGTTGCGGCGATGTTAGGTCTAACAACTTCAGACGTCAAAGGAGGCGCGCCGATACGATTTGATATACGCGCGGAAACCGAATATAACGTGTACATGGAATTTACAATTTACGCGTTTATCGCGAAGTTTACGCGCTTTCAGATTCGAGGCGTTCGAACGTACATGGAATATATTCGAACGTCGTTTAACATCGCGATTCTCTATTAATTGCCTTTGTTTCCATCCAATTAAACGCGCGTTTTACACCCCCCCCCCGCCGGTGTGAAGCGAACGTTACGCTCGCGCGTGAAACATTTTCACGTTAATTGGAATTCAAACGTTTGAAAAATAATGTAATCTTTCTTCCATTCGCGCCGTGCGACGAAGGTTATTGCTCCTGTTTCACACGTGACACGTTATTGCTCCTTTGGTCATGTAACGTGTATCAAAGGTTACTCGATCACTCTTCAATCGATTCGTTTCACCGTCGCGTTGATCACCGTACAAGTAAGTTGCTAGCAATTTCACTGCGCTATTTGAAAAATATATAAAGCCTAAATAATGGAACGTAATACGCAGTTTAATACACGTAACAAACCTGAATAATTGAATGGAACGCACAGTGGAGTGGTTGGTAGAGAAGTATTTGCTTGCACCCTTATTTTCAAATGTGAAAACGTGCATTTCCTAGTTTAAATTTTATATTATTTATTATAATCGTATATATTAATTTTATATTACTAAATAATGTAAAATAATATATATTAATAATAATAATATACTGATTAATATAAAATAATATACATTGAGACTAATAATATACTGATTAATATAGAATAATATACATTGGGACTAATGATGTACTGATTAATATCAAAAAATATTATACATTGAAACTAATGATGTACTGAATAATATAAAATAATATACACTGAGACTAATAATATACTGAATAATATAAAATAATATACATTGAGACTAATAATATAAAATAATATACACTGAGGCTAATAATATACTGAATAATATAAAATAATATACACTGAGGCTAATAATATAAAATAATATACACTGAGGCTAATAATATAAAATAATATACACTGAGGCTAATAATATACTGAATAACATAAAATAATATACACTGAGGCTAATAATATACTGAATAACATAAAATAATATACACTGAGACTAATAATATACTGAATAACATAAAATAATATACACTGAGACTAATAATATACTGAATAACATAAAATAATACACACTGAAACTAATAATATACTGAATAACATAAAATAATATACACTGAGACTAATAATATACTGAATAACATAAAATAATATACACTGAGACTAATAATATACTGAATAACATAAAATAATATACATTGAGACTAATAATATACTGAATAACATAAAATAATACACACTGAGACTAATAATATACTAAATAATATAAAATAATGTATATATATATTAAATATTTTATTACTAAGTAATATAAAATTGTCGTGTGCGGCAAAGATCGAAGACTGTTATAATTATTATTATCAGACGTTTAATCACAACGTTGCCAATTGAATTAATCGAGTTAACGTGAACGTTAACGCATTCTATGAGTAACGCAGGAAACGTGTCAGTGGCTCGTTTTAATACGGATATATCCACGAACGTGACTTCGTTGTAGCTAGAGATGCGCGACACCTACGCACTTCCGGTTCTCGTTGCGGGTGAAGCGCTTACTAACTCGAACGGACAAAAATTCCATCGGCCATCTCCGCCGATGTTGTAGCAATAATGTTTGAAATCGTTTTGAAAAGTCGAGCGTCGAATAATAAACATTTTTAAAGAAGAAGGAACAGAACCGACGGAAGAACGCGAAAATGTTTTATAGCGACGTCATGGACGTTTTAAAATTTGAAAATTTATATAAAAATCGTCGATTATTTAATAGAAACTTTACAAAAATTATCGAAACATCTGGACAGTCGTTAACAACATTAATGTGGGAATGTAATATATAGAAGTTACAGTAAAAAACTCGGTACAATTAAGATTGTGTTACTGACAATAGTATATAGCTATAGTGTAGTGGGAATGTAATATATAGAAGTTACAGTAAAAAACTCGGTACAATTAAGATTGTGTTACTGACAATAGTATATAGCTATAGCATTGTATAGTGTAGTACATATATAGTTGTAGTATTTAATAAGATCATTTCTTTAAACACTAGTTACATTTAAATGTACTATGCTTATACTAATTTTTCACTGCTATACACATTTTCACATTAATGCCAATTTTGATCAATATGTATAATTTAATCGCTGTAACAGTGCCTCGTTGTTTGTATTGTTAACAGAATTACATGTAATATTTCATATTAATTTTTATACCAGTCTACATCAATAAAATCGCGAAATATTTCGAACAAAAACATTTTTCCCTCAGCAAACATTCCATAAATTATTTTGAAACGCGAGGAATCAAAAACAGGGGCACATTTACATTCACAAGTTCATAAAACACTGCTACACTCATTCGAATTGCAACTGATTTCAATTCAATGTCCCCGAAACGTGACAAATTTCGAACGTCTAACCCCCAAACACACACACACACACACACACACACACACACACACACATTTACGTTCGATCGAGGGACGACTCCTCGTCATTCTATCCAAACTTCGAGACCCCTGACAACTGAGTTTCGAAACGTCAAAGCCCGAGCGACCCAATTACTCTGTCACATTCGCGAGCTAAGCACACCGCACACTCTCTTTCTCTCCCCCAGGTTTTATGCACTTTCGTTCAGCGCGGAGACAGTGGAACAAAATCCTGCGACAGCGTACGAAAAATCTTTTTATGGTGGATCAGCGATAAATCATCGTGCGCGATGGTGAGAAAAACGGCGAGGCGAGGCCGCGACTATGCGGAGGTTCGCAATCTCGCTGGGTGCCCCCGGTAGATCGATAAGCAAATAGAAGGTGTACACGTTCGCGGCGCGCACGGTGAAAGTAGCCACGGCCATAAATAACGATTAACGTGGCAGCAGGCGACCGAGGAACGGCGAAATTGGTCCTTCTTCCAGCGACACGGAAAGCGGGGCTCGATGTGTCTTCGTTTGCCGGCTGTAGATTGGTGGCCGCCTGCCGAAGACGCCGAGTTGTTTGTCTTTTAACGCCGCGCGGCCAACATTATTCCACGCCTTGTTCCGCAAGCCGAACGAGTTTGTTAACTTCCTGCCGATTTTTCTACGGGCACGTACCGTTACTCACGCTTGTAACGCTAACGTGTTAACTTGTCGACGAACGAGCAACAGCTGACAGCGTTGTTGACGTCTGTATCGTCGCCCCGATATTAAAATACGATTCCACGAGGGAAATAGTCGTACTGACGATTTCAACCGATCGATACGGCCTCGTACAAGTTTATCGGTGCGAGTTTTCGAGATTCTTTTCACCCGGATGTTTTTCAAATTAAAATTGAAAATTTAAAGCAGGAAGAAAGGAAAATTTGCGAATACAAGTCGCGTCACAATTTTACGTCACAGTTTTTGCTACAAGTGGCTGGAACGAACATCATACCTGTGGCGCTGTTACGACGAGAATTACGATGAACCGTCGAAAAAAATATCGTGGTTTATTGAAAAAAGAACGATCGATTGAATTTTCACTCGTACGACGTGCGACGGTAATCTTTCCGAGAAACATAATTCCAACCAAGTAACGATTCATGGAAATCGCGAATTTACGAGTGAAATCGAATGAATAACATGAATGAATTACTCGCGAACAAAAATGATCGTTATTACAGGTACCCGCGCCCCGTTGTATTTACATGCTAATTAATTAGACCCGTGCTAGAAGAAACCGCCTGGCAGTTATTAGAAGGGTTAATGAATTTCGTTTTATCTCTGCGTCGGCGAATATTTGTCCCCCGATAGGAGAAACACGCGGAATTTTTAGCAAGTAATTTCCGCCCCGTTCCAGATAGTCACAATGCTCGTCGCCGCTCCGGCGTAATTCCCCGCGTTCGCATGGTAACAATGAAAATGGATCGTTGGTGCACGGCGTTAAACATATGCGTAGGAAAGGGGTGGGTGGGAGGGGGGGGGATGGGATGTATTTCACGCGTAATTACAGAATTTCTCCCCCGGTGGCGGGTGGAGGGAGAAAAAAGCTTCCAGCCAATATTCTCCAAATGAATATGTACGACTACACCCTATCACCCCCCACCCCGCCCCTCTCTAAATTCTCTTCCTAATTTATTTCCGCTCTTTCCTCTCTCTTTTCTTTTTTTTCTTTCTTTTGCTCTTTTCACAACTCGAGTAACAGAAAGGAACGGAGGAGAAACAAACGGCGAAGATGGAGGCGCGGATAAATAATTCGAGAGGAAACGAGATAATAAAAAAGAGGGGGAGTGGGTGGGCGGTGGGAGAGAGAGGAAGATCGATCTAGCCAGGCGCAACGGTTGCTTTTAATTAAACGGGATGCGTTACGACGACGTAACCGCTGCTGCTACGGTATGTAAGCTCTTATTAAGATAAAACAAGCAATTACCGGAGAGACACAGAGGTCAATACCATCGTCCTGTTCTACTCCCACCCCCGCGTCCTTCCACGTATTTCTTTTCCCTACCTTCCACGCTTGCTCGAGACTCCTCGAATACTTTCGTTACGATTCGCGAACAAAAGGGTAGGGGGGTAGGGGAGGCGAGCCTCGATTCCATTAGCGAGAGGAAATTGAAAATTTTCGCGACAGCGCTGCGCGTGTTTCCAGGCCACATTGTCGTCGTTGTTCTTTCGATCAGCTCGCTGCCGGGTGAGCAGCTTGTAATTGGGTTGCTGTAACGTCTCTCTTCGTAAAATACGAAAGCGATCCACCAAAGTGGATACGTGTTGTGTCCGAATGTATGGAAATTTTATCCGTCTGAACTAATGTTACGCTGCCAGTGAAATTTCGCAATGTTTTATGTGCACGCGCGACCGTATATATTTAATTACACATGTAAAAGGTATTTAGATAATTGTAATTTAATTGTGTATTGAAAATGTATGTATTTAATTATATCTATAAAATTATATATATGAAAACTATTTAAATAATTATAATTCAATTATATACAAAATTAAATTATGTATAATTGTAATTTAATATTTAAATAATTATAATTCAATTATATACAAAATTAAATTATGTATAATTGTAATTTAATATTTAAATAATTATAATTTAATTATATACAAAATTAATTTATATATAATTGTATATATAATAATATCGTGCACTACGCGTATCACAATGTACATATCATGTGGTTATACAAAACGTTTCGAAATTTTGTTAGCAGTGTAGCAAAATACGACTGTGACTGTTTTGAATAAAATTTCGAAGTTTATATAATTGTAATATAACAGATAGTTATGTAAACTGATTCAAATACAATTCTTTTGACTGCAATGATTCTGCCATGTCCTACTTCTTTAGCATATAGTGACGTTATAATAATAAACAATGTTAGAATTTGTCCATCTTCATTCATCACAGGTTTTAACAAGCCAGCACAGTTTCTTCGTAACGTATTTATCATATTCACCATTTCTATAGAAGACTTTAAGCAGAGAATGCGTTCTTCCTCAAAAATGCTGTGTACGATACACTCAAGACTGAGTGGAAGAAACTGAGGTAGAAAAATAATTTTCTCCCAAGAAAAGCTTCGAAAAGCTCTATCTCGACAAACTTTACAACTGGATCGCGAGGAATTATTTCCGATCAATTGCCATGCGATCTCCAAGACGGCGAGTCAGCCATAGATCCGTTCAGTTCGAGACGGTGTCGCGAGGTGTTCGCAACATTTTCGTCCACGAGCTCGCTGTTTCTCACGATATCGCCAGTAATTAATAAACGTAGGCGCCGAATCCTATGAATCAGCGCGAGCCTTCGCGCAGGAAACATAAATCTCTCACGTCCCTCCGAATTTGCGCGAGGTCGAACAACGAGTCAAAGCGGCCGAGTCAAATCGTGGAAAAATTGGATCTTCTTCGCTTCGTGTCGGGAACTTTTTTTTCCTCGAGATCGGAAAATTCAGATTTTGAAAGATTCGTACATCGAGTGGGAAGATTTAACAAGCGGTGAAGGAGAGAGAACGATGGAAGAGAAAAATATTTACGCAGAGCGTCTTGAGTTCAAATGTCGAAACTTTGGAAGGTGCAGATGATCGATTGACCTTTTGCGCTGGTGACTGGTTCACCATAACGAGTGACCAAACTGTATGGAGTAATTCTTATAACGTTCTTATAATGCTTGCAATAAGTCTTCTTCTTGAATTAATCAGTAATATGTCTTGAATTAATGCAATAAGTCTTCTTCTTGAATAACTATATATTTAAAACAATATTTATATATATGTAATATGTAAAATAATATGTATTTATAATATTTATAATATTTAAAATATTTATAATATACATATTTATAATTGTATATTTAAAACTGAGAAAATATTGCAATTTTGGGCGTGCGTAGCATTCCAACGCAATAGGTTAAATTAAGGGAGAAAAATCCTTCAGAGATCTGCTCCATTTTAGAAAAAAAAGAAAGAAAACAAGAATTATTTCTTAGCAAATTTATTCGATTCCAATGAATAGAGTAACTGAGAGATCTCTAGCTGCAATCGAAAATGGTCAACGTTCGATGTTGCTGCAGATGACGAATCATTTGAACATTAACTTCGTTAAACAGACGACGATCACATGGACGACAAAGTAAAATTATTCAAAGTGTTAAAAACGAAAATCATTTTGCTCCGTCTCGCTGCGATTCTCGTCGAGATGGAGCGAAAAAAGAGAAACGAGGCGCCCTCCAAAGTGCCATTATTTCCTGGTTTATCAGTCCCCAGCACGCTCCACGTAGTTTTGACATTCACGTTCGTGACTGTTCGCTCTGTACTAATCTCGGTTCGCTCGGAAGCTTGGCGGTTGTTCGAGTCTCTCGTGTAATTTGCGTGGATTTTCGTCTCGGTTTCGATCTAACGCGACGCCCGGTCTGACTTCTACGTTTCGTCGCAGTCGGCTATAAAATGGTCGGTCACTGGCCACGTGGAAGGACGTGCGCGCGGGTCGAACAAATCTCGGGGAAAAGTTGGCACGACCGATCCCCTAGACTTTCTCTCTTTCTCTTTCTCTCTTTGACCATTCGTCGTTCCGTCTCTTCCTCGGACACCTCGCTCGATCTTTCGCTTCATAAATCGTGGGTGCAACGGAGCGTGAAGCCGTAACTCGTGGCAGCGAGAGTCACGGTGCATGTGTGTGTGTGTTTGTGTGTGTGTGTGTGACAAAGGAGCGAGAGGAGGAGGAGTAGGTGGCGTCCGTCTCGTGCTGCGGCCTCCCTTATCCGTGTCCTTACCCGCGCGACTAAATCGTGGAAGGAAGAACTCTCCGGAACCGCCGGAAACTAGCAGCGTGCCGTTCCGCGCATACTTATGCATCCACCCGATCTAACCGCGCTCTTGCCCGGTTGTATTTTTCACCGGCCGTGAAACGATCGGTTCCCCCGACGTCCGATGAATTTTCCAACGATTCGTCGCGAATGAGATTTCTCGCGTCGCGTCGTGTTGGAATTTAGCGGTTCCCACGGTTCTTTCACTTGTCAAGCCTCGACAATTGAAATAATTACCAGGTTGGTGTTGAAATGAATTTCGAGTTGCACGCGGATACTGCTTGAAATTTCCCGCGTCGTTCGATGCATTGTCGTGATACTATTGAACGATCGTTTCTCAACGATCATTTTGCTTCACGAAGCTGTTCTAATTTCTTCAGAGTGGTTCGCGAATGAGAAGATGATCGGAATGAATTGTTCTGTTGAAATAAAACATCTATCGACACTGATATCGTAATTAAATTTTAACATTGTTATTTAAAAAATAATATATATATATAATTATAAATATATACTTATTATAAATAATTGTAAATAAATAGTGCATAAATAACATATAATAGTAAATATTTTGGCATTGATATCGTAGTTAATTGTCGAAATTAAATTCTAAAATTATTATTTAAATATAATATATACATAATTATAAATATATACTTGTTATAAATAACTGCAAATAAATATTACATAAATAACATGTAATAGTAAATATTTTGGCAATGATATCGTAGTTGATTGTTGAAATTAAATTCTAAAATTATTATTTAAATATAATATATATATAATTATAAATATATACTTGTTATAAATAACTGTAAATAAATATTACATAAATAACATGTAATAGTAAATATTTTGGCATTGATATCGTAGTTAATTGTCGAAATTAAATTCTAAAATTATTATTTAAATATAATATATATGTAATTATAAATATATACTTATTATAAATAACTGTAAATAAATATTACATAAATAACATGTAATAGTAAATATTTTGGCATTGATATCGTAGTTGATTGTTGAAATTAAATTCTAAAATTATTATTTAAATATAATATATATATAATTATAAATATATACTTATTATAAGTAATTGTAAATAAATATTACATAAATAACATGTAATAGTAAATATTTTGACACTGATATCGTAGTTACAATTATTATTTAAAAAATAATACATTATAAATAAATTATAAATAATGGTAAATAAATATTACATAAATAACATATAATAGTAAATATTTTGACACTGATATCGTAGTTACAATTATTATTTAAAAAATAATACATATAAATTATAAATAATGGTAAATAAATATTACATAAATAATATATAATAGTAAATATTTTGTAGGATGTTTGCTAAACATCGAAACCAACGCTGAGAATCGACAAGCAAAAACTACTGATTTTTCTAGATATTTGTAGCATTGCTCTAAATTCCCGAGATATCTAATAATAATATCGACCTCGCATAATATCTAATAATAACATACGTTAAATATTTCGTCGTTTCAATCGCACTCGAAATCGATCGTGTCTATTAATAATCGCGACATTGAAAATGCCGGGAACCTGGTTCAATTTCGACTTGAATATGAATAATTTTTGGAGGACACGTTTGCTTGTTTGCCTGTGTATGCGAGATCACACGATCACACGGTGAGTATCTCCGAGCAACTTAAATTATACGTCGAGATTTTATTACTTTCGGTGAAATATTAATCGAATATTTCAAACGACAAGAGAAATAAGCGCTGGAACAATGGGAGGTAATAGTCATTCGTATATATTCGAATTCAAGTGTGGAATCGAAAGGTCGAACTGCCTCCACGCGTGAATTGTAGAATCAGCGAATGTTTAAAATTACTATCATTACGAAATTCATGACCGAAATATGCAAAACCAGAAGCTGCAACTTAAACACTTAAGTATTATATACCAGTTAAATATGATTGACATTTAGTGTGCTTACTGTTAGATTAACTCTAGACTATTGTAATATTAATTTTTTATCATATTATAATATATATTTTATTACAGTAATAATAAAAAATATTATTATAAAATATATTTTAATTATTATAATATAATATTAATAAATACAACAATGTACACTAAATATTTCTCCTTTCTAATTAAAATTATTTATTTATTGTTCCTACGAGCACAACACAGTTTTTTAGATACTGCACAAAATTTCATTTTATTCGAGAGTTAATCCAACAATAAGCACACTAAATGTCAATCATATTTAACTGGTATATAGGTTATGTCACAATAAGTTAAATTATTGTCACTAGATGGCACAACACAGTTTTTTAGATACTGCGCAAAATTTCATTTTATTCGAGAGTTGATCCAACAATAAGCACACTAAATGTCAATCATATTTAACTGGTATGTAGGTTATGTCACAATAAGTTAAATTATTGTCACTAGATGGCACAACACAGTTTTTTAGATACTGCGCAAAATTTCATTTTATTCGAGAGTTGATCCAACAATAAGCACACTAAATGTCAATCATATTTAACTGGTATATAGGTTATGTCACAATAAGTTAAATTATTGTCAGATGGCACAACACAGTTTTTTAGATACTGCACAAAATTTCGTTTTATTTAAGAGTTAATCCAACAATAAGCACACTAAATGTCAATCATATTTAACTGTTATGTAGGTTATGTCAGAATGAGTTAAATTATTGTCACTAGATGGCACAACACAGTTTTTTAGATACTGCGCAAAATTTCATTTTATTCGAGAGTTGATCCAACAATAAGCACACTAAATGTCAATCATATTTAACTGGTATATAGGTTATGTCACAATAAGTTAAATTATTGTCAGATGGCACAACACAGTTTTTTAGATACTGCACAAAATTTCGTTTTATTTAAGAGTTAATCCAACAATAAGCACACTAAATGTCAATCATATTTAACTGTTATGTAGGTTATGTCAGAATGAGTTAAATTATTGTCACTAGATGGCACAACACAGTTTTTTAGATACTGCGCAAAATTTCATTTTATTCGAGAGTTGATCCAACAATAAGCACACTAAATGTCAATCATATTTAACTGGTATGTAGGTTATGTCATAATAAGTTAAATTATTGTCACTAGATGGCAATGTTTATTAAATTAAAAAAAAAAACTCCTAATATTTCCAACTGGATGCCAAATAATTTCCAAGTCTCTGACGTAACATCCACCATGAAGGTCCATTTCTTTCTTCTATCGAAATGTTAAAGTACTATAATGTACATGATTGAACACTGTACTAACTGTCATGTGCAATAAATATAACATTCTGAACATTACTAACAGCTTCACAGAGACACGCAGAAACAAAACCTGCTTCCTTTTTTTCCCCCTTTCCTTTCGGTGCGCGAGAGTTCAATTGGAGAACGAATTGGAAACTACGCGAACGGAAGCGCGGCAATTTATACATTTCAATGAAGCCTAACGACCGTGACAAAAAAAAAAAAAAAAAAATATGCTGGCAAAGTGATCCAGCAGTTTATTGAGCAACAACGTTATCGATCGACGACCACGTGGGATCCTTTCGCGATAAATGTCCGCGCCGACACCCATACGCGGCCGCAGCCCACGTGCGCGCAACAATTGCAAACTTATGCGTACACGTGCTCCGTGCCCAGGAGAAATTAAAAAAAAAAAAAAAAAGATAAAGTACGTTTCGCAAAGCGACGTATAAATACATGCGAGAGAATAGAGTGGATTCATTGGCTGCGAAGCGTTGGCTGTGAACGAGCGGGCAGGTTTGCAGGGTTTTTCAGCGGCACGATCGTTTATTAAAGGTTGACCGCGGGAACGTGACGAATAAAATTCTTCTAGAACCATTTCCTTTTTCGGGCGCGTTATTCGTCACGGGTGCAGGTTCGTTAGTCGACGATGAATTAAATTCTCGGCGCGTTAACGTGTTCGAGAGAAAAGTTCCATTTTTTTTTTTTTTTTTTTGAGAAACATTGTCGCTGGAATGTTTGGATCGTAGAACTTTGAGAGGAATAACCTTCCTGAGTGAATATAAATGTTTCAATTACAACGATGACATGTATTTCCAAGGATCGAGAGAGAAGTGAAACTTGCGATTCAAAAACGAAGAATATCGACAGACGCGTAGTTGTCATTTTTAATTGACTGACTACGAAATGTACTAATTGAACTAATGGTCCGTGATACTTGAAATACGAAATTGGAAGATCTTTGGAGGAGCGAAAATATTACGTTATTAAGTCTCGCTAGAAATTCTTTGAGGGAACCTTCCGCGCAACGTGTAATTTTCTTTAAATTAAAAACTTAAAGTACGCGTGTACATTGTCTTGCGCTCTTCTTCGCTTTTTTTTAGAAAATTGTTACTTTTTTCTCCTCCCGCTTTCTCTTCCACGCATTCGTTCCCTTTCCTTTTACGCTCGTGCCTCAAGTCGCTCGCGGATATCGCGCAATCTTATATTTTCTTGCTGCAAAGTTTATCTTTCCTTTAAACGGATTCTGCTTTGTCCCGGTGTAATATGGAAAGTAAAGGGAATGTTTTGTTACGTTTAAACGAAGATTGCAAATAACACCAAAATTGATCGTTGATATCAGAGCAATTAATATTTAAATGTATTTTAATATTATAATAAGGGCAATGGTAATAAGGTAGCGCAGTATTAGATATACTGAAAACAGTATAATCTACAATCGAAATTTAATCATCAAGTCCCAAGAGTTTCCCTCTTTTCGTGGGGGAATTGCACGTGTTTGACAAAATCGTATCGTTCTGTCTTAAAAGATTCGCCAAGCTTTCTAATCATCAACGAGCAACATACCACTACCCCTGCAGGATGATTATTTCATTTATTTAATCACCCAAAATGATTCATCTAACAAACATAATATGTTTAAAAAAAGTTCCTCGTATTCTTCCTAATGTTACAAACATTTTAATCACCAGTAGTTCTACTATTGTCACTAGAATTATCAAACCTTCCCTATAAAAAGAAAATCGCCGTATTTTAAAAACTTAGAACTAGTTCAGTTTCTCTGAAATAAGATATATTTTAATAACATGACGTTTTATAATTTTATATTTCAATAAGCAGTTTCACCATCAACAGAAAGATCACTTTCCGTAAAGCTGACTGTACCGTCATAAAACAGTCTGACGGATCCGATTCCAAAATCTCGGGCCACCATTTGACAAATCAAGCATGACACGACGAAGGAGAAAAGGAAAAAAAAACGGGGTGGCAGCCATCTGAACCGGTGTTACACGACCGTTTCTCAACGGGGTGAGTCACAGGCCTGGCTGTCCTCTATCTCTCGCGACCACGTTCCTCCCGAGTATCCTACGCTCTCTGAACTCACGTTCGTACGAACCACACACACCACGGGTTCGCACGTTCACCTACTCGGGCCGCGGCGAACGTAGGTTGGCGCGCGCCGATTTCGCGGCGGAGAAACTGTTGACCGGCGCCCATTGTCCGCCCATTGATGCGGCACCGCGTTCGCCAGCCTTTCTTTCACCGCTCGGTCGTGCACGCGCACGATCTGCATTCTCCGCGAGGTCCGCGCGCAGGTGACGCCGGCCACCACGCGTAACGTGTCTTTGCTAGAGATGGGATCGAGTGGCTCGCAAGCATTCTCGAATCTTCGGATATCTTCCAATCTAACTCGTTTCCAACTGTATTTCCGATCTGATTCCGATTGTAATTGAAGTGTCACAAGATTTCGTCCTTCCGTTGTTATTCGCTCTTCTGTCATCTTTCAATTACGTCAATAATGCCCCATAAGTTCATCTAAACTCGATTATAACTGAAATGTCACAAGATTTCGTCGTTCCATTATTATTTGCTCTTTTGTAATCTTTCGTTTTATTAAAATTACGTCAACAATGCTCCATGAGTTCATCTAACTCGATTATAATTGAAGTGTCACAAGATTTCGTCCTTCCGTTGTTATTTGCTCTTCTGTCATCTTTCAATTACGTCAATAATGCCCCATAAGTTCATCTAAACTCGATTATAACTGAAATGTCACAAGATCTCGTCGTTCCATTATTATTTGCTCTTTTGTAATCTTTCGTTTCATTAAAATTACGTCAACAATGCTCCATGAGTTCATCTAACTCGATTATAATTGAAGTGTCACAAGATTTCGTCCTTCCGTTGTTATTCGCTCTTCTGTCATCTTTCAATTACGTCAATAATGCCCCATAAGTTCATCTAAACTCGATTATAACTGAAATGTCACAAGATCTCGTCGTTCCATTATTATTTGCTCTTTTGTAATCTTTCGTTTCATTAAAATTACGTCAACAATGCTCCATGAGTTCATCTAACTCGATTATAATTGAAGTGTCACAAGATTTCGTCCTTCCGTTGTTATTTGCTCTTCTGTCATCTTTCAATTACGTCAATAATGCCCCATAAGTTCATCTAAACTCGATTATAACTGAAATGTCACAAGATTTCGTCGTTCCATTATTATTTGCTCTTTTGTAATCTTTCGTTTTATTAAAATTACGTCAACAATGCTCCATGAGTTCATCTAACTCGATTATAATTGAAGTGTCACAAGATTTCGTCCTTCCGTTGTTATTTGCTCTTCTGTCATCTTTCAATTACGTCAATAATGCTCCATAAGTTCATCTAACTCGATTATAATTGAAATGTCACAAGATTTCGTCGTTCCATTTTGTCATCTTTCGTTTTATTAAAATTACGTCAACAATGCTCCATGAGTTCATCTAACTCGATTATGATCGAAATGTCACAAGTTTTCGTTCTTTCACTTTTGTTTACACCTTTCCATCTTTCGTTTTATAAAAATTATGTCAATAAATAATTAATAAATAATCAATAAATAATAAATAATTGAATCATAATAAAAAAATAATTTAATGATAATAATAATAATGTATACTTAATAATAATAATAATATATACTTAATAATAATAATAATATATATAAATATATTTATAAATAAATAAATAAATAATTTGATAAATAAATAACTTGCTCCGCAAGTTAATCTAAGTCGATTGTGATTGAAATGTCACAAGTTTTCGTTCTTCCACTTTCTTGTTTACCCCTTTCCATCTTTAATTTTATTAAAATTACGTCAAAAATGTTCCACAAGTTAACTTAACTCGTACTATACCTATTTTTATACAGGTCTATATATTATTAAATATATTATATATTTATATTATAAAATAATAATGATAATAATTTATATATTATTTTATATAGGCATATTATATATATATATATATAATAAATATAGGTATTTTATAAAATAAGTATTATATCGTTATCTATTTTCGTAAAGAATCAGCGGATATACTCGTTCCAAGCAACTCGATTCGTAGCAATTTGCGCGAAATGAATGCATCGCAAGTGTTACACACGTCGAGACCATTTTTAACCCATACAGAAATCTGTGAAACGGAGTCTCGAATTCGAATTCGACTCGGATTGATCCCATCCGTAGCGTTTTGAACGGCGATTCCTTCTTTCGACGCGTGGCCGGATGCGTATTTCACGGGCCGCCGCCTCATCGCGCCGGTGGTTCTCGGAAGCACGTCGCGTATCACAGCGAACCACAATTGCTTACTAATGACAGCCGGGCTGTTTTACCGAATTTTAGACAATGCTGCGCCAACTTTGATTGGTATTATTATTGTCGCCGCCGCGCTTGTCCACCATGAATGGCTGATTGCGCACTGTTAACCTAACCTGCTCAGTGTTGCATAGCAGTCTCGAGAGTGAGTCATTTAACTCAATGATAGGTTGAATCGGTTGGAATCCGGGCGAAGGAAACGTGACCAAAGGAACGAGAGGCGACGAACAGTACGAATTTATTTAAGCTTTTTGTAAAAATTGTTCAAAGGAAATCGTCGGACACTGTGTCAAATTGCTTGGAAATATTGTACTTTAACGATTAACATTAATTAATTTTACGTGATAATTAATTTTTTGTTAGCTTAGACCTTTTTTTTAAGTACGTAACATCTGATCTCGCAATGTGAAAGAATATCGTAATTATCAGACGACGAGCAGGAACGCCAGTTGAGAAACTCGTTGGATTCTTTGAAAATTACTTGGAAACAACTGATTTCGCTTTCTTGCTTGGACAACGAGTTGTTAAATCGATACTTTTACGATGATGCACAATTATCATATATAACAATGTGAACAATTGGCTAACGTCTATTATTAACTGTCAATGGACTGCCATTATTAAATTTCAAGTTGGATAACAATCGAATGAAACAAACACTAATTGAATGCAAATTCGACTCGATGACTTTGACCCGCGTTGTCACGAAATTTAGGGGTGATTTTGATCGTAACTTCACGGATGATCTGCAGATTCAACTTTATTCGATACGAGCAGTTTTTCATTCGTTCGAATTTATCGCGATGATAATCAAACCAAATTTTATTTTTTTTTTTTCAATATTAAAGCTACGAGAAGAAATCCCAAAAATTGAACACCTTTATCAGATTCTACGGTTTTCTGTGAAATTTGAAGAAGTCGAACTGTAGTAACTATGATGACAAATCAATTAATATCACAATACTACAAATAATTGGTAACTCCGTAATTAATTTTAGTAGTTTATATAAAAATATTATCGATATAACAAAATATATAATTACTAATAATAATAAATATCAAATAACGAGGATTAAATGATGAAAGTTGAATAACGAATGAATAATTAACATGACGACTGCAGTATATTTCTGTGAATATTTCCACGGTGATAATAAAATTACTAACAATTTTTAAATATTCTATTTAATTAAATACACATCTGGACGGAACGATTTAACGAACATAGATGTCGTTGATCTAAATTTCTTCAAAGTAGAGGCCGCTGCAGAACGATAAATATACCGCTCCATTTTCAATATGGGTGTGACAGACACTCGTACTTCGTTTGTTATTAAAATTTCCATCAGAAACACTAAAGCAAAGAGAAAGATACACGAGCTTCCACTTGCACATATTTCACGAAAAACCACTTAAATTAAAATTTCTAAAAATATTTGCTCTTTCACATCTATGGAATATTTAACAGAAATCGATCGTTTCGATCACTTAGCCAGTTTCAATATTGATCAGGCACTATCCAATTAATCGTAATCAAGTGAAACGAACGAATATTTCAAAAAAAAAAAAAAAAGAAAAAAACAGAGACAAAACACTTCCCAAGGTAACACTAAATTAGCATGACCGCCACGGTGTAAATTTGGACTTTTCGGCGAGAAGTGTAGGCGAATTAAGGAGCCGTTGTTTCCGTTGAATGACCGGCGAGTAAATCAAGATAGGGGGGGAGGGGGTTGCATTCAGCCTCGAGGCATAAATAACATCGAAACAATAAAAATGACGTTGCGGCAATAAAAACGACCGGCAGAAGAAAAGCGTCGCGACCACGGGGGATTTGCATTTAAAAAGGGGGGCGGGGGGGGGTGCAACTCCTACCGAAATATATGGCCCGTGGTTCAGCTAGAAATAAAGCCACGGTCGAAAGAGAAGGATACAGGAAGAAGGGAAGGAAGGAAGGAAGGAAGGTGGGGTGGGAGGGGAAAGCAAAGCCGTACCAGGAGGGAAACGAAACGCAAGTGCATATAAGACAGGCGCATTATAATCCCTGGACAAAAGAAACGGGAAATAATAAAGAGAAGTTACGATAAACAAACTGGCGCGGCGAAGACGTGGGAAAAGGAAGCTGGATATCAGTGTCGAGTGTACTCGTTGCGCCGTGAAGCAGCGTAATAAAGTTGCGGAAACTTGTGGGAGTTGAACGAATAACAACGATGGAAATTATTATTACCGTTTCTTTTTTTTTTTTTTTCTTTTTCTTTTGGACAGTTCAGATCATTGGGGTAATCCTACGAATACTCGAAAAGTGAAGATGATCTTCGTGGCGAGAAGATGCTTGAGAATTGATTCAGTTAAAATGGAACTGAAATGTTAAAAAAAATTGGAAAGGAAAAAACGGAGAAATTAACATTGAAATATTCGTTAAACGAGTCAAAGTTCGTTGGGGAATTTCTTGCAAAGAAACTATTATACCTTTCGCAGTTCAAATTGACAAGGTTTGTTTCTAGGTATTTCAACGACGTTTTGAAATCTTTAGGGAGAGAAGAAGTAGAAATTAATGGCACTGTACAATATCAAACATAGTTGCTTTTAAAATAGGTCGTCTCACAGTGTCCATGATTCCGGCCATTCTGCTTGTCGGAAATAAAAGAACGTGAATGTTCCTTAATTAGCGTAAGTTTCGCTATAAACAAAAGAAAAAAGTCGGTAATTGAAAAAGTGGCGATACTTTGAAGTTCGATTTATCGATTTTTGCATGTTTTTGTTAAACTTTGGAAGCCTAAATAAATATAAAAGATAAAATTTTTTAGTTGATTCTGGTAGGAGCTATAGTACTAAATGCGTACTTAAAATTTTGAGTCAATTGATCAAGTAGATTTTGAAATATCACGGACACCGTTATGAAAAACATAGTTTCCAGAAAAATGCCTTTAAAGTTTAGTATTGCGGTGCGCTCATTGCAATAATCGTCCATTCCACAGAAACCCAAAGAAAGAAATACGGAATCAACACGCAAACATAAACCTGACTTCTCAAAATGACATGCAAAGAGTATTAGAATATCTTAAAAACATAAACTACTACAGACATATCTAATGACCTCGCTGTCGATGCCACGTTAAAGAAAACTAGAAGAAGATGAAAAAAACAACGACGCGTTCTTCAAACAACCATAACTTCGTTAACTTTAGGAGTTCACGTGTAAGGACATTTATAACTATGTCCTTTAAGAATATGCAAAAAAAAAAAAAAAAAGAAAAAAATCGATTTTCTTCAAAAGTTCACACCTCCTTAAGAATACCTCCTCGTGTACAAAAGCCATCGTTTCGTTTTCGTTTTCACGCGATATCTGTCTATCATCCTGCGTACAAATTCCGACCCTGAAAAAAGATTTCGACCCGGCTCCGTGTTTGGACGAAACGTTGTCTTACGACGGAGGCGACACCGTTGCACGTTGCTCGAGGCGAAAGGATCAAGGATTAAGGTTCGGTAACACTGGTCGGACAACGTGGCACGGTTCATAACACGTATCCGAACACTGATTCCGCAGAAGGGTGGAGAATCGTTAGAGATGAAGAGGCGAGGGGAGGTAAACGCGTTGCTGAATACCGCAGCAAGGGAAAACTGGCGAAACAGATGGGGTGGTGGTACACGGCCGCCTACTTACTCGCGGCTAGCTCTTCAACTAGCAGCTACTCCAACGAGTTACTCTCTGCCTTGCGGAACCTCGAATACCGTCCATTGACCACCGACCGCCGACCACCAACCGCCGACCTTTTGCCCGTCGGGAAAATATTGCCCCCTCTGTTTCACCCACGAAACTGAGAAACGTTTAATCAAATTCCAGGCTACAGGGGAGGGGATCGTTTGATTGCTACCGTGTTTTCCTCCGTTGCTCCGTGCTTCTTTTGCCACAGAGGGCGGATTTCGCTTTGCGCGGCCCGCGTTTAATTGTGCCGTTTCTTTTCAGCCGCGCCGGAAACCGTAGACGCAGAATTCATGCGCGCCGTGTTTCACGTTTAATTCAATTTTTTTTTTTTTTTTTTAAGGAAATATCACGCCACTGTAGTGGCAGTGTTCTTTCACTTTGTGGCACTGTCCTTGTTCGGAATGTTGTTCGTTGGAACGAAAGAGAGACGAAAGGTACCGTTTTTTGGATTTTGTCGAGCGAAAGAAAGTTGGTGACGAAGATTTGTTTCAGTTAAGTTTGGTCATAGATGAAATTCGATCGATGAATCTGTGAATTTGTGATCTACGTCTGATCTTACATGAAAATTTCACTTTGAAACGAAGCATTTAATGGTGACTGAGGTTAACACTGAAGAAAATTGACAATGAAGCTATCGAAATGGTCAAAATTCATAGTTTTAGATGGATGTAGGACAATGTGCTTTTTAAAGATTTAAATGATTCGTAAAAAGTATTACAGAGTGCACTGTGTATTATAAATTTCTTCCATCTGTCTTCTTTTTCTTCTATTTCTGTTTTTACTTTAACGTCTCTGATGGAAATTTCGCGCATTCAATCGTCGATAGTTTTAGTGTCAATAAAGTTTCTCTCAAGTCGGAAGCAACGTGTTTGAAATAATTCGAACGACGTTGTCCAACAGATTGTGTTACAAGGTCCATTCGAACTGCCAAATTCCCCCCCCTCCTCTGTTGGAGTGGCTCTCTTTAATTAATATGCACGCCTACGCGGGAAATTCATCTGTTACAGCGTGTGTTACCCAAACGATCGTTCATCTCGTTGCATTCGACGTTCGAATAATTCAAAGATGTCTCCTATTTTCTAGTTTCAGTGACGACATTTAACCTGACGACTGAAGAAGAGGCGAGTATCGAAGAAATGGCAACTTTTTTTCGTGAATTTTGCAATTGTAATTTGTCACTCGAATTAAATTTTTCGTGGGAAGCGAAACGCTGTGAAAATTTGTAAATTTTAGACATTTAAGAGACATTTGAGACATAGAAGAGTTTGAGAGTAGTTCTTTGTATGTCATTTCTAAATATTTTCTGATATTGCTACTAATATTAATTATCTATTATAATATTATCAGTATTATATATTATAATATTGTCAATATTAATATTATAATAATATCAATATTATATATTATAATACTGTCAATATTAATATTATAATATTGTCAATATTATATATTATAATACTGACAACATTAATATTATAATATTGTCAATATCAATATTATAATATTATCAATATTATGTATTATAATACTGTCAATATCAATATTATATATTATAATATTGTCAATACTATATATTCTAATATTGTCAATATCAACATTATAATATTGTCAGTACTATATATTCTAATACTGTCAATATCAACATTATAATATTGTCAGTACTATATATTCTAATATTGTCAATATCAACATTATAATATTGTCAGTACCATATATTCTAATATTGTCAATATCAACATTATAATATTGTCAGTACTATATATCCTAATATTGTCAATACTATATATCCTAATATTGTCAATATCAATATTATAACATTGTCAATATATATTCTAATATTGTCAATATCAACATTATAACATTATCAATGATATTATAAGTAATTATATTGCAACTAGTATTAATTATCAAGTCAAGCAATAAAATCATTTTTCAACAGCAACAAAAACTAGCGTTATTTCCTTATAATTTCATTCAACTTTACAATTAGCAGCTGCACGTTCTCTCGTTATCGTTATTGCCACGGTGTCGTTTAATTTCTCGTAGCACAAGTTGCACGTAAGGGGGAGGGAGGGAGGGTGAGATAAGACGGGGCTGCACAGGACGAAATCGAACGACGAAGCCCGCCGCGTTGGCTCGTAAATATTTACAACGTGCCTGATCACATTTGCATGTCAAACTCTGCCGGGATTTCTAAACGGGAACATCACAATCGAAAACCGCCCATTTCGTTCAGCCGTATACTCGATCGTCGCCGCCCGAAACGATATTGAATGTTTAGGTATCTACGAGGAGATATTTGCTTTTTCCAAGCGGCGGTGGCTCGCTTACCGGATCTAACCGCCTGTGCAAAACCGGACGTTTCTTCTTCCTTTTTCCTCTGCAGCCGATTAATGGCCGCCCCTCGATCGAGAAAAATTGCACCCCCTTGCGACAAACGCGTATATTTGTGTTTCACTCGCGGATTTCACGTTCTTTCCGGCGGATAAATTTTATAATAACCCTCCGCCGCGTATATGTACACGATTTTATTCGCGGATACCTATGAAAATATTGTTTTTCGCTTTGACGGCCGTGTCGTCTCGAATATTTTCCATCGTCGCGTCGTCGAGTTATTTCGCGCGAGTTTTCCACGTCAGTTTGGGGGGGGAGGGGGGAGGAAAAAGTATACTGAAACGAAATCCCTCGCTCGCGGAGTTTCTTCTTCGATTAATTGCTTTCGTTAACTCGTAATTCGAAAACTGTTCCGGGGGAACATTTTTTCCATTTGTTTCTTCTTCTTTTTAAAGTCTCGTCAGTTGCGACGTTTCGTTCCTCAAGTCAGTTTACTTCGATATCGAATTTGTTTGTCACTCGTTGAGAAGAAAGTTTCACTCATCTTTTCTCTCTCTTTTCTTTTTTCTTCTCGTTTCAACGTTTTAGTAGGTAAAAAAGTAAACAAGCTAACAATTAGCTCGTTGACAGAACAGATCTCGTTTACCTAAAAACATATTAAAAACGGGAGAAAAGAAAATGAATTCGTTCGTTTCTCGCCGACGTGGAACTCTACCCTACCGTGATAGAAAAATCCCGTGTCGTAAATTTCGCCGTTACCGATAATCGTTCGACCGGTGCACGCTGTCCCGCACACCGGGCAATCAAATTAAATTTTATTAAAGCAATTTCACATTTTCAATCAATTATGACATCCTCATTAGCGGCACACCACGGTGGAGATACATAACCCTTTTTAATGAAATGCCATTGAAGGTAACTGGCTGTCGAATATTACGAGATAGCGCCAAATATAAAACGAAACGATTGCGTATGCGTATAGAGCGCGAAATGGATTCGTAGATAATGAGGTTGGTACACGGGCGCTTCGTTCACACATCAATGCCTCCTTCCATTGTTAGAAATGGCTGAATTCCACTTGTACGGTCTAGGCTAGCGTTGGATTACTTAATGAAAACGCATCACTGTCACGCGATCCCAAAGAGCCATTATCCATTTTCGAAACGTGGCGTAATTCGCGTCACGCCTTCGGTATCCGGCAGTTGATATCGATAGTTGAAGAATTGTCAACTAATCAGGGAGTAGAATAATTATCGATGTATAAGTACGACATTCTGCGTACACGTTACATTCTGAAGTTACAAGTACATACCTATTTTGTAAATGGAACGAAGTTTAATTTGCATCAAATTTTCCTTCTGATTCGCGAAATTTAATATTAAGGAATTTTTAAGTGATTTTTCCCTCTTTTTTCTTTTTTTTTTTTCGCAAAAACAAAAGTTTACTTGACTGATGATTTATTTTCTATTTAAAAATTTGGAAAACTTAGAATGTTATGTCACAGCGTGGGAAAATATACAAAATATTAAATTCACGTAATGATTGCTCCGTGCATATTTATGCAAGTTAATTAATTTTCGTGACTTTAGAAATATCACTTAAAAGTAGAAAGGTAGAACTTTGGAAATACTTTTCCACTTTCTTCCTCGTTGTTGTTATGTCTCTCGCATAATTAATCATCATCGAAACGTCACAATTATATATGTGTAATATATTTGTTTATATATATATTTATATTATAATATATATTACTGTATTCCTGTTAATATATTATATATATATTTGTATTATAATATATATTACTGCATTCCTGTTAATATAATATATATATATATATATATATATATATATTTGTATTATAATATATATTACTGCTTTCATGTTAATATATTTTATATATATTTATATTATAATATATATTACTGCATTCATGTTAATATATTGTATATATTTATATTATAATATATGTTATTATATTTATATTAATATATATTACACATATATTTATATTATAATATATATTATTATAACATAACGTATTTATATTTATATTATAATACATATTATTATAATATAATATATTTATACTTATATGTACAACATGTATAACCTATACAGGTTTCATCACTTATCGCTACTCTCCCTTAATAAACGTAAAACAACCGCAGAGTGAAGAAAATCGTCTCTCAAAAGTCCCCCCCCCCATCAAAGAATACTCGCATCCCCCCTTTCCTGATTCAAACGTACAATGCGTCCAGCCGAATTGTTACGTCGTGTACGTGGCGAAAGAGTGCCTCTGAATTTTTCGAAAACCTTCTTGATGCATAAATAAATATAACGGGTAGAAAAATGGCCGTGGTCTCTCCAGCGAAACGGAGCGACTAGCTCGTTCGGGGGCGCTTTGCAGGCTCCGTTTAGAAATCACTGCGAGATACCGCATGCAAATGCGATCGGGTACACTTGGTGCGTAAATATTTACGAGCTCGGAATGAGGGTGGTTGCAGTAAGAGGGCTAAAATCGAGGAAGGGAGAGAGAGAGAGAGAGGGAGAAATGGACGAGAGGGCATGTATTATTCAGCAAACAATCTTCGAGAGAGCACTTATCAACGGGCGATATTTAAGAATGAGAATAATCCCCTTATGCGAATGCACACGTGTATGTATATGCGTGCGTACATGGAGAAAGAAAATGGGGTAGACGTTGAAAACGAATTGAAACTTTATGGGGGGCTTGCGGAGTGGACACGTATATTTATTGTTCGCGATGCTTTATTTATTACCTTATCGCGTGCGAGCTCGCCCCCTTTGCCCTCGCGAGTCGACGATGTGCGAGTGCTGCTGAGAAATCGATTCCGCACACTTACCTGAAACAGAAAGGACATTCGCGCGGTTAGTCCGATGGAACATTTGAAAGACCACACTCGACAGAAAAATACGTAAATTCATAAATTCGCTCGTAATTAATAATAATAATCCTGAAATGCATTTCACATGCTCTGAATATTAGAAATATGAAAAATGATCACAATCTATATTTATACGTAGCTGTAAATAAAATAAAAGTTATGTGTAAAATTCTCATTATGATTAATAATCTGAAATAAAAGAAAGATTAAAAATAGTACAATAATTTATTTATTTCTGCGCAACGAATTAATTTTATTCTCGCCGAACGGGTTAAAATTGTTGAATTTTTCACGATGAAAATCATTAATCTGCTGAATAGGATATTTCTTCATTTATTCGAAATTGTTTGCCGTTGATTGATATTGAATTGAATTAAATTAACAATGCAAATTTCAGAATGTTCTGTATAATGCGCGTACAATGTTCTAAAAAAAAAATTCCCGCGAATTATATATATATAATAATATATAATAATATAATATAATATATATTCGGACATTTTCGCGAGCGAATGTTCGAATATAGTGTGTATACGCGATTAATACGCTCATGAATACAAAGTTACAGAATTTCCTGTTAATTTCCGGGCAATCCACTATTTAAGTATTTACCATTCCATCTGAGCGCGGATTCGGAAAGTAAAGATGTAATATGCATGTGGCAATACTAACGAGTTTATCTCGAGAGAAGAATTATTTTATAAAGTTATAATGAACTGCAGTAAATTATTTAAGAAAAAAAAAAAAAAAAACTACAACTGAAGAAACTGCATTTAAAAGAAAAAACTACATTAGTCGAAATTATTAGTTGAAAATAATTTAAAAAAAGCCTATAATAAATTATTATTTTATAAAACATATAAAGTGTAAAGAAAAAAATTACTTCGCTCAACAGACAATCTAGAGAAACGTCAAAATTATTCGAAAGCGACGTCGAGCCGATGATTTATCATTCAAACAATCGCCCGGCCAGATATTTTGCATCCCTCAAGCTTGGAAGGGAGCTGGCGAGCAACTAGCTCAGACAGATTCGAATATGATATGCAGGGACGTTGAAACGATGGTGAAAAGAGCGCGATGCTGAAAGAGGTTGGCGATTACCGGTGGGCGGCTAAGGGTATCGCGCAGAGTGAAGCCAAAAGACGATGGAGAAGAAGATGAAGGAGGGGTTGATGCGTCTGTGACGGGGCTTTGCCACCTCTTTCAGTGCATAAGAGACGCACGAGTCGTGCGTCGATTCGCCGAGTAGTGCTCGCAACAAACGCTGACTGTGCCAGCCAGCCTTCGCTTTGCCTTTCATCGCCGAGCGACGAGCGAGTTCTGCGTGACTTTTCAAGGCCTATCCTCCGCCTCGTCGCTGCGTGGAAATGAAAGAGGACCCACGACACGGGGTGGGAGCGTAATCGCCCCCGGGGGGAGGGAGAATGTGCAAACCGTGTCTTTTTCAACGTCGACGATGTCAACGTTAATTGCTGGCTGCACGGGTCACCGACGGATCATCCTCATCGTTGACACGAACTGATTGCAACCTGCAGTAACGTCTTTTTTCTTTTTCTTTCTTTCTTTTTGCGGTAGCGGAAAGTTCTCTTCTTCTTCGAGAAGTTCGGCGTGTCGAGGATTTTTCCGACACTGCAAATCGTAATCGTAATCGTGGCGATGCTTCGGAGAGGACATTGAAGCAGAGATCTTGATGAACGTTGCAGATGTCGCTCTAGTGTCGCGTGATCTTTTTTCACGTTGGTAGCAGTGCAGCGTCACGTGATCCTTCGTCAGTAGATGAAACCATCAAGAACGGTGCATTATCATGGCAAAATATTCAAAATTATACATTATATTTGGTTGTTAATAAAATATGCAATAATTTAAAATATATTATTCTATATTTAAAATGTTAAAATAGTTACGTTTTCATTATGGCAATTCCTAAATTCTTAATTTATTACATTGAGAATTGATAATTTCACCCATATTTTAATTATCAGTTAAATACCATTTCCTACAATTATTCAAAATATAGTATAATTAATGTAGATATATATATATATATATATGTATTTAAATATATATATATGTATTAAAAATAGTAATTAAGGTATATTACGCGTATACTTAGTATTTATACCATATTTTAGGTTTAGGTAATTATTACTTATATTTTATATACAGTTTGTATAATATTTTATTTTTTATATATAAAACAGGAAAAATAAAATTATATAATTAATATAATTCTAGAAATTTCTATATCGATTATTCAAGCATATGTTTTTTCAATTTTATTAATATTATATTTCAATGAATCAAATCAATTTTAATTATAATGGATGAAAAAAAATTTTCCATTTTTTCTAGTTGAAATTAGACCATGACCAATTAGTATATCGATAAATTTAATAAATTTATTAATTAGAATTATTTTATGAATTAAATTTATATTTATATTATTAATTATATTTATTAATTTAATTATAATTGAAATCTTATGAAAGGACATTTATAGAATATCATACATTTTATATTAAAATTTAGAAAAGTTATATTTATTATTTCTTTTTATTTCATTTTTTTGAACATTTTCTCATCATAGATCAATTTCTCCATCAATTGAAATTAATATAATACGACATCCTACAGTAATTAAAGTATTTAATTATAGAAATCCCTTTATTAAATACATTTACTTCAATTACTTCAGATTTTTACATTACGTCAAGTCATTTGTATTTTTTAAATAATTTTTTTTTAAAAGAATAAGAGCATTATTATCTACAATTTTAATAGGTTTATATTTTTCTATTATTCGAATATAAAAATTATTTGAATATAAAAATGCTCATTTTTATATAAATGCATGCTGTAAAATGTATTTTAGTAATTCAAAGTTCGGTGATTCCAATGACGCAAGCTTCTTCACTTTAGTCACACGTGCAACGGAATTCGAATAAGAAATAAAGTTGCAAACAACACTTCGTTATATATTTCAATTGTACACGGTGGTAACTATGCAACAATTACGGAGTATCGAGTGAAATAAGCGTCGGGACGTTGAAACGCGCAGGACCTTAAGTCACTTTGGAATTCAAGCGGATCGGCCCGCGTTTTGAAAGTTGGCAAGAGCGGACTTTCGCGATAACACATTCGCAGAATTCCGAATGCATGGCTCGCGTGTAATACGATTTGCGAAAAGACGTACCGTGAACTTAGATAAATTCGTGACAAATGCATGCAAACGTCTGAATACCAATACCCGAACCACTGTTCGATCGTGCGTTCAACAGAGAGGAATATGTTTCTACACGCGTGTAATACTCCCCCATCTCACGGCAGCACGTTTCCAGAAATGAAATTTTATCATCCTCCTTCGGCGTGACATCATAAACGACGAACTGATTACTATTTTGTAAATTCGCAACATTCCAACTCGTAGCTTTAACAAAGTTCAACAACGCTTTCGTCCACAAAGTCTCTTTACAATTTCAAAAATTTGTTCCAAAGGCGAATGAAGAGACAGATGAGTGGAAATTATCACAGAATGAGACGTGTATATTGAAGTTTCCTCTGCCTTATTTACACCTCTATATGGGCACCGTTAGTTGCACCAAGCACATCAAGACGATACTCGATTTCTTACGCGATCGATGTTTTCCTCGGATGTTCTTGGTCGTCCACTCCTCCCTTTATCGAACACTGTCCCTGCCTCTATAAATTTCTTGTGCCATGCACGAATTGATGGACCTGACGGTGGATCTCTTTCGTACTTAGTTCTGAAGTTTCGCCGAGTCTGCAGATCCAATTTGGTTTCGAATAAACCACGATACACACTGTGCCTTCTCTTGAGGAGCAGCCATTTCGTAAGGGGTTCGTTTAACAGTATCTCATTCGTCAACAGGGTACTCGAAATGCAACGTGATAAAAACCTTGACAACCACTGAGTACATGGAACAAATCTGACGAAGATATCTCATCAATCGCCTTTGTGATAAATTTTCGAAATTGTAAAGAGACCTTATGGACACCCGGTGCAACAGCGACTTTGGAAATTGTGAATCTACGAGGTGTCGATCGGTTTTGTCGTTTTCTAAAAATAAGAAGGCACGTCGGTTGCCATTGCTCGACGTTGAAAACTTCAACGACAAAAGCGCGGGTTCTTTATTGGAAAAGCCGTATCACCCTCATGGCCGGACTGCGTTAACGCCGATAACTGTACAGCGAAACGTGCGCGGATAAAGTAGACTTACGCGCGCCCGCATGTATGACCCGCTTTCCCAGCAAACAGTTCATGACCGGTTCGAAGAAACTACGTATTTGCATGCGAAACACTTGCCGCGAGGAAATAATAGCAATCGTACGATAAACGAGCGGCACGTATTTTCCAATTTATGCAAATTTTGTTGGGAAATCGTGGAGAAATTTCGCAATGACTGTTGGAATCTTGAAGAATTCCAACGCCTCCTTGAACCGTCCGTTTACGAAGATACAGGATTCTCCTTTTAATACTGACGTCATTGAAACGAATATGTACAAATTAATAGAATAAAATTCGTGTTGATTAACGAACGATTGTTCACTCGATGAAAAAGAAAAAAAAAAAGAAGAGAGTGATTTTGAGAAGTGAAAAGTCGCAAATTGTACCTGAAGAGCACTTGCAAATCCACTTCGAGGCTTTCGAAATATCTGAGCAAGAAGAAAAAGAAGAAAAGAAACGTCTCGTTGATACGAGAAAAGAACACGATCTAGCTGTTTGTCTATTTGTTTGCGCTGGTACTTTGTACACGACATTACGCTATTTTACGAAAATCTCGCGAATATCCGAGGCTGGTTGAAGAGTTTCGAAAGAACTCTCGGCGAATGCAGCCAACGTTATTTTCATTTATTCAATGGACTGCACCTTTTTCCATGACGTCAAATTCTCCTTCTCTCTCTCTCTCTCTCTCTATCTTTCTCCTCTCCTCTGCGCGTTCTAATTTAATTTCGTAGAAATGGCCACTGAGATCTCGAGTGTTTTTCAAGGGTTCGTGCTGGCCAACGTGACTGAAGCATCTTCACGTGCATTCAACGTCAATAATATATTTCATCCGGTTTCGCGAATTCACCGTGGAAACGCTTCTGCACGTTGAGAACGCATCGATTAACACACGAGCCGCCGTAAGCCCCGGCTTCTTGCGACTAGAATCGCTTTTGACCTCCGGTATCCCTTTGCAAACCCTTTGCCTGCTCTATGACGCGAATAAATATACTGGGATTCGCAGGCACGCGCAGGCAAACGGCAGGATTATGCATCGTGCAATGTACAAACTCGCGCGCGTGTGTATAATTTCGTTTTAATCGCGCAAAGTCTCTGTTTTGCATGGGGTTTTCTTGTGGAACGAGCGCAGGGAAATTCGACGAGATGTTTCGCAGAGTGGCGACATGATGAGAGGAGAGTGTGCAATCGGTGCAATCACTTTGGAAGTCGTGGTGCAACTAGCCAGGAGATAATTCCGCGTGAAAAAGTAAGCACGAGGGAAAATGGACCAAGTCGTTTTGGCTCGAGGCTTCGTTCGATAACTGGCTACTTGAATTTGACGCGAATTCTAGACGCGACAGAAGAGAGCAATTGATGGGAGATTATTTTAGAATTGGTCCAACTTTGTCTAAAAGAAATTATCAAGATCCGTAAGATGTCTATTAAAGTGTACTCGATTGTTTTCGAAGAATAAAATTGAAAATAAATTACAATAAAACGACAAAATTTTGTCCCTTCAAGTCCACTACTGTATCACAGATATTTATTATAAAATTGTACTATTTCATTATATATCGTTACAATTGACAACAATCTCTCCTTTTGTCCTGGAATATATTTTCACTTCAACAGCAAGTGCAAAAATTTCTTTTACACGCGCGACGTGAGTATATACGAAAGAAGAAGTCATATGTTACACTCGACTACACTAAACTTCATGAAAGGGTTTAAAAATAAAAACCAATTGAACGTTTAAAAAAAAACTGTGTTAAAATGACTCGCCAGTAATTCCAATGAATCGTCAAATTCGATTATCAGTCGGCTTACTATCCAGAAACGAGAGCAAAGAGGCCAAAGAGGAACCAAAATTCGCTCGATCGTTAGTTGAACTCCTTTCACGCCGAAAGACAGAAACCATGAGCGAGCGAGGCGTTCCAACATCGCAGACAGGAGGCACGTCATATTTACGCGTTGTTTGCCTCCGTTGATTACTGTTTGACGTGCACGACTGCCCCCTCCCATACACGTCTTACGTCTTGTCGCTTTTTTTCTCTCTCTCTCTCTCTCACTCTCTCTTGCCGACATCGTTTCACGTTCCAACCCGTGCACAGTTGCCTCCTTGCTTAAGATTAAACGCACATAACCGACAGCGAATTCCTAGCTAATGCAAACTGGGGAAAATAGGCAAATAGGAGAATCGTTTTATTGAAAGCCAACCAACGATTTGCATATTACGCTCTGTTTACGGCGACTCTGTTTCGACTAATTCCGTGCTATCCCCGCGTAACGAAAAGGATTAAACACATGTAAACGAGAGAAATCGAATTAGCAAGAGAGCGTAGAAAATTGCGCTAAGTTCTCTCTGGCGAAGAGAGCGAGAGAGAGAGAGAGAGAGAGTTGAATTTCGTATATTTTTCGTGAGATTCGCCTGCGTTGTCAAGCAATTTTCGTGTTTGTAAAACCAAGATTGGGTTTATGTTTGGTTGAACGTATATCTCTTTAGCCCTTTCGAAATTAAAAAAGAAAAGAGACATGTACAATATTATGGTGTGGAAAATATTTCGTCTCAATAATTATATTAATAACAAGCTTCGTTTATTTATTAGTTACTTTGAAAATAATTGAAAGTATCCTAACAACCTTAGGTTAAGTTTAGGTTATGTTACTTTAGGTTACAATGTTATAGCATGGAACATATTTCGTCTTAATAATTATATTAATAACAAGCTTCGTTTATTTATTAGTTACATTGAAAATAATTGAAAGTATCCTAAAGTAACCTAACCTAAACCTAACAATCTTAGGTTAAGTTTATATTAGGTTACTTTACGTTACAATGTTATGGCATGGAAAATATTTCGTCTTAATAATTATGTTGATAACAAGCTTCGTTTATTTATTAGTTACTTTGAAAATAGTTGAAAGTATCCTAAAAGTAATCTAACCTAACCCTAACAACCTTAGGTTAAGTTTATATTAGGTTACTTTAGGCTACAAAGTTATGGAAAATATTTCGTCTTAATAATTATATTAATAACAAGCTTCGTTTATTTATTAGTTACTGTGAAAATAAAATATCCTAAAGGTAACCTAACCTAAACCTAATAATCTTGGGTTAAGTTTAGGTTAGATTACTTTAGGTTATGGTATGGAAAATATTTCTTAATAATTGTATTAATAACAAGCTTCGTTTATTTATTAGCTACTTTGAAAATAATTGAAAGTATCCTAAAGGTAACCTAAACCTTGGGTTTAGACCTAACTTAATCTTAGGTTAAGTTCAGGTTACTTTGAAAATATTTCAAAGTATCTTCATATACAGTTGCTCACATTGATATTTTATCAACTAAATGTCCAAACTTTTTCAATTTTGTAAAACAAAATCGTACAACCTCGTATAAACTTGGTGTCATTTTTGAAATTTGAAGTCCCCTCTTTATAATGACTCTCTAAAAACTTGTTACGCCGTTCTTCTCCGCCATTTTATTGAACTTTGAACATCAGACGAAGATTGTCACGATTTCTTGAATCGTCAATCAAACTCACTGCAGATTCAGCTCACGGAGAAACTTTCTTAATATTAAGATTAAAATATTCTCTAAAATATTACGAAATCTCGCTATTACACCGTACAGAGAAGAGAAATGTGAGATCATTCATCACTTTTTCACCCGCTACGCGACGATACCAAAAAGATATCCTCGAGTAAAATTGAGAAAGTGGCTCTACTTTGAAAGCAAAGGCTCGAAGCAAGGTTTCAAATGATGAACGAAGGTACAATTTTACTTCACGAGATTGTAACAGTTCGAATATTTAGTGTCCGAGCAAAACTGTCCACTCCGCAGAGATGAAAACTTGATTCTTTCCACGATCAAAGGGAACGCGGCATTGAGCAGTAAAAGAAAAAAAGAAAATCTTTCATCCGTAGAGACGTACTCTCTGTCTGTGCCCTTAAAACGATTCGGATTTTTGTCAAGCGTATCTCCGAGGATTTTCGCCGAGGATCTTTCAGCGAGCCACGTGAATGGCGGGCAGATGAAACGACGAAATTCCTAAAGAGACTTGTGAAAACGAGACGTGGTCGTCGCTCGTAGTATCGTCCCGCGATTAATGACCTATCATATCTTCTTTTGCGTTCAGTTTTTATTTAGATTTCTTTCTTACTGTTGATATTTTTGACACTGCTGTCGAGTATCTGCACGATAATTATTTAATAGTATTAAACTGCAATACCAATATAATATTTAACAGTATTTAATATATATATATATATATATATATATATATATATATAATATATATGTATGTATAAATCGAATGTTAATTTATTGATGATTATTTAGAATACTTTGACGTTGAACGGAAGAGAGTTTGCACTCAAGATATTGCACATTTGATTGTATAACGTGTTACAGATACATCTTAAATCATCTATAATAGTGTATATAGGAATATATATATATATATCTATATATATATTCCCCTCGTGAGGAGAACATAGGGTATTCGGATTGCTAATTCGACCTAAATTGTGCACATAGTTAATGCCTACTATCTGTAATAATATGCCGAACGCACATGCTGCACTATTCTAGAATTTTCGCGAGTAAATCGTATTTAATGTATTATTGATAATTCGTATATCTAAATGTGATACAACATACTTTGTTTGAAAAGGGAATATTTTATTCTAAAAAGTGTTCATTTTATTACTAACCGACGACGAGTAATACGAGCGTCGAAATCTAGAATTAAACATTATTGATTATTTCTTACACACAATTTTGGTATATTTACAAATCATGTGTGTATATATATATATTAAAATATGAAATACAAAACATATTAAAACAATAGAAAATAATTGCAATTCATTTCATTGATTCATTGCGACGTTATTCAATTTTTTTTAAATATTCAGTTGTCGTGCTTCGTGGCCTCACTTGTCTATAAAATAAAATTTTCAAAACAGCCACATAACTTTCAAGTTGAACGATGTTGTTGAGGATTAAAAACTTCCTTCAACGTTGCAGAACTTGAAAGTCACGTGTCCACATTGTACCTCGTCATTATAGATATTTCATCGATGCACTGTCACGAAATACACTGACGCAAGGTGATCAGTGACATATCAATGATTATTAGTCGTCACAAATTTGAAATTGGAGTAAGCGGCTGATAATCTTTCTCTCCTGCGAACATTAATAAATACGTACGAGTGTGTTCGACAAGGACGCCATCTTTCTGAAAATGTTCTTTCAAACAATGTCGCACAGATCGAGAGTACACCTTGAGCGCGTGAAGAATATTTTTTACAAGAAGAATATCTTTCTTCGGAGAAATGGCGTCCACAGGCAATTTTCCATCAAACATTTATTGACAGACTTTCGCAAAATTCAACGAAACAAAGGGGAATGAAGGGCGACGTTGAGAAACGATCGCTTTCCATTTGCAGATCGTGACGCAGATGCAACAGAAAGCAACGAGGAAAGATGGCAATCGGATGTCACGTTAACATCCCTGAACGCTAACTAAAAAGGACGTTCCTCTTGTTCTTTTTTCCTTTTTTCGCTCGTACACAGCAGAGGAGATGGAACTCTGTCCCTATGCAGGTGTATACACCTGTACGCGTGTTTTATCGCCAGTGCGAAACGAGTTAAAAGCTTCGTAAAAATTCACGACGAGCGACGGCGGCGGAGCTCTTTAAGCCGGAGTATCTCGCGTAATAGCGCTTGCAATTAATGAGATACCTAACTGTAGGGGGGTAGGTGTCCCTCTCGTTCGTAAGAGTTCTCGAGCGGAAGTGCTATTGAAATTATGACGTGACGCCACTTCGCCAAGTGGAAAAGTATTTCCAACGTTTTGCACGTTCGTTGTTGTCGGGCAAAGAGGAACCTGTCTCGTATCGTTTCTTTGTACTCTCGTTACGAGAAATGTCGATCTCGCCACGTGATTTTGCTCTTAGGTGTATTCCTGCGATTAAGAAAATTTCCACAGAGCAGTGTTGGACGAACTTCATTCGAAAATATCGACTAGGCGCGACGAGTCATCGTTATGTTACTTTTATTTTAGCAAAGTTACTTTTATTTTTTAGTAAAGTTACTTTTGGTAAAGTAACTTTTACTTTTTCGTATAGTTTTAATAAAGTTACTTTTATCTTTTAGTAAAGTTTTTGTAAAGTTACTTTTGGTAAAGTAACTTTTATTTTTTAGTAAAGTTTTAGTAAAGTTACTTTTATTTTTTAGTATAGTTTTAGTAAAGTTACTTTTATTTTTTAGTAAAGTTTTAGTAAAGTTACTTTTATTTTTTAGTAAAGTTACGTTTGGTAAAGTTACTTTTATTTTTTAGTAAAATGTTAGTAAAGTTACTTTTGGTAGGCTTACTTTTATGTTTTAGTAAAGTTTTAGTAAAGTTACTTTTATTTTTTAGTAAAGTTTTAGTAAAGTTACTTTTATTTTTTAGTATAGTTTTAGTAAAGTTACTTTTATTTTTTAGTAAAGTTTTAGTAAAGTTACTTTTATTTTTTAGTAAAGTTACGTTTGATAAAGTTACTTTTATTTTTTAGTAAAATGTTAGTAAAGTTACTTTTGGTAGAGTTACTTTTATGTTTTAGTAAAGTTTTAGTAAAGTTACTTTTATTTTTTAGTAAAGTTTTAGTAAAGTTACTTTTGGTAAAGTAACTTTTATTTTTTAGTAAAGTTTTAGTAAAGTTACTTTTATTTTTTAGTATAGTTTTAGTAAAGTTACTTTTATTTTTTAGTAAAGTTTTAGTAAAGTTACTTTTGGTAAAGTAACTTTTATCTTTTAGTAAAGTTTTAGTAAAGTTACTTTTGGTAAAGTTACTTTTATTTTTTAGTAAAATGTTAGTAAAGTTACTTTTGGTAGAGCTACTTTTATGTTTTAGTAAAGTTTTAGTAAAGTTACTTTTATTTTTTAGTAAAGTTTTTGTAAAGTTACTTTTGGTAAAGTTACTTCTATTTTAGTAAGGGGAAGTTTACGGATCAATTTGCAAAATAATGTTTCATTCGTGTTGAAACAGATAACGTTTGTTGGCAAATTTTTCTGCATATAGTTTGTAGAAACGAGAAATGAGAAATAATTCCGAGAAAAATCACTATTCGAGTAGACTAACGCAGTAGTAAAGTATACAATTAATCCATAATCATTTTCTGTTTTTATTTAAACATAATGTGCTGTTAATGTAATATTCAGATGTACAATTAAATCACAATCATTTTCACTTTTTATCTAAATAACAAGCTTGCCACTAAACATCATACTTTCGCCGTTCTCCATTTCATTCGTTTCAAAATTTTTTGCAACAATTTAAAATTAATCTAGCCCAAACGAACGTGCGTGCGAGACATTTAATCACCTTCGTTTCTTTCAAATGGAACTAACATTCGTGTAGCCCTTTGGCCCATCGAAAAATCCATCGTGAAATTTCCACGCCAGGCCCGTCGAAACGACGAACGAGACCCGAAAACGCGGAAATAAATCGTAGCCAGTTGGAATAAAGACATTTATAACTCTCTGTCTCTCTCTCTCTCTCTTTTTTTTCTTTGTTAATTATGTACTTGTCACTTGGGAATGTCCGTCACATTCGGAACGTACGAGCCGAATCGATTCACTCACGCACACTGTTGCAACACGCCGCGCACCTGTCGCCGAGCGATCTTTTTTGCGATTCAGCTTGATGGCGCATTGTTACAGACTCTGCGATAAATAATGCCCGCGAAAATGTGACGTCTTTTCTCGTTACCGGACACTTCGCTTCCAACCATATCCGCGCGTCTATTCCGCGCTGAAACCGGCGTTAAACGCGCGAAACTTCTGCTCGTCTCGCGTCGTAGGGGGGAAAAAATAAATTGCTTGACAATTGCCATATTTTAGAGAAAAGAGATTCGTGCAGAGCACGATGAAAGTTGAACTTGCTTTGCCTTGAAAGGAAATTGTACTGCTTAAGAATCGCTGTATGTTAAAAATATTTTTATACCAGATTATATAAGTTTGTGTTACATTATTCGTAATATTTTTTCTTTCTTTTATTCTTGTCCGTTTGGAAGTTCCACTACTTAAGAGACTTGAACTTATGTTTCGTTTCGAGCAGCGTATATTTTCCACTATCGAATTAATTAAGAACGTCAGACCAATATTCTCCAACAATGTACACTCTATAATTCATCGTTTTGGAATTATTCCAACAACCGAATATTTCGACAGACGTTTCGACAAATTCAAACAAATTGTACGTACCTCAAGACTTTCTTGTTCTTGAAATTGCGATATTTCCTCAGTTTTAAGCACAAGGCAAAGCAAATAACAAAATTTATTACTTCTCAATAATTCCTGTCCAGTGATATCGTATCGACGAGTTGAAAAGAAAGAGAAAGTGACGAATTATCACGTACGGTTCGGTCACTCGTTACGGTCCGCAATCGGTTGCCAGCGGAACGCGTTTGACAATCAGCAGATTGCGCCTAAGTAGACACTTTTCTACATATCTGTATACTGCGAGGCAATAAAAGATGTCTATCGCACCTCCTTGTATTTCGTACGAACAAGAATCGTGTAAGAAAGATTCAAGCATGTATGTTAATTTTATTTCGCGGCGCTCTCGCTGGCTCCCAATGAAAGTGGTTGACTTTAAGAATAAGCGCCACGCAAACACCCGCGCGTATTTAAAAACGGCTCCCCTTTCAATCGTAGACTCTTCGAGTCTAATTATTTCTTCTCCTTCCTTCTTTTTTCTTTCTTCTTCTTTTTCTTCGCGCGGGCTAGTGGTTTCGTAAGGAACAGAAATAAGCGTGCTTCCGGTCTCGAGCTTCCTCCTCGTGCTCCTTTTCGCTAGACGTCTCTCGAAAACCGACCGCCGCCCATACATGTGACGAAACCCTTCATTTTTTAAATAGAAGCTTCGCCGAGCGGGCCTTTCGGGGAGAATCGTCGTTCTCCTTTCGAACGTCTGCTCTTCCTGGTAACACGGCGTCATGTTCTTCTCATCTTGGCGCTTGATTTACTGGTCGAACTGATGACTCACTTTTCAACCACTGGTACTGGATCATTAATACAAAAGAAGGATGAAAAAATTGATACGATATCAAGACACGTTCTTGGATATTTGCTAGATTCGTCGGAAACGAAAATATTAATTACGTATGGCAAATTAGAATCTTAAATAACAGTAAGTACAATGACAGATTGAACGTGTTTATTAAAATCTAATTAAATATCGTAACAGGCATCATTATAATTATATAATTCCTGAAAATATGATTGATTGTATTTTAAAACAACAAGGTCGCGGTCTGAAAACGCCACGGGACGAGAGATCTTCGAAAAATATGGGAACGCGAAGGAGGAACCTCTCCAAACAGATTTTCTATTGTTCTTTCTCCTTCGTTCCTCCGTAAAGTTATTTCCTACGTCCATGAGTCTCACAAATGTTATCCTACGTTTGTTTCTTTCGCTTATTTTTCACAAACAGTTACACATGCTTATATTTCTGACCTCGCACGATCGCTCTGTGGCACACGGACCGTAAAAGGGAGCAACGAATTTTTATAAAAGACAAGAGAGAGAGAGAGAGAGAGAGAGAGAGAGAAAGAGAGAGGAGAACGCGTCCTCTTTAAGTGACGAAGCGGAGATTCGTAAACGAGCATAATAAGGAACGACTAATTAGCAAGTAGTTAAAGTGGCCAGTTGCTTATTAACCGTGCATTTTTTCCCAACGTGGCGAAGCCACTCGCTGGAATAGGAGAGGCAACTAGCCAGCCAGCGTATGCAACCGACGTTCCTCTTGTTTCTTTCTCGGCCAACCAGGATCCGAGCGGGCTTTTCTTCGAGCAGGCGAATGATGTCCGGCTCGCTCGTTTTCAGCGTGCTTTCCCTGCACGGGGAAATCCGCTCTAGGACCAGATCCAGCCATAATCACCGCGAAACGCCTAATACCGTCTTTACTCGCGAATTCACGTTCGCTGTTTAAACTCGGCTCTTCTCTCATCGTTCCCTAGTCAAAACGCACACCTACCTACGTATATATCAGGCTTAATTCTTCAATTAATGTACGAGAGTCGCCCAGAAAGTAATATCAGTTTGAAACTGGCGATATAAGTCTATTCTTTGATTGCAACTTTGATATAGTTTTTTTATTATATTTTATATTTCCTAATTTTATTTTACAGTCACAGCTTGTTATTGGTCATTTAATTTTTAAATGACAATATAAATGTATTTTTTACTTGCAACCTTGATATAGCTTTTTATTATATTTTATATTTTCTAATTTTAGCTTACAACCACATCTTGTTATTGGTCCTTTAATTTTAAAATGACGATATAAATGTATTCTTTGCTTGCAACTTTGATACAGTCTTTTGTTATATTTTATATTTTCTAGTTTTACCTTACAATCACATTTCGTTATTGGTCGTTTAATTTTAAAATGACGATATAAATGTATTCTTTGCTTGCAACTTTGATACAACATTTTGTTATATTTTATATTTTCTAATTTTATTTTACAGTTACAGCTTGTTATTGGTCATTTAATTTTAAAATGATAATATAAATGTATTGTTTACTTGCAACTTTGATATAGTTTTTTTATTATATTTTATATTTTCTAATTTTATTTTACAGTCACATCTCGTTATTAGTCGTTTAATTTTTAAATTACGATATAAATGTATTCTTTGCTTGCAACTTTGATATAACTTTTTTTTGTTATATTTTATATTTTCTAATTTTATTTTACAGTTACATCTTGTTATTGGTCATTTAATTTTAAAATGACAATGTATAAATGTATTCTTTACTTGCAACTTTGATATAGGTTTTTGTTATATTTTATATTTTCTAATTTTATTTTACAGTCACATCTTGTTATTGATCGTTTAATTTTAAAATGACGATATAAATACATTCTGAATAGTACTCTTTATTTGTAACTTATAATGTATAATTATCTTATTGTATTTTATTTCTTATATCATATTTTCTAATTTTATTTTATAACCACATCCTGTTGTAGTTTACATGTAATATTGGTGAGTTTATAATAATAGAGTTTATATAATAGATTTGAAAGATGGATGATGGATTCTAATATAAGAACCATATTAGCACTGTTTCAAACATTTGGAAAAACTTGATTGCTCCATGTGATATTAAAGATTGAATAGACTAATCTGAAGATAGCTTTGTCAATAGTACATTCCGTATGCCATCTGAATCAAGACTCTATTCATTTCTACAATACATTTGTCCAGATAATATTTTACAAAAGTTCCACAATGTACTAATTATTTTTCACGTATACAAATAATCGTCTGGTTGAAACAAGATTGTAACGTGAGACGAATTTTCATGTATCATTATATCAATATATTGCTTTCTAAAAGACTAAGAGCTTACTTTCTAAAAGAGTCGTACAAAACTACGTACTTATTGTAATTCAATGAACTTTTCTCGCGTTAATATTTCCCGCTTTTTGTTCAAAAACCGTGCTCCGTTCGTCGACATCATTAATATTTAAATTCGTCAACGCACAAAGGTAAGCAAACCAATCTTCTATAGACAAATTTGCACGACTACTATACGTACTACTAACGTACATGAACAAGTATACTACTTCCTCGTAGCACTACTCTTCTCTAGCAACCTCGCCAAAATTGTCAAAATTGATCGCCTCGTTAATTATTCACTCGTGATCGCTATTTTTACCATTCAATTATCATTCGCTCTTCGAACTGTTTTCACAATTTGCACGGACGTTCGCGAGGATCTCCAATAATCACCGAATAATCGTGGACAATTGAACTGACGACTACGTCAGTCTACCTTGGCGAAATCATCGTTCGTTGATCCTTCGCGGATCGAAGCAAACGGCGAGCAGAGAGCCGGAAGCAGCCGGAGCGGAGCGGAGCAGAACGAGCCGCGCGGTTCTGGTCGGCTTCATCTTTTGAAACTCGTTGTACGTAGGCGCGCGTACCAGCCCGCCCGTAAATATTCGCCGCTGCCAGGTTCTTGCATATTCATTTCTAGCGGACGTACGCAGAACTCCCGGGGCCGAAATAATGGTTACCGACTCCGACTCGGGACACGCGGCCCAATCTCTCCTCTATGGCTCTCCCTTCGCCATTTTCCTTCCTTTGTCCTGTCCGCGCGTCCCTCGTCGCCTGAATCGTTTCTCTCGGTACGCGTGCATTATATATAAATATACATATAATATATATATATATATATTTTGTCGCGATCCCTTTCTTCTTTTCTTTTTTCTTTTTTTTTTCGCGCAGCTTCGTTATGCTCCGGAAGGAGAGAGGAGGCATGCACGAATGCGAAAGAGTTTATTATGCAAACCGGAAGCCGGAGGGAGAAATAGAGGGAATTATCTATCGAGATAACGCGAACACGAACGATTTTCAATGGATCGTTCGAACAATGAGCAATTGAATAAATGCGATTGAACTGCGAGGCATATTTTTTTATAAATATATATGAAAACATAAAGTGTATCTGTTTTGTAATGTATGAAGCTTGAAAACCGCCTTACGGGGTTACAAATAAATATTGTACGTGTGAAATAGATAGCTATTTGATTTTTACCTACTGTAGAGTACTTTAACAAAAATTTGAAAATCAGAATGAACTAAAGTTAAATAATTGATTAATAAATTGAAAATAAATTTTTAAAATAGAAATTTTACACGACAGAAGTGACTTTGCGTATAGAACTAGTGCAAAGAACTGAGAATTGAAAAATTTCATTTATAGTGTTACTAATTCTGTTATTCATAAATATCAATTCCTTTTTTTTTTTTTGATGGAATTAAAAATTATTTCCTATCGTATTACTGTAATTAATTATACAAAATTGTCGGCATGAAAATGCCACTTACATACCTCATGTATACTATATTCATTCACAACTCTATAAAAGAGCGTTTGGCGTCGAATTGGTCACGTTCCTTTCTTCTTTTCACATTCAGATTCAATGAAATGAATTCGTAGCTTGAGACTTTACAGAGACAGATGAAGATACTGTTGAAAGACAACAATCTTGAAAATGTTAAAGAAAAAAGGAAAAAGAAAATTTCCGATTAATAATTGAATGAGATCAACAAGTGAAATATCAATTTTCCACCAAGTATTAATAGACGTCTCGATGGGTGGAATTGCTGAAAGTTGAAAGTTGGGACGTGCAATAATAATGTTAATTAACTCTCCTTTTCCCGCCGGGTTCGCGGCTGCACAATATCTCGTATCACGAACGTGGGATATAACAACTCGCGTCGCGAGCTGATCACACGGTTGCAGGCAAGTTTCATTCAATTTGCAAAAAGAGTCGGGATAATTTAACAAAATTGTTACGTTCCAACGAAAACGTCGCTCGGAATAATTCGTGCGATGATCGAGGAACGAAATTTCGTGCTGGTGGATTTTCATCGTAAAAAGAGATCCACTCTATTTGAGGGACAGCAGGAACGCGAAGGTCAGGCGGCGAGGAATTAAGGGCAGAGAATTAAGGGAAAAATGGCCTCGACAATGAGGCATTAAAACATTTCTACGCGGGGGGGTTTCAACGACGTGCGATGCCACGTAAAACATTACGAAGCTACGTGTGTGGGATCAGAGAAACTGACGTTTCTGACGCTGAATGTAATTAAGTGGTGAACCTCAAAGCCGGTCGGAAGTTATGCGGAGGCAAAGGACAGGGATCGCGCGCAACAACGTAAAACAACGTCAGAATTACGCGGATTAAGCTGACATTTTCACTGAACGACTTACTTGCGAATAAATTGTCGTATTTATAACGTGAAATTATGCGGTAACGAAGCAGATGGATAGATCTTCGTTTGCGAATAACGGGGAACTCACGGGGGAAACGACATTAATCAGGTTATTAATAGGTTCAGATCGAGCCATTTGCCAAATACTTTTTGCATCATTTAATACATCGTGGTTGCATTGAACATTCTACAATCCCTAAGATCGCAATTGTCACACAAATCTCAACACTACAATAATCGTTGTTTTAAAATTTTTATCTCGGCCTCCTTGTTATCTTTTATTTCCAGATATTTTCGTTATTGTTTCATTTATTCGTAACGTTTGAACAGCCGAAGAAGCTTCATAATCACTTTTAAAAGATTTAAATGATTCTTTTTTTCTCTTGTAAATATATCACTGATTTCATTGTGTTTCTCGTTTTAATCCTCCTCCGAGGGTTGCTCAAATATCACGAATGAACGAAAATGTCTATTGAAACGAGGCTGAAAAAAACTTTCATCTCTGCGTTTCAGCTTCTAGTTTCAACGTTCTACTTTCAATGAATATTCTAACGCACAGTGAAAAATTAACACGTAAATAGACACAAGGTAATTCTCTCTGGGAAAAGAACAATGCAATAAAGTGTCATCGTTCGTTTATCGTCGTCTACGCTACCGCCAAAGCACACACGCTGTTGTGAGCGGCTGTTTTGAGCGACATCAAACACCGAGACCGATTAATTAAGTGTTTCGATATTTGTAGGCCGCACATAGATGCGTGACAATTAAATTGGCCGGGCAATTAGTCAAGTTTTCTCCGCAAACAGCTATCCTTCGAACAGTCAGTCCGCCGTGCGTACAAATATTGAACGATTCGATCGTCTGTCGCTGCCACGCTGGCCATAATTTTTCACTACCTCGACAAATCATCGGGATTAAAGATGATGTGGTAACGCCGCCAGTACGTAGATTTCGAACTAGCGCTACCAAACCATTGAAGAATTGAATTAAGTTACGAGTACCTCGAACAAACTCACGTGGACGAGATAATCTTTACTTTAAGTAGATTCGTCGAAGCCAGACAGACGCGCCGTAATTTCTATTCTCGATTAAAGATGAGATAAGTAGAAAATAACGCTACGAGTACAAGTAGACTCGAGCTTGCATTGCCAGTCGAAAGAATTTGAATAAATTATGAACAATTTAAACGCGAAGGTGCGAGATGTACGAGTATTTGTGTAGATATTGCAGACACGCCACAATTTTTATTCTCGGTAAATCGTTGGGATTGAGAAATGAGACGCTATAAACACGTAGATTCGAACTTGTACTATTAACTGGAAACATTTGGATAAATTAGGAGCACATGGAGAAACGAAAAGACACCACTTGAAGTAGATATGTCCAATCTAGAGCAGACTGGATGTGCGTGTACATGTACACTGGAACATAATTTTTATTCTCGACGAGTTATTAAAGATGAACCAGTAAACTGTAAATGTTTACGTAGATTTGAACTTGCATCACTAACTGGAAGAATTTATAAATAAATTGTGAATTCACTTTCAACGCGAAGCGACAACACGTTTAAATAAACACCGCTTCAAGTAGATTTGCCCAACCTAAACCAGACAGGCTTGAGACACGTACTTATAATTAAATAGGTACTCTAACAAATGATAATTCACTCTCATTGATTTGAGTAAAAAATTAATCCATGACCTCGTATGAACTCGAACGAACAAGTGTTTTAGGACAGGTCAACAAATTACATATTTATTTGAAAATTGTAATAATATTTGGCACGACGAAGAAAATGAAAAATCACGTGAGATTTTTGGAAATATATACGTAGACGTGTCTAGTACATAGTTATTGGTAATTTTTGCAAATAGTACCATTTCTGCAAGATTCGATTCTTTCAAATGTCACGAGTACCAATTCGTCTCGCGTGGAATGAAATGACCTTGGAGTCGATCTGAATACACGAGCGTGTGTTAAAACCGACATCTTGTACCTCGAATCAGGATGAAGTGACCTCGTAATCGATGAAACAAGCGAGGTTACGCGATCGTTGGTAAAAAGACGGCCATTTCTAAAGCAACGTGACGCGGGACATTCCTCAGAGAAAGAGAGAGAGAGAGAGAGAGAGCATCGTAGCAGCATGTGGATGCACATATCCGCGAAACAACGGTGCATAACGGCATAACGCGAATGCAGCCACACGATGTAAAAAGTTACGACACGCTTAGCCGCCAGGCTCAACAAGGCTACAATACAGTCGCTGATAGAACTCTCTCTCTCTCTCTCTCTTTTTGCCCTTTTTCTTTCTCTTCCCATCGCGTTTTCTTTCGTTTTTCCTCTCCGTTCGTTTGTACACTTCGAAAGATCGCGATCACAGTTTCAATTACTTCCATGTCCCTTCGTCTCGCTTCCTCGTCGATTTTTTTTTCCTTTCTTTGTCTCTCATCGTCCCACTTTGGATCCAGAGTGGAACTCCGTGTCAATATGGCAATTGGTAAATTGAATAATGTGTATTTAAACAATGTATTTTACGTAATATAACGTACATATGTAGTTGTATGTAATTCAGTATATAATATATATTTAAATTGTATATAATTTAACATGTGATTACATGTAATTGAATATACATCAAAATTGAATAATATATAATTAAATAAGGTATTTTACGTAATATAACATACATATGTAGTTGTAAATTGAATAATATATATTTAAATATAATAACATATATTTAAATTTAAATAAGGTATTTTACATAATATAACATATATATGTAGTTGTATATAATATATATTTAAATTGTATATAACTACATGTAATTGAATATACATCAAAATTGAATAATATATATTTAAATAAAGTATTTTACGTGATATAACATACATATGTAGTTGTAAATTGAATAATATAATAACATATATTTAAATTTAAATAAGGTATTTTACATAATATAACATATATATGTAGTTGTATATAATATATATTTAAATTGTATATAACTACATGTAATTGAATATACATCAAAATTGAATAATATATATTTAAATAAGGTATTTTACGTGATATAACATACATATGTAGTTGTAAATTGAATAATATAATAACATATATTTAAATTTAAATAAGGTATTTTACATAATATAACATACATATGTAGTTGTATATAATTCATTAAATTTGTGTATAATTTAACATGTAATTACATGTAATTGAACATACTTTAAAATCGAACCATATATATTTAAATAAGGTATTTTACGTAATATAACATTCATATGTAGTTGTATATAATTCATTAAATTGTATATAATTTAATATTTAATTACGTGCAATTGAACATACATTAAAATTGAATAATATACGTTCAAATGATATATTACACGTAATATAACATACATATGCAATTGTATATAATTCAGTACGTAATATATATTTCAATTGTACATAATTCAACATTTAATTACATGTAACTGAATATGCGATATTGCAATATTAACAAACGAAGAAATTAAACTGAGAAATGGGAGAATCAACGAATTATTATATAAATACTCCGACTGTATAAATAGCACGCAACATACAAAAGCGTCCGATTCGTTCGAGTCGTATCCCCTTGCAAGTGGAGAGAAATTAAACAAAGGCGAAAGACAGAGACGAGACTTGCGCAGTACCATATATTTTTTCACAGCGTGCGCGTATTTGTTCCACAATGAGGTTTGTTTCGTACAAAACGAAGCTCTACTTTCATCACTCCCAGCGTTACCCCTTTTCTTTTGCTTCCTCGCGATGCTCCGACGTCCTCTATTAATTAATACGAAAACAGACAACAAGATATCGAGGGATATACTTTCACTGACTTTCGGGTCTTCGTTCCAGTTTTCCTAGCCGATCTCTGCCCCGACGTTCCTCCCTATTGTTCGCTATCGATTTTTGTTTGCCCCCATCCGTCGTAATTGGACGAAACCGCCGGCTAAATCTCGCTTGGCTCGCGATTCGAGATGCCGAAAGGCGACGAGCGAGAGGGAGAGGGCGCCATACAAATGTAAATGCCCACGACGACGTCGATGTCAAGTGACACTTTAAAGGCCTCGTGGCTTTCAATTTGCACGCCGTTAATTAACGTCGAGGCGATCTTCGTCCTTGAGAGGGGTCGGAGGGCCGGTGAAACGGAAGAGAAAGAGGAAGAGGAGTGAAAGGACAGAACCGAGAGAGAGAGAGAGAGAGAAAGGGAGGGAGGTGAGAGTTTAAGACACGCGCGAGTTAATGTTAATTAAGTCGAGACTGTCGACCGAGATTTAATTAAAAGGAGCTGCAGCTCGCGAGAAGGTGATGCGCCAATCCGTTGGAATAGCCCTGCCACTTCTCTATAACTGTGCAATTATCCGATATTTAATAATCTCATCGAAGAGGCACACTCCGCGAAAGTTTCAGCCACCCTTCTCTCCCTCTCTCTCTCTCTTTTTTTTCTTTTTTATCGGAAAGCCTCCGACCTCGAGATCCACCTCTTTCTCTTCCCCTTTCTCGCGCGATTATTGCACCCACGGATTATTCCGCCTGGTGAACCCGGCGGAGGATCAAGCTGGATGGATCATGCACGATGGTGCAGATACAGGCGCGAGAGTAGAATTCCGCAATGAGGTTTTATCAGGACGGTAGGAAAATATGCGGGGGATACAGAGGAAGCGTGGAGAATGTAGAAAAAAAGTAGATCGTACGGAATAATAAACGGAGGGGAATGAAAAAATTTGTGCGCGATCTTGATCGAAAATTTGAAGCACGTTTGTAGCATCTCGATACGAAACATTTTGTTTATTTTATTCGTAGTATTATCTTTTTATAGTATTATTGTCTATTATTGTATAGTATATTTTATGTATATTATTTATAGTATTGCTGTACAGTATATTTTACGTGTATTATTTATAGTATTGTTGTACAGCATATTTTACGTGTATTATTTATAGTATTGTCGTACAGTATATTTTACGTGTATTATTTATAGTATTGTTGTACAGTATATTTTACGTGTATTATTTGTAGTATTGTTGTACAGTACATTTTACGTGTATTATTTGTAGTATTGTTGTACAGTATATTTTACGTGTATTATTTGTAGTATTGTTGTACAGTATATTTTACGTGTATTATTTGTAGTATTGTTGTACAGTATATTTTACGTGTATTATTTATAGTATTGTTGTACAGCATATTTTACGTGTATTATTTATAGTAATGTTGTACACTATATTTTACGTGTATTATTTATAGTATTGTTGTACAGTATATTTTACGTGTATTATTTATAGTATTATTGTACAGTATATTTTACGTGTATTATTTGTAGTATTGTTGTACAGTATATTTTACGTGTATTATTTGTAGTATTGTTGTACAGTATATTTTACGTGTATTATTTGTAGTATTGTTGTACAGTATATTTTACGTGTATTATTTATAGTATTGTTGTACAGCATATTTTACGTGTATTATTTATAGTATTGTTGTACACTATATTTTACGTGTATTATTTATAGTATTGTTGTACAGTATATTTTACGTGTATTATTTGTAGTATTGTTGTACAGTATATTTTACGTATATTATTTATAGTATTGTTGTACAGTATATTTTACGTGTATTATTTATAGTATAGTTGTACAGTATATTTTACGTATATTATTTACAGTATTGTTGCACAGTATGTTTTACGTATATTATTTGTAGTATTATTGTACAGCATATTTTACGTGTATTATTTATAGTAGTGTTGTACAGTATATTTTACGTATATTATTTATAGTATTGTTGTACAGTATATTTTACGTGTATTATTTATAGTATTACTGTACAGTATATTTTACGTGTATTATTTATAGTATTGTTGTACAGTATATTTTACGTATATTATTTATAGTATTGTTGTACAGTATATTTTACGTGTATTATTTATAGTATTGTTGTACAGCATATTTTATGTATATTATTTACAGTACTGTTGTACAGTATATTTTACGTGTATTATTTATAGTATTATTGTACAGCATATTTTACGTGTATTATTTATAGTAGTATTGTACAGTATATTTTACGTGTATTATTTATAGTATTATTGTTCAGTATATTTTACATATATTATTTATAGTATTATTGTATAGTATATTTTATGTATATTATTTATAGTATTATTGTACAGTATATTTTATGTATATTATTTATAGTATTATTGTACAGTCCATTTTATGTATGTACAGTTCATTTCTGTACTATATACAGTATATTTTTTTATAATACTAATATTATTTTATATACGTATGTTATTACTAGTACTATGCGTGTATAAAATACGCAATATAATAGTACCGATGTGTAATATACGTATGGTACTAATACTTCTTTATAGTACTAAAATTCCAATCAAATATTCTTGTGATATTCCTGTCTTGTGAAAAGGACAAATTTAGAAAATTTTTTTCGTTTGAAAAGTAGAAGGTGCTCCAAACTTTGGAGTAAAATAATACTCGGGAGTAGAATACTAGTTAGACTTCTGAAGAAATAGAGTAGAAGCCCCAAATTTATTTCAGTATCAGGTATTCGAATTTTTCTGTATTTTCTATATTACTGTGCTCGTAAATGCGCGAAAACAATAATTGTTAAAAATATTTTGAAAATGCGATGATATTTCGAATGTATGTAGATGCATTAACTTCTTTTCCTTTCTCTTTTTTATCATTTTCTGAACCAATTCCGATATTGAATTCTCGGATAATACGAAATCTTGATAAAGAAACGGCCAGGGAAAGAGATCGAACGAATTAAACGAGCGATTTATTGGCAGGGGAGCTGAACTTTATCAAGAAGCAGCATGTGGCGCGAAAGCCAGTGATTTAAATTTCACCCCTTTCCCTTCGTTCACCGACGAAAATTTTTCTTCCCGTTAATACGACGTTTAAAACTGGTTGATACAGTTGAAAATTTACACTTATTGTTCCCGCGACGCGCGCGTACACACACACACACACACACACACACACACGTTCGAATGTAATTTATATCGCGCGCGTGTCACTTTATTTTAATACAATCGTTTTAAATTTTTCAGCTTGTTCCAGAGAGCGATTTAGTTTTATTGCCTCTGTTTCTTCTTTTTCCTCTTTTTTGTTTTTTTTTTTTTTTTTTTTTGGATAAAGCACAGCACGAGATGTCGATTAACGACGTTAATAGTTAACGAGGCTAACAGCAGGAAACGTTTGCGTTCTGTTGCTCGGGATAAAAGAGTTCTCTTCTCGTTCGATGTTCGACGAGATTCGTTTCCTTCGTTTCCATTTATTTCGATTATCCTCTGCGACTAGAGACAAAAAAACAAAAAACTCACTCGCTCGTTACTTACTAAAATTCGCCATGAAAGATTTACTTCATTTTCGAACGAACCAAATTCTACGAACCGTGCAAGTTCGAAATCAGAATAGAATCTACGAAATCGATACAAAACTCCCGCGATCCGATCGCGTAGAAATTATCGCGCTGAAGATTGGCAACACTGGAGAGCATGAGAGTCGTGACAGCGGCTTAACGGTGTCTCATGGTAGAGTGGCCACGTTCGCCACGCGGTGGCACACGCAAGAACTAGAACGCGTAACATTTTAATAAACACAATTACCTGATCCGGCGTTTAGGCCGTACGGGGGCAAGAGGCCAGGTAAAAAAAGGACATGTAAGGAAGAAGAAGCACGTCTCGAGAATGAACCATCAGTCTCCGTTAACCTTCTTGCTATAGCGATCCTAACCTAGACGCGTTTATTTCTATCGAAATTAAAAAGAAAATAGTTGTCACGTTTGTGTGTATTTGCGACACACGATTGTACATTTTTATCACCAATTTGGAACGGAGGGAGTATACGTCGTTATATATTATTAATTATTAAAGTCGACTTTCTCCAAAATTAAATTCAAATTTTCTTTCTTACTTCAAAATCACCCTCGTTTCACAGAAAAGGGACTAGAATGTTTGTCAGAGGGCAAACAAAGATGGAGATTATACTATAGATTAAAACTGTATTAATTCTTAAATAAAGTAGAATTATGTACAGTATCAAGAAACGACGTTATGAGTACCCCTGTGTAATAATAATAATAATATAACTAGAGAGGACATGTTTGATAACAATTATATATTAAATAGTAATATATATGTAATTTATATTATATGTTTATTATAATATAATATATATATTATATTATATTAAATTTAATACACATATATATTAAATAATAATATATAATAATTGTTGTTACAATCGTATAATAATATATAATAATAATAATTAAGGTACATCAGATTGCTCGAAAGTAATAATAATAATAATAATCTATAAATACAGAGGACAAAAATTTCTTTGACAATAATTATATTATGTGTTATAATTAAATTACATTATAACATACATAATTATATTATATATTAAATAGTAATAAACATAGCAATTGTTACTATTACTGTACAATAATATAATAACAATTAAAATACATTAGACTTGTCGAAATTATCGCTCCTACTTGCAAGAATACTAAAAACGACCAAAGATTCGAAAGCTCACTCGCGTGATACTCGTTCCCATCTCTATCGTTTCTAGCCACGCGTTGTTGCTCGCGCCCACGTCGCTTATAAATAACGTAATTAGTCTTTCCGCCTGCTCTCTCTCTCTCTCTCTCTCTCTCGCTCGTACAGACACCACCAGTCCTCTTTTCTTTATCCTTTGAATTCGCCGCAATTTCTTCCTGTCTTTCTCTCTCCAACGACCGTTTCCCGTTCCCATTATTATTTATCCTCACTCTGATTTTTTTCCCTCACATGCGCATTCTTCGAAATTTTCTACAGGTACGTAAAGATCCGCTGTTTTAATGTACGGGCATTTTACACGCGTACAGTTCGAGGGGGTAAAATGGGGAGGTAACGAGGAGCGTTCGTGGGGAAATATTTCGATGGTTGAAAGTCATCGCGTGGTTTTCCCCGCTAACGAGCCTTTGTCCCATGTTTTCGTTGTTGTTCGTACTGAAGCATGCAGAAATTTTGGAATGCTGGACAAATTGACGATCGTCTCGCGGGAGTTTTCGAACGCTCGAAGGTCGAAAGAACCGATCGAAGAGTACGTTTCGTTGCAATAGTATTATTATTTCGTGGAATATTTCACTGCAATACAACATTTTATTTTATAACGTATTATTATTACAATATTTATTATACATTATTTATTATAATAACAATTATTATTACAACTATTTTATTATAATAATATTTTAACGCAATGCAATTTATTGTCGCGGAATTAAAAAAAAATCGCAATAATAGTATTTTAATGCGATGTAATTTATTGTCGCGGAATTAAAAAAAGAAAGAGAAATTAAATTAAGACATTAAAAGCGATTTTAATCTAATTATATTTAATCTATTAAATATATACATATAGCAGTGATTAAAATTCCTACGTGAGCACAATTCTAACATACGAGCAACGATCGAACAAAGGCTCGTTAACACCAGAGCACACGATCACTTTCAACCACCGAAATGTCTCCCTTCCTGTTATCTTCGTTTTATCGCGAGAGAAACAGCGTCTGGCGGAAGGCGAATAAAAACGTAGACGCGTCGTATACTCAGGCAGGGGGTATCGAATCGAGAAACAAAAGGTCGACGGAAGAGAGACGACTCCGTTAAGAAGAGAGGGAGATGGTAGATTACGAGCACGCGGTGTCGTTGCATCCCCTGTTCTTCTTTCCGGGAAGCACGGGACGCCATCCCGAGAGGCTTTTACGCGGCCATAACTGTAACACCGTCGAGACGATGTTACGAACATCAGGAACATAGTAACGCGAGGCTATTTGAGTCACTCAGTCACTACGACATCTTAAAGTTCGTGCTGACGTTTCGCATTCGCGGAATAATCCAACCTGCCGTGTGTAACTGGACTTGGTCGTTGATCTTCAATTATTATACTTGTTAGAAAATGGAACTGGTTCTATTGGAACAATGAGTTAAACGGACTAATGACTATTACGACAATGGAAACGTTATTAATAATAAATTGTTACATTCGGTAACTGATTAATGAAAGATACAAGCTGAGTGAAAATTTGTTTTGTCGACTTAATGACAGCTTGTTTCAGATTGTTTAATATTTAACAATTTTAACAAACAACAACAATAATAACAAACTCTAAATTCTTCTCAATTTAACCGGCAATTATAATTGTATCGAGCCTATTTAACACGCAACTAATTAAGAAAAAAATGCAAGCTCAATGAAAATTTGTTTCACCGACTTAACATGTAACCGACGTGACATGTAACTTGCTCTGGATGTTAAACGTAATTTCGTTTGCAGTCTCCAACACTCCTAAACGTCTATCAATTTTTTCGACCAATTCCACAAGACTGTTTCTGTAATTGTAATCTAATTAATGCGTAAAACTAATCAACAAAAAAAAAAGTGCAAGCTTAATGAAAATTAATAACTTAACCACGACGATATTACTTACTTGAAGTATTTCATATAACTTCGTCGAACAATCATCAATCATACCTTCGTCCCTTTCTCCGATCGACCAAGTGCACGAAGAAATTTCATCTCGAAGAAGCTCAGAGGACACGCGTGTCAAGGCGTGCGCGGACGTTTCACTTTGTCCATAGTGACGACGTTTTCGGAATGCATGCCAGCCAACCAGAGGAAGAGTCGTCAAAGATACACTGGCACAATGCGTATATTACAGCAGGCGATACATGATGCAACAGTTTGCATACAATATCAGCGAACAATGTTCTGTAAATCTGCGCACGCCCCGATCGTTGCTCGGTTATAATACGCGTATTGTCCCGTTGATATTTCTTGTTCGCGCTGGAGAAAGTATCGAAACGCGTGGGGGATCGTATGCAGATTCGGTCAGAACCTCGCTGAACTAAGCACGCTTTAGATTTCCTTGCGTTACGTATCGTATCGTCGACAACGCGCACGCTGATTACCGCACCCTTGGACTTGGCAGCACGTTGATATCGAAACACGGCAATTTCTCAGAGATGCAAAGACAAAAATGGTAAACACTGGTCGTAGCCTCGAGTGAGTCAGGATAACACAAAGTTTCTCATAAACACGAGAACACTGCGATTTCTCAGAAATACAACGACACAATTTGTCAGAAATGGAACAGCGTGGCAATTTCTCAGAGATACAAAGACAAAAATGGTAAAGACTGGTCGTAGCCTCGAGTGAGTCAGGATGACACAAAGTTTCTCATAAACACAAGAACACTGCGATTTCTCAGAAATACAACGACACAATTTGTCAGAAATGGAACAGCGTGGCAATTTCTCAGAGATACAAAGACAAAAATGGTAAAGATTGGTCGTAGCCTCGAGTGAGTCAGGATAACACAAAGTTTCTCATAAACACGAGAACACTGCGATTTCTCAGAAATACAACGACACAATTTCTCAGAAATGGAACAGCGTGGCAATTTCTCAGAGATGCAAAGACAAAAATGGTAAAGATTGGTCGTAGCCTCGAGTGAGTCAGGATGACACAAAGTTTCTTATAAACACAAGAACACTGCGATTTCTCAAAAATACAACGACACAATTTCTCAGAAATGGAACAGCGTGGCAATTTTTCAGAGATACAAAGACAAAAATGGTAAAGACTGGTCGTAGCCTCGAGTGAGTCAGGATGACACAAAGTTTCTCATAAACACAAGAACACTGCGATTTCTCAGAAATACAACGACACAATTTCTCAGAAATGGAACAGCGTGGCAACTTTTGAGAGATACAAAGACAAAAATGGTAAAGATTGGTCGTAGCCTCGAGTGAGTCAGGATAACACAAAGTTTCTCATAAACACAAGAACACTGCGATTTCTCAGAAATACAACGACACAATTTGTCAGAAATGGAACAGCGTGGCAATTTCTCAGAGATACAAAGACAAAAATGGTAAAGATTGGTCGTAGCCTCGAGTGAGTCAGGATGACACAAAGTTTCTCATAAACACAAGAACACTGCGATTTCTCAGAAATACAACGACACAATTTCTCAGAAATGGAACAGCGTGGCAATTTCTCAGAGATACAAAGACAAAAATGGTAAAGACTGGTCGTAGCCTCGAGGTAGGCAGAATCAAGCAAGTTCGACCGTTTATGCTTCTCAGTCGTACGGGGAAATATAGTCGTTCGTGTGCGTATTAACGTGGCGAGTGAATAAATTTGTGAATAGTTAAATCGAGCTGAGATACACGAGCAATTAATTGAAATTAAATGTGGAACATTGTTCGGTGAGAAAAATGGCCAAAACAGAACACAGAAAAAGTAAAGTAAATGGTTTCGATAATTATGGGACGAGGAAGAAGTTGTGGACTTATCATCGTGATAATTACGAAAGGAGCAACAACTTTCGAGTCGTCGATCCAATGGAGGATGGAAATAAAATTTATTACAGTGAAATTAAATAGTAAATCGTAATATCGAAACGATTGAACAAATTAACACGAATTGCCGGAAATGAGTACATTTTTCAACATGATGAAATACGATCGTGCACAAGGAACAAAAGAAACGAGTAAACAAAAAAAATTCGTGCTTTAGAACGACCAGCCTTTAGACCTAGATATAGTAATATTATGGAAAATTATTATAATATAATGTAATATTATAGATGATATTAAAAAAATATTTTTAATATTAAAAAATGTATTACGGAAGAATGGGAAAAACTAAGTTAAAAAACTATACAAATTTTTGCTTCAAAGAACAACTGCCGTTATTAAATGAAAAGTAAACGATACTAAATGTTAAACAATTGATTTCCAAAACTTGAAAGAAGAAAATTCGTGTTTTAGAACGACCAGCCTTTGGACCTAGATATAGTAATATTATGGATAATTATTATAATATAATGTAATATTATAGATAATATTTAAAAAAATATTTTTAATATTTTTAATATTAAAAAATGTATTATAGAAAAATGGGAAAAACTAAGTTAAAAAATCGTTAAAAAAACTATACAAATTTTTGCTTCAAAGAACAACTGCCGTCATTAAATGAAAAGTAGATCATACTAAATAATCTTGAAAAATCTTGAAAGAGAATTTACTGCAATTCGTTGTCCATTTGGTAAAATTGGACCTAATAACTAAGAAGATGAAACGTGGAATGAGTTAGGTGTCGGAAGAGTAAGAAAACTGACAAAAAAGGATGAAGAAAGTTGCAAATTGTTCATTGTCTAGTAAAATTGAAAGAGAATGACTAACATGATGAAACGGGGATAAAAAGAGAAAACTGTTTCCTTCTTATCAAATTTCTATTTTCTCGGTCACATCCCAAAAGACACATTCACCGCGTTACGTACGAAACGTCTCTCACCAACAACAAACGAAACTTTCGTCCCATTTGCAAAAGCAAGAAGCAACGCCACCGGTGAGGGCTTCTGCAGGAACGCTTAATCGAATTACTTCCCCGAAGTCAAGGAAAGAAGATGATCCAAGCGACGTGGAGGCTGCGAGAACCGAGACCTCCCATCTTGGCTCGATCCACGTCCACGTCGCTTCTCGTCCGGGCCCCGACTTAATAGTTGCTCCTTTTTTTGCAAAAAAAAAAAAAAAAAAAAAATTGTGATCGGCGTGCGGGTGGCAGGTAGAATCTTGGAAGGATCCTGCGGAAGCCCGAGTCTGTTTCTCAGGCTTGGCGATCGACTGCCGACGAATCCGTGACGTTCCCTTGGCGCACACCACCGCGCCAACACGTCCAATTTCGAGGAACGATCGCGGCGGAACGATCCCGGCCCGATGATTGAGTATCAAGTAATTGTTCGCGAAGCGAATGTCGAAATTCTAGGGCGGACGAATCGTCGGGAAGCTTAGCTTTTCTGACAGCGGTCCGAGAAAATGGAGAAATATTAGGAACAGAGCGGAGAGGATCGCTGCTTCGCCGGCGTCAGTGCGATATACACTTCGAAATGTTCTTCGAAGCCATAATTCGAGGATTTACTTTCTTAATTTCGAGATGGATTGTTTTGTTATTAATTATACCATGTACGTCATGGCACACGTATATATATATATTAATATATCAATTATAGCTATGAATAATATATACTGTATACTATTATAATTATAGCTGTAATTGTATATTATGACACATACTGTATACTATTATAATTATAGCTGTAATTGTATATTATGACATATACTATATACTATTATAATTATAACTGTAATTATATATTATGACATATACTATATACTATTATAATTATAGCTGTAATTGTATATGACATATACTATGTCATATACTATATACTATTATAATTATAGCTGTAATTATATATTATGACATATACTATATACTATTATAATTATAGCTGTAATTGTATATGACATATACTATGTCATATACTATATACTATTATAATTATAGCTGTAATTATATATTATGACATATACTATATACTATTATAATTATAGCTGTAATTGTATATTATGACATATATTATATATTATTATAATTATAGTTGTAATTATATAACATATACTATATAATATTATAATTATAGCTGCAATTATATATTATTATATATATCATAGCTGTAATTATATATTATGATATATACTACATACTATTATAACTATAGCTGTAATTATATATTATAGTATATACTATATACTATTATAATTATAGCTGTAATTATATATTATATTGTGTTATATTATGTCATATTATATTATATTATATTATATTACATTATGTTATACTATGTTATATTATGTTATGTTATATTATGTTATATCATGTTGTATTATGTTATATTGTATTATATTATATTATAGTGTGTTATATTAACCTCTTGTGTCACGTACGTCGAGAACTTTTTGTCCCAAAATCGCAATATTTTCTCAGTTTTAGGTATATTTAAGTATAGCCAAGGCAAAATAATAAATTTATTACTTTTGAATAATTTCTAACCAATTTGATATACCGACGAGTTCAAAAAGAAAGCGACAAATTATCGTATGCGGTTCGGTCGCCCGTTATGTTCCGCAATCAGTTGCCAGCGCATTATTATATCATAATTATATATTACATCATATAATTGTAATCAGATATTAATTATATCAATATACTGTACAGCTACAATTATATTATATTAATAACAATCGTTTTAATAAATTCCAATATTAATTGCATTAAAATTTATGTAAAATTAATAAATCGTTCGTTCAATCCAATTCATCATATTCGACCAACTTATTACACGCCACTGGACTAAATTTGAGCGTGTGAGATACACGGATGTTCAAGTATTGTTACACACTCGTGGAAACGATAGTAATTTTTCTTGCTTTCTTCAGAATGTTTCCAGTGCATCGGAATGCAAGAAGTTGCAGAGAAACGTTAAACTATCAGTTAATGAAGTACATACATATTTACGATTAATGAAGAACTTGAAAATACATATAATAACAAAATAAATAACGTCCAATAATAATTAATAATTAAAATATACAACAGCACGATATTAAATGACATTTAACAATTAAAATACACAACAAGACATTCATCTTCTTGAAGATTGTCAAACTATCCATCGACACGAGTGACTTCGTCTCTAAATCCGAGCACCACGCTGAACATCGATCAATGATCATCGAAATACCTACCGAGGCCCTTGCTCTTTATCAGAAGAAAAAAAAAAAAAAAGGTACGCACGATCCTCGAGGCAACGGTTAGCCGAGGCTAAAAGCGCCGGGCTTTCGAAATCTATTCCCGTGGAGGGAACATCTTTCTCCGGGGTGTCAGTGTGTCTTCGTTGGCGCACTCGGACAGACGGTGGGCCCCTCTCGTAGACGAGTCGGGCGTGTGTCGGAATGAAAAATCACGCCGGTCACCTGGGCGTCGGTGGCCGGATAGCAGCCACGGAAATCTCATTCCGGCCGAGCATCCGTAAAAAGTTTCCGGCGAATTTGTAGACGGGGGGGGGAGGGAGAGGGAGGGGGGCTGCTGCTGCAACGACGCCGGGAAATGGCGGCCAATGAAAAACGTGAACGTCCAATCCGATTCGAAAAGTCGCCGAATCGTTCGTTTACCTTTCGATCTCTCTTTTGCCCCGCGAGCGTGCGAACTTCCGCCTCCCCCCTGCCCTTTTGTGCTTTTTATCAATCGTGCTTTTTAATCCTCTCTTCGTGGATAACATCCTCTCTTCGTGGATCTCCCTCCCTCTTTCTCTTCACCCCCGTGTCTTTAACTCCTTAGGCGTTTGTGTCGAGTGTACTAGTCACGAAACGATGGAATTTCTTTGTTTATCACGGGGAAAGCATTCGCGTTTGCTATTTATTTAGGATAATTTGATTTAGGATTAATTTACGATGTTTTATTTGAGATGATTATATTTGTTAATTATATTTATTTGAGATAATTGTGTTTATTAATTATATTTATTTAAGGTAATTGATATATAATATAAGATAATTAATATATTTATTAATTATGTTTATAAGATAATTAATTTAGGATATTTAGGAATGCTAGATGCTAATTTAGGTAAAATTGAGGTAAAATAGATGACAATTTAGGTAAAATTTAGGTAAAATAGATGCTAATAGGTAATTTAGGTAAAAAATATACACATTTGGTAATTTTTAGCAAATTTTAGAACATTTCAAGGCAACGGAGTGAAATTGAAAATTTTTCAAAGCAACGCCAAAAGGAAAATTTATCATTTTGCTGTAATTTAACTCAATCGTACAGCAAGTGTATTCACTATGTTTTCATCAAGTATACCAGTGATCGCCCAGAAGTAATTCTGGAATGTATAAAAATGCGGCGCGCTCTGAACTCGAGAATCGTCGATTTTTTTTCTTTTTTCAAAACCGACTTTTTCATTCAATAATCCAACCACACTCTCGCTCGGGGAGAAAGTTTTTCAACCGCCTTTTACTTTCCAGACGAAACAAACTTTTTCCCCGCATTCCGCCCGGCGAACTTTGACCTTTTAAATTTCGTGGCTCGAAGATTTAGAGTTCTCTAAATTTTTCACGTGCAGTTACGACGGCGTACAATGATTTTGTTATTGCAAACAAAAAAAAAAAAAAAAAAAAAGGACGAACAAATCGACGAGCTTTCTGCGGAGAAAGGCTCGTAGAACAAATCATTTTTGCTTTCGTAGTTTGTCCTTTCTGAATGTATTAATCGAGGCAAGACTGTCGATTTTTATCAATATACGGAATACGAGTACAGATTCAAGGTAAATAAAAAAAAACCATAGTTTCCTTCAATGCAATCAGTGTATCTACACATATTACACGTATTAAATCGAAGGAAGTAAAAATTTCGTTAATAAATCGATAACCTCGACACCAGCAAAATCCAATAAAAAAAGAAACGTCAGTTTTCTTCAGTTTCGATTGAAAAATGACCGATAAAATTTCTCTACGAATTTCATTGAATACCGCCGAATGGTTTCAATCGTGCATCTATCGATATTTTCGCCAACGCATTACGTATATATTTCGCCTTCTACGTTCGTTCATTTTAATCGGCGAGCGAGCGAGCTAAATATCCCGCGCGGATCGTTTTTATTACGTCCGTGCGTGGCGCCGCAACGTGAATAGACATAACCGCGTGGAATTTTGCACACAGAGAGCCGGGAAATCACGGGGCCAATAAATTAATACGTCCGTTGGAACATTGATGTTTCACGTGTTGCGCGTATCGTGGCAATAAAACGTCTATATATTCATTTCGGTGGGGAGAGAGGAGAACGAAAAAAAAAACGCAACAACCACGTTTAGTCGTGGCACTAAATCGGACGTACGACCGAAAAAGAAAAAAAAAATTATTACGAATCTTCCGTATCGATGACTGCGATACATATTGATGCGAACGAATTGCTTTATGAAATATCGCCTATCGGCGGGTAATTGATTTTGACGTTGCGAAAACAATTAGCGAATTAAACGGTGTGAATGTGACTTTCGCGAATGTGAAATCGCGCCGCTCCGAAATGATAACCGCCAATTTTCCAATAATTAATGCCCGGTATCGCCCCAAACGGATGAAATCCCCCGAAATTCGGTTATACACTTACAAAATTCCCTGTTCATTAGCCGGCCATTTGCATTATTAAGTTGCACGCGCCTGCGAAAATTCGTCGCCGCGTCTCAGCATCGGTGTTTCGTTCGTTCGAACGAACGATAGCGTGTAAAGATTCGACGAAGGAAAAGAAAAACGCAACTCGACGATTCCTTTTACTTCTCTAATTGACATTATACCCGTACGTACCTAAACAATTATTTAGCAACTTTGATCGAAACGAAATGCCTCGTTTCGTTTTAGACAGGAAATATTTGAACATTAAAATGTGATTTGTCTTGACGCCTTGCGCGAAGCTTTTACATTTGCGAAAGGTTACTCGAATCTTCTAAAATTCGAGCTGCAGAATTTCGTTGAAATATTTCAATCGTTTCAGTAGCGTTGGTCTACCAAGTATCAACATAGTAAAATTTCATTCGAAATTTTGTTTTTTCATCATCTTTGAGTTCTGTTCCTAATATATAATTTTTTATATATATAACTTTAATTTAATATATAATTTTTTAAATATATTAATATCAATTTTTATATTAATATATAATTTTTTATACAAGTCTTTAATATATAATATCGCGAAAAGATATTTTAATATATATACAATTATAATAAAATATATATACAATATATATATACAATTATAATACAATATATATACAGTTATAATACAATATATATACAATTATAATACAATATATATACAGTTATAATACAATATATATACAATTACAATACAATATATATACAGTTATAATACAATATATATACAATTATAATACAATATATATACAGTTATAATACAATATATATACAATTATAATACAATATATATACAATTATAATACAATATATATACAGTTATAATACAATATATATATATATATATATATATATATATACAATTATAATACAATATATATATATAATTTTTTAAATATATTAATATTAATTTTTTATATAAGTCTTTAACACATAATATCACGAAAAAATTATTTCAACGCTTCTTTTTAATTCCTTGCCCTGTGAAATGACGAAAACTCAAAAATTTCAATATCAAATAAGAAACATATTTTCCATGTAAGGCAAATTAAGAATATATTCACTTTTTGATATATTTATTCAATTGAACGTAACGTCGAACAAATATATCAGTTATTCCATTATTTTATTATTGCAAGATTATCTGATTGTTATAACACAACAATTGTTCGGTTGATACTCTAGTATGCATATATTTCTTCAACTTTTAATGTTTAAAAAAAAATCCAGAGAAATAAATGAAATAGTAAACAACGACTCCAACACTAACTAACATTAATCAAACCAGCAAAGATATATTTCACGAAAGAAAGTAGAAATTATCTCGTTAACGCTACAACTACCGATGATTAAAACATACAATTTCCAGAAACGTCAAAGTCAAAAAAAAAAAAAAAAAAAAAATAGAGAAACTTTATAATAATACAATGTGTATATGATCTTTCATTTATATATTTTACAAAATAAAAAATTATTTAAACCTTTAAGAATATAGTATTGTTTCGTCTAGAAAATATCTAACAGAAATTATAAATTGGCTATTTTTACTACTTTGGTAGTGTCAATATCCGAATAATTTTCAAAATTTCGTCGCTCTTGTAACTCGCATATTTCAATCGATTAATCGTTTACGTTTAAAACTGCCAAGTGGAAAGTATTCTTCGAAGAAAGAACACAAGTATAAAAGCAAGCGCGTGAATGTTGCGTGTACATTGTCCATTATCCATTTATCCTCCGCGAATAGGCTCGTTCTGGAGCATCTCTACGGCAATAGTTGGCCATTCTGCCAAGTACTGAGAATACCGGCGACAAAGTTCCTAATTAAGATTGTTGCCTCGAAAAGGGCGACGTTCAGCTCTTAGCAGGACTGTCCCCGAGGCTTTTTGAAAGCTGAGAGTTCTTTGTACTCCTTCCTATAAAGCGGCACATTGTACAATTGTATTCGTATCGCACGAAGAAAGAGAAAGTTGCGAGTATCTTCAAACAATATTCAGAGAATTCGTCGTGGAATTTTCTTCACTCGTTAAAAAGTTGCCCGCGATCCGATCATTGAAAGAACATCGAGGCGACAATCGTTTGATCGTTTGTTCGAAATATTTTGCGACGTTACGTTCGAAGCTTTCGAGATTATGTTTTGAATAGAGGCCAATGTGAAAGCGCAATCTATGGTCGCAGTTTTGGAACCGACTGACGAAATAACGTAACGAATAGGTAGACGCGTTATCAGCAGCCGGGTATTATACAATTTTCAGCCGCTTTTCGCTTCGATGCCTGTGGAATTATCGAAATGGCACCAATTGCATTATACCTGCGCGCGTTCGTGCTCGAAAGCGTCAGCTTTTTGATGTTTGAAAGCCGTTTGTCGCGAACAGTGCAATTTTCAATATCTTTCGCGAACCTTCGTTTTGTAAAGTATTAATTTTGCATTAGTTTCGTATTAATTTATATTAGTTTGTAGTAAGTTCAATTCTTCCAATTTTCACGTTTCCCAAGAGATTCGAGCGGCGAGACTTCAATTACGAATGGAACAATTGGCGAAATTTGAAATGAGAATCGAGGAGAGTGTTTTTCAATTAATTTTAATGATCATTGAATCGACAATCGAATGGAGTTCTATGGTAAAAGGGAGGAGTTACGAGAACGACGAGTCGAACGTCGTTAAATGATTAAAATTTTTTATATTTATATCAGTTTTTTTTTTTATATTTATTGGAGCTAATTTTACATTTTTTCCTCAACATTTTTTAGGGTTAATAGAAATACGATATTCAGATTATCCTGATTCTTGTTATTATTGAAATTTTATTTCATCATTAGGATCCATAATTTCAATAAATAGATTATTATTTTTAATTTTTATTATTTTTGAAAGATTATTATCTAAACAATTTGTTTTATTTAAGTTTCATCAATCATCATTAGAATGATTGAATAATTATCCCCCTTTTGATCATATATTTAATGAAATTCCATTATTAATTTTTAATAAAATAAAAGATATTTTTAATAAATAAAATAAATTATTTAACATGGCAGAATAGTGCTTTGAATTTAAGTTTCAAACTTTTACTTTTATTAAAAATATAATTATATTTCAAGATTCGGATAATTTAATTTCTTTTCACAATTTTGTTATATTATTTATTATTATAATTATTTCATCAACATTATTGTAGATTTAATATTAAATAAATTTTTTCATTTATCATTATTAAAGAATCGTATAATTGAAATTATTTGAAAGTGAAATTCATCGCGATGCTCCGCAGGGAAAGATAAACATTGTTGTAATTGGTAATTTAGTTAACGATCGAACTGAAATTTTGCAACGAGCGAGCGTGGATGAAAAATGAGACGCAACATCATTGGCGGGAAATGATGAAATTTCGTTAAAATGGAGGGAATGTGTTGCCTCTCGTACACGGAGAAAGTAGAAACTGTCGCAATTAAGAGGTAAGATGGACGATTGGCGAGCATGCATGCGATTATTGGTAAATGATACCGTGCACGCGAAGGAATCAAAATTTCATGGGAACTGGTCGTTGAATTAGCCAGCTCAAAGGTGCTGCGATCGAGTGGCAATTAGCGAGATGCGTACAAACGCACTGTGTTTCCACGAAGAGAGAAGAGAACAGCCGGAGTATGAAATTTCCGCTTATAAAATTCACGACGTTGCGCATTTATTTTCAAGATTGCCCCGATTACGGCAGGCATCCAATTTGCGTGTGCTTTCGAAGGGACAATTAAAAGCGCAAGATTGCCAGGTTGCTTAAATAATTTTTCGAGCGTTCGATCAGGCCGTGTGCGTTTCGATCGTTGTAAATATTGGAACAATTATGAAAAATATACAATCCTGCAGGTTGTAATATTTTCTTTGCTTGGAGAGAGTTGAACAAATAAACGAACGAAGGTATTTCGTACCGCCATTAATTCCAGGCTTTCGAAGTTAGCCTAACTTTCCGTCGAGATTCACGAAAATGTAATACTCTGCATATTTTTGCCGTAAAGATTATTATTATTATTACAAAATGCTGCATCTCGTTAAAGATAACGATCCGTGTATTAAAATAACACGAATGAATTCATAACTACGTCAAGTTTAAGGGCATTTCGCGGCCATCGTGGATAATCGAATTTTTTTATTTGCAAATTATAACGGACGAAATATGCGATATTTAGAAAAGAACAAAGTATCTGTCTTCGAAAGGAAAACGTTCCTGGAATGTCGTATTCATGCAAATTGATAGCTTTCTTTTTCCCACCAACAATTTAGTAATTCAAATAATTTGTCGATTTAGTAATTTGCTAATTTCAAAGATAGAAAACTATCAAGTTCGAGCGATATTTCACAGGTTTCTTTTGCATATCATGCACATTCCATACTCGAGTTTTAAGTAAAAGAAATAATAAATTTATTACTTCTCAATAATTTCTAACCGGTGATATCGACGAGTTTAAACAGAAAGCGACGAGTAATCGGTCGCTCGTTATGGTCCGCAATCACTTGTCAGCGCAAAGAACCAAGCTGACATTAAGTTTGACATTATAAATATTTTATAATTGAGAAATTGAAGTCGATCGATGGAGTCGGTTTTCAATTGAAAAGTCTGTACTATTTATTTATTATTAAAGTAAATTGTCGAGCAAATGCGAACCTCTTGTTAACCTCTTGTGCTAAAAAAAATGACAATTTTTCGTCCCAAAAATTGCAACATTTTCTCAGTTTTAAGTGTATTTAAATACAATCCAGGCAAAATAAAGTAATAAATTTATTACGTAATAATTTCTATCTATAGTGATATCATACCGACAAATTATTGTTCGGTCGCTCGTTATGGTCCGCAATCAGTTGTCAGCGCAAGTGGTTAAAGAACCAAGCTGACATTAAGTTTGACATTATAAATATTTTATAATTGAGAAATTGAAGTCGATCGATGGAGTCAGTTTTCAATTGAAAAGTCTGTACTATTTATTTATTATTAAAGTAAATTGTCGAGCAAATGCGAACCTCTTGTGTTAATCTCTTGCGCTGAAAAAAATGACAATTGTAATATTTTCTCAGTTTCAAGTACAATTTAAATACAACCCAGGCAAACTAAAGTAATAAATTTATTACTTCCTCATAATTTCTATCTACAGTGATATCATACCGACAAATTATTGTTTGGTCGCTCGTTATGGTCAATCAGTTGTCAACGCAAATGGTTAAAGAACCAAGCTGAGGTTTGACGTTATAAATATTTTACAATTGAGAAATTGAAGTCGATCGATGGAGTCGGATTTAAATACAACCCAGGCAAACTAAAGTAATAAATTTATTACTTCCTCATAATTTCTATCTACAGTGATATCATACCGACAAATTATTGTTTGGTCGCTCGTTATGGTCAATCAGTTGTCAACGCAAATGGTTAAAGAACCAAGCTGAGGTTTGACGTTATAAATATTTCACAATTGAGAAATTGAAGTCGATCGATGGAGTCGGTTTTCAATTGAAAAGTCTGTACCATTTATTTATTATTAAAGTAAATTGTCGAGCAAATGCGAACCTCTTGTGTTAACCTCTTGTGCTGAAAGAAATGACAATTGTAACATTTTCTCAGTTTCAAGTACATTTAAATACAACCCAGGCAAACTAAAGTAATAAATTTATTACTTCCTCATAATTTCTATCTACAGTGATATCATACCGACAAATTATTGTTTGGTCGCTCGTTATGGTCAATCAGTTGTCAACGCAAATGGTTAAAGAACCAAGCTGAGGTTTGACGTTATAAATATTTTACAATTGAGAAATTGAAGTCGATCGATGGAGTCGGTTTTCAATTGAAAAGTCTGTACCATTTATTTATTATCAAAGTAAATTATCAGTAAACCTCTCGTTAACGACGAGCCACGCACGTCGACAATTTTTTCCCCTAAAGTCGTAATATATCCTCAGTTTCAACTGTATTTAAGTAAAACGAAATACAGGCTAAACAAACAATGAATCTGTCACTTGCCAGTAATTTCTATCCGGTGATATCGTACCGACGAGTGAAAAAAGGATGAGCGACGAATTGTCGTGTACGGTTCGGTCGCTCGTTATGGTCCGCAATCAGTTGCCAGCGCAACGTGGTTAAAGAGGCGCTGTCTTCGGGGCCGGCAGGTGTCGAACCGCGGTAACCGGAAGGCAGGAAGGGATAAATAGGTGTGCCGGACTAATATTTTCACAAACTTCGTCGACGAGCCTCGATATTTCTGCGGCGGCATGAACCGTCGAATGAGGAGGAAGAGAGAAAAAAAAAGAAAAAGAAAGAAAGAAAAAGAGCGAGCGAGCGAAGAAAAAGCCGGAAGAGAGCGAAGGACGGTGACCAGGGGGTGGGAGGGGAGCTTCCGGCGAAGTGGATAGGTAATAACCTTCTTGCCGTGGTGAGAAATGATTGGCAATCAAAGTTGGTATTGCCAGAGTGGAGGACGAGAGTGACTCGCGCGAGCCGAGAGTGCATTTGCTCCTATTTCCAAGAGTAGACAGACAGAGAGAGAGAGAGAGAGAGAGAGAGAGAGACTCGTTAACCTAACCTCCCATTCCCACACGCCGGACAATTCCAACAGTAGACTTTCCTTACTTCGACGAAGCTTTCATCTTCGCCAGAGAGCCATTTTCCTCGTCGTGGTCTTCGCCGGAACACCTCGACCGGAAACTCGATCGCGAGTTCTTTTTTTTTCTTCTCGTTGCGCCAACGACGAACGGAAACCACCTCCTTCCTTTCTTCTTCTTCTTCTTCCACCCTATATCCGTCGTATTATTCTTCCTTATTCGTCGTGGCAGAAACGAAAAGATACAGAGATTCTTTTGTATCGAGAGAGGAGTAGTCTTCGATCGTTCGATTGATGAACAAGGGGAGGGAGGGATGAAGCGTGTTTTTGTCCCTGGTTTGTTTCTTTTCCGCGACATCCCAGTCAACGTAAAATAGAACGCGTACGATTTTTATTCTTGATCGGTCGTCCGTTGCGCGATTGATATTTCAAAAATTAAGGGCACGCTTCGAGCGCGAAGAAGAGCGACAAAGTTAGGCGAAGACCACCGGTGGTTGGATATTGCTCGTGTAATTCAATTTCGTTTCAGTGTAATCTTTCGAGATAATATTACACGAAGATCGTTGCGGAATTTTAATCACGAGTTTTATTAACTATTGTCTTGTTAATACTTTGAAACGCGCGCTCTTTCTTCGGTTCCATTGGGAATTTTATTTTTATGTACAGAGAATATAAAGGGTTACAGATTGTTTAACTACGAAAAGTTTTATGTACTAAAAATAACAAATAAAAGTAGATTAGAAATGTTAAAGTAGATTACACTCTAGTGAAGTAATAAATTGTCGATTATTTCTCAAGTATAGTTTTGATCGACTTTTGATCGAACTGCGATGCGTGTTCGAAACGATTGTACAGGGTGTCTCAGAACGATTGGTACAACTCGCGTGGGACGTTATTCTATATGAAAAAATGAGTGGAAAAGAGGGAGTTAAATTTTTTTCAATCACTTGTCAATATTGAATTTACCTAATTTTAAACACGATGGAAGAGAATAATTAGCAGGGAGTGACATGTGAAACACAATCTTTTTGTCAGACGCTTTGTTTTCGAGTTGGAGGATTTATCGAGCACACGTGTACCAAGGCAATTTTCAACGAAACATGTTCAAAGTTTATTTTCTTGAAAACGACATCCTGAACGAGGGAACATTTTTCGCGTGGTGTTTCGCACATGTGTACGGAATTAGCCAAGTTGAAGTATACACGCGATAAATTTCACAAAGGCTTCGAAGAACGTATTTCGTTATTTCATTATTTATATGTACAAAAAAAAAAAAAATGAATATTAAAAAAGTTAAATATTAAAATATAATTATTTATTTAATATAAAAATATAAATATTATACTATATATACATAATTATTTTGTTTATAAACTTATGTACATGTATATTAAATTTATTATGATGTGATGTTTCAATTTATTTATTTTATATGTATGAAACATTTTTAGGTTGTTTTATTTATCGTTTAATCGCATGTTTAATTTGTGAATGTATAACTTTTTATACATTTATGCATAAATTTATAAATATATGTATATTTATATTTATTATATATTATACTTATATATAAATTTATAAATATACAAATATATAACTTTATATGAGTTCAATTTTATTAAATATACATATGTGTGAAATTTATACTAAGAATAATTGAGGAATTCCTCTCATTTTTCATTCGATTCGATCCGATTGCGCCACTCCACTACTCACTAAGGGAAATTCACTGCGAAATTATAGAAACGTGTGTGCAAGTGAAAATGAAACAGTTTCACGACGCCAGGACGAAACTGCAGCGCAGTAGAATAACAACAACAAGAACGAGAAGAGATACCATTCGATGCAAATAATCGTCGCCGGTCGTCTTCTCTCGGGACGAGCGTTTCCATAGCTCGCAGGTGATTAATCGGCCTCACACGGCCATCGACTACCTTATACTTGGCCCGGCTTGTATACCGGCGCGAAGAAAACAGGACAGACGGGTGATTATTTCGCGAAGATCGCTCCGTCATCGCAGAAGGCGGCACCTCTGATCTGCCTCCGGTCCAGAGGCACCGGGGGCCTTCCCATAATCACCTACGATCCTCTCTCGCGCCGGCAGCGATCTTGCACACCACTACGAAAACAGAGAGAAAGAATGTATGCGCGCGCGCGTGTGTGTGTGTGTGACAAGGGGAGGACAGAGAGAAAGAGAAGAAGGGAACACGTTCGCTGGAATCCGCGGCCTCCGTCGCGCTCCGGCAAGGTCGCAGATTCTTTTGCTCGTTCCTTCGCCTCCTCGTCCTCGATCCACCGCTGTTTTCCTTCCTCCTCGACCCCGTCGCTCCGTTACACGCTCTCCTCTCCTCCTCGTCGTCGCGACTACACGCGCTTTATTGGAGCGTCGTGTATTCACTCGCGATTTATCGCTGTAATTGAAACCGGGAGTGAGGGGGGATGCGGGGGGGGAGGGAGGGTGTGGCAGGTCTCGATCGTGTTTTATTTCCTCGGAATAATTAAGACCGCTGAGAATGGGACGAGACACGAGAAAGTTTACTAGTTTCTTCTCTTTTTAATTACGTAGTAATTTTTTGTAAATTACGTGGTAATTTAAAAGAAGAGTGGTTTTGACAGTTTATTGAATGTACGGATAATATGTGTCACTTTCATTTTGGCTCTTATTAATCACTGTGGTAGGTGCCATAGATAGTGATTTTTTAGATATTTACTTCTTTCTGCATGTACGAGGTTCGAAATCTAGATGTTCTCTCCATTTATTTTTCGTGCGAATATACAGTGAAGAACATAGCTGAACATGTAACGACGAGAATTACCCATTTATAGTAAGCCAGATTTTTAAAAATTCCCTCTAGGCATCCACGAACGTTCCTCTACGTAACATCTGTATGTCATGTAATAATCACGCTGCAAATTCTTTCTTATTATAAAGTATAAAATATAATTATTTCGTCGCTCTAATTTTTAGAAAAAAGCATGGCCCCGTTTGTAAAATTAGCTACTTATAGTTTTAAAAAAATCTAGCCAGGTTTTTTAAAAATCCACTCAGACACCTACGAACGTTCGTTTTCCATTCCACACCGTTACTAATCAGGTTTGCTACTACAAATATATTACACCATTACATCGTTCTAATTTAACTTCATTGCTCTGGTTTAAAAAAGAAAAACATGGCCCCACTTGTCACACGGTGTATGAATTATCGTACCTATTTACAGTTGACGGAAAAATCTAGCCAGATTTTTAAAAATCCCCTACAACCGATGAACGAACGTCCATTCGACTTGCTTATCTTAAAACAGAAAATTCATTGTATCTCATAAACGAAGACAGACAGGACATATATTTATACGACTTTTTGTTCATTATTCTTAGGCGTACAATCAGCTCCCGAAGTTACGAAACACCCCGTATATAATAAACGAGGTAGAAGTTAGAAATGACCTTGGCCGTGGAATTTGCGAAATGTCGAATCCTCAAGTGGATTCGAGACGCATAACGAGCAGTCGTTACGAGACGTTTCGAGAGCAATGGAGCGAACGAACGAGTTGCACCAATATCGCTTGACCTTGTCCTTCTTTCTTCTTTTTTTTTTTTCTCTGCTAATTTATTATTCCTCCTCTGCGCCTCGTCTGTGGCGGCCGTTCCTTTCTCATCTTCGATACTCTGCTGCTGCTCGCCACGGATGTCCTTTCTCTCCTCCCCCGGAATCCCGCTTCGCTGTGTTTTGTCAGAAGAGCATCTTCCGTCCTTGTTCCTCCATTTCGTTTTTAGCTGTGTCATTTGAAAGAAATCGCGAACCGAGATGGAAATGATGGATGTCGGCGCGCGGCTTCTTTCTCCGTTCGGCTTTTTTAGTTTCCTCTGTGCACCCTCCAACTGCAACGCCCTCTCTTGACAAATCGTTGCTGAACGGTCTAAAGTCGAACGATATTAATTTTTGTTTTTCTAGTTTTGCAAAATCAAAGCAACGAGGCGAACGTGCTTCATCGCTCGAGTATTCGTTTAATGATATTTTTGTAATTGTCAAGTGTCTTGATCGAAGGTCTCTTCCCATTTAGTATTATTTGTGTAGCAACGTTTACGTTGATTGCCTAGTTTATCATCATCAATTTCTGTCATTGGCGAAGAAGAAAACGCAGTTGATCGCGGAATAATTTTTATTCGTCGAACCATGCCCCATTATAATCTTGTGATCGTAGATATCTTTGGCCAAACCTTGGGTTTAGCCTTAAAATATGTGTTGGGTCGGTCGAAAAGTAATTGCGTTTCTTTTTTTTCTAATAGATGGACATATGACACATGTGTGGATCTTGAAATGTGACTAATTTTATTTTAAACTGCAAGATCATTGTGCAATTTGATACTTGATTCAATCTTGTTCGATCTTGTCGATCTCAAAATGGAGGAATATTTTCTCCATTTTTTTTTTCTGTACCATCTCCGACAAAATTATTGGATATTGACGAAAATTTATCAAATTGCACTCGAAACTATTTTTTTGTCGAGAAATGTAAAAACTTTGCCAAATGCCCTTTTGGTGTCATGAAATTGCCAAAATGTATCGAACGAAATGGTCAATATGTTACATTAATGCAAAGATAATAATATTAATAAAATTCTCTATCGTGAAAAACAATTCGCACATAAAAAAGAAAAAAAGAACGCAGTCACTTCTTGGTGAATTTAATAGTTCGTTCTTCGATTGCCTGAATGAATCTGTGTATCACGAGCGAACACGCACGCGCGCACGTATTACACCCTCGATCCGCCAACGTTTTTTCCTCAATTATGCAAATGCCTCATTTTTCTCCTAGGATCAGCTATTCCACCGCAATTTCAATTTCAAATTTCATCCCATCCGTACACATCCCGTGCGTGTATCTTTCTCTCATTTAGTTTTATAATTACTTAATGCGAGTAATTTCATGCCGCACTTAATAACGCGTCATTAAATATTAATTCGCCGGGCGGGGGGGGGGGGGAGGAGGACGTGTTGCTCGTACATGCGTCGCGCAATTAGCCGAATCTGGCATTCATCCTTCGAACCGGGTGATCCTTAATGCGACGATTATGTTAATTGATAAAAATCCGTCCGATTGAAACGATTTCATTCGAGTTAAAAATATATATATATAAGACAGTCCTGAATGAGTCGATTGACACTCAATAATTCACATAGATTTAGAATTTTTGTTGCTTCTTACGGAAATTCAAAAAATGGGGTATTATGATTATTATATGAATATTATAATTATGTATTACATAATATTAATGTTAATATCATCAATATATTGCACTTATATGTATTGTACAGTATTAGTTGTTAATGTCATCAATATACTGCACTTATATATATATTGTACAGTATTAATGTTAATGTCATCAATATACTGCACTATTGTACAGTATTAATGTTAATGTCATCAATATATTGTACAGTATTAATATTAATATCATCAATATATTGCACTTATATGTATTGTACACTATTAATATTAATATCATCAATATATTTACACTTATATGTATTGTACAATATTAATATTAATATCATCAATATATTGCACTTATATGTATTGTACACTATTAATACTAATATCATCAATATATTGCACTTATATACATTGTACAGTATTAATATTAATATCATCAATATATTTACACTTATATGTATTGTACAATATTAATATTAATATCATCAATATATTGCACTTATATGTATTGTACAGTATTGATATTAATATCATCAATATATTGTACTTATATATATTGTACAGTATTGATATTAATATCATCAATATATTGCACTTATATGTATTGTACAGTATTAATATTAATATCATCAATATACTTATACTTGTATGTATTGTACAGTATTAATATTAATATCATCAATATATTTATACTTATATATATTGTACAGTATTAATATTAATATCATCAATGTATTTACACTTATATGTATTGTACAGTATTAACATTAATATCATCAATATATTGCACTTATATATATTGTACAGTATTAATATTAATATTCATTCGAGTTAAAATATATATATGTATACCGTGTACGTCATTCTGTTTCTTCTTTTTTTTATTAACGAATCTCTAGCGATAAGGATCACGCTGCTTCGTGCATTCTCAACTTATTTCTCGTCTGAACGTATAAACAGACACGTGGAGCGCTATGAGAAAAATCCAGATTAAAATCCAGACCGCGCGCGAGTTCCCTTTCGCGCGGATAGAGACGAACGAGACGATCCTCTCACGTTGTTGCATACTGAAACGGCGCGAACAGACGGACACAATGCGAGGAGAAAGGGGGGGGGGGAGGAAACAAACGAGCCATAAAAATCGATTACCCTGAAATTATTAGCGATGGAAATTATTAACGAGCGGATGGTAACGGCGTGGGACGAGATAAAAGAAAGGCCTGGCCAACAACCAGGTTGATAGAACGTGGTGTACGACCAGCCAGACCAAATACGAACCGCCTTACTGTTTAATTAAGGATAATGATTGCTCGCCGACGATTTCGCACCGATTACACCGTAACGCGCGGCGTTACGTCCGCTGAGTGCTTATTAATTTGCGTAATGCCCGGGATTTGCATCGTTCCCGACTTCCTTGATTCGCGTGGAACGTTGAGGGCTCTCTCGTTTCCCCCTTTTTTTAACCCCTTTCGATTGTGTGACGAGTCGGTCGGAATTATTTTGTGGAATTTTGTGTCTCGTTCGAATTCAAAGGTCTGACTTTTTTTTTTTTTTCTCACTGTGACAAGCAAGTAACTCCTTGCTTTCATCTAGAAATACAGTTTGTTGTAATAAGTTGTTCCTGTTATAACAGTATGGTGTAATTTCGTTTTTCTTCAACTGTAAAGTTTTCTTATTTCGTTCAACTGTGCGTTACGTTCGATCGTCTTTGTCGGTACGGATAAATCGGTTAGGCTACAACTAGGATAGTCAGAGACAAATCTTTCTTTTTCTTGTTCAATCCCTTGCGCTGGAGTGACGTGAGACGCACGTCGAGAATATTTGGCCAAAAATTGCAATATTTTCTCAGTTTTAAGTACAATTTAAGTATAACCCAGGTAAACCAAATAATAAATTTATTATTTCTCAACAATTTCTACCCAGTCATATACCGACAAGTTCAAAAAGAAAGCGATGAATTGTTTTATACGGTTCGGTCGCTCGTTATGGTCCGCAGTCAGTTGCCAGCGCAAGTGGTTAGGTTTAGGTTAACTTGCACGTCGAGAATTGCAATATTTTCTCAGTTTTAAGTATAATTTAAGTATAAATAACACAGGGAAAGCAAATAATAAATTTATTACTTCTCAATAATTCCCATCCATCGATCGATGGAGTCGGTTTTCAATTGAAAAGTCTGTACCATTTATTTATTATCAAAGTAAATTATCGAGCAGAAGTAAACCTCTCGTTAACGACGAGCCACGCACGTCGACAATTTTTTCCCCTAAAGTCGTAATATTTCCTCAGTTTCAAGTGTATTTAAGTAAAACGAAATACAGGCTAGACAAACAATGAATCTGTCACTTGCCAGTAATTTCTATCCGGTGATATCGTACCAACGAGTTCAAAAGAAGAAGAAAGCGACGAATTATTGTATACGGTTCGGTCACTCGTTATGGTCCGCGAATCAGTTGCCAGCGCAAGGGATTAAAGAGAGAGAGAAAGCAATATACAACACTCCAGCTAGGAAATTTTTCGTTTATTCATCTTTGAGGACAACAGTCCAGCTCCTATTAGAATAAATAGTCAAAAATAAGTTCTTCTTCTTAGAGAAAAAGAGAGAGAGAGAGAAAATCTCGTTCTAGCCAAATATTTTGCAATTCGAACATACAACACTCCAGCTAGGAAATTTTTCGTTTATTCATCTTCGAGGACAATAGTCCAGCTCCTATTAGAATAAATAGTCAAAAATAAGTTCTTCTTCTTAGAGAAAAAGAGAGAGAGAGAAAATCTCGTTCTAGCCAAATATTTTGCAATTCGAACATACAGCACTCCAGCTAGGAAATTTTTCGTTTATTCATCTTCGAGGACAATAGTCCAGCTCCTATTAGAATAAATAGTCAAAAATAAGTTCTTCTTCTTAGAGAAAAAGAGAGAGAGAGAAAATCTCGTTCTAGCCAAATATTTTGCAATTCGAACATACAACACTCCAGCTAGGAAATTTTTCGTTTATTCATCTTTGAGGACAACAGTCCAGCTCCTATTAGAATAAATAGTCAAAAATAAGTTCTTCTTCTCAAAGAATAAGAGAGAGAGAGAGAGAGAGAGAGAGAGAGAGAGAGAGAGAGAAAGTCTTGTTCTAGCCAAATATTTTGCAATATTTCGAACAAACAACGCTTCAACGTCACAATGTTCTAGCTACAATTAGGATGGTCAAAGACAACTTCTTCTTCTTCTTCTTAAAAGAAAGAAAGAGAGAGAGAGAGGGAGAACGGTCCGAAATGCATAATAAACAAGCTTGCGAAGCCTATTATCGGATTATCCACGGTAACCACCGCGCGGGTGTTTGCTAACTACGCGGACTGCGGCTGACTCAGTGCCGGAAGGATAGGAAGGAGAGGAGAAGAAAGGAAGTAGTCGCGTGGGCAGAGCGGCGGGTCCCAGCGGAACCCGATACACCACGATCGATACCACCGGCTGGCCGCTGACGATGACGAAGGGGCGTTCGAGGAACGATACCAACGGGGCAGACAGTCGCGACGAAGCGGCGGCGTAACATGGCTTCATAGTGTCGGATATCTCGTGAGGGGACGTTTCGCGAAACGAACGTCGGTTCCAACGATCACTCGGTTCTTCCTCTCTCCACCCTGCCACCCTGGGGGAGAGAACTTTCACGACCAGTTCTCTGCTCTTGGCCAGTTCCTCTATTCATGCGTCTACTCTGCGCTTAATATACGAGAGCTTCTTGTTTATCGCGGAATTTTCAAAGCCAATCTATAATCTCGAAGATCGTTGTTGCTGTAGGGAGGAGTACTGTGTTCTTTTCGCGATTGAATTGATATGACGTATGTACTAAAGTTATATACCTCTTGCTCTGGAATGACGATAATACGCAAGTCGAAAATATTAACGACGTGAGAAGAACAAAAGAATTTCTGAAGACAGTCCTGAATGAGTCGATTGACACTCAATAATTCACATAGATTTAGATTTTTTGTTGCTCCTTACGGAAATTCAAAAAAATGGAGTATTATGATTATTATATGAATATTATAATTATATATTATATAATATTAATGTTAGTGTCATCAATATATTGCACTTATATATATTGTACAGTATTAATGCTGATATCATGAATATTACACTTATGTATATAATACAGTATTAATATTGATATTATCAATATTACACTTATGTATATTATACAGTATTAATATTGATATTATAAACATTACACTTGTGTATATTGTACACTATTAATATTGATATTACCAATATTACACTTATATTATACAGTATTAATATTGATATTATTAATATTACACTTATGTATATTACACAGTATTAATATTGATAGTATAAAGATTACACTTATGTATATTGTACAGTATTAATGTTGATGTTATCAATATTACACTTATGCATATTATACAGTATTAATATTGATATTATAAAGATTACACTTGTGTATATTGTACATTATTAATATTGACATTATCAATATTACACTTATATATATTATACAGTATTAATATTGATATTATCAATATTACACTTATATATATTATACAGTATTAATATTAATATTATCAATATTACACTTATGTATATTATACAGTATTAATATTGATATTATAAAGGTTACACTTATGTATATTATACAGTATTAATATTAATATTATCAATATTACACTTATGTATATTATACAGTATTAATATTGATAGTATAAAGATTACACTTATGTATATTATACAGTATTAATATTGATAGTATAAATATTATACTTATATATATTATACAGTATTAATATTAATATTATCAATATTACACTTATATATATTATACAGTATTAATATTAATATTATCAATATTACACTTATATATATTATACAATATTAATATTAATATTATAAATATTACACTTGCATATATTATACAGTCTAAATATTAATATTATAAATATTATAATTGTAAAATTTATATTATAAATATTACAATTATTCTTCCAGAGATTGAAACTATGTATCATTAACTCTCATGTATCATTGATGACACGTTGATGATTGCTTTAAATTTAAACGATAAAAACGTGTTAGAAATACATCAATCAATTTTCCAATTTAAATACCATTTGAATGATTGTTTCCGATGCTACGTCATTTCGTCTGATGCGAAGCTTCGTATATAAATTGCTGGTAAATAATCGAAAGAAAGTTCGTCGAAGGCAAAGGGTTAAAATGGTAAATCGTTATCATTTTCAGCTGCAACTGAACCGAAGAAAGATTCGAATCAGAAATTTTGCAGTACGCGAGTATCCAATTTTTCTCCTCGCGTTTTAAGTTTATTGTCGAGATCCAGAGATAATGTTCGCGTGAAGGCAGAGAACGCAAATAATAACAAGAAGGTTAGCAACAAATAAGAAATCGGAAAACAGATGATGTCGGCGATATAGAAAGGGATACTTATCCGCGATTCTACTTGTTTATTAAGGCTGCCTTGTTTGCGAGTCGTTAAATGGTTTCGAGTGTTTAGTATACTATCGGGTAGGATAATCACGATCTAGATCTCTTATTACGCTGCGGTGCTACGTTGCAGGTGAGAAAGGGAAATAATTGTTCTCGCATGAACTTGAGCAACTCGGTGTGTACAGTTTCTTAGAATCACAGATTATATGAATATGATTCCCTGTCACGCGAATTAATTAACAGATAGCACGGGAACCACTGTTCCAGAATTTTATTTCCAATTGAATCTGAAAGTGACTGGCAATTTCTAATAATAATTTTTAACGTAATTAAATGTACGACTTTCGAGCAATAATCAAGCATTTTGTGCGGGCAATAAACTCGCAATGAACCTTCTAAAGTGAATATTTCAAAAAAGAGAAAAGGAAATTATCAGTTACACACGTACACACATTTTCAAACACATTGGCAGATTATGTTAATATTTTCTTATTTATCTATACAATAGATCCGCTAAATGGCCAATTAAACTCCAAGATTAATGCCAACTAATTACCCCGCCAATTTTTTGCTGTTTCAAAGTACCGTTAGCACGCCGTGTCGTAAAACGTCAAACGATTTGTTGTTAAATTATCGTCCATTTTCCCGTGACAAAGAGAAACTTGGTTGGAGAAGGTTAGGCAAAAGTGTCGCGAGTTACTTGAAATGAACTTGAGGCCAACGTTTCAGATTTCCTAAACGTCGAAGATGCAACGTGGCGATGATTCTTCAAGTTTCTTCGACGTTGCGATTTCAATGAACCTCGTCCTGCGTATAAAATTTTTTTTTTTTTTTTTTACGTTAAAAATGTTATATTATCCGCGAGGTAATGGGAGTCCACTGGTTGGCAGATTTTTCAAATTTATGCTCATCCCCGTTACACGGAACGACGCTTTGTTTCAAATTTTCCGTCGGGCCGAGAAACAAGCAAAAAGTAAATTACACATCGCGTGAAATAAAGCGATGTTTATAAAACAATGTCACTCGTATTTGTTATTCCCCCACTCCGTATCTGTACGTTGTATATTTTATACGATGTTGTTGTTTTTCCCTCCCCCCACCCCTTTTATATTACAAGCTAATTTGTTCATCTTCAAATTTTTCATACGCGCATAAACATCCGTCTGTTAATCATGCACGGTAGATAAAAAGCAACGCGTGCCATTCGATCGCGACGCTCTCCCAGAAACGAGTCAGTATAATGTACGTGAAAATTCGATTAAAATTGCTCCTCGTGCTTCGTGACATAATTTTTTCAAAAAAAAAAAAAAAGGAAAAAGAAGGGGGGAATGAAAAATTCGCGAATGACAGAATCATTGTCAGCTATATCCAAATGATGCATTATGGGATATTTGGACAGTAGTAATCTTGGGAAAAGTATAAATAAATTTTTCTTTTTATTTCTAGAGCAATTTGAAAAATTTTAACTCAAATTTTCACGATCAAAATATATTACATTCTTGTTGCTTTGTCCACTTTGTCACATTAGGTTCAAGAAATCAGCTAAAAGAATGTTCATCGGTGTGTCTTATTCTTATCTAGTTCTACGAGTTTGGCAGGTCAAATTTTTGTTGGAAAATTTAAAATTCCAAGGGAGAGGATTATTAAATTCGTCAATTTAATTTTCTTAAAAAGAGTGCCAACTTTTCAGCTGCTTTCTCTCACACTTTTCCTCAGCTTGCAATATGTTACCCCCCACCTGAAATATATTCATCGTTTTCTTTACACTCTCGTTCGTCAAAAGTTCTACAATTTTCACACAAATTCTGCCAAAATTTCGTACGGCGCGGCGCTCAATTTCGTTTAATTTAATTTTCTGAAGAAAGTGCCAATTTTCACGCGGATTTTCTGCCACTTTCTCTACACGTTTCCTCAACTTACAGTATATTATCTTATGTTACACAATATATTATAAATATATTATCTTATCTTATACAATATATTATAATACATTATAAATATATTTACTATATTTATTATACAAGATATTACAGAAAGAAAGAAAAAATTATCATCAGTTTACCTCTGTCAAAGGGCGATCGTTAATTTTCTTAAAAAGAGAAAGCGCCAACTTTCACACAGATTTTCTCCGCGTGATTCCTCGAAAAACGAAAAGAGAAAAAAAAATTATCTGCTGTACTTTTGTCGAGAGTTCTACAATTTCTGCCAAAATTTCGTACGTCGACAAGCGTGACGAGCGTCCCCTTTTTCTACCAAAGCGGGGAGAAAAAGAAAGACATTAACGTCACCAAAAATCGGCGAAATCTCGTTCGCCTTTCGTCCAGCTGTTAGGCATGGGAACCACCGCGCGGTGAAATTAGTCGGATTATCGCGCACGACCTCCAACTTCAACAAACGCGAGGAAAGAGGGAAAAGAAAGAAGACGAAGAAGGAGCAAGACGGATGAAAGATGGAAAGAGAGACAGAGGAATGAGAGACGGCAGCCAGCCCGTGAAAGCACGTAGGTAGCAGGAAGAGGGCCACCTTCGCAAACAGGTGTAAAAGTCGTTCGTTCGCCAGGGGGAATTCCACGCAGCGAGATTAACGATTCGCCTTTACGGCTGACAGACGCGCCGGTTCGTCCCTTCGTTCCGTTTCTGAGACATGGTCGACGATTTTCAAGCGAAACACGAAAAATTCCTCGCGATTCCTTGTTCATTTTCCCCCTGCTTCGAAAATTGCTTTTGTTGTGTCAATGAGAAGTAAATCGGCACGATAATTTCTAATTTCCTTGTGACGACACTTCTGTGAAAAGAAACTGATAATGATGAATGAAATGATAATATGCTTGCCTCCCTCACAATTTTTATTGATATTTCTTAATGTTTTTTAATGATATTTAATGGAACCATTCTTGAGACAATAACGTACCGTTTGAACAATAGACAGGTTTCTGTGTCTAATTTAGTTTAGAAGAATTTTTGATGATGAAAATTGATAATAAAATAATAAAAATTGTTATAATAAAATAAAATGTATATATATGTTAAATTATTAATATTTAAATAATTATTTAATATATACATGTATTAAATTATATTGTATATAAAGTTTTATATAAATAAAATATATATATATATATACCGGTATAGTTTCTGCTAAAAACACAACAAAAATTTTATTATTTCATTATCAATTTTATCATTTTTATATATATACAATAGTGGATCAAACGGAGTTTAGATTAGATCATAATCTGATCTAATCTATTTTAAGTCTAGTTTCGCGAATTCTTAAAATTTTTTAAAAATCTCCTAACCTTTGATCGAAACATGAAAATTTTAGGACCACAGCGAAGTTAATTTCAAAACAGTCATAAAAATTGGAAATTAAACAAAGCTATGGTCTTCAAATTTTTTCACCCTAAGCACGAATGTCGAAAGTAAAATGACTTCAATGTCATTCGTCCGATTCTTTCGTATCTTCTCCAAATTCATATAATTCTGTCTGAAAATCTCAAACAGATTCTCCCCCTGATTCTTTCTCGAAATTCAAAAGACTCCGTTTGAAAATTTGAAAGTTTATTTAAGAATTTAAAAGACTCGTTTGAAAATTTACAAATTTTTCGCAGAGAAAATTTAAGCTCCAAGTTTGAAAATTTTTAAAAATCAAAACGTCCGTTATTAAATTTCCAACTTACGTTATTCGAGCATTATCATCAAAATGATAAACCGATTTTTCTCGATCGTGAGCCATTATCACCGCATTACGAATTTCTCTGAACCTCGAGACTCGAACTGTCCTGTTTCCCGGTTGGTTCTGTCTGGCTGCGCACCGATATATCCTGCTCCGCGTTGCGCACCGATTATGGCCTCCGGTTTTTACGCGATTACGGAGGAACCGCGCGGCTAAGTACCGCCGCCTGGATTTTTCGCTTGGGGAGCGGGTAATTAAAAGCGTAAACTTTAATGGCCGACGAGAATCCCTGGCGATCACCGGATGTGCAGCACGTAAAAAACGTAAGTTCGTTCGATCGTGTCTCGCGGATCGATCGCGTTTGCGCTCGATGTGCAAGATACGTGGATTTTAATTGGTGCTCGCGATTGGTAAAAAAAAAAAAAAAAAAAAAGAAAATACCTCGGCTGCCAGTGAAATGCATATTCGCCGGTTCGAGTGGTTTATTCTACCGATGATTATGGTTTTGTTGAGTGAATTTGAATGAACGATGGATGAATGGCTTGCGATAACGAGTGGGTATGTTTGTGCAAAATGGCTTGTTGTTTTCTCTTCCCTTTTTTTTTTTATTTAACGATGACGAAGGAGGAAGTCCACGATCGAGCTATTCATGGAACGATTTATGCTTGTAGAAATGATTCATTCGAGATGGAGATAACAGGCGACGATTTGTAGCAACGAATCGGGGTTTTCGTTTATTATTTTTATTTGGGAACGTTATGCAGTTGAAATGGGAAATATTTATTAATTATAACAATCTATTATATTCTCTATATATAAAATTAACATAAATTATACTAATAACAATTAGTATAATAGCTTATAAAATAACGAGCAGTCAAATAATACTCTAATTAACAAATTAAAGGAATTATAAATAATATCGTTTGATATCCAAATAACAAGACGTTTCAAAAATACATCAAATAATTATTGTTCGAATAATTTAACGAAGATAGTATCGAGTCAAATGAGGCAACGTTAATAAATTTCAATTTATTTTTCAAATAAATCTGTTAGTTTGTTATTTCATATTGTGAAATATCAATAATATCAAATGATTTTCATTTACGCGTCAGAAACATACGTACTTTTGTACGTGCTAAATTACATTTTTGAAAATCGATTTATGAATAAGCAGGGGTTCAACGTCAAGTGAAAAATGAGAAACACGTATAGTGTTCAGCTTGAACGGCGCATCATCCTGACTTCCAAGGCACGTTGTGTCCAGAAGAAGTCCACCTTGAAACCAGAAGATCGAGCGATCGTACGTGTCACGATTATAACATCATATTCAATGCACTACTCGATATAATGATGATGAACTGTACGTGCAGTATAGTACTTTTGAAACTACGTTTCGTCATTTCTCTTTTTTTTCTTTTCTTTTTTGCAGCGAGATAATCTGTTGACTATCAAAATATTTTCTTGCTACATATAATAATCAACAGACTGCGGATTTTTATATGTAAAGAGTATATACAAAATATTCAAATTATAATACTTCTAGGGGAATAATATTCTGTCTAGGTTTCCTTTCCTAAATTCTTTTTACAAAAAAGATGAATTACAATAATTAATAGATTATTTTGGCGAATTTTTGTAAGAAACTTGAAGGAATACAAGAAACGTACAGAATGTAATGTGCAAGAGAATGTAAAACAGTATTTATAAAAATTTATAAATATGTAGAACAGTATTTGTAAAAATTTACAAATATGTAAAACAGTATTTATAAAAATTTATAAATACATAAATCAGTATTTATAAAAATTTATAAATATATGAAACAGTATTTATAAAATGTTACAAGTATATAAAACAGTATTTATAAAAATTTATAAATATATGAAACAGTATTTATAAAATGTTATAAATATATAAAACAGTATTTATAAAAATTTATAAATACATGAAACAGTATTTATAAAAATTTATGAATATATGAATATATAAAACAGCATTTATAAAATGTTATAAATATATAAAACAGTATTTATAAAAATTTATAAATACATAAAACAGTATTTGTAAAAATTTACAAATATATAAAACAGTATTTATAAAACATTATAAACATGAATTTGCATAAAAATCCGCAGTCTACTAATTACTATAATACTGCACTAAAGAGATCTTTGCTTGATTCGCCCTGATCTACATTATCATTGTGTAATTAGGTATTTATATAGGTACGAGCAAAGTTTCAACATTTTCGTAATGTATCATGCTTTTCCCCTCTTCTTCAATTTGATGTATACGTCCGGCAATTAGCTTTCGTTCATAAAGATCGTATCGGGCTACTTCCATGTCCTGTTTTCTGTTCTTAGTTTTCACGTCACGGACATAGAGACACGCGAAGATAAATTTTCACAATGTATACATATATATATATATCGCAATTTCCTTCTCTGCTCCTTCGTTTTTCTCTTTTTCGCATCGAAATAAATTACTCTTGTAAATTAGACCGGAGCTAATTGTTGAAGCTAGGTTTACTCAGATCAGATTATTTTCATCGGTCTATTCGTTTTGGTTCACATTACGGCACGAAAATATAATCCACCGTGATGATTTATGTCAATTGTCAGAAAATAGAGAACAGTCTCGCCTCGTTGGATGATATCCAAGTTTGGAGAACGATAATTATCAGAAATGGCTTGTTAGACACGTATAATTAACAATAAGATCGAAAATAGAAATTATAATTAGTCTAGTAACATTGGAAGCTTTCTCCTGAGAGTCGCTCATAAAAGAAAGAAAAGAATCTCCATTCCCAATCATTAAAGTCTTTAGCTACAATTAACATAAAAATAGAAATTCTGAATTACAAATCTACAATCTATAGACGTCATTAAAAACAAAAAGATGCGAATTTTAACATTCACCGCGAAAATTCTGGATTAACAATTAAATTAAAAAATCAAAAATATCGAATTATGGTTAATTCTCTATCCTCTGTACACGTCGTTAAAAAAAAATCACACGCAATCAAAGAGGAAGGGAATTTCAATTTTTAACCATCGGCTAAGTTCCTCAATTGAATATGAGATGAAAAATAAAAATATCGAATTATAAGCAAAGAAAACTCGAGAACTCAGAGACGTCGTTGTCCAACGATCACTCGTACACAGTCAAACGAAAAAAATAATAGAAACGAAGATGATTCATTACGAGTTCAATCGAAATTGAGATGAAAAATAAAAATGTCGAATTATAAGCAAAGAAAACTGGAGAACTCAGAGACGTCGTTGTCCAACAATCACTCGTACACAGTCAAACGAAAAAAAAACAATAGAAACAAAGATGATTCATTACGAGTTCAATCGAAATTGAGATGAAAAATAAAAATGTCGAATTATAAGCAAAAAAAAACTCGAGAATTTAGAGACGTCGTTGTCCAACGATCACTCGTACACAGTCAAACGAAAAAAAAACAGTAGAAACGAAGATGATTCATTACGAGTTCAATCGAAATTGAGATGAAAAATAAAAATGTCGAATTATAAGCAAAAAAAAACTCGAGAATTTAGAGACGTCGTTGTCCAACGATCACTCGTACACAGTCAAAAGAAAAAAACAGTAGAAACGAAGATGATTCATTACGAGTTCAATCGAAATTGAGATGAAAAATAAAAATGTCGAATTATAAGCAAAAAAAAACTCGAGAATTTAGAGACGTCGTTGTCCAACGATCACTCGTACACAGTCAAAAGAAAAAAACAGTAGAAACGAAGATGATTCATTACGAGTTCAATCGAAATTGAGATGAAAAATAAAAATGTCGAATTATAAGCAAAAAAAAAACTCGAGAATTTAGAGACGTCGTTGTCCAACGATCACTCGTACACAGTCAAACGAAAAAAATAATAGAAACGAAGATGATTCACTACGAGTTCAATCGATGTTCGAAGTTGAAAGTTGGAAGTTGGCGCGCGACGCGTCCATTTATCCGGAAGCTCTCGAACGCTGATGGCCAACCCCCCTCGCGTAGTAACTCGACGGTGGAATCGCGTGGAAGCGGTCTGGATAAACGACGAAGAGGAGTCCCCGGAGTCGGCAGATCGCGGACCTCTGCTGTTCCACTGGATGAAGTCGTTCGGCGAGGCCGCCCGGGCGTTAAAATTACCCGGGCGTCGCGGTGAGCCATCGAAACCGATCAAGTAAGAATCGGCCAAGTGCGACCAGTACCCTCGGCGAACGAGGATAACGATAGCCCGCTCGAGACCGAAAGAAAAAGGAAAAAAAAAAAAAAATAAAAAACGCGTGAGAAGGGACGAAAGGACGAAGAGAGAGAATCTTCGTGTATTAAGCTGTTGGTGTTGGTGAACAGAGAAGGGAGAGGGAGAGGATGGGATAATGCGTTGCCGATTTCGCGATGACGCCGTGGAAAAAGGAAGAAACGAAAAACAGAGGTGGGGGAGGGGGGCGATGGAAAAGAAAATAGAGAGAAGAGCGCGGAGCGGATCTTTCAAAGAGGCAATTTCGTAATTACGAGAGAGAGAGAGAGAGAGGGGGGGCGACCTGCTGGCCGGAACGAGATCGTATCGCGTTTTTCTTCTTCGGCTACGGGGGCCGAGACCGCACCGCGTCGACCGCGGGGGCATAACCCTTTCCTCGATAAGAATCGGCCAGCCGACCTCTTGTACATATTTTACGCGGCTTCCTTCTTCTTTTTTTTTTTCTTTTTTTTTTTTTTCGTGCTACTTTAAATATCATCGATCCTGGCCACGGCTGCGCCGGCTGCCGATTCTCCCCCCTCGAACGATTTAACCGAACGCTCGTCGAGATGAAGCAACGTGTCGTGTTGCTGCAATGCACATTGTACAAATGAAATATAAATGATTATGTTACACGAGCGACACGAGTTTCTTTCGTTTTCATTTCTCTGATAATCACCGACAATATTATAATTCGGTCGTGACTCTAAGAAGAGAATGAAAACGTTGACTCAAGTGTAGCATGTTTATTTAATAGTTAGTTACCAATTGTGACAAATATTGTGTCAATTATAGAAATATTTCGTTCGTTATTTTACAGGTTGCCATCTAGCGTCTCGCAGAGTAATTAAAAATGAAATTCCACTCGTTTCTAATGAGCTCATTAATTTCACTTGCACTTGAATTTCATTTTTTAAACTTGTTCAACAAGTACAAGTGTAGAGGTCATTTTTGCCATTACGTAAGTCGATTCAGTTTGGAATATAGCCGCGCTGTTTCTCTACGACTGAACCTTGTCAATGTTCGTTTTGCAGATTTTTAGAAAATGTTGTTATGAATGTTAATGAATAATATTTAATATGATATTTAATATTACTATTAATTAATATTATGAATTTATGAAAATTTTGAATATTAATTTTATTTCAAAAGTTACGAAACCATGGTAAGTTTACGACTATTACGAATATGATCGTACTTTGCGAATACTTCGAACCAACAAATAAAACTGGACTTATTAAAATTACGATATTGTTTCGCGCCGGCGGTGAAGGTTCATTAAAGAATCGCTTCCGCTTTTGATCCTCTTCCCCTTAATACCTGGTAAGCTTCCTATCGTATCAGGTTCAGGGAGTAGTTTCATCATTCTCATATTCGGACGAAGATTGATCTACTCGTGATAAACGAGAGAATCTTTAATAAAAATAAATCCTCGTTCCAGCTGGGTGGACCAATTTCAAAGTCAGATGCTTTCGAGGAAACTTCTCGAAGAAGCTGTATTTACGTTTGTAAAATGGAATCTCGTGGGCACGAAGTTTTTCAAGGATGACACTTACTATGTTCACTATATCATGAATCAGCCACTTCTACAGTTAAATATTCGTTTGAAACATTCAATAACTCCTTGCAATCTAGTGCAATGATGGCGAACCTATGTCACACACTGAGCCGCGCAGGCTTTTTAAATGATCCACGCGTTGATTTTTATAAACTTATCATCATATACATATATAAAAGGATTTTAATTATTTCTCGAACCTCTCTTTTTCAAAAAATGTTAAGAAAATTACAAGTGTTCGGTTAGAGCTTAAAAGTGAGAAATAGATGCACAATTGTGTTTTATGGAGGATTTACTTGATCATGTATACACATAAGTATTTTAAGTCTTAAATATGAGTTACTTGTGTCCAAGAAATTTTATATAGCGCTTACGAATAAACACTAAAAAACACACTAGATCCCATTCTCAGAATGGGTAGCTTTGCCAGTTTTTTTAATATAATAAAAGAGAGAATGGACAATAAGAAATATTAAGAAATAAAGTACATATATCTAATGTATAGTGCAGGGGTGACTGGGCACGATGTCACCCCTTTAATATCAATTTTTTGACGTCGACATACTTTATTTGCAAAAGTAAAAGTTGTAAAACAAAATGGGAACGTAAACTTTTCAGAGGACTGTAAAAGTGAGAACCAAAAAAAAAAGTAGTTTTTAATCATCCTCCCCTCCCCCTTTCCAAGTGACGCCACTGACGTGATCCACGAGCTAGTTATTTATTAAAAAAAAATAATGAACAGAATTTGACCCACTTCTCAAAAAGTCACTGATCCAGTGGATGAGTCAAAGAGATTTTGGTAGATTGATCATTTTCGTTTTGCAGATTTTTAGAAAGTGTTGTTATGAATATTAACGAATAATGTCAATTGATATTAAGAGTTTATGAAAATGTTGAATTACGAATATTAATTTTATTTCGTAAGCGATTTCACGTGTTTCAATTTCTGACGGGGAAGCAAAATTTCGAAACCCAGAAGCCATCTCCTTATTTATCCAATTTTCATCACTTTTGATCACTGTAGAATGCACTCGTGCGTCGCGTTAACATTTGGATGGAAGAACGTCAGAGGTTTCCAGCTCGGGTGTAACAATTTTCTCGAACGAAAAACCCGCGAAGTAAGGAAACCCCCTGTGTTGAATTATGCAAATCTGCTCGCGTCGCGGGCGGAACTTGTTGAATTAACGCCGCCCGGATTCGAGAAAGTATCGAGCGACGTAAAACGTCAAGGAGTCGTGTAGACTGATGCTGGGTGGTTCGTACACAGACAAACAGCAGAAGAACTGCAGGCTGTTAGGCTGAGTTTCCTCGTCGAACGCTAAACGATCGGGTACACGCGCAAAGGGAGGAAGAGATGCCTCCCTCGATCTGCAGCCGGGTATCTAGCCAAGCCGCAAAGTCGTTTGCCAGCCAAGTTTCGACGGTGGTGAGGTTATGCGAAGCTACGAGGGGCAGGGGGAGGGTGGGGGCTGCGTGTCGTAGCTGGAGGGAAGCGAAACGAAAGCGAAAAGAGCGGGCTGCATTAGCTTATTAGCGGCGCAGATGCTCTTTAACCACTTGCGCTGGCAACTGATTGCGGACCGTAACGAGCGACCAGCCCGCATACGATAACAATTTGTCGCTTTTTGAACTCTTGCCGTGTACGATATCGAATTTGATACAAAATTATTGAGAGAAGTAATAGATTTGTTATTTGTCTTGCCCGGGTTACACGTAAATATAGTTAAAGCTGAGGAAATACTTGCTAAATGAAACTTTCGCACAAAATTAGAAAGAATGATTTATTTTAACGAACGGCGCTGGGACGTGAACCTGAAAGCTTATATTTAGATTATCACATAACATCAGATGTCCGACAAAAGAATTGATTTTTTTAAATTAAAATATTAGAACAATTGCAAATCAATTGTTTCCTTTTTCTCTTAAGCTAAAATCCACGTTATAAATTGTATATAAATATTGAGTTAATATTATATTAATTATATATAAATACTAAGTTAATATTATATTAATTATATGTAAATATTGAATTAATATTATATCAGTTATATATAAATACTAAGTTAATATAATATTAATTACATATAAATATTAAATCAATATTATATTAATTCTATATAAATATTAAATCAATATTATATTAATTATATATAAATATTAAATCAATATTATATTAATTACATATAAATATTAAATCAATATTATATTAATTATATATAAATATTAAGTTAATATTATATTAATTATATATAAATACCAAGTAAATATCATATCAAGTTATAAATTATGAAAATCCAAGTTATAAATTATATATAAATATTTATTCGAGTTAATAAGTATCCAAGTTACAAATTATATATAAATATTTATCCGATTTAACAAATATTCGTGTTACGAATTATATATAAAATATATCTGTCTCAGACGTGTTACTATTTCAAATATATATTTCATACAGTCCCAAACCTCCGCCAGGCATCAAAAAATCATCGAACTCGTTTCTGCAAATGCAGAATCGCGCGATTCACGCTGAATCTTGGTTATTTACGGTTGATTAACGAGAATTTCGTTGAGGGGGGTTACTCGCCGCTTTTGTAAATATTTCCAGTGTGACGCACTCTCATTTTTCGCTCGTCTACTTGCCGCGTCCGAATCTGCGAATACCACGCGCGCCGTCCACATAAAACAGATGACTCGTCTCTTTTCGCGAGAGATGAGAGCTCGCGACAAAAATGCTCCGCTTTCAGCCACGGCCGGACTTTGCAACTGCGCCGGGTTTTATCTCCTCCTCCTCCTGCGTTTTTCCTTCTATTTTTAAAATTTTTTTCCCTTTTTTTTTCCCTCCCCCGCTACGTCCATCGCAAGTACCCGTATTACGGGGGACATTATTAAACGTTGCTCGTGTCATCCCGCATTTTTCGCGAATGAACAGCCCTCCAACGTGAAATATGTAAATACTCCTCTACGACGCTTTCAAAGGACAGCTGGAATAATCGCGCGAATGTTTCAGTGCCGCGTGTAATCTTCCTGTTTACTTCAGTTTGCGCGACGATGAAAATTACATTAATACGTTTCGTTTCGCGTGTATCTCCTTCCTCTTCACGTCGTAACGAAGCGACTTCGAGGGATCGTGTCAATTATAAATTCGAAAGGACCTCTCTGAATTATTTTTGAAGCGAACGTCCGAATTATTAATTTTAAAAGCGACAAATTTCTTTTTCCGGAAAGTAACTCGGCTCGTTCGAATTTACTTGCCAAAGGAGGAGCAGGAGGACGTTAATTCGTCCACAGGTTGTCGTGAAACGTGTATCGTAAATTTTCAATCGGAAGATAAAGGAGGACAGGGGAGTCGATATAACTTTTCTTCGGGAGAGCTTGTCGCGACGTCCTCCGATAGAACGGAGGTACAGAGTCAAGTTGCTCGTAAACTTCGAGCTTGAAAAATTTCGTCGAGCTTGCACAACCGACTGCAAACATGTAATAAGTGCGATCGTGACGAGGAGAGAAGGAAAGGAAAGAAAAAGGGATGAAATATCGGAGAGAAAAGACGGCACGAGGAGAGCAAAATCAATTGTCCTTAAATTGTCAATTTGTCTCAAAATTGTTGCAGAATAGAATGTCACGATTTTATTGACACTGTGATAAGATTGTACTGGTGAAATTTCAATTCAAACTTCTAGAAAATTGAACGAAATATTCACACTGAACGTAAAGAGCCATTTTTAGTATAATAGTACGTTATAAAATATTAAATTGACAGTAGAGGTGACAAGTATCGAAGATGAATGCTCGTTGATGAACTGATATAACAAATTTTGCACTAAATATCTTGTAATCTTATATAATATTGTGTGCAATAAAGTGTAATTTATATATATTACGTATTTATATAATATACATTTAATTCACGTATCGTGACTTTCACATATCTTTATATTTTCAGATTTATTTCGACTATATTCTAGGCAACGAACTATATACGCGACACGATTGCACGTTTGCCGTGAAAACCAATATGCTTCTTTATAACGTAGCTTCTCAATTCATAAAGAGTTTAAATATTTTCACCTACGTATTTACCTACATGTGATTTCATACATACATTTTTACACAGTTGGCCCGTAACAAACCTGCCGAGTTACGCGAATCATTATATCCGTCGAATTCGTGAAACGAACGTGTTTTCAGAAACTGGCTCTCGATCCCCGGAAGCCTTTGTCCACGGTGTACGACGCGCGTCATAAAACATTGCCATCCGGTTTTCCGCGTCTCGACGTGAGAGACTTCAAGTTTCAAACTGGCGTTGTACAACTCGAGACAATGGGCGAGGGAAAGGAAGGAAGGATCGTCAGGGCGTATCGGAGGAGTTGCCCCGGCCTGACGCGGAAGGGAAAAGACGACGGAGAATAGAAATGTCGGGAGCGAATCATCCGGCACCACCTGTGCGAACTACTTTGCGAAACAATTTCTCGCGGTAGTCGCCGGCGTTGCAAAGTCGTTCGACCGTTGCGATACTGGTTCGATCCCAGTTCGTTACAATATCGCGGCACAATGGCCATCTATTCAAACGTCGCGGTGTCGGGTGTCGCGGATACACCGGACAGATGGATCGATGCCCACGAAACGGCGAATCGCCTGTCCCAGCTGTTTCGATGCTCTCCCGACGAAAAGAAAGAAAAAAAAAAAAGAGAGAAAAGAAACAGGTCAAAAATATAAACTGCTGGTCGAAAGGTGGAAACGGGAAAGAAATTGAAAGTGTGCTTTAATTTTTGAATGGCACAAACTCGCGTGAAGTTCTCTGAGAGATAAGGTATGATTTTCATTTCGTTAAACCCTTGCGCTGGCAGCTGATTGCGTATCGACCGTAACGAACGACCGAACCGTATACGATAATTCGTCGCTTTCTTCTTCTTTTGAACTCGTCGATACGATGCCACCGGATAGAAATTATTCAGAAGTAATCAACTCGTCGTTTGTTTACGCCTCGGTTACATTTAAATATACTGAAATTTACTGAAATATATTTTAAATATATTGAAATATACTAAAATATACTGAAATATACTGAAATATATTTTAAATATACTGAAAATACTGAAATATACTTTAAATATACTGAAATATACTGAAATATACTGAAATATACTGAACTATACTGAAATATACTGAACTATACTGAAATATACTGAAATATGCTGAAATATACTGAAATGTACTTTAAATATACTGAAATATACTGAAATATACTGAAATATATTGAAATATACTGAAATATAATGAAATATACTGGAATATACTGAAATATACTGAAATATACTTGAAATATACTGAAATATACTGAAATATACTTTAAATATACTGATTCAATATACTGAAATATACTTTAAATATACTGATTCAATATACTATATTTAAAAAATTGTCGACGTGGCACGTCGTTTCAGCGCGAGAGGTTAACAAGAGATTTCCTTTCGCTTGATAATTTACTTTCATAATAAATAAATAATACAGACTTTTCAATTGAAAATTGACTACACCGATCGAACTTCCATTTCTCAATTGTAAAATATTTACAACGTCAGACTTCAGCTTGGTTTCTTTAACCACAAAGCGCTGGCAACCGATTGCGGACCATAACGAGTGACCGAACGCTGTGAAACAGTTCGTCGCTTTCTTTTTGAACTCGTCGCTCACGATACCACCGGATAGAAATTATCGACAAGTAATAAATTTATTATTTGCTTTGCCTGTTTTGTTTCACTTAAACGTACTTGAAGCTGAAAAATATATTACAATTGTGGAACAAAAAATTCTCGACGGTGCGTTAGCAGGAGGTTAAATGGATTTATGAAAGGTGTAAATTTGCAACAAACGTCGGTCAATTTGCTTTGAAATGAACGAACACTTTGAAATAAAAAAAGCGGCGATTAGTACAGGTTTTTCGATTGAAAATTAACTGCTCTGCCCGTCTGCATTCAGTTCAATTCAATCCGTCACGATATAAATTCGCGGATTATATTTCACGGGCATACCAGTTCGGAGACGATTAAAACGCGAAAGTGTCGCGCTATTGTATCCCAATTAAATTAGTTGCTTTCTAAATTAAAGGATGGCCGCGTTCCTCATCGTGAGGCACCGCCATTAGCGAGGATTATACCGCTGCAAAATTAGTCGCCCGGTGTACGCCGCCGCGTAGGAATGTAAATTTAATTGTAGGCAAATGTAAGAACGGTGAATGCAACGTAATTTAAACGAAATTTGCATACTAACGTACAAAATAATGTTACCGATTAACAAGATATAACAGGCGCTCGCCGACGGAGGATAAAGAGTGAAATAATTTTAACGAGGTTTGTTCTATCTTGTTTTTTATTTTCCTTTTTAACCTGATGTTATTGTTGAAAGTCGCGAGAGGGAAGAAACTAGTTAGTTTTGCTAGTTTAACGCTACAGTGTTGTTTAATTAAAAATCACGAGGCAACTGTTCATCGGTAAATTAATTACGGTACATTCTTTTCATTCGTTCAAACGATTTGTTTAAGGACTGTTACTTTATTGTAATGGAACCGAGTGCGAGTTACGAAATCTATGAAACAAAATGTATCTACGAATGTTCTTCAATTAGAAAGTACATTTCATTCTCATTTAAGTTAAAATCTGTAGAATTTATTTGAAAATGCACGTCGAATTACGACGGACAGACGATTCTACGAAAAAAAAAAGACGTTCCTCTAGGATCTATTTAAAAGTTAAATGACTAAACAGTAGTAAATCGTCGAGAAACATTTTAAAACTGTCTACAAAATTTTCTGTCCTTCGAGGTTAACTTCATTACAGTATAAAAGAGAAGAAAAAAAAGAAAAGAAAATGTCGTTCGTTTAATGAGATAAATTCAGAGCCACAATTACGAGAGTCATCAGTCACTCAATTAAGGTTACAATCAAGTTGCAGTGTCCTTCGTTGACCGCAGAATTGTTCCGTGGGAAAAAAAATTTTGATATCAGCGTCGATCTCACGATTTATTCTTTCCTCGATTCTTTCCTTTTCTCCCTTCGTGACGTGAGTCATTTGCGAGAGTCCGAGTAACGAGAGAGAGAGAGAGAGAGAGAGAGATGAGTGTATCTTGTTTTTTACACGAGAGGATCATTATCTCGATAATCATTTAAAAATAATTCGCGAAAGATAATTGATGTCTGAATCATTTGTATTAATGCTATAACGAGGGAACGACCTTGTTTTTTTCTACATGAGAGAATCACTATCTCGATAGTTAAAAATAATTTGCGGAAGATAATTCATTTGTATTAATCATTAACGTTATAACTGTTTGTACGCGAATGTATTATATTGGAAGTAATTCCGTGGGAAACAGATACACGCGTGTACAGGATATCGGTGGAGATTTAAAAATGTGGAACAATTTCTCGAGTTTTGAAATTATCACAAAAATCTCGAATAATATCCAAAACAATGTCCAAAGAAAAAAGAGAGAAAAAATCTCATAAGACGAAAGAATGAAAAGATGAAAAGACAGTCGCTTTTTCAATAAATCTCACGAATATTATTACTTATAAACCTATCAGAAACAGCCAAATTTCCATTGAACATCATTGTCTTACACAAGAAGGATCTCACCAAAGTCTCAAATAATATCGAAAAAAGGAAAGATCTCATAAGACGACAGGACGAGAAGATAAAAAGTCACTTTTTCAATAAATCTCACGAATATTATTACTTAGAATACATGTTATAGCTATCACAAAAGTCACATAAATAACGTCCAAGTAAAAAGATGGAGAAACAGGCAAATTTCCATTGAACATCATTGTCCCATGCAAGAAGAATCTCACGAAAGTCTCAAATAATATCGAAAAAAGGAAAGATCTCATAAGACGACAGGACGAGAAGATAAAAAGTCACTTTTTCAATAAATCCCACGAATATTATTACTTAGAATACATGTTATACCTATCACAAAAGTCACATAAATAACGTCCAAGTAAAAAGATGGAGAAACAGCCAAATTTCCATTGAACATCATTGTCTTACACAAGAAGAATCTCACCAAAGTCTCAAATAATATCGAAAAAAGGAAAGATCTCATAAGACGAGAGGACGAGAAGATAAAAAGTCACTTTTTCAATAAATCTCACGAATATTATTACTTAGAATACATGTTATACCTATCACAAAAGTCACATAAATAACGTCCAAGTAAAAAGATGGAGAAACAGGCAAATTTCCATTGAACATCATTGTCTTACACAAGAAGAATCTCACCAAAGTCTCAAATAATATCGAAAAAAGGAAAGATCTCATAAGACGAGAGGATAAGAAGATAAAAAGTCACTTTTTCAATAAATCTCACGAATATTATTACTTAGAATAGATGTTATACCTATCACAAAAGTCACATAAATAACGTCCAAGTAAAAAGATGGAGGAACAGGCAAATTTCCATTGAACATCATTGTCTTACACAAGAAGAATCTCACGAAAGTCTCAAATAATATCGAAAAAAGGAAAGATCTCATAAGACACAGGAAGAGGATGAGAAGATAAAAAGTCACATTTTCAATAAAATCCTATCGTGCCATCCAAGGAGGACGTTGGTACCGCAACATGTGACAGAGGCACAAGTCCCCGGGATTGATTTTTCCATCGTTGGAAACCGCCAGCCTGAATCGTCGTCCCGTGTCCGGACGGATCACAATCTCGATCGGAGTGTCACAGGAAATCCACGGTGGATCAGTGCACTTCTGCTTGGTCATAGCGGTGGCTCCGGTGCGGCACGACCCACCCAAATGGACGATCGCTTAGTCAAGCGTAATTAGCTCGGTAAAAAATAAAAGGAGGAAGAAAGGTGTCCTGTAAGATCGCGACAAACGAAACGCAATTAACGGAGCCAGCGCCGCGAGACCGGCACCGAGTCTTTGTCGATCATACTGCGAGGACGCGCTCACGATTCAGAACGAAACGACAATTCCTTGCCACCATAATTACACCTGCCGTCAACTGACACTCCGCTGCCGTGGAGAGGAGAAAGAAAGAAAAAAAGAAAAAAAAAAAGAAAAAGAAAAGAAAAGATTCGCGGCGCGACTGTCTCATTAAAGAGACAACCATGGTTGGTTGCTTGATTTGTTCAACTCTGCCTCTTTCTATTATTGGATACGGGGGTAAACTTGCCCGTCTTCGACGATCGAACTTTGTAGCGAGATTTGTAGCGTGGATGTAGAGAAAGTTAATGGGGGCCAAAGTTAATGGACTTGCCAAAAATTATAATAATTTTCTATATATTTATATAGTACTATAATATTATAATATTTATATATAGTTATACAATATTATACATAATAGTATAATATCTATAATAATTATTATCATATTATAATATTTATATAATATTATATACAATATAATATTTATATAAAATTATACAATATTATATATAACAGTATAATATTCATAATATATATATTTATAATAATTATTATCATATTATAATATTTATATAATATTATATATAATATAATATTTATATATAATTATACAATATTATATATAACAGTATAATATTCATAATATATATATTTATAATAATTATTATCATATTATAATATTTATATAATTATACAATATTATATATAACAGTATAATATTCATAATATATATATTTATAATAATTATTATCATATTATAATATTTATATAATATTATATATAATATAATATTTATATATAGTTATACAATATTATATATAGTAGTATAATATTTATAATATATATTTATAATAATTATTATCATATTATAATATTTATATATAATATAATAGTTATACAATGTTATATATAGTAGTATAATATTCATAATATATATATTTATAATAATTATTATCATATTATAATATTTTTATATTTTTATATAATTATATAATTGACACAATTCTGAGATCCACTCGAATTGTTCAAGCTTGTTTTAAAAAGAGAAAATGCACCATCCACCACGTTTGTTTGTTCGGCGTCGATTTCAAAGTGAAGAATCAAAGAAATGAACATTTTTACTGTACCGTCTTTGAAACGAAGGAAAGAAGGACGTTGCGAAAGCTCGTGAGAAATTATATTTGAGGTGTACGATGACGTAGCCTTGAAAGTGTGTCGGAATTGATTCGCTAAATTTTCAAAACGAAAAGATAACGTAGAAACGTAAATATTGAAACAGCTAGCTCGATTTCTTTGAAAAATGAACTCTGACCACTTTCGAAATCAACTCATATATATATATATATATATACTCCAATAAAATACATAACAACATGTTCAAATAAATCGAACCAACACAGTTGCACAACTTGATTGAGCTTCTGTTTTACTCTCACGTGCAAATGAAGATAATTCGCAGTCAGGGTGAAAAACGACAGACCACCGTCGAGACACACGTTCCCAATGAATTCGCAATGGCATAACCACCCTAAGGTTTCCTCGGATCCAAGGTGAATACCACTAAACTTTCTCTAACTTTCGAGAAAGAAGAAACGCCACGCGTTGGCCCGAAGCCCGTTTCTTCGTCTCTCTCTCCTGCTCGTGCACGATACAGCAACCGATAGAGCACAACCTTTGCCAAGAAGACGGGCAAACTAGGAAGAAAAAGAAAGTGACGGGGCGGAAGAGGCGCACGCGAGTCTCGCAGAGACTGTAATTATTGATATCGGCAGCGCGATCGTCGGCGAAATGTATTCGTCCAGCTGAACGAGGAAGAAGATACACGTGCACGCACGCACGCATGCACGCAGGCCGAAACGATCGAGGAAACGAGAAAGGACCAGAGTAAAGAGGAAGAAGACGCAAGAGCGTGGAGGGTCAAAGGTGATCTCGAATGCCGACGATGGCTGTACGCCCTGCTCGAAACCCAGGAAACATCTCTGCCCACCTTGATTTCGTCGTCCACCTTCTTTCACCGTTCTTTTCTTTTTGTAGTTTCTACCGCCTCCTCTGTTTCGCTCGTGTACGAATGCTGGCAGGTATGCGCGATTATACATAGGCAGACACGACCGTAAACCATGAAGATCTCTCGTAGCTAAGGAGGGATGCTGGATCGCCCATTGACCACCCACATGGGGCCCCTTCACCTCTGCCTTCTATTCCCCATTGCGAAAAGCGTGGACGCTTAAAACAGACGTGTGCACGATTGTTTACAGAAAGCGTAACGAGAAGAAGCTGAACAGTCTGTAGTATTTTTGGATTAAAGGCTTCAGTCCTTGTCACTTGCACTTACATTGCTACATTGATGATGAACTGGCGCTAATTTTTGCTTTAACTATGGGGGTTGTGTGTTCCTTTTTTTTTTTTTTAAATCAATTATTTTATCAACTTCATGGGTTATTAGCGACATCAGAAGGAGGGATTTTTTATCTGTTGTAGATCTTGGTGTGTTTCAGATATTGTAGCAGGCTTGATGATGTTCATGACTGTCCATTAGGTTTTTAGAGTGGGCTTGTCTCTGAGTTGTTTCCTTAACAGTATGTATAACTCGCATTGTGGTATGAGGTGATCTATTATTATGGTTTTTTTTATTATTATACAATAAGGCACGGGATTGTACAATGATATTTTGGTTATGTGTAAGGGATGGATAAAGTGAGAACAGTCTCTCTTTTTTTGAGTTTCTTGGCACTTGCTTTCCGAGGGGGAGGTTTAGTACACTAGTATACTATACTATTCTTCTAGTATAGTATACTAGTATACTATACTATTCTTCTAGTATAGTATACTAGTATACTATACTAGTTTCCTAGTATAGTATACTAGTATACTATACTAGTTTTCTAGTATAGTATACTGGTATACTATACTAGTATACTATATATACTACTAGTATACTAGTATACTATATATACTACTAGTATACTAGTATACTATATATACTATATATACTAGTATACTATATATACTAGTATACTATATATACTATATATACTAGTATACTATATATACTATATATACTACTAGTACACTAGTATACTATACTAGTTGGCTGTTAACCGTGTAATTTAAAAGGATTCCGTTGTGTATTCGAGTGTATATCATTTTTTTCTTTGTAATTAATGTCTATGTTGCAACGTGAATGCAAGAATATACGTTTGATACGTCTGTATCAGAAGGTTTTTAGAACGTATTTTGGTATCAGTCTTTTTATACCACAGAATAAGAAAAGCATAACCGGTTAATGAAGAAAATGAAAAATTGCCGGCAATTTAGATCGATACAACTTTGTAAAAAAAGGATCGCACGACGACTTCGTCTTGATCTCGACTTGATCTCTAAAAGCGTACAGCTCGCGACTTTGACAGTTGTGAGCTTCTTTCCAGGATGACTTCAAGTCGCGCAGTGGGTGGGGAGGATAATCTTCCTCCCGAAAGTTATGTGGAAACATCGAAAACTTTTCTTCCCAGGTTTACTATGATTTTTAGTACACCATCTTCTAGTTGAGCCGGATTGGCGAAGCATGTTCCTGCCTTTCTACGAATAAATTGCTAGAGTTCGATTAACAATCTCCCCATTTAACCTTCTCTTTATTTTTATGGAACGTTAATAATGTTTGACGCACGAGCATAACTGTCAAATTACCGCTTATCATCTTGCTGAAGCTTTCGACGCTTGTCATTTCTTACAATTAGTAAAAGATGGAACGAAAAAAATCCACCTCTCGCCTGGATCGTTTAATAATTCGTCTACGCTTAATAATTTAAATTAATTCTTCCATGACATTCGACGGTGCTCGCGATATCTGAAAATTCAATGGCCAAACCGGGCCAGCTGTCAGCCGTGACAGAGAGACTGATAATGTTGAAACACGCTGTCGTCGGGGCTGTCGGTGACGCTTCTAAAATAAACAGCGTAAAGAATTAAAACGCGGAAGATCTGTTCGTATTCAACCGCGGCGAGATAACCTGTGACTCGTATTTCAAGCCAGCGAACAATTTCGGGGTCGCCCCGGCAAACCTTCTCCGCCGTTTTCAATTTCATTTGCAGAATCGTAATTTTCCTCTCCACCGAGTCCATAAGATCCCTCGCCCCTCACCGAATACCTTCTCACATACCCTCGTTTATTGGCCCGTATGGTCAGCCATAGTTTTCGTCGAGCGCGATCGCGCAAATCCTGGCAAATTTTCACTTCCGAAAATCCTTGCGCCCTTACGCGAGCGACAATTCCAAATTTAGGATGAAACGGCGGATGTAAATAATTATATCCAGGCTGGCGTGTACTGTTGCGATACGTTGTACTTTGAAATATTATTGTTATTAATATATATAATGTATATAATATATATAATATATATAATATAATATATTAATATATATAATGTTAACAATAAATAAATATTATTATGATAATAAATAAATTAAAATATTAATAATATATAATAATACAGAATTGTATAATTATTAATTATTAATACATTATGTATTAATATCATTTATATCGACATATAAAATATAATTATGTATTACAATTATTTACATTACTGTATATATTATTAAATTAATAGTTATTTATATATTATTTGTTAATAATATGTAATTATATATAATAATAATATTAAATATTTATATATTCTGTATAAAAACAATCCCGAATCAACGAACGCCATAAATTTAGTGGTTCCTTAACATTTATTATTTAACATTATTTTATAATGTCGTACTAATTGCTTCGTCGATCGAAGAAGCCATACAATTTTTCCTTCTTACGAAGATAAATTGTTCATCTATTTCTACGAAGTTAAACTATTATCCAGCTCTTACGAATTTGTTATTTATGCAATTTTTATATATAACATCGACAATTTTTGGTTCAATAGTTGGTTACGCCCTTTAACCATATTTTTAATAAATTTTTCAGTGTAAATATCAACAAACTTTCTTGAACACTTGCTTATGAACACTATACATTTAAACATAAATTACGGATGAAGTAGAATCTTGATTTTATTCATTATAAAAAAGAAACCTCAAATCTTTTCATGAGAAATCAAAGCTGGCGTAAACTTAGCGCAAACCCAACCCAAACTTAACTCAAACCTGATCCAAACCTAACCCAAACCTAACCCAAACTTAATTCAAACCTAACCCAAACCTAACCTAAATCTAATCCAAACCTAACCCAAACCTAACCTAAACCTAACCTAAACTTAACTCAAACCTAACCCAAATCTAATCCAAACCTAACTCAAACCTAACCCAAACCTAATCCAAACCTCGAGCTCTCTGTTTTTCGTTTGTTACGTTTTCAAACGTCGAATATTAATATATTTTAGTTCTGATTTTATTGTTATTCTTTCTGCTTTCTGTACTCGACACGGATCGACGAAACTACACCGCGAGAATGTTCGACTATCGTTCAAAACGAAATTCCGCCGCCGGATTGAAACAAGCTTCCTTTCAATTAACCTGTCACGTTGTGTTTCAGCGCGGTGTGCCGTGTTGCAACGATTTCGTTGGAACAAAAGCGGCGGGAAGTGGCGTTTAAAAGAGAAGAAACTCGACGTGGAGACGAAAGAAACGATGGCAGCGAGAAAAGACTATGCGGGGGGTAGTTTCCTGGGTCGACGCGCCGCGCCATGCCGTTTGATTCCTTCTCTCTCTCTCTCTCTCTCTCTCTCTCTCTCTCTCGTTCACCTTTCATCCTCGCGTTTCATAAAGACGGATAAATGGATGTCCTCGGGAATCCTTCAGCTCTCTCGTTCCTCTTCCCGATTTTATCTCGGCGAACGTCTCCGCCGGAGCTCAGCCAATAAACAGGGGAAATCCGAGCTTATTTCTTACTGGCAGTTTTATAAGAAATGGCCGCCGATGTTTGATCGGCCGCGCGCTGTTGCCAACGATGCGATCAATTACTGTATATTGCAAATGGCTTGAGCGTTTCACGCGAAACGTCCGGACCTCGATATATGTCGAAAGCGTCGATCCGCTGTTTGCGAAACGTTGTTGACGAAGAAGACGAAGGATTCTCGAGGAAAGTGATTGGCGTTTTCGAACTCTTAAAGCGATAAAAAGATCCAAAAATCTCGTCTGCCGTTCGTAACGTGTGATGAATTTCGTGAAGTCTGAAAGTTCATAATATGCTCGATGAAACGGAGAGGAGAATCGTAACGGTGAGTTTCAAGAGGCGGTTCGATCTTTAAGATTAATTCAATTGCGAAGAAATTCGTTTCGTTTCCGTTGCAATTCCCGGGGACAAAGATATTTACCAAAGTCACGGGCGCTTTTTCGTTTCGATGCTACAAATTTGCAAAGATCGTCGTTGATTTTTTTTATTGTTTCGAGAACGGTGCTCGCAGTTGCAGTTCAACTTAATTTCTTTCAAATGGCTTCCGAGTCGAAAGAGTTGTTCAGGCACGGTGAAAGAGACGTTTCTAATCTTCCTCGGTCGTTCAACTTACGTCTGTAAGGATCCATTCCAGATACTTTTCTCAAATTTCAGTTGTGAATACTCTGATTCGAAAGCTACGTCGCGATAATGAAGTTTCACACTTTTGTTGTGAATTTTCTCAACGTTAGATACATCTAAATTTCTCCTCTTTGATAATAATAATAATAATAGTAATAATATTAATAATAATGATATAATAATAACAACAACAATAATAATATTAATAATAATATAATAATAATAATAACAATAGTAATAGTAATAATATTAATAATAATAATATAATAATAATAATGACAATAATAATAGTAATAATATTAATAATAATATAATAATAATAGTAATAGTATTAATAATAATAATATAATAATAATAATAATGACAATAATGACGGTAATAATATTAATAATATAATATTAATAATAATATAATAATAATAACAATAATAATAGTAATAATATTAATAATAATAATAACAATAATAATAGTAATAATATTAATAATAATAATAATATAATAATAATAGTAATAATATTCATAATAACATAATAATAATAATAGTAATAATATTCATAATAACATAATAATAATAATAGTAATAATATTAATAATAATATAATAATAATATAAAATTAATAAAATTTAATAGAATCGAACTCCAAGAACCAGTCACTTTAATAAGCAGCAACCTAACGCGAAGAAACTTACAAGCATACTTTCTCTCCAAGGAAGAGAGAATCAACTGGATTCTATAATACTACGACAGAACTTGCAGTTGGACAAGTGCCTACTTCGAATGTTGAAATTTGCCGCTAGATTTCCGAGTAGATTTCACAATCCTTCACGAACCTCATCTCCGAAAATGATTTTACACCGTTATTTTTGTATCCGTGGCCTCTTACGTTCACCGACACAAAGGTGAAACCACATCAAAAATTCACCATCAACCGACTCCGTTGGACTCCGGCTTTCGTTAAAATCGCTGGAACAATCTGCCCGCGAATGGAATCCTTGAATTTTTAACCGTTTTCAGCGCTTGGTCGCTCCACCGTTATCCATTAATCCATTCACGGTGGAAGGGAAGCCACAAGCTTTCGATGAAACGTCTACGAACAAACGGCAAAAACTTCGCTGAGCTAACTCCGCTTCCTTCCGGATATACATAAAATATCAAGTGAAAATTCATAAATCCGGGAGTGGAACTCGCCCGAGTTGGCCAGCGACGAAATCGGATTCGGAGGCGGTGGGTTTCGCTTTCGCGAAAGGAACGCGGCGTAAAGGCGACGAAATCGTAATTGTTATGCAATTAGAAGGGAAGAAATCATGGTTAGAGAGTAACTGAGAAGTGTCCCTCTGGTTAGAAACGACCGACAGATTTCTTTCCTCGTTGATAATAAAATTTAAATAAGAATCGATAATAAATTTTCGATGAGGAAACTTTTCTCGTAAACAACGTTCCGCCATTAACACTGGAACTACCAAGGACCAGAGCATAGAATTTTCATCAGAGGTATCGGAAGTGAAACGAAAATAGAATGCACGAACTTTTATTCAATTTTATAAAAAAAGTCATTTAAACCTCTAAAAATACACTATTTTGCATCTGTGATGTATCTAAAAAAAATCATATTACATTAGTCATTTTGATCATTTTAGTTCTAGACAACTGATTGCGGACCATAACGAGCGACCAAAGTGTACACGATAATTCGTCGCTTTCTTTACGATATCACTGTATCGAAATTATTGAGAAGTAATAAATTTATCATATGTGTTGCCTGGGTGATACTCAAGTATACTTAAAACTGAGAGAACATTGCAATTTTGGGACAAAATGTTCTCGTCATTCCAAACAATCAGATCAAATATACCAAATTCCAACTCTCGAATATTTTTATATTTCCATTGCCATAAGTCGTTGTTGGCAATTGCTACCATGTTGCATTTGCACGCGGCGTACCAGTTGCAGAAACGAATTTTGGTAAGTACGTCGTTCATTTTCGCAAAGATTTCGCCGATCGGGCAAAGGGGAACAGGTATTTAATAACGGAAGGTTTATCACATCGCCAGTTGGAGAAATAATCGAGTCTCTCGAAGGGATCCATTCGTCTCGGCGTCAACGATCATTAACCTTTCGTACGTCCATTAACCCGCACGTCCGGATAAAGTAATTAGCCTCGACCTGCACAGTGGTCCGTCTCTCCCTCCCCTAAGGCCTGACTCCTTCGTCGGATTCTTTGCCTGCTCTTCCTTCGCCAATTTGGCAATTAGCTCTGCGCCAACATTGCTACCGTATCGATTTGTTACCTGCCTGCCATTAAAATCCACTTCGACCTCGTCGGCCTTTCAACTTTTCTTCCAAATCGATCGACTCGCGTGTAGCATCGTTGCTTCGAATTCGTGATTTTTAGAATTTTCTTTTTTTTTATTGAAACGCGGAATTCTGGATTAACGAAACTGAGAACGTAGAGTTCTCTCTTTTTTTTTCGAATACTTCATCCTCGCTTACGAGCAACCAGACTTTTCTTTGAATATCTTACATTTGCAGACCAACTACAGGGTGTTTTGTGGCACCCACTTCGGGGGCTGATTGTACGCCTAAAAATAATGAAAAAAAGTCATGTAAATATACGTCCTGTCTGTCTTCGTTTATGAGATGTAATGAATTGAAGTTGCGAAACACCCTGTATAGTACTGACACAGAGTAATACACCACTCATCGTCATTGACTCGTTTGAGAAGAACCGAAGGGATAATAAAAACTTCGAAATCTCGACATACCAAAAGTCCGAGAAACAACAGAAAATTTCTAAACGTCTGAAAATGACTGAAAAATTCCAACTGTTTCCGCAGGGGCGAAACCAGTTTTCGAATGGAATATTTAAAACGAACATTGTTCAGGCGAAACGAACAATGAACTCGACGAGGTAAGTACAGGGGGCAAGGACCGATCGAATTAATCAAGAAATGGACTCGAAAGTCGCCGTCGATCGATTCGACGTTGAAGTTTAATCTATTAGAGGACGGATTAATTTCCCTCCGTCTCTTTGGCTGTTCGCGCCGAGCGTTGAATTTTCCTGGCGTGGCGCGATGGCTTTCAAGGACGATTGCGAGAGCAGCGGGAATTTCGATCGCGGGATGCGTATTCGAGACGAACCTGGTGGGCTCGGCTGTGTCTCCCTCTCGAGGTCCAGCGGAGGCTCGAGGCGACCCGTGGGAGCCACGCGCCTGCCGCGCGCCATCTTCTCCCTCCACTCGCTTTGCCCGCTTCGCCCGCTTCCTTTCCTCCACGTACGAACCTTCCTTCCGTTCGCCTTCTTCTCACGGCTGCCAACGTTCTCCCTTCTACCCCCCCCCTCTCGCCGCCTTTCGAAGAGAACGAGCTTAAACCCGTTAAACCCCCTCATACACATCGACTCGACAGTCATGCTCGACACAATCAGTGAGATCAAACATCTTCAAACTATCTGAATCTAATCTCCCGATGGTACGTAATTGGATGGTGTTTGCATAGGATGGTCACTGAAAGACTGCACTACGCAACAAACACATGTTTTTTCAAATTTTTTATTATTTTATATGGAAATATAATTAATAGTTTTCTACAACTTACAAAGAAAAAAAGAAAGAAAATAGAAAAGATTGAGAATGAACAAGTTATGACTTTTTCAAACCCTTCGGTTTTTCACAGTGGCCTATATTAATTAGAAGAATGGACCCTATGTTAATTAGAAGAGTGGAAGATGTAGAAAGGCGATTTGGCGAATTTTGAAAATTTTGGTAAGTTTTTTGTACTGTTTTTCTTATACAATTGCTTACCGATTAAACCTTTCATACACATTGACTCGACAGTCGTGTCTCACAATCAGTCAGATCAAACATCTTCAAACTATCTGAATCTAATCTCCCGATGGTACGTAATTGGATAGTGTTTGTATAGGATGGTCACTGAAAGACACATGTTTTTTTAAATTTTTTATTATTTTATTTGGAAACATAATTAATGGATGTTTTTCTATAACTTACAAAAAAAAAGAGAAAGAAAATAGAAAAGATCGAGAATGAACAATTATGACTTTTTCAAACCTTTCAGTTTTTCACAGTTAGCTATATTGATTAGAAGAATGGAAATTATGTTAATTAAAAGAATGGAAGATGTAGAAAGGCGATTTGGCGAATTTTAAAAATTTTGGTAAATTTTTTTACACAGTTAAACCTTGTTAGACCCTTCATACACATTGACTTCATGCTCGACACTCGTGTTCTTCAAACGTGAGATCAAACATCTTCGAACTATCTGAATCTAATCTGTACGTAATTGGATAGTATTTGTATTAATTAGAAAAAATGGAAGAGATTCGGCGAATTTTGAAAATTTTGATAAGTTCTTTGTGTTGCATATTTATTTACCAATTCTCCATGATCAAACTTTATACAAAATAAATTTGTTACACCTACACTCTATCCTGGATATTTCATGTAATTTTTTCGCAAATAAAATTTCGTCAGATCCGTGATACCATATGAAATTGTAATGTTTCTAGCATTTTCAAAAAAGAAGAAAACGTTTCAAATATCCATACCAGTGAAAAAGAAAAGTTCAGTTTTTGTAAATTTCAAGATCACTGAACATCAGACTACAACGCTATTGTAGAAGCTACTTTAAATAGAACAGTTTGGAAAAAAGGACGACCGATAGTGTACTCCAGTTGTAAAATAAAACACTAGTCGTGTTAACGGTTCTGCTGGCAAAGTGAGCCTTGAAAGCTGAATCCTGTAAATGCAAATTATATTTGCTTGAAATTTTTGAGAATCGTTAAACCTTTTTTTCCCGCGATAAACAGCGAAATTGGGAAAAACCATTACAAACAGCGTGCGAGCAAGATGTGCGTGTGATTTAAAATCTGATAAATTTTCATGAAAATGTTAAAACTCGTTAAGGGATGGTTTGACTTTCAAATTATCTTCGAAGGAAATGTATGCATTGCGAATATTCTCTCAGAGCAAAGAAAAAGAGATGTTCTTGTTTCATTTACCAATTTATTGTTTTATCTTTCCTTTTTATACTATTAACTCTTGGATGACACCGATTACTGCAGTTTCGCCTACGTTTGAACTTAGTTTGGATTTTACATCAAATTAAATTACATATTCCGAATATTCCGGAAGTGAAAAATTCGAAAATCAACTAATTTGAATTCTAATCTGTTGTATCTGTTTGTTGTGAAAAATGTTTAATGCCTCGTGCTCGTTGACGTTTAATACGCGTTTGCAGTTTACGTTAGACGCCATTACGCCTTTAATATTGTCGAGCAAATTGACTTTCAAAGTTGAAACTTTACCACGCGGCAGCGAGAGTTTGATTGCGTTCGACAACAATAATTAACAGGTTGACTCGATTAAAATGGACCTTTGCGTTATTCAATTCAAAGTACTGTCGGCTTATCGAAAACTGCGTGTGATATCGCTTCAAACGTGAAATGAATTTAATATACTACGTTGCAACCCCGCGGAGCATTGAAGTAGAAAATGGAAGATCCTTGGGAATGATCTCAAGAATCAGGAAAAGTAAGAAAGATTAATACATCGAATTTATAATTCAAAACAACTTTTGATCAAATCAACGAGTATTCTCAATTTAAAGAAAAAAAGGAGCTTTTAATTTCTGAGAGAAAAGAGATCTCTAACATCTCGTGCAACCTGAAATATATTTTTAAAATTTTATTTTGGATTTGTACACTCTGGTTTATAGCTCTTAGGACACTTTTATTTTTAATATTTATTGCGTATACGGATATAGTATATAGATTATACATATTTCATGATATAATTTATACTTTTTTTAAATATTTTATAAATATAGTATATTATAGTATATTATATGGTATTATTATATTATTTTATTGTTATAGTATTATTATATTATTATAATATATTATACAGTATAATTTAGTATATTTTATAAATATAGTAAATTATATTATATTATACTATTATATATTACATTATATTATATATATAGAAAATGTGATATAGGTAATAATATAATAATAATATAATAATACGATGTAAGTAATAATATACAAAGCAATAATACAATATAGTAATTTATACTAACTTTACAACATACTATGTTTCATAGTTACTATACTGTACTATATTGCATGTATCGTCAATATTTCATATTATATATCGCGTATATAATTAATATTTATATTTGCAATTGTAAATACTGTACTTGTGTATATTTTTATTACACACACGTAGCGCTTGTTCTAAGATTTCTGAGCGTGGGTGTACATTGCCTCACGTGCCACGAAAATACCAAATGAATTATTACAACGCTCCAAACCAGGACGAGCATCGGCAAACGTCAACTGACAATCATTCCCTCTCACCGAAATGAACCAAATTTCGATCGCCGAGAGTTCGAGCGCAGCAAGAAACAACAAGCGTCAGGCCAATTACATCAGATCGAATCGACGGAAATAAAAACTTCCCCGGGGGAAGCAGGAATGAAACGCCTCCTCTTCCTCCGCGAAAGGAAAGGAAACGGTGGAAGGGTAGGGGGGTAAAAGGTGTATATCCAACGATAGTAAATGCCATTTCTAGAGCAATGCAATCTCTCTCTCAGCCGCGGCTTATATAAAAAACATAGGATTCATGTTCCATCGAGCGGATAGAAATAATGGAGGAGAGATGGAAAGGGAGAATCTGGAACCGGCGGTGCGCGCGGGAAGAAAAGAAAGGGGGGTTGCGGTGGCCGCAACGCGACTTCCCTGAAAAATGATGGGATCCAATATCGCGGCCAGTTCGAGAGGCGAAAGTATAGAGAGTTGGCCACCTCTCTCTCTCTCTCTCTCTCTCTCTCTATTTTTTTTATTATCCCTCGTCGTCGAAGGGGCGTGCACGGTCAATGGACGTAAGAAACGTAACTTGAAAGGGGGAAACGTATCTAACACCGGAAGGACCCAGTGTTCCCCCTGTCCTTCGTCCACGATTTCAAGGGCTGATCACTCGATGGGCTTGCCACAGTGACAAAACTTTTCTCGTTCGGGCGCAAGTGAGGTTCGTCACTTTTCTTTCTTGTGACTGCATCCACGAATGAAATATCATGCCACTTGCAACGTGAATTGCGATTTGTGTTTGAGTAGAATTGAACGAACAAATTGGCTCTTCTTTCTTCTCTATTTTGATTGAATTAGTTTCAATTTATCGACTCTGGTTCAGCTATCAGATTATTTTTCTATAAATACATTAACAGTGAAAATTCAAATACTAAGGAAATGTTATTGAATAATACATTGAACGCAGTGTATTAGATTACGATTTAATTTCTACGGCTCCTCAAATATGGCTGTAATAAATGTTTGAAAGCAACTATGCTTCGTCTGCAGAGAGTCAACATTCTTCGATTAATAAAGTCAACAGGAATTTGAACGAAACGGAAGACGAACGAGTATTCAGCTTGAATAACAAATAGATTCTGCGAATGTGAAAACAGATTTATCCAATCTGGTTTTGGTTAGAGACTGAATCGATAATTTAGGGGTTGAAATAATTACCTAAATACAGAGAGAAATGAATTGAAAAGGTAACAATCGAAGAACATGTATCGAGAAGCAAAGAACAGTTTAATAACAGATTAATAATAATCTAGGGGTGTATAGAGAAATAAATTGGAAAAGTAACAATTGAAAAAGCAAAGAACAGATAATAATTCAACGGTTGAAATAACAACGTAAATATAGAGAAATATAAATTGATAAGGCGACAATTAAAGAATATATCAAGAAGCAAAGAAATAGAAAAGTATATAAATGCAAGAATAATTTATATTAATTTTTTAGGGTTGTCGCATCGAACTACATTAGATTTTCTTTCTTTGCCATTCCAAAAATTCATTTCTCGATGACGACCACTTGCTGAATCGTTAGCGAAATGCTATCTAGCTATTTAGTTTTCTATAGATACTGAGCGTTTTCTTGCGCCCTCGTAAACCAACGAAGGAAATCGACCGATAGACGACGGTTTTCATTCGGAACGATTAACGGGTGGTTTTGTATTGTCGGCGCTGGTTGACCGCGGTTACAGCGGTATCAGATACGTCGATGTTTTGCCACCTAACTCGGTAATCTGTTGTGCAATCAACATACATTATTGCGCGGAAGCTCTAGACGAGATAAACCAAAATATAAACGTTCGGGTAACAGTATTGTCTTTGATGAAAAAATAATTTTTCTTTTTCGAATAAATACACGTATATCTTGAGACGTAAGATGAGTGTTCAAGAACACTTGTTTTAAGAAAAGAAAATGCATGTTTCTTGTTAACAGTTAGTTGTCTGATTTCAAAATGGAAACACTTTCGTCACATTTTGTTGTACCATTTGCATCGACAAGGAAATGAAAATTCAAGCTGGCAAAAAATGATCTGTCGTTGTGTGTGGCAAAGGAGCCTTCAAACTGTGTCGGAATTGATTTACTGATGAAAAAGTTTTCGTCGAGAATGAATGAGAACATTTTTGAACGCGGAATGAAGTGAAGTTGCCACGAAGATGGTAAAATGGTCAACTATTGTCTACTGTCTATTAATCGAACAAAATGATCAACATGTCGTCGAATAAACTTTCGTTTCTCATGGAAAATTTCACTTTCCTTTGTATATACAGAGAAACGTAGTTACTTCTTGGCCTAATTTAATGTTATCAAACAACAGAATTGTATGAATTATCACTTTCGTAATATCAAGACCTTCGTTTCTAACTTAGTTTTAATAGTTTAGTTCAGTGGTTGGTTCTCAACGTTTTCGTACGTGTAGAATACTGTATTGCTTCATAGGAGAGGAATATTACATTATTTTGCCAATTTTATATTAATACCAACGTTGCGATATTTTTGAAAATCAAGTGAGATTACTTTACGTAAGTGCTGCAAAGAGAGAGAGAGAGAGAGAGAGAGAAAAAGAAAGAAAAATATTTTATGCGTGCCGTGGGAAGGAAAATATGACAGGGTGCGTCCTATATGCTCTTCGCCTCCATTACCGAAAAGGTCGATGAGAGACATCTTTTTTTATTTAGAACGACAGTGCTTTTAACCTACACCTCGCAATATTCCAAAATGTAAATTCAATCGGATTGCTCTTTCTCGGAGAAATATATAAAACCGCGTCGTACATTCCTGTGTGCGCAATTTTAAAAGATCGATCATCTTCAACGAGCGTGATATGGAAAATTTCTTAAACAAAAAAAAAAATATGCAATGATTCGGCCATTAGATTGTGTGATTTACGACAATGGTAGTTATCTCGGATCGTGTTCATCTATTTCGGCGTGCTGTCTTAATTTTATTTAACGATTTAACGAAGAGAGAGATCCTCGTCTGGTAGGATTTTTCTAAATTCGAATAATTGGCGAAATTTCAGCACTGAAAAAATAACTTTCGCTGCATTTCAGACGAGGCCAAAGCTTTAAACGTGTTCTCCATGAAACCAAAACAGACGAAAAAGTATTTTGGACCGATATTTAGTGGATTTCCGAAGCTGTTGATCTCATTTTTCTTTCTTTCTGTTTTCATAATAAATAAATAAATAAATAAATAATATGAGATAATAAAATAAACATATAACATATATAATATAAGTAAATATATAACATATATATAATATAAGTAAATATATAAATATATAGTATTATATATAATATATAATAAAATAAATATATAAGAAATAAATAAAATAATATATAAATAATAAATAAATAATGTAAATAAAATAATATATAAATAATAAATGAATAATATGAGATAATAAAATTAATATATAAGATATATAATATAAGTAAATATATAAATATATAGTATTATATATAATATATAATATAAGATAATAAAATAAATATATAAGAAATAAATAAAATAATATATAAATAATAAATAAATAATGTAAATAAAATAATATATAAATAATAAATAAATAATATAAATAAAATAATATATAAATAATAAATAAATAATATAAATAAAATAACATATAAATAATAAATAATGTCCCTCAACATATAAATAATAAAAAAAGTCCCTCAAAGACTATTCACCTCATTTTTCTCTCTGTCGCGTCTACGTAATAAATAAAAGTAAATCGAAACTAAAGTCCCAACAATTCAAAAAAAGACCGCCAAGACGATATCTCAGCGATAAGTATACATTCCTGATAAATTCTCGAAATTCCCGCCGTCGTTTCTAAAGCAACAAATTTAACAAATCTCTCTCTCTCTCTCTCTCTCTCTCTCTCTCTCTCGCATCCCATCAACCGACGTTCAGTTCCCGTTTCATCAGTGTCCGCGTTTATCGCGTACAAATTAATTAATTGTCCGTTTACAGAGGCTTGAAGTGGGGAGGAGGGGGAGGGAGAGTGGAGAGGAGCCGCCGGGTGACTTAATTTGCCCGCGAACGAGAGACGAGCACGCGTTCCGAGCGGATCGGTTTATTAAATTATGGAATATCGATCGAGCGAAGCGGCGGAAGTGGTAGGAGGGGGCGGAAACAAAGCGACCGAGGAGACAGGTGTCGCGCGGCCAAGTCGAGCGGATACGAGATACACGGGACGGCAAAGTAATGGAAGTGTCAGAGACAAGTGGATTTGTTCTGTCGTTTGCACAGAATCGATTTCTCACCGGTGACTCGCGCGCGCACACACGCGCGCCTCCGCGTGGAACGGAGAAGAAGAAGAAGAAGAAGAAGAAGATCCGAACGAAGATAGGTAAAATAGGTTTCTCGGGGACTGAAAAAGCCTCCCGTTCTCACCGTTCCCTCCGTGTGGTTTCGCGAACATTGCGATCGCAACCGCGGGGCAAAATACGTGGCGCCGTGTGTGGAAGCTTGAAACGAACGTTTCGATTAATTATGTCACTAGGGAGGAGTTTGTTGTACGCGGTAGAAATTTCCACGACACGATCGACTGCGAAATGTAAATATCAGGTGGCGACGAATAATAGATTCTCAACGTCCGTTGGAAAGTACTAACAAATTTTCGCTCGCTCGATAGCTCACGAATTATACGTACCGTGTCGATAGCACGGATTTTAATTAAATTGAAAGTATTTGCTGGTAATTCGATCGCGATCGAGGGGGAATTTGATCTGTGTTGCGTTGTGCGAGAATGGAGAAGATTGGATGTTATTTCGCTGGCGTTATTATTCTTGTAGAATTTTAATTGTAATTTTATGTCAATTAATAAATATATCACTCCGAGAAGATGAAATATATACGTTAGAATAGTACGTAGTAACGTGCGAGAGTAAAACGTGCGTATAGGAATAATATTAGAATAGTATACTAAAACACACACATATATTATTTAGAATAGTACAAGCATAAATATTTCATACACTTAGTCGCGGAGATTCAAGCATTTGCCACGATGGATCCCAACTTCCAGAAACTATCGTTCAGTTCGAGTTACGTTACGTTGCCAAAATTTATTAATATATTTTAATATATAAATTTATTATATTTTTTATTAATTGATAAATATACAACATAATATATAATATATAAATGTTATAATAAATTTACAATAATTAATTAATTATTATTACTTAATAAATTTATTATATTTTCATTAATTTATAATAAATTTATTATATTTCTTGATAAAATACAATATATAAATATTATAATAAATTTATAATAATTAATTTATTATTATTACTTATTAAATTTACTATATTTTTATTAATTTATAATAAATATTGTAACATTTTTTATTATTTTATAAAAATATATAAATTTATTATATTTCTGTTAATTTATAATATATTTTAACATACAACATATATTTTATTATATTTTTTATTATATATTTTAACATACAGATTTATTAATATACTTTGTTCTACAATTGCCACGATGCAAACTTCCTGACAAGATCAATTACAACAAAAAAAAAAAAAAAACTGTACGACGCCGATACTGATCGCACCCCCTTTCTAAAATTGTTAAATCCAAGAAATTCAGAGTTTCTCCCTCGCGAAACCTGCTACGTCGAACAATGTCGTTGAAAAGAACGCAAGATCGTTTCCAAAGAAATAAAGGAATGTTACACGGAAACACGGACAAGGGAATTCGAGGTATCCGCGAACCGAGCATTTATAGAGTGTGTCCGGGGCAAACAACGTTTTCCTCTGGCTCCAAAGGGGCGGGAGGGGGAGGGAGGTGGCGGACCACGGAGGAGAAATAGAAAGTCTGTCGTGCGGAAAGGCGACGGCCGTTACGGTTCGCCCGATGCAAATGAACTCGTAAATTAAATCTAGCCGTCTGCGGCGATGGAGAAAAAGGCCAAGGTGAACGCCAAGGGTGGGGAGGGGGGAGGGGGGGAGGGGGAGGAAGAGATCGTTTCTTCTTTCCCGCGAAATTACGGTTGAAAGTTTCCGTGGAAACTTTCCGGTTCGCGGGTTTCTTTCGACTCGGTCTCTTTCACCGTGTCGCTGCATCTCGACGAGATCTCGATCGACCGCGAAAACCAAACATTAAGCTGCACCGTGTAGTAACGAACGACGTGGGGCAACATAACCAGCGACAATGCTCGCGGGGTGATGATGATTGTGATGGTGAAGCGACGTTTTGGCAGGCGTCCAACTTCTCGTGTGTGTTTCCGGTAAAGTATCAGTGTCTCCTCACTTGGTCTTTTCGTTTAGGTTTCGATTTCTCTTCACTGTCGTCTTTGATTTACTTCTTCATTAAAATTTAGATTTACCTTCGTATATACCCAACTCTGATATATTATCGTTCCACCGCAGATCGACAAGAGCATCTAGTGTACTTTTTTAATTTTATTCTCTTAATTTTGTTCTTTGAATTTTCTTTTTTTTTTTTTCTTTTCTGCGGAACTTTTGGTTTAGTCTGTTGGGAAAAGTTTGGTCTTCAGACAGTGAACAGAATTGACATTGGAATTCATGGAATGTTATTGAAGATGAGTTACAATTAGGATCGTGTAATCGCATATTTAAAATCGTTGGTAACTAACCGTGATTAATGTTAATCTCTTCAAAAATTTAGGCCTGGTCAGGTTAAAATAGATTAGATTTTTGTGAAAATGTTGGATTACGTGTGATGGAGTCAACACGCTTGTAATTTAGAAGAGTTTATTCCCTTTCAGTCATGGTCGTGTATGAAATAAAATGATATAGAATGATTTACAATGTTTAATGCTCTTGAATATGATGCAGAATGATTGTCGAATGTTTCTAAAGCATGTCCTTATATATATATTTGGTTATCATCGTCAAGTGGAAGGGGAAGGAGCATAAATGACCAACTATTGGATCTTGCCCTTATGTCTAACTATTCACAGTCCACTTTTATGTAGACTGTTGCTAGCTCATTGCCAGTATTTGCATGGATTCAACATTGCTGGTCATCCAACAAAAATTAAAGTTTGTTCAAAAAAAAAAAAAAAACGAAAAAACATTCTAGGTCTCTTGTCAAAGAAAATTCCACATCAAAATTAACAAAACTCTGAAAATGGCGACATGTCCGGCGTTAGAATTAATAACAATTGTTTCCATCATGTTTCTACTTCTCTGTCTAGAAAAATGACATAATCAGGAAAGCTCGAAGGTCCGTATAAACGAAGGAAAGAGAAAAAAGATCTGGAAAGTCGATCTGAAAGAAATTCCAGAGCTGCCATCGAGAGCCTGACGAACGTAAAAAGAAAGAAAGAAAAGAAAAACAAAAGAAAGAAAACGAAACGAACGAAAATGAAAAACAGGCATCTCGGAGGAGAAAAATCCGAGCGCGTGGGCGTATTTCCCAGGGTCTCGCGCGGCGACACAGTCTCTGGGGCCCCGAGAGTCTTGGGACTCAGCATCGCCAGGCCAGGTAAGATATTCGGCCCGTTGCGACTATCCGAATGAAGGCGTTACGTGCTCGTACACGC